>JASWHV010000009.1:49185167-49785167 GCA_030760725.1 Neostapfia colusana
TCACCTCCACTTTTCTCTCCGGTGAGAACTGAAGCTTCGATCACCGTTTTCTTTCAATCCTTGCTCGGGTTTTATGATCTAACGCGCCGATCATGTTCCACCGCCTCCGGGGAGTCACACAGGTGAAGAAAACCCGGTGTTTTGGACCCTAGACGCAGCTCCGGCGAGCACCGTCGCTATTTCATCTCGGACCTCGCCGCCGACCGCCTTCCAGGGCCTCCGAGCTCAAGAAAAACCCCGAGGTGAGATCCCCAACCTCCCCTCTACCGTTCTATGCCATGAAATCCAAGTTTTAGGAGGTATAGATGAAAATCTGAAGATCTCCGGCGAGATCACCGCCTCCCGCCGCCGCGCGACGCCGAGCAGCGCCGCCCGTGCACGGCCAGGGCGACGTGGCCCCCTGAGGCCCGTCTATTTCAAATCGTGCGGTTCCTATTAGATCTAACCCGTACCGCTTCGCGTTATAATCTCAGCCGTCTATTTTAGATCGGACGGTCCACATCAGCCCCGCGTTATAAAGGCCGGGATGCTTCGCTACCCCCTGGGGATCTCGGAAAACATGAGCTAGCCCCAGAAACTTCTGATCTAGCCCCTGGAACTTCAGAAATTCGTGTAAATTCATTTAAAAATCAGTTTTAGCCCCTGGACTTAATAAAAATTAGGAAAACCCCACTGTTATGTGTAGTTAGACCCCTGGAATTTTATGAAATAATAAAGTAGACCCTGCAGTAGTGTGGATTTACATTTTTGAACCTATATGATATTAAATTCAGAAATTTAAATATGTGACTAGGATTTAAATTTAAAAGGTAAGGCAAACCCATGGGCAAATTCAAATTTAAACTCTCCTAGCACTTCGAAAACTTTAGAATGAGTTAAAAATAGATGTTAGGCTGAAATGAAATTTGCCTAAGTGTTGTTCATATTTATTAGTTCGAGAAACACATTTTTGTTCTAGGAAATAATTCTGAAAATTGATAAAATAAATTTAAATTAGTTCACATCAGAGGAGAAGTTCAAAATATATTTTTAAATATTTTAGAATCAGAACCCATTCTGTTCAGATGATAAGTCCTACTATTTAATAATAAAAGTCACTTTTAGGCATAGAAATTAAATCTGAAAAATATAGGAAAATAGGTATGCATAATTAGAAAATGACAAATGAAGTCTCGAAATCCAAAAACTTCAGTTTAGGATTTGGTAGAGAATCTGAAAACCTATTTGGAGGGAGAAATTACCTCTTGTGCAAACTTGATAGCTAAGAAATGTATAAATTAAATATAAAGACGTTGTTCAAATTGGAAACTCAAATATATAGTGTCCAACCAGAAATCTGAATACAAAAGTTAGAAATCATATATATGTTTAAAAGGGCATGTAGGACAAAAATCAACACATGAAGAATACCCCAACACTTAGAAATGTGAATGACTTTCCTAGATATGTATGTGTGGTTTGTATGAAGTGAAAGTGTGAACTATGTCTTATGGATTGTTGTTTTTCTTTTGCTATGTGTATTGGCATGAGTAGAACCTGCCCCAGAGCAAGTTCTCCCCTTCCAAGTCCAAGACTTTCCATTCTCAGAGCAACAGGAAGAAGGCAAGTGTCCTTGACCACTTTGATCCTATACTAGGATGTGTAGGTAGAATTATTTGCATTGTAAATTGAAATATGAAGCCCATGCTAGGAAGTTTTCCTAAAATTGCATTACCTTGTTTCCTTGTAGCTTGGGTTGGGATTTATTTTATCATATCATTTATTTATATGCTTATGCTTAGCCATGCTTAGAATGGGATAATTGGGATATGAGATCATCAATTTATTTACATTACTCTTGAATGAGATATAATGAGTTATGTAGAGGTAGGGATCGAGGCAAGTTGGATGAATTGGGTTGGTGCTGGGTGCACGGGACTCGGGTTTGTGTTTAGTACTTGCCTGGATCCTAAGGACCGGTTCATGGAGCATGTAACCTGGCTTTACCGTGCCAACCACATGCTGAGATGGGGCAGCTTGGCCAATTAATTAGGTGTATCCCCGGCGTAGTATGGGTGTGTTGGATGGTGCGGGGAATAGGTGTCAGCTGGACTACCATATGAACCGCAAGGCTCAAGAGGGGGCCACTGCAGCGGGGTTGGAGCCTCTCGTATGCTGTTAGGGGTGAAACCTCAGTGGGCCCATGCTCGTCGGGAATCCATTTGTAAAGGCTTCGTAGAGATCTCCTGGCCACACACCTGGGAAGTGTGAACGTGGTTCGCGGCCACTGGCATAATGGAGGTTCTTTTAGTCCACCCGGCAACGGGGGATGAAATCACTACATGTGGGTACAGTGGTGCAAACTCTGCAGAGTCGAAACTGTCATGACAGCCGTGCTCACGGTCAAGAGCGGCTTGGACTTATTCATGATTAGAGGATGATAAATTTGGAAGTTGAGGATGTTAAGCGGGGAGCTTGACATTGGCTATTATGGTTACTTGATTTTGATGATGGGTTGGGAGATTGGGACCATTTCACCTATGTAGTAATATAGGTGCTTAGTAAGCTAAGGTGATAGGTAATTATTGCGTAGTGCTTTAACCATGAGTTCAACCTCTCCTTGCTCTAGCCATGCATGACATAACTTTCCCCCACTTGCTGAGTACCAATGGTACTCAAACTTGCATTTTTGTTGGTTTATATTGCTTCTCAGGTCAAGAGAATGATGTGGTGTTCAATGACCAAGACTTTGGTCCTGAAGAACGATTCTAGGTTCACGGAGTCCCCCAGGCAACGCCTCTGACGGAGCCCACAAGATTTATATTCCGCTGCTGTTTTATTTACATGTTATGAACTTATTATCGTCCATCGAGACGTATGCTATGTAAGACTTATTTATAATCGACACATGGCTTGTAATAAATGATGCTTCACTATTTGTCACCCCATGTATGAGAAAATGATCCTGGCATACATGTGGTATTCACTTGGTGGTTCTTCGGAGAAACCGGTTGTGACAGAAGTGGTATCAGAGCCAAGGTTGCCCGTAGGAACGTGGACCTAGGTAGAAATTGACGTATTTAAGGACCCTATTTTCTTAAACACTATTTTACAAAGAGTGGGTTGAAAAGTGTTATTTGACGGGGTCACTTTATTCATCTTACCCCAACTTTTATTCAAAATACAATTTCTGTTTAACTCCTATCTAACTTAATTTTAAATGCTATATGTTTTAGATGGTTCGCATGATCCGCACCGCTCGCAAGTCCACCGGAGGGAGAGTTCCTGTAGTTGCCCTTGCCCTGAGAGAGGAGAACCGTCCGGGGACGTACCACTCCTACGGATTGGCAGTAGGAGGCTTGTTGCGCTGCCTACGGCGTATGCTCCACGCTGCCGGCAATACGGGCAAGCTAATCATACACTACAGCTCCACCCGGACCATCTGTGAGAAGCGGGAAGAATGGAGTTCAGAAATGAGGATTATCCATGAAAATCAGCTGCTCAAGATCCACCGCTCTCCAGCTTGTAGGGCGACACAGGTCGATGCTGAGAAGGATGTCACCTGGGAGGCCATCACCTGCCAGAGTTACATCTACCGTCGCCATCTGGACAGGACTGAGTACATGTATGTCCTCCAGCGTGAGAGTGGTACAGCAGAGTACAAGTACCCTCCAGTGCAGCAGGGGACTTCCCATGAGCACATAGACCTGTGCCTAGAGGATGCTGCTATGCTCAGCACTCAACTGCAGGAGTGTCAGCAGGAGCTTCAGGATGTTCGTGACACCCTGAAGGAGACTGAGGCATTGCTTCACGCCAGCTTGAGGGCAAGAGAAAGAGGAGACGGTAATGAACTGTGTGTCACAATGAATGACACATGGACTCCTGACTCCCCAGACTGTCGGGCGAGCAGGCGTCGCCGCACTTCTCCACCAGCAGCTTCCCCACCCAAAGCGGAGTCAGAGGGCAGCCGCAATAGTGAGGAAGACCCCGAGGAGCCAGCTCAGTGATACGAGTCGTGTAGAGTCCTTTCCCTTAGTTCAGCAGGTTACCGAGTAGTCGAGTCAATACCTTAGTTAATGGTGTGTTAATGTTTGGTGTGTGACGTGAGTTGTGGAAGCCATGGGCATTTGTCCACAACCTCGTCTTTAGGTTGTTTTGCCTTGATGTGTAAACCCCCATGAATTAAGAGTGCATTTATTTTCGCGTGAGACGTGAAACCCTCTGAAAGTGTTAATATAATAAGGCCTCAAAAGATTAAGTTTAAACAAGCAAATTTGGGAAGTTAATACATCATGCTTTAAATTAACATTTGGTTGATCATAATAGATGTCCGCAAGAGGAAAGGGTCGTGGTGCCAACCCCGCCAACAATAACGATGAGGCCGGAAACCCTCATCTTTTTGGAGGACAAGACAGGGGTGGTCGCCATTAAGGAGCTGATCCTATCCAAAAGATGCTTGAAAATCAGAATCAGCTCATCCAGAGCCTAACTCAAGTGGTGGCCAACTTGCACCAAGCTCCACCCCCACAAGCTGCACCATGCCAACCAAGGTTGAGTGAGTTTCTAGAGACTCAACCTCCAATATTTGCAAGTGCTGCTGAACCTCTAGAGGCAGATGACTGGCTAAAGACCATTGAGAGCAAGATGAGGATCATACAATGCCAAGGGTATGAGAGGGTGCTGTTTGCCTCTCACAAATTGCATGGACCTGCTGCTGATTGGTGGACCGCTTACGTAGCAGCCCATCATGACCCCGAGAACATCACTTGGGAAGAGTTCAAGCGCAGTTTCCGCAACCATTACATACCAAGGGGTGAACTCAAAAACAAGAGGAAGGAGTTCTTGGGACTGCAGCAAGAAAACATGACTGTGAGGGAATACCTCACTAAGTTCACTCAACTATCCCGTTATGCACCACGGGACATCGAAACTGATGATCAGAAACAGCACTTACTGCAGAAGGACTTACTGCAGAGATGCAATGTGCAATGTCCTCCAACGAGTATGAAAGCTTCCAAAAGATGGTAGACAGAGCATTTGTTGTGGAGAGGAAGCTGAAGGCCTTGGAAAATGAAAACAAGAGGAAGGCGGGATGGTCACACCAAGTCTCGTGTAGCAACACACGCCCACGACTGATGCATCCACCCGCAGGGCAGACGAGCCATGCTGTGGTACCCTACTCAGCAACAAGAGTGTACAACCCGAATTTCAGGCCTCCATCAGTACCAGCACAGCCACAACGTCAGTTTGTACAGCAGCCTCGCCCCACATATCAACCTCGACCAGCAGTACAAGGACCACCGAACCAACCCCAAGACAACAAAGGCCAGGCACCTAAGGTCAGGGTGCAATGCTTCAACTGTGGTGAAGTGGGGCACTACTCCCATAAGTGCCCAAAGAAGAAGCCCATGCAGCCACAACAGCAGAATGTGATGCGAGGATGGGTGAACCACGTGACCGTGGAGGAAGCGCAAGAGGCACCTGACGCGGTAATTGGTAAGTTTCCTGCCAATTTACACATTGCAACCCTGTTGTTTGATTCTGGTGCTACCCACTCGTTCATTTCTCAAGGGTTTGTTAAGAGGCATGATCTAGCAACAACACAAATGAACCATATGCTAGCAGTGAACTCTCCAGGGGGAGAAATAAGGACAAGACAAGTGTGTCCCAAGGTGAATCTAGACATTAATGGGATAGTATTTACTGCAAACCTCATATTGATAGATTCAAAAGGGATAGATATTATTTTAGGTATGGATTGGTTGACCAAACACAAGGGAATCATCCATTGTTCGACAAGAACGGTGGAACTAACTCACCCTAGTGGCACAAGAGTAAAGTTCATAACCATACAAGAGCCTAGGAGGGACATTAAACTCAATCAAGTTGATGTGGAAGTGGAAGAGATCAGGATCATCAGGGAATATCCAGATGTTTTTCCGGAGGAGTTGCCAGGTATGCTCCCCGATTGTGAAGTGGAATTCACGATTGAGCTAGTGCCTGGAACAGCTCCAATATACAAGAGGCCTTATTGGATGGACTCCAAACAGCTGGAAGAGCTCAAGGAGCATATAGGGGAATTGACGGAGAAGGGGTATATTCGTCCTAGTTCCTCACCATGGGGAGCTCCAGTGATATTTGTGCCCAACAAGGACGGGACCCAAAGGATATGCGTGGACTACCGTGCGTTGAATGAAGTAACCATCAAGAACAAGTACCCATTACCCCGCATTGCAGACTTGTTTGATCAGTTGAGGGGAGCTTGTGTGTTCTCGAAAACTGATCTCGGGTCGGGATACCACCAACTTAAGATAAGGCAAACTGATATTCCATAGACAGCTTTCGTATCTCGGTACGGACTGTATGAATACACCGTCATTCTTTTTCGGGCTAACTAATGCCCCGGCATACTTCATGTATCTCATGAACAAGGTATTCATGGAATATCTGGACAAATTTGTGGTGGTTTTCATTGATGACATTCTCGTCTTCTCCAAAGATGAAGAAGAACATGAAGGACATTTAAGGTTGGTGTTGCAAAAGCTGAGAGAACACCAACTATATGCCAAGCTGAGCAAGTGTGAACTTTGGTTGAAGAGAGTTCCATTCTTAGGACATATAATCTCGGAGGGAGGAATCTCCGTAGATCCTGCCAAGATTGAGGATGTACAGAAGTGGAAGACCCCTGAGATTGTCGGGAAAGTTCGATGCTTCTTAGGGTTGGCTGGGTATTATCGACGGTTTATCGAGGGTTTCTCCAAGATTTCGAGACCCCTCACCAAACTGTTGGAGAAGGGAATCACATTCACATGGACACCGCAGTGCGAGACGAGTTTTAAAGAGCTGAAGAAAAGATTGACAACAGCCCCAGTGCTAGTTATGCCAGATATGCAGAAGAACTTTCCAGTGTATTGCGATGCCTCTGGAAACGGGTTGGGATGTGTTCTCATGCAAGAGGGGCATGTCGTGGCGTATGCATCCCGGCAGCTCCGGAAGCACGAGAAGAACTATCCTACGCATGACCTAGAGCTAGCCGCAGTGGTACACGCATTGAAGATTTGGCGGCACTACTTGATGGGGAAGAGGACAGAGATATATACGGATCATAGGAGCTTAAAGTATATTTTCACACAGCCAGATCTCAACCTCAGACAAAGGAGATGGTTAGAGCTAATCAATGACTTTGATGTGGGCATCAACTATCATCCTAGGAAAGCGAACGTCGTGGCGGATGCTCTAAGCCAGAAAGTGCAGGTCAATAGGTTGAGCTTGAAGGACATGCCTACAGAATTGAAGGAAGAGGTTATAAAACTCAATCTATGTCTGGTGAATAGTGGTGAGGCCATCGCCATGGAAGTGGACTCCACATTAGAGAAAGACATCCGAAATGGTCAGAAGAATGACGAGAAGATACAAGAGATTAGAGAACTCATCAAGGATAATAGAGCCCCTGGTTTCAGAGAGGATGAACAAGGTACCGTTTGGCACGGGAAAAGAATCTGTGTGCCTGAAGTGAAGGAGATCCGTGAATTGATTTTGAAGGAGGCTCATGATTCTGACTATTCCATTCATCCTGGGAGTACGAAGATGTATCATGAACTCAAGAGCAAATATTGGTGGTATGGCATGAAGCGAGATGTCGCGGAACATGTTGCCCTATGTGACACATGTCAGTTGGTGAAAGCAGAACATCAACGACCCACGGGATTATTGCAACCACTCAAAGTGCCTGAATGGAAATGGGAAGAAATCGGTATGGATTTCATAGTGGGACTACCCAGGAACCAATCGGGATATGATTCGATATGGGTCATCATCGACAGGCTAACCAAGGTAGCTCATTTCATCCCCGTGAAAGAAAGCTACAGCGGATCCAAATTGGCAGAATTGTACATGTCAAGGATCGTGTGTTTCCATGGAGTGCCAAAGAAGATAGTGTCAGATCGAGGGACACAGTTCACCTCAAGGTTCTGGCAGAAGTTACATGAAACCATGGGAACCCATCTAAATTTCAGTTCTACCTATCACCCCCAGACTGACGGATAGACGGAAAGAACCAATCAGATCCTTGAGGATATGTTGAGAGCGTGCGCGCTTAAGAACAATAGGAGTTGGGATAAGAACTTACCATATGCGGAGTTCTCCTATAACAACAGCTATCAGGCTAGTATGAAGATGTCACCATTTGAGGCTTTGTATGGGAGGAAGTGCAGAACTCCACTATTTTGGAACCAAACAGGGGAAAGTAAAGTGTTTGGGCCCGAGGTACTACAAGAAGCGGAGGCGAAAGTGAGGGAAATCCGCAACAACTTGAGGATAGCACAAACACGACAAAAGAGCTATGCCGATGTACGGAGAAGAGAGCTCGTTTTCAACGTGGGGGACTATGTCTATCTCAAGGTGTCCCCTATCTGAGGACTTCGTCGGTTCAAGGTGAAAGGGAAATTATCACCTCGATACATCGGACCCTTTCAGGTTCTAGAGAGGAAAGGCGAAGTGGCATATCAACTAGAACTACCGGCTCGCCTATTGGATGTGCACGATGTATTTCATGTGTCACAGCTCAAGAAATGTCTGAGGACGCCTGAAGAGATGTTACCCATGAATGAGGTTGACGTAGGAGAGGATCTGTCTTATGCCGAGCAACCAGTCAAGGTTTTGGAGACAATGGAACGCCTCACAAGAAATAAAAGAATCCGGATGTGGAAGGTGCAGTGGAAGCATCACTTGGAAGAAGAAGCCATATGGGAGCGAGAAGACGAGCTTAAGGCACAATTTCCGGAATTGTTTTCCTAGAACCACCAATCTCAAGGACGAGATTTCTTTTAAGGGGGGTAGAGCTGTAACACCCCAAAACCTGTTAAGAGGGGAATTTAAAAAATTTTGGACGTATTGCATGGGGTGCAGAAATTCAAATTCAAATTAGAATTCAAATTCAAATCAAAACTGAAAAGAAAAGTAAAAAGAAAAAGAAAAAGAAAAACCCCACCGGCCAGTGGGCCGAAACCCACAAGCCGGCCCAATCTCCCCGCGCCAGCCCCGAACCCGCGCCCCTCTCTTCCTCTCACTGACACACGGGGCCCGCGTGTCATCCCTCACCTCCCGCGCGCCTGGCCGACCCCGGGACTCTTCTCGCACCCGAATCCAAACCACCTCCGAAAAACCACGCCAACAGCCCGATCTTCAGCCCCGGACGCTGCTCTTTAACCAAGTCGATCCTCCGTCGCCTCTCCTTGTGAAATCCCACAAAGAAACTCGCTGAATCCCCCCCCCCCGCGCGCGCTCCACTTTTCTCTCCGGTGAGAACTGAAGCTTCGATCACCGTTTTCTTTCGATCCTTGCTCGGGTTTTCTGATCTAACGCGCCGATCATGTTCCACCACCTCCGGCGAGTCACGCAGGTGAAGAAAACCCGGTGTTTTGCACCCTAGACGCAGCTCCGGCGAGCACCGCCGCTATTTCATCTCGGACCTCGCCACCGACCGCCTTCCAGGGCCTCCGAGCTCAAGATAAACCCCAAGGTGAGATCCCCGACCTCCCCTCTACGGTTCTATGCCATGAAATCCAAGTTTTAGGAGGTATAGACGAAAATCCGAAGATCTCCGGCAAGATCGCCGCCTCCCGCCGCCGCGCGCCGCCGGGCAGCGCCGCCCGCGCACGGCCAGGGCGACGTGGCCCCCTGAGGCCCGTCTATTTTAAATCGTGCGGTTCCTATTAGATCTAACCCGTACCACGTTATAATCTCAGCCGTCTATTTTAGATCGGATGGTCCACATCAGCCCCGCGTTATAAAGGCCGGGATTCTTACGCGCTATCCCCCGGGGATCTTGGAAAACACGAGCTAGCCCCGGAAACTTCTGATCTAGCCCCTGGAACTTCAGAAATTCATGTAAATTCATTTAAAAAATTAGTTTTAGCCCCTGGACTTAATAAAAATTGGGAAAACCCCTCTATTATGTGTAGTTAGACCCCTGGAAATTTATGAAATAATAAAGTAGACCCTGCAGTAGTGTGGTTTTACATTTTGACCCTATATGATATTAAATTCAGAAATTTAAATATGTGACTAGGATTTGAATTTAAAAGGTAAGGCAAATCCATGGGCAAATTCAAATTTAAACTCTCCTAGCACTTGGAAAACTTTAGAATGAGTTAAAAATAGATGTTAGGCTGAAATGAAATTTGCCTAAGTGTTGTTCATATTTATTAGTTCTAGAAACACATTTTTGGGCTAGGAAATAATTCTGAAAATTGATAAAATAAATTTAAATTAGTTCACATCAGAGGAGAAGTTCAAAAATATATTATTAAATATTTTAGAATCAGAACCCATTCTGTTCAGATGATAAGTCCCACTATTTAATAATAAAACTCACTTTTAGGCATATAAATTGAATCTTAAAAATATAGGAAAATAGGTATGCATAATTAGAAAATGACAAATGAAGTCTCCAAACACAAAAACTTCAGTTTAGGATTTGGTAGAGAATCTGAAAACCTATTTCGAGGGAGAAATTACCTTTCATGCAAACTTGATAGCTAAGAAGTGTATAAATTAAATATAAAGACGTTGTTCAAATTGGAAACTCAAATATATAGTGTGCAACCAGAAATCTGAATACAAAAGTTAGAAATCATATATATGTTTAAAAGGGCATGTAGGCCAAAAATCAACACATGAAGAATAACCCCAACACTTAGAAATGTGAATGACTTTCCTAGATATGTATGTGTGGTTTGTATGAAGTGAAAGTGTGAACTATGTCTTATGGATTGTTGTTTTTCTTTTGCTATGTGTATTGGCATGAGTAGAACCTGCCCCAGGGCAAGTTCTCCCCTTCCAAGACCAAGACTTTCCATTCTCAGAGCAGCAGGAAGAAGGCAAGTGTCCTTGACCACTTTGATCCTATACTAGGATGTGTAGGTAGAATTATTTGCATTGTCAATTGAAATATGAAGCCCATGCTTGGAAGTTTCTCTAGAATTGCATTACCTTATTTCCTTGTAGCTTGGGTTGGGATTTATTTTATCATATGATTTATTTATATGCTTATGCTTAGCCATGCTTAGAATGGGATAATTGGGATATGAGATCATCAATTTATTCACATTACTCTTAAATGATATATTATGAGTTATGTAGATGTAGGGATCGAGGCAAGTTGGATGAATTGGGTTGGTGCTGGGTGCACGAGACTCGGGTTTGTGTTTAGTACTTGCCTGGATCCTAAGGACCGGTTCATGGAGCATGTAACCTGGCTTTACCGTACCAACCACATGCTGAGATGGGGCAGCTTGGCCAATTAATTAGGTGTATGCCGTAGTATGGGTGTGTTGGATGGTGCGCGGAATAGGTGTCAGCTGGACTACCATATGAACCGCAAGGCTCAAGAGGGGGCCACTGCAGCGGGGTTGGAGCCTCTTGTATGCTGTTAGGGGTGAAACCTCAGTGGGCCCACGCTCGTCGGGAATCCCATTGTAAAGGCTTCGTAGTGATCTCCTGGCCACACACCTGGGAAGTGTGAACGTGGTTCACGGCCACTGGCATAATGGAGGTTCTTTTAGTCCACCCGGCAACGGGGCATGAAACCACTACATGTGGGTACAGTGGTGCAAACTCTGCAGAGTCAAAACTGTCATGACAGCCGTGCTCACGGTCAAGAGAGGCTTGGACTTATTCATGATTAGAGGATGATGAATTTGGAAGTTGAGGATGTTAAGCGGGGAGCTTGACATTGGCTATGATGTTATGGTTACTTGATTTTGATGATGGGTTGGGAGATTGGGACCATTTCACCTGTGTAGTAATGTAGGTGCTTAATAAGCTAAGGTGATAGGTAATTATTGCTTAGTGCTTTGACCATGAGTTCAACCTCTCCTTGCTCTAGCCATGCATGACATAACTTTCCGCCACTTCCTGAGTACCAATGGTACTCAAACTTGCATTTCTGTTGGTTTATATTGCTGCTCAGGTCAAGAGAATGATGTAGTGTTCAATGACCAAGACTTTGGTCCTGAAGAAGGATTCTAGGTTCACGGACTCCCCCGGGCAACGCCTGTGACGGAGCCCACAAGATTTATATGCCGATGCTGTTTTATTTACATGTTACGAACTTATTATCGTCCATCGAGACGTATGCTATGTAAGACTTATTTATATTCGACACCTGGCTTGTAATAAATGATGCTTCACTATTTGTCGCCACATGTATGAGAAAATGATCCTGGCATACATGTGGTATTCACTCGGTGGTTCTTCGGAGAAACTGGGTGTGACAGGTTCTCACCTTCCAAGACCAAGACTTTCCATTCCCGGAGCATCAGAAAGAAGGCAAGTGTCCTTGACCACTTTGATCCTATAATAGGATGTGTAGTTAGAATTTAATTGCATTGTCAATTTGGAATATGATACCCAAGATAGGAAGTTTCCCTAGAATTGTATTATCTTGTTTCCTTGTAGCCTCGGGTTGGGAGTTACTTTATTATATCTTTCATTTATGCTACTCATGCTTAGCCATGCTTAAAATGGGATACATGGGACATGAGATCATCGCCTTGATTACCTTACATGTGAATGGATTATTATGAATTATGTAGAGGTAGGGATCTAGGCAAGTTGGATGCTTTTGTTGGTGTTGTGTGCACGAGACACAGGTTTGTGTTTAGTGCTTGCCTGGATCCTAAGGACCGGTTCATGGAGCATGTAGCCTGGCTTTACCGTGCCAACCACATGCTGAGATGGGGCAGCTTGGCCAATTAATTAGGTGCATCCCCGGCGTAGTATGGGTGTTTGGATGGTGTGGGGAATAGGTGTCAGCTGGACTACCATATGAACCGCAAGGCTCAAGAGGGGGCCACTGCAGCGGGGTTGGAGCCTCTTGGATGCTGTTAGGGGTGAAACCTCAGTGGGCCCACACTCGTCGAGAATCCCTTTTTAAAGGCCTCGTAGTGATCTCCTGGCTACACACCTCGGAAGTGTGAACGTGGTTCGCGGCCACTGGAATAATGGAGGTTCTTCTAGTCCACCCGGCAATGGGGGGTGAAATCACAACATGTGGGTACAGTGGTGCAAACTCTGCACAGTCAAAACTGTCATGACAGCCGTGCTCAGGGTCAAGAGCGGCTTGGACTTATTCATGATTAGAGGATGATGAAGTGGGAAGTTGAGGAAGCGGGGGGCTTAACATTGGTAATGGAGTTATGATTACCTGATATTGATGATGGGTTAGGGGATTGGGGCCATTTCACCAATGTAGTAATGTAGGTGCTTAATAAGCTAAGGTGATAGGTATTAATTGCGTAGTGCTTTAACTATGAGTTCAATCTCTCCTTGCTCTAGCCCTGCATGACATAACTTTCCCACACTTGCTGAGTACCAACGGTACTCAAGCTTGCTTTCCTGTTGGTTTAAATTGCTGCTCAGGCCAAGGGAATGGCGTGGTGTACAACGACCAAGACTTCAGACCCGAAGAAGGAATCTAGGTTCACGGAGTCCCCCGGGCAACACCTGTGACGGAGTCCACAAGACTTATCTTCCGCTGCTGTTTTGTTTACATGTTATGAACATATTATCGTCCATCGAGACGTTATGTTATGTAAGACTTATTTATATTCGAACACTTGGCTAGTAATATAATGATGCTTCACTATTTGTCGTCACATGTATGATAAAATGATCCTGGCATACATGTGATATTCACTCGGTCGTTCTTCGGAGAAACCGGGTGTGACAAGTGAGCAAGAGCTTCGACATATATTCTGACGCATCAAGACAAGGGCTTGGATATGTGCTCATGCAAGGAGGACAAGTGGTAGCCTTTGCATCGAGACAACTAAAGAAACATGAGCTGAATTACCCCACGCATGACATGGAACTTGCAGCCGTGGTACATGCCTTGAAGATTTGGAGGCATTATGTGACACCCTCAATTCTATGGAAAACCACGGAACCGAGAACTGATGCATATGTGTGCCCAGGATGTTCATCACACATATACATATGTTCCACAAACTGAATTCAGAATATATATTACCACGAATAACAGGATTTATTACAAAGTCTCATGAGTCTCGGACTCATGCTGATCAGCGGAAGTCTAAATCTATTCTGGCAGCGGAAGTCTTCTATTCTAGTGCTGAAGCAATCTAAGCAGCAGCAGCGGCTCTATCTCTTCTCCATCCCCACAGGCAAGGTTTAGGACAGATTACACGCCTCAGGCTCCACTTGGTCTTCATAGAAATCTTCTCCTGTTGCTGATGATGAAATAATAATGCAAATTTGAGTACAATGATGTACTCAGCAAGTGCGGGAAAATATGATATGTAGCTCACAACAAGGTAGGTATAAAAATGCTCATTGCAGAAAGCAAAATTATTTCTCAAAACCACTATAAAACAGTAACTCAGCTTAAAGTGAATGTAACCCCAACATGTATTAAAATACCAACTGTCGAAGTGTGTAGCCGACACTTCCCCCGGGCCTGCTCTGGGCAGCCCGTGGAGGTTCTTTTTCAGAGGGGCTAGTCACCCACGGAGAGCTTACGCATTAGGGACGATGGAAGGAGAAGCTTGACATAGAGAGTTTTACCTGGTTCAGGCCGCCGGAGCATAAAACCCTACGTCCACGGTGAGCAGAGATGCTCGTTGTATTGCTTGGTGCTCGGGAGCGAACCCTGCGTGAGAGTGTGTAAAAGGTGAACCCTCAGGTGCGAACCCTCTGTAACGTTGCCTACCCGGGCCTTTTATAGTCCAAGGCTTGGGCGGCTTACAATGTGGGCCCCGGGGACCCGATAGGTGGCCCCGGGGTGACTTCCTACCAGCTACATAGTCTTGGCGCTGGTTTCAAGGTGGTCGTCCTGCCACCCTGCCTATGCCGCAGGCTAGGTGTAGCCGTTGGTGATGGCAGGGGAGGAAGGCTACGTCTTCTCCATGTCTTGTCGCTGCCTTTAATGGTCTGTAGCTTCAAACACTGTGCACATGTCTTGACTGTGACGGGTCGCAGCGCCTCCTGACAGGCGTGTGCCATGCCTCTTCGTCTTGGGAAGGCACGGGTCTTGAATGCTTCATACGGTAAAGGCATGGCGCACCTTTACTCCCGCTGCCTATCCCGCCGAGCAGGCAGTGCTGCTCTGCTGGCCACGTGTCAGTCCTGGAGCTCATCTCTGAGGAGAGGGGAGCTCTGGCCCCACTGGACACGTAGAGCCTTCAGAGCTCACCTCCACGGAGGGGGCGAGGTCAGGCCTTCGGGGCCACGTGGCAGGCCCGGAGCTATCCTCCGAGGGGAGAGGAGCTCCGGCCCCCCTGGACACGTGGAGCCTTCGGAGCTCACCCTTGCGGAGGGGGCGAGGTCCGGCCTCCTGGGCCACGTGGCAGACCCGGAGCTATCCTCTAAGGGGAGGAGAGCTCCGGCCCCGGTGGACACGTGGCGCCTTCGAAGCTTGCCCCTGCGGAGGGAGCGAGGTCCTTAGATAGTTTTACCCTGTGCGAGGGGGTAACCGGTATCGAGGTAACCGACAGTGGCCCCCGGGCTCATCTCGGGGGAGGTAACGAGCCCGAGGTGGGGCCTTCTTCTACCCGCGCACTTTCTTGTCTTGAGTACTCCCTGTGCTGGCAGGGTCTTGACGGCTTTGGAGTTCAGCCTCTGAGTTGAGGGTGAAGCCTGGCATCGGAGCTCAGCCCTTGTGAAAGAGGGAGGTCCTGCTTCGGAGCTCGCCTCTGAGGAGAGGGTGAGGTCCGGCTCCGGAGCTCGCCTCTGAGGAGAGGGCGAGGGCCGGCATCGGAGCTCAGACCCACGGAGGGCGTGAGGTCCGGAGGTCATCGGAGCTCAGCCTCTGAGGAGATGGTGAGGTCCGGCTTTGGAGCTTGCCTCCGAGGAGAAGGCGAGGGTCAGCATCGGAGCTCAGCCCAGTGGAGGTCGTGAGGTCCGGCATCGGAGCTCAGACTCTAAGAAGAGGGGAGGTCCGGGAGGTCATCGGAGCTCAGGCCAGCAGAGGACATGGGGTCCGGCATCGGGGCTCAACCTCTGAGAAGAGGGCGAGGGCCGGCATCGGAGCTCAGGTCTACGGAGGGCGTGAGGTCCGGAGGTCATCGGAGCTCAGCCTGCGAGAAGAGGGTAGGTCTGAGAGGTCATCGGAGCTCAGCCTATGAGAAGAGGAGAAGTCCAGGAGGTCATTGGAGCTCAGCCTCTGAGAAGAGGGGAGGTCCAGAAGGTCATCGGAGGTCAGCCTCTGAGAAGGGGGGATGGTCGGCATCGGAGCTCAGGCTAGCGGAGGGCGTGAGGTCTGGCATCGGAGCTCAGCCTCTGAGAAGAGGGGAGGTCCGGGAGGTCATCAGAGCTCAGCCTCTGAGAAGAGTGGAAGTCCGACATCAGAGTTCACCCCTGCGGAGGGGGTGATGTGCTTCTTTAGAACTCAGCCCAGTGTAGGGCGCAAGGTCCGACTTCGGTGTTCACACCTGCGGAGGGGGTGGTGATCGGCTTCGGAGGTCACCCCTGCGATAGGGGTGTCATCCGGCATCGGACCTCAGCACAGTGTAGGGCGCACAGTCCGGCTTCGGTATTCACCCCTGAGTGTGGCGACCGGCTTCGGAGATCGCCACTGTGATAGGGGTGTCGTCCGGCATTGGACCTCAGCCCAGTGTAGGGTGCACGGTCCGGCTTCGGTGTTCACCCCTGGGGTTCGCGACCGGCTTCTGAGATCGCCCCTGCGATAGGGGTGTCATCCGGCATCGGACCTCAGCCCAGTGTAGGGCGGACAGTCCAGCTTCGGTGTTCACCCCTGGGGATTGCGACCGGCTTCGGAGATCGCCCCTGTGATATGGGTGTCGTCCGGCATCGGACCTCAGCCCAGTGTAGGGCGCACGGTCCGGCTTCGGTGTTCACCCCTAAGGGTGGCGACCGGCTTCGGAGATCGCCCCTGTGATAGGGGTGTCGTCCGGCATCGGACCTCAGCCCAGTATAGGGCGCAAGGTCCAGCTTCAGTGTTCACCCCTAGGGGTGGCGACCGGCTTTGGAGATTGCCCCTGCGATAGGGGTGTCGTCCGACATCGGACCTCAGCCCTGTGTAGGGCGCACGGTCCGGCTTCGGTGTTCAGCCCTGGGGGTGGCGACCGGCTTCGGAGATCGCCCCTGCGATAGGGGTGTTGTCCGGCATCGGACCTCAACCCAGTGTAGGGCGCACGGTCCGGATTTGGTGTTCACCCCTTTGGGTGGCAACCGGCTTCGGAGATCGCCCCTGCGATAGGGGTGTCGTCCGGCATCGGACCTCAGCCCAGTGTAGGGCGCACGGTCCGGCTTCGGTGTTCACCCCTAGGGGTGGCGACCGGCTTCGGAGATCGTACCTGCGATAGGGGTGTCATCCGACATCGTACCTCAGCCCTGTGTAGGGCGCACGGTCTGGTTTCGGTGTTCACCCCTTGGGGTGGCGACCGGCTTTGGAGATCGCCCCTGCGATAGGGGTGTCGTCCGGCATCCGACCTCAGCCCAGTGTAGGGCGCAGGGTCCGGCTTCGGTGTTCACCCCTGGGAATGGCGACCGGCTTCGTAGATCGTACCTGCGATAGGGGTGTCGTCCGACATCGTACCTCAGCCTAGTGTAGGGCAGACGGTCTGGCTTTGGTGTTCACCTCTGGGGGTGGCGACCAGCTTCGGAGATCGCCCCTGCGATAGGGGTGTCGTCCGGCATCGGACCTCAGCCCATTGTAGGGCGCACGGTCCGGCTTCGGTGTTCAACCCTGGGGTGGCGACCGGCTACGGAGATAGCCCTTGTGATAGGGGTGTCCTCCGGCATCGGATCTCAGCCCAGTGTAGGGAGCACGGTCCGGCTTCGGCGTTCACCCCTGGGGGTGGCGACTGGCTTCGGAGATAGCCCCTGCGATAGGGGTGTCGTCTGGCATCGGACCTCAGCCCAGTGTAGGGCGCACAGTCCGGCTTCGGTGTTCAACCCTGGGGTGGAGACCGGGTTCAGAGATCGCCCCTGCGATAGGGGTGTCGTCCGGCATCGGACCTCAACCTAGTGTAGGGCACACGGTTCAGCTTCGGTGTTCACCCTTGGGGGTGGCGACCGGCTTCGGAGCTTGCCTCTAAGGAGAAGGCGAGGGCCGGCATCGGAGCTCAGGCCCACGGAGGGCGTGAGGTCCGGAGGTCATCGGAGCTCAGGCTAGCGGACAGCGTGAGGTCCGGCATCGGAGCTCAGGCCCATGGAGGGCGTGAGGTCCGGAGGTCACCGAAGCTCAGCCTCTGAGGAGAGGGTGAGGTCCGGCTTCGGATCTCGCCTCTGAGGAGAGGGCGAGGGCCGGCATCGGACCTCAGGCCCATGGATGGCGTGAGGTCCGGAGGTCATTGGAGCTCAGCCTCTGAGGAGAGGGTGAGGTCTGGCTTCGGAGCTCGCCTCTAAGGAGAGGGCGAGGGCCGGCATCGGAGCTCAGGCCCACATAGGGAGTGAGGTCCGGAGGCCATCGGAGCTCAGCCTCTGAGGACAGTGTGAGGTCCGGCTTCGGAGCTCGCCTCTGAGGAGAGGGAGAGGGCCGGCATCGGAGCTCAGGCCCACAGAGGGCGTGAGGTCCAGAGGTCATCGGAGCTCAGCCTCTAAGGAGAGGGTGAGGTCCGTCTTCGGAGCTCGCCTCTGAGGAGAGGGCAAGGGCCAGCATCGGAGCTCAGGCCGACATAGGGCGTGAGGTCTGGAGGTCATCGGAGCTCAGCCTCTGAGGAGAGGGTGAGGTCCGGCTTCGGAGTTCGCCTCTGAGGAGAGGGCTAGGGCCGGAATCAGAGCTCAGGCCCACGGAGGGCATGAGGTCTGGAAGTCATCGGAGCTCAGGCCAGCGGACAGCGTGAGGTACGGCATCGGAGCTCAGGCCCACGGAGGGCGTGAGGTCCGCAGGTCATCAGAGCTCAGCTTCTAAGGAGAGGGTGAGGTCTAGCTTTGGAGCTCGCCTCTGAGGAGAGGGCGAGGGCCGGCATCGGAGCTCAGGCCCACGGAGGGCGTGAGGTCCGGAGGTCATCGGAGCTCAGGCCAGCGGATAGCGTGAGGTCCGGAATCGGAGCTCAGGTCCACGGAGGGCGTGAGGTCCACAGGTCATCGGAGCTCAGCCTCTGAGGAGGGGGTGAGGTCCGGCTTCGGAGCTCACCTCTAAGTAGAGGGCGAGGGCCGGCATCGGAGCTCAGGCCCACAGAGGGCCTGGGGTCCGGAGGTCATCGGAGCTCAGCCTCTGAGGAGAGGGTGAGATCTAGCTTCGGAGCTTGCCTCTGAGGAGAGGGTGAGGGCCGACATCGTAGCTCAGGCCCACGGAGGGTGTGAGGTCCGGAGGACATCGGAGCTCCGCCTTTGAGAAGAGGGGAGGTCAAGGAGGTCATCGGAGCTCACCCCAGTGGGAGGGGTGAGGCCCGGCTTCAGAGTTCACCCCTACGGAGGGGGTGATGACCGGCTCTGCTCAGAGGTACTCCCTTCCCAATCTCCTAGTCTTATTTGGCTTACTGTCCCGTGCTAGAATACGGGGCTCGGGCAATCCAATGCACTCGGTCCCAGAGGTCCGGCCCCCAGCTCTAGTCAGGGTGTAATCGTCCGGCCCCCTTGTACTCACACAGTAGCGCTGGGGAGGTAGAGTGCGCATGCTTTGGGTTTATGACCGGGCAAAGCAAGGCTCCTGGACCCCCCGCTCTGGCGTAGGTCTTTTCCTGGAGGAGACCGACTGGTGTCACAGTACCCGGACTGGGGGAGGTCCGAGAGGCCCCCAGGCCATCGGCAGGTACCCTAAGCGCGACCGCACTCAACAGGATAGCAAATGTCGAGTATGCATGAGATCAGGAAAGAGGAACCGAGCGTACAATGGGCGTACATGTCACACCCGGTTTTTCCAAAGAACAACCAAGTGAATATCACATGTATGCCAGGATCATTTTCTCATACATGTGATGACAAATAGTGAAGCATCATTTATTACAAGCCAGGTGTCGAATATAAATAAGTCTTACATAGCAAATGTCTCGATGGACAATAATAAGTTCATCACAAGTAAATAAACTAGCAGCGGAATATTATTCTTGAGAGCTCCGTCACAGGCGTTGCCCGAGGGTCTCCATGAACCTAGAAACCTTCTTCGGATCCAAAATCTTGGTCATTATATACCACCTCATTATCTTGACCTGAGCAGCAATATAAACCAACAAATATGGAAGGTTGAGTACCGATGGTACTCAGCAAGTGTAGGAAAGTTATGTCATGCGTGGCTAGAACAAGGGGAGGTTGAACTCATGGTTAAAGCACTACGCAATTAATACCTATCACCTTAGCTTATTAAGCACCTACATTACTACACAGGTGAAATGGTCCCAATCTCCCATCCCATCATTAAAACCAAATAACCATAACATCATTTTCAATGTTAAGCTCCCCGCTTAACATCCAAAACTTCCAAAACCATCAATCCTCTAATCATCAATAAGTCCAAGCCGCTCTTGACCGTGAGCACGGCTGTCATGACAGTTTTGACTCTGCAGAGTTTGTACCACTGTACCCACATGTAGTGATTTCATCCCCCGTTGCCGGGTGGACTAAAAGAACCTCCATTATGCCAGTGGCTACGAACCACATTCACACTTCCCAGGTCTGTAGCCAGGAGATCACTACGAAGCCTTTACAAAGGGATTCCTGACGAGCGTGGGCCCACTGAGGTTTAACCCCTAACAGCATACAAGACGCTCCAACCCCGCTGCAGTGGCCCCCTCTTGAGCCTTGCGGTTCATATGGTAGTCCAGCTGACACCTACTCCCCGCACCATCCAACACACACATACTACGTCAGAGATACACCTAATTAATTGGCCAAGCTGCCCCATCTCAGCATGTGGTTGGCACGGTAAAGCCAGGTTACATGCTCCATGAACCGGTCCTTAGGATCCAGGCAAGTACTAAACACAAACCCGAGTCTCGTGCACCCAGCACCAACCAAAACATCCAACTTGCCTTGATCCCTACCTCTACATAACTCATAACATCTCATTCAAGAGTATGGTAAAATAAACTGATGATCCCATATCCCAAATATCCCATTCTATGCATGGCTAAGCATATGCATAATAATAAATAAAAAGGGCATACCCAGTGCTGAAAGCTCCCACACGTTGTGGGCTCTGGGGAAGGGAATTTCTAGGCAGCCTTCCCCTTGCTTATTTTGCAAGGAGGCTGATTCGAATCCAGGACCTCCAGGACACAAGTGGAGAGACTCTACCACTGCGCCAGGCCTGCCCTTCATGCATAATAATAAATGACATGATAAAATAAACCCCAACCCAAGCTACAAGGAAACAAGGTAATGCAATTCTAGGGAAACTGCCTAGCATGGGTTTCATATTTAACTTGACAATGCAATAATTCTATCTAAACATCCTAGTATAGGATCAAAGTGGTCAAGGACACTTGCCTCCTTCCTGCTGCTCTTGGAATGGGTAGTCCTGATCTTGAAAAGGGAGAACTTGCTCTGGAGCAGGTTCTACATCATACCATCACATATAGTAAAAGAAAAACAACAATCCATAAGACATAGTTCACACTTCCACTTCATACAAACCACACATTCACATTTATGAAAGCCATTCACAAATTCTATGTGTTGTGGTTACTCTATGTGTGTTGATCTTTGGCTTACATGTACTTTTTATCATGTGTATATGATTTCTACTTTTGTATTCACATTTATATTTGCATACTATATATATGAGTTTCCAAATTAAATAAATTCCTTATATTCAATTACTACACCTTTTAGCTACCAAGTATGCATGAAAGGTATTTTCCTACTCCATATGTGTCTTCATCCTTCTACCAACCCTAACTGAATTCTTTGGATTTTAGAAACTTCATTTATCATTTCCTAGTTGCTATATTTTCAGATTTATTTCCTATGCCTAAATGTGAACTTTATTATGAAAATAATAAGACACATCATCTAAACAGAATAGGTTCTGATCTAAAATATTTAATAATATATTTTTGACCTTTTCCTCTGATGTAAACTATTTTACATTTATTTTTCTAATTTTCAGAATTATTCTTTACTTAAAAATGTGTCCCTATAACTAATAAATGTGAATAATAAAATAAACATATTCATTTCAGCCAAAAATCTATTTTTATCTCACTCCAAGGTTTTCTAAGTACTGGGAAAGTTTTTAATTTGAATTTGACAATATGTTTGTCCCACCTTTTAAATTTTAAATACTAGCCACATATTCCAAATTCCTAACTTTAATACCAAATAGGGTTAAAAAAGTAAACTCACCCCACTACAGGGTCTATAATATTATTTTAAGAATTTTCAGGGGTCTAGCTACACATAACAGAGGGGTTTTTCCTAATTTTTATTAAGTCCAGGGGCTAAAACTGATTTTTAAATGAATTTACATTATTTTCTGAAGTTCCAGGGGCTAGATCAGAAGTTTTCGGGGCTAGCTCTCATTTTCCGAGAACCCCAGGGGGTAGCGCGTAAGAATTCCAGTCTTTATAACGCGGGGCTGACGTGGACCGTCCGATTTAAAACAGACGGCTGAGATTATAACGTCGAACCGGTACGCAGGGATTTAAACTCTACCGTACGATTTAAAATAAACGGCGCACAAGTGGCCACGTCACTCTGATCGAGCGCGGTCGGCGCTGCCCGGCGGCGCACGGCGGCGGGAGGCGGCGATCTCGCCGGAGAGTTTCGGATCTTCGTAAATTCTTCCTAAAACTGTGATTTTATGGCATAGATCGGTGGAGGGGAGGTCGGGGATCTCACCTCGGGGGTTTTGTTGAGCTCGGAGGTCCTGGAAGGCGATCGGCGACGAGGTCCGAGGTGGATTCACGGCGAGGCTCGTCGGCGCTGTGTTTGAACCGCAAACCACCGAGTTTTCTGCACCTGCGAGGTTCCCCGGAGGCGGTGGATCAAGACCAACGAGTTAGATCAGAATTCCCGAGCGTAGATTGGGAAGAATTCGCCGAGGGGCTCGGGTTCTAACCGGAGAGAAAATCGGCGGATCGTGGGGAAAAACGGGACGATGTCGGGGTTTTTATAGACGGGGGAAGGGCGGTGTTCGGTTGTGATCGAGTTTGCGTCGCCCACGAACGAAATTCGGCTGGGATACGCAGGGATCCGGGTCGGTTTTGATTCGGGGTAAGAGAGTCCGGCCGAGCACGCGCGCGAGCGCGAGGAGGAAGAAAGACTGGCGGGCCCCACATGTCAGTGGGAAGAAGGGGGGCACGTGCGGCTGCGGGCTGGCGCGGGATCGGTTGGGCCGGCTGGTGGGTTTCGGCCCACTAGCCGGTTTTTTCTGTTTTCCTTTTTCTTTTTCTATTTCTTTTCTGTTTTGAGTTTAAATTGAATTCCAGTTTGAATTTAAATTTTTGCAATACATGCAACACGTCCAAAAAATTTTAAATTCCCCTCTTAACAGGATTTTGGGGTGTTACAGCTCTACCCCCCTTAAAAGAAATCTCGTCCTCGAGATTGGTGGTTCTAAGAAAACAATTCCGGAAATTGTGCCTTGAGCTCATCTTCTCGCTCCCAGGTGGCTTCCTCTTCTGAGTGATGCTTCCACTGCATCTTGCACATCCGTATTCTTTTATTTCTGGTGAGGCGTTCCATTGTCTCCAAAATCCTGAATGGTTTCTCGGTATAAGACAAAACCTCAGCTACGTCAACCTCATTCATGGGTAACACCTCTTCAGGCGTTCTCAGACATTTCTTGAGCTGTTACACATGGAATACATCGTGCACCTCCGATAGGCGAGCCGGTAATTCTAGTTGATACGCCACTTCGCCCTTCCTCTCCAGAACTTGAAAGGGTCCTATGTATCGAGGTGACAACTTCCCTTTCACCTTGAACCGACGAAGTCCTCGGATAGGGGAAACCTTGAGATAGACATAGTCTCCCACGTTGAAAACGAGCTCTCTTCTTCGTACATCGGCATAGCTCTTTTGGCGTGTCTGTGCTATCCTCAAGTTGTTGTGAATTTCCCTCACCTTCGCCTAGGCTTCTTGTAGTACTTCGGGACCAAACACTTTACTTCCCCCTGTTTGGTTCCAAAATAGGGGAGTTCTGCACTTCCTCCCGTACAAAGTTTCAAACGGTGACATCTTCATACTAGCTTGATAGCTGTTGTTATAGGAGAATTCCGCATACGGTAAGTTCTTGTCCCAACTCCGATTGTTTTTGAGTGCACATGCCCTCAGCATATCCTCAAGAATCTGATTAGTTCTTTCCGTCTACCCATCAGTTTGGGGATGATAGGCAGAACTAAAGTTCAGATGGTTTCCCATGGTTTCGTGCAACTTCTGCCAGAACATCGAGGTGAACTGTGTCCTTCGATCCGACACTATCTTCTTCGGCACCCCATGGTAACACACGATCCTTGACATGTACAACTCCACCAATTTGGATCCACTGTAGCTTTCCTTCACGGGGATGAAGTGAGCTACCTTGTTAGCCTGTCGATGATGACCCATATTGAATCATATCCTGATTGGGTCCTAGGCAATCCCACTATGAAATCCATACCGATTTCTTCCCATTTCCATTCAGTCACTTTGAGTGGTTGCAATAATTGCGCGGGTCGTTGATGTTCTGCTTTCACCAACTGACATGTGTCACATAGGGCAACATGTTCCGTGACATCTCGCTTCATGCCATACCACCAATACCTGCTCTTGAGGTCCTGGTACATCTTCGTACTCCCAGGATGAATGGAATAGTCGGAATCGTGAGCCTCCTTCAAAATTAATTAACGGATCTCCTTTACTTCAGGCACACAGATCCTTTTCCCGTGCCACACCGTACCTTGTTCATCCTCTTTGAAACCAGGAGCTTTATTTTCCTTGATGAGTTGCCTGATTTCTTGTATCTTCTCATCGTTCTTTTGACCATCCCATATGTTTTGCTCTAGTGTGGAGTCCACTTCCATGGCGATGGCTTCACCACTATTCACAAGGCGTAGATTGAGCTTTATAACCTCGTCCTTCAATTCTGCAGGCATGTCCTTCAAGCTCAACTTATTGACCTGCACTTTCCGACTTAAAGCATCGGCCATGACGTTTGCTTTCCCAGGATGATAGTTGATGCCCACATCAAAGTCATTGATTAGCTATAAACATCTCCTTTGCCTGAGGTTGAGGTCTGGCTGTGTGAAAATGTACTTCAAACTCTTATGATCCGTATATATCTCGGTCCTCTTCCCCATCAAATAGTGCCGCCAAATTTTCAACGCGTGTACCACTGCGGCTAGTTCTAGGTCATGTGTAGGATAGTTTTTCTCGTGTTTCTGGAGTTGTCGGGATGCATAAGCCATGACATGCCCTTCTTGCATGAGAACACATCCCAACCCGTTTCCAGAGGCATCGCAGTACACCGTAAAGTTCTTTTGCATATCTGCCATAACCAGCACTGGGGCTGTTGTCAGTCTTTTCTTTAACTCCTGAAAACTCGTCTCGCACTGTGGCGTCCATGTGAATGTGATTCCCTTCTCCAACAGTTTGGTAAGGGGTCTCGAGATCTTAGAGAATCCCTCAATAAACCGTCGATAGTATCCAGCCAATCCCAAAAAGCTTCGAACTTCCCCGACATTTTAAGGGGTCTTCCACTTCTGTATATCCTCGATTTTGGCATGATCCACGGAGATTCCTCCCTCCGAGATTATATGTCCTAAGAAGGGAACTCTCTTCAGCCAAAACTCACACTTGCTCAACTTGGCATATAGTTGGTGTTCTCTCAACTTCTGCAACACCAAGCTTAGATGTTTCTCACGTTCTTCTTCATCTTTGGAGAAGACGAGAATGTCATCTATGAAAACCACTACAAATTTGTCCAGATATTCCATGAATACCTTGTTCATGAGATACATGAAATATGCCGGGGCATTCGTTAGCCCGAAAGGCATGACGGTGTATTCATACAGTCCGTACCGAGATACGAAAGCTGTCTTGGGAATATCAGATTGCCTTATCTTGAGTTGGTGGTATCACGACCTGAGATCAATTTTTGAGAACACACAAGCTCCCCTCAACTGATCAAACAAGTCTTCAATACGGGGCAATGGGTACTTGTTCTTGATGGTTACCTCATTCAAGGCACGGTAATCCACGCATAACCTTTGGGTTCCGTCCTTCTAGGGCACAAATATCACCGGAGCTCCCCATGGTGAGGAACTAGGACGAATATACCCCTTCTCCGTCAATTCTCTCAAATGATCCTTGAGTTCTCCCAGCTGCTTGGAGTCCATCCGATAAGTTCTCTTGTATATCGGGGCTGTTCCAGGCACTAGCTCAATTGCGAATTCCACTTCACGATCGGGAGGCATACCTGGCAACTCCTCCGGAAAAACATCTGGATATTCCCTAATGGTCCTGATCTCCTCAACTTTCACCTCAACTTGATTTAATTTAATGTCCCTCCTAGGCTCGTGTATTGTTATGAACTTTACTCTTGTTCCACTAGGGTGAGTTAGTTCCACCGTTCTGGTCGAACAATGGATGATTCCTTTATGTTTGGTCAACCAATCCATACCCAAGATAATATCTATCCCTTGTGAATCTATCACTATGAGGTTAGCAGTAAATACTACCCCATTAATGTCTAGGTTCACTTTGGGACACACTTGTCTTGTCCTTATTTCTCCACCTGGAGAGTTTACGGCTAGCATATGGTTCATTTGTGTTGTTGCTAGGTCATGCTTCTTAACAAACCCTTGAGCAATGAACGAGTGGGTAGCACCAGAATCAAACAGCAGGGTTGCAATGTGTAAATTGGCAGGAAACTTACCAACTACCACGTCGGGTGCCTCTTGTGCTTCCTCCGTAGTGACGTGGTTCACCCGTCCTCTCATTACATTCTGCTGTTATGGCTGCGTGGGCTTCTTCTTTGGGCACTTATGGGCGTAGTGCCCCACTTCACCACAGCTAAAACATTGCACCCCGATCTTAGGTGCCCGGCCTTTGTTGTCTTGGGGTTGGTTTGGAGGTCCTTGTCCTGCTGGTCGAGGTTGATATGTAGGGCGAGGCTGCTGTACGAACTGACGTTGTGGCTGTATTGGTGCTGCCGGAGGCCTGTAGTTCGGGTTGTACCCTCTTGGTGCTGAGTAGGGTACCGCAGCACGGTTTGTATGCCCTGCGGGTTGCTGCATCAGACGTGGGCGGGTGTTGCTCCCTGAGGCTTGATGTGACCACCCGGCCTTCCTCTTATTCTAATTTTCCAAGGCCTTCAGCTTCCTTTCTACCACAAACGCTCTGTCCACCATCTTTTGAAAGCTTTCATACTCATTGGAGGACATTGCACACTGCATTTCTGCGGTAAGTCCTTCCACGAAACAATCTTGTTTCTGCTCATCAGTCTCTATGTCCCGTGGGGCATAACGGGAGAGTTGAATAAATTTAGTGAGGTATTCCCTCACAGTCATGTTTCCTTGCTGCAGCCCCAAGAACTCCTTCCTCTTGTTTTTTAGTTCACCCCTTGGTATGTAATGGTTGCGGAAACTGCGCTTGAACTCTTCCCAAGTGATGTTCTCAGGGTCATGATGGGCTGCTACGTAAGCGGTCCACCAATCAGCAGCAGGTCCATGCAATTGATGAGAGGCAAACAGCACCCTCTCATACCCTTGGCGTTGTATAATCCTCATCTTGCTCTCAATGGTCTTTAGCCAATCATCTGCCTTCAGGGGTTCAGCAGCACTTGCAAACTTCGGAGGTTGAGTTCCTCGAAACTCACTCAACCTTGGTTGGCATGGTGCAGCTTGTGGAGGTGGAACTTGATGTAAGTTGGCCACCACTTGAGTCAGGTTCTGGATGAGCTGATTTTGATTCTCAAGCATTTGGTGGAGGGGATCAACTCCTTCACGGCGACCACCCCTGTCTTGGCCTCCAGAAAGATGAGGATTGCAGGCCTCATCGTTGTTGTTGGTGGGGTTGGCAGCACGACCTTTTCCTCTTCCGGCCATCTAGCATGATCAACCAAATGTTAATTTAAAGTATTACGTATTATCTCACTACTTTCACTTGTTTGTACTTTGAAGTGTTGAAGCTTTGTTATACTTTTCTGAGGGTTCATATCTCACACAAAAATAAATGCAATATTATTTCATGTGGGTTCACACACCAAAGCAAAACAATCTGAAGACGAGGCTGTGGACAACTGCTCATGAACTCCACAACTCACGTCACACACCAAGCATTAACACACCATTAACTAAGGTAACGACTCGACTATTCGACATCTTGCTAACTAAGGGAAAGACTCTACGCTACTCGTATTCTTGAGCTGGCTCCTCAGGATCTTCCTCATTATTGCGGCTTCCTTCTGACTCTGCTTTGGGTGGGGAAGCTGCAGGTGGAGAAGTGCGACGACGCCTGATCGCCCGGCGATCTGGGGAGTCAGGAGTCCATGTATCATTCACGGTGACCCACAGTTCATTCCCATCTCCTCTTTCTCTCGCCCTCAAGCAGGCTCGCAGCAACGCCTCCGTTTCCTTCAGGGTGTCCCGAACATCCTGAAGCTCTTGCTAACACTCCTGCAGTCGAGTGCTGAGCATAGCAGCATCCTCCAAGCACAAGTCCATGTGCTCATGGGAAGTCCCTTGCTGCACTGGTGGGTACTTGTACTCCGTGGTACCACTCTCACGCTGGAGGACATACATGTACTCAGTCCTGTCTAGGTGGCGACGATAGATGTGACTCTGGCAGGTCATGGCCTCCCAGGTGACATACTTCTCCGCATCGACCTGTGTCGCTCGACAAGCTGGAGAGCGGTGGATCTTAAGCAGCTGATTTTCATGGATAATTCTCATTTCTGAACTCCATTCTTCCCGCTTCTCCCGGATGGTCCTGGTGGAGCTATAGTGTATGATTAGCTTGCCCGTATTGCCGGCGGCTTGGAGCATACGTCAAAGACGGTGCAACAAGCCTCCTACTGCCAATCCATAGGAAAGGTACGTCACCGGACGGCTCTCCTCTCTTTCGGCAAGGGCAACTACGGGAACTCTCCCTCCTGTGGACTTGTGAGCGGTGCGAATCATGCGAACCATCTAAAACAAAAAGCATTTAAACTTAGGTTAGATAAACTTTTAAACAAAAATCCTATTTTGAATGAAAGTTGGGGTAATATGAAGAAAGTGACACCATTTAAATAACACTTCTCAACACACACCTTGTAAAATAGTTTTTAAGAAAATAGGGCCCTTAAATACGTCCATTTCTACCTAGGTCCACGTTCCTACGGGCAACCTTGGCTCTGATACCACCTCTGTCACACCCGTTTTTTCCGAAGAACAACCAAGTGAATATCACATGTATGCTAGGTTCATTTTCTCATACATGTGATGACAAATAGTGAAGCATCATTTATTACAAGCAGGTGTCGAATATAAATAAGTCTTACATAGCAAATGTCTCGATGGACAATAATAAGTTCATCACAAGTAAATAAACTAGCAGCGGGATATTATTCTTGAGGGCTCCGTCACAGGCGTTGCCCGGGGGTCTCCATGAACCTAGAAACCTTCTTCAGATCCAAAATCTTGGTCATTATACACCACCTCATTATCTTGACCTGAGCAGCAATATAAACCAACAAATATGCAAGGTTGAGTACCGATGGTACTCAGCAAGTGTGGGAAAGTTATGTCATGCGTGGCTAGAACAAGGGGAGGTTGAACTCATGGTTAAAGCACTACGCAATTAATACCTATCACCTTAGCTTATTAAGCACCTACAGTACTACACAGGTGAAATGGTCCCAATCTCCCATCCCATCATTAAAACCTAATAACCATAACATCATTTTCAATGTTAAGCTCCCCGCTTAACATCCAAAACTTCCAAAACCATCAATCCTCTAATCATGAGTAGGTCCAAGCCGCTCTTGAACGTGAGCACAACTGTCATGACAGTTTTGACTCTGCAGAGTTTGTACCACTGTACCCACATGTAGTGATTTCATCCCCCGTTGCCGGGTGGACTAAAAGAACCTCCATTATGCCAGTGGCTACGAACCACATTCACACTTCCCAGGTGTGTAGCCAGGAGATCACTACGAAGCCTTTACAAAGGGATTCCCAACGAGCATGGGCCCACTGAGGTTTCACCCCTAACAGCATACAAGAGGCTCCAACCCCGCTGCAGTGGCCCCCTCTTGAGCCTTGCGGTTCATATGGTAGTCCAGATGACACCTACTCCCCGTACCATCCAACACACCCATACTACGCCGGGGATACACCTAATTAATTGGCCAAGCTGCCTCATCTCAGCATGTGGTTGGCACGGTAAAGCCAGGTTACATGCTCCATGAACCGGTCCTTAGGATCCAGGCAAGTACTAAACACAAACCCGAGTCTCGTGCACCCAGCACCAACCAAAACATCCAACTTGCCTTGATCCCTACCTCTACATAACTCATAACATCTCATTCAAGAGTATGGTAAAATAAACTGATGATCCCATATCCCAAATATCCCATTCTAAGCATGGCTAAGCATATGCATAATAATAAATGACATGATAAAATAAACCCCAACCCAAGCTACAAGGAAACAAGGTAATGCAATTCTAGGGAAACTGCCTAGCATGGGTTTCATATTTAACTTGACAATGCAATAATTCTATCTAAACATCCTAGTATAGGATCAATGTGGTCAAGGACACTTGCCTCCTTCCCGCTGCTCTTGGAATGGGTAGTCCTGATCTTGAAAAGGGAGAACTTGCTCTGGAGCAGGTTCTACATCATACCATCACATATAGCAAAAGAAAAACAACAATCCATAAGACATAGTTCACACTTCCACTTCATACAAACCACACATTCACATTTATGAAAGCCATTCACAAATTCTATGTGTTGTGGTTACTCTATGTGTGTTGTTCTTTGGCTTACATGTACTTTTTATCATGTGTATATGATTTCTACTTTTGCATTCACATTTATATTTGCATACTATATATATGAGTTTCCAATTTAAATAAATTCCTTATATTCAATTACTACACCTTTTAGCTACCAAGTATGCATGAAAGGTATTTTCCTACTCCATATGTGTCTTCATCCTTCTACCAACCCTAACTGAATTCTATGGATTTTAGAAATTTCATTTATCATTTCCTAGTTGCTATATTTTCAGATTTATTTCCTATGCCTAAATGTGAACTTTATTATGAAAATAATAAGACACATCATCTAAACAGAATAGGTTCTGATCTAAAATATTTAATAATATATTTTTGACCTTTTCCTCTGATTTAAACTATTTTACATTTATTTTTCTAATTTTCAGAATTATTCTTTACTTAAAAATGTGTCCCTATAACTAATAAATGTGAATAATAAATTAAACAGATTCATTTCAGCCAAAAATCTATTTTTATCTCACTCCAAGGTTTTCTAAGTACTGGGAAAGTTTTTAATTTGAATTTGACAATATGTTTGTCCCACCTTTTAAATTTTAAATACTAGCCACATATTCCAAATTCCTAACTTTAATACCAAATAGGGTTAAAAAAGTAAACTCACCCCACTACAGGGTCTATAATATTATTTTAAGAATTTTCAGGGGTCTAGCTACACATAACAGAGGGGGTTTTCCTAATTTTTATTAAGTCCAGGGGCTAAAACTGATTTTTAAATGAATTTACATGATTTTCTAAAGTTCCAGGGGCTAGATCAGAAGTTTCCGGGGCTAGCTCTCATTTTCCGAGAACCCCAGGGGGTAGCGCGTAAGAATTCAAGTCTTTATAATGCGGGGCTGACGTGGACCGTCCGATTTAAAACAGACGGCTGAGATTATAACGTCGAACCGGTACGCGGGGATTTAAACTCTACCGTGCGATTTAAAATAAACGGCGCACAAGCGGCCACGTCGCTCTGATCGAGCGCGGGCGGCGCTGCCCGGCGGCGCACGGCCGCGGGAGGTGGCGATCTCGCCGGAGAGTTTCGGATCTTCGTAAATTCTTCCTAAAACTGTGATTTTATGGCATAGATCGGTGGAGGGGCGGTCGGGGATCTCACCTCGGGGGTTTTCTTGAGCTCGGAGGTCCTGGAAGGCGATCGGCGACGAGGTCCGAGGTGGATTCACGGCGAGGCTCGTCGGCGCTGTGTTTGAACCGCAAACCACCGAGTTTTCTGCACCTGCGAGGTTCCCCGGAGGCGGTGGATCAAGACCAACGAGTTAGATCAGAATTCCCGAGCGTAGATCGGGCAGAATTCGCCGGAGGGGCTCGTGTTCTCACCGGAGAGAAAATCGGCGGATCGTGGGGAAAAACGGGATGATGCCGGGGTTTTTATAGACGGGGGAAGGGCGGCGTTCGGTTGTGATCGAGTTTGCGTCGCCCACGAACGAAATTCGGCTGGGATACGCAGAGATCCGGGTCGGTTTTGATTCGGGGTGAGAGAGTCCGGCCGAGCGCGGGCGTGAGCGCGAGGAGGAAGAAAGACTGGCGGGCCCCGCATGTCAGTGGGAAGAAGGGGGGCGCGCGCGGCTGCGGGCTGGCGCGGGATCGGTTGGTCCGGCTGGTGGGTTTCGGCCCACTGGCCGGTTTTTTCTGTTTTCCTTTTTCTTTTTCTATTTCTTTTCTGTTTTGAGTTTAAATTGAATTCCAGTTTGAATTTAAATTTTTGCAATACATGCAACACGTCCAAACATTTTTAAATTCCCCTCTTAACAGGATTTTGGGGTGTTACAGTACACTATCTAGAGCACGGGGAGGTGATCATATAAATTAATGCGTAATTTAAATGAACACCTATGTAAGCATGGTGAACTTACTGGGATAGCGCCGGAGCGCCTGTATTGGGCTCCCATGCACGGACCAGTGGCACCAGGGCGTCTGCCGGTACCGCGCGATCCGAGGTGTTGCTCACCATCTTGCTTCGACGACGAGGTAGATGGTTGAGCAGGGGGTCGTCCCCGCTGCAGGGGAGGATTGACGGCAGCAGCGACGAGGTCGTTAACATCGCGGATCCACTGCTGGGTGGCCCCCTGGAGGGCGTCTTCAGCAGGCGGATTGTCCAGGAGCGCTTCTGCGGCAGCTAGCATGCTTGCTTGGGAGACACTCAGTGCTGCAGCAGATCTTGGGCTCGCTGGAGTCGGCGCTGCCAGAGTCGGCTGCTGGCTTCCAGCTTGCACCGACACACTCCGTCTTGAGTGTGTCGAGACATAGTCCCCGCTGGTCACTGTTCGTCGTGAATGTGGGTGGGGAGATCTTGCCGCTGAAGAAAGCTTTGTCATATTCGTCGGCGGAAGCTCGTCGCGCAAGGGAAAAGCCCCCTTCCTGGCACGCCAAATGTCGAAGTGTGTAGCCGACACTTCCCCCGAGCCTGCTCTGGGCAGCCCGCGAAGGTTCTTTTTCGGAGGGGCTAGTCACTCACGGAGAGCTTACGCGTTAGGGACGATGGAAGGAGAAGCTTGACACAGAGAGTTTTACGTGGTTCAGGCTGCCGGAGCATAAAACCCTACGTCCATGGTGAGCAGAGATGCTCGTTGTATTGCTTGGTGCTCAGGAGCGAACCCTGCATGAGAGTGTGTAAAAGGCGAACCCTCAGGTGCGAACCCTCTGTAACGTTGCCTACCCGAGCCTTTTATAGTCCAAGGCTTGGGTGGCTTACAAGGTAGGCCCCGGGGACCCGACAGGTGGCCCCGGGGTGACTTCCTACCAGCTACATAGTCTTGGCGCTGGCTTCGAAGTGGTCGTCCTGCCACCCTGCCTATGCCGCAGGCTAGGTGTAGCCGTTGGTGATGGCAGGGGCGGCAGGGTATGTCTTGTCCATGTCTTGTCGCTGCCTTTAATGGTCTGTAGCTTAAGACACTGTGCGCCTGTCTTGACTGTGACGGGTCGCAGCGCCTCCTGACAGGCGTGCGCCATGCCTCTTCGTCTTGGGAAGGTGCGGGTCTTGAATGTTTCGTACGGTAAAGGCATGGCACACCTTTACTCCCGCTGCCTATCCCGCCGGGCGGGCAGCACTCCTCTGCTGGCCACATGTCAGGCCCAGAGCTCACCTCTAAGGAGAGAGGAGCTCCGGCCCCACTGGACACGTGGAGCCTTCAGAGCTCACCCCCGCGGAGGGGGCGAGGTCCGGCCGTCTAGGCCACGTGGCAGGCCCAGAGCTATCCTCCGAGGGGAGGGGAGCTCCGGCCTCGCTGGACAAGTGGAGCCTTCGGAGCTCGCCCTTGCGGAGGGGGCGAGGTCCGGCCTCCTGGGCCACGTGGCAGGCCCGGAGCTATCCTCTGAGGGGAGGGGAGCTCTGGCCCTTCTGGACACGTGGCGCCTTCGGAGCTCGCCCCTGCGGAGGGAGCGAGGTCCTTAGGTAGTTTTAACCTGTGCGCGGGGGTACCCGGTATCTAGGGTACTAACACCAACATACTTCCATTGTGTTTCATCACTTTCCATGTCTCAACCAGACATTAATCTTTTCCAACTTTGCTCACGAATACCTCCTCGTATTTGCTACCATCTCACGAATACCATCTCATATTCGCTAGCATTCCATCTCATAAACAATTCCGTCTCACACCGAGACCCATCTTGTTGCCATGACTCAACAATCATGCAACCAAATCTTATCACCCAGACTCATCAGTCCCAAAAACAAAAACCACAACCAAACCATAACTAAAACCATAACCAAACCATAACCATCCATAACCAAAAACTATCCAAAAATCATAACCAACTAATCATGTGTGTTGTCCAGGCGCTCGTGACCATAAGCTTGGCTATCATGATAGTTTTAAGACTCTGCAGAGTTTGTACCACTTTACCCACAAGTTTGTGATTTCGTCACCCGTCGGCGGCTGCAAAACCTCCATTATACCAGTACACAACCGTCGGTATATGGTCAAGAGATCACAAAATAGCCTTTACAAAGGGGTTACTAGAAGTATGGACTCACTAAGGTTTCACCGGCAGGCTAGAATCTCCAATTTTCCCACCCACGGGCCCTCTCTTGTGCCATGCAGTTCCCAGGGGCAGTCCTCAGTCGACTCCCATTCCCCACGCCTTCCACGGTCCATAACAATCTAGTAACTTACCTAATTACTCAGGTAAGTCGCACCCATACTTGGTCTTGTGGTGGCACTGTTATCCTGGAATGACTCGCATGAACTGGTCCATAGATCTACGGCAAGTAACCACCATCTCATGCTACCTCATTCACAAACCCAGGCTTGCCTAGATCTCTCTCCGATCCATGTTCATTAACAACATCAGTTTCTCAATATTCTTACGAGTGCAGTTAGCTAGACACATCTATCTCACTTCCCTTATCCCATGGACTCAGCGAAGCATAAGAGCAAAAACCATACCCGACTCGTAAACTTCCCTGGTGACAAGGGTGGTTTGACAAAACTAGTAAACTCCTATGAAAGGGTTTCCCATCATGTTTGACTCAGCACACACACCTTTTTACAAACAAAACAGTTTCCCAAAACATAGGATCAATATGGACAACGGGCACTTGCCTTGTTCTTGCGGTTCTGGTTGCTCTTGGATCTTGAAACCTTGTTGTTGCAGCTTGTGACACCCTCAATTCTGTGAAAAACTACGGAACCGAGAACTGATGCATATGTGTGCCCAGGATGTTCATCACACATACACATATGTTCCACAAACTGAATTCAGAATATATAACCACAAATAACAGAGTTTATTACAATGTTTCATGAGTCTTGACTCATGCTCACAGCGGAAGTCTTATTTCTATGCAGCGGAAGTCTTCATTCTAATACGGAAGCAATTTAACTAATGCGGAAGCAATTCTAGGAAGCAATGGCTCCATCTCTACTCCATCCCCACAGGAAAGGTTGAGAACAGATCACACGCCTAATGCTCCACTTGGTCTTCATAGTAATCTTCTCCTGTTGCCGATGATGAAATAATAATGCAAGTTTGAGTACAATGATGTACTCAGCAAGTGCGGGAAAATATGATATGCAGCTCACAATAAGGTAGGTATAAAAAGGCTCATTGCAGAAAGCAAACTTATTTATCAAAAACGTGATAAAACAGCGACTCATCTGTAAATCCCAACATGTATTAAAATACCAATCATACCTCCATTATGTTCATTACCTTCCATGTCACAACCAGTCATCAATGAACCTCATTCTTGCTCATGAATACCTCCTCGTATTCGCTACCATCTCAGGAATACCATCTTGTATTCGCTACCATTTCATCTCATAAAACAACTTCGTCTCCCACCGAGACCAAACTCGTTGCCATGACTCAACAGTCATGCAACCCATCTTATCACCCGGACTCAACAGTCCCGAAAACCAAACCATCCAAAACCATATCCAATAACCATATCCAATAACCATCCCAACTAATCATGGAAGTTGGCCAGGCGCTCGTGACCGTAAGCTCGGCTATCATGATAGTTTTAAGACTCTACAGAGTTTGCACCTCTTTACCAAAAAGTTTGTGATTTCGTCACCCGTCGGCAACTGCAGAACCTCTATTATACCAGTACACAACCGTCGGTGTATGGCCAAGAGATTACAAAATAGCATTTACAAAGGGGCTACTAGATGTATGGACTCACTAAGGTTTCACCGGCATACTAGAATCTCCAATTCTCCCACCCACGGGCCCCCTCTCGTGCCATGCAGTTCCCAGAGCAGTCCTCTCTCGACTCCCATTCCCCGCGCCTTCCTTGGTCCATAACAATCTAGCAACTTACCTAATTACTTAGCTAAGCCGCACCCATACTTGGCCTTGTGGTGGCACTATTGTCCTAGCATGTGCTCGCATAAACGGCAAGTAAACCACCATCTCATGCTACCTCATTCACAAACCCGTCTTGCATAGATCTCCCTCTGATCCATGTTCATTAACAACATCAGTTTCTCATTATCATTACGAGTGCAGTTAGATAGACACATCTATCTCGCTTCCCAATCCCATGGACTCAACGATGCATAAAAGTAAAAACCATACCCGACTCATAAACATCCCTGGCGACAAGGGTGGTTTAACTAAAACTAGTAAACTCCTATAGAAGGGTTTCCCATCATGTTTCACTCAGCACACACACCTTTTCGCAAAACAAAACAGTTTTTCCCAAAAAATATAGGATCAATATGGTCAAGGGGCACTTGCTTGTTCTTGTGGTTCCGGTTGCTCTTGGATCTCGAAACCTTGTAGTTGCAACTCGTCGTAGACAGCTCCCTGATCTTGTCCTGCTATACAGGATCACGCACATACAAGATCCACAGCAATCAATATCATGCACAAACCTTAAGATGCGATGATGCATATGCATGCTATCCTATAATGCAGTTTACTTTTATTAGGTCGGTTTGTACGTGTTCTTGCAAGGTTTTATGATGAACAGAGGTGTTCGGATCAGATGTGGACGTGGCGATGACCTTGTCTTTAGATCAACCCGATCAAAAAGTGATCTGTCCACGAGAAAGCTTTTGTTCGAAAGGAATCGAAGAACAGATGCAAAGAAAACACAACAATGTTGTAAGGTGGTATTGGAGACCTACCTTACGTTCTTCTCCTAGCAAGACAGATCGTTGGGCTCCCTTCCGGCAATCTTCCTCAACTGAATTCCAGCGATGGCTTACTCGGCGAGTTGGGGCTAGGGCTCTAAGTTGTCGACTCAGGAGTTGGAAAAGAAGTTCGTGGTTTCGGCCAAGGGTTCTGGGTTCTATTTATAGTCGGGAGAAGAAGAGTCCTAATCTGATTGGACTTCGAATAAGAGTCCAATTCAGATAGTTGTTGAATATTAACAACTTATCTTTAGTTGATTTGGTGCGGTAACATTGTAGAATTAAGGTCAGTTTCTCCTCCGTACCGGTATTTCTACGCATACAGAATCCAAAAACCGCTCCAGAACTCGTTACCTCCGCGGTGATGAGCTCAGGAAGCTCCACGTGTCCATCGGGGCCTGGTATCTCATTCTCCGCAGAGACGAACTCCGGTTGTGCCATGTGTCAAGTGAGCGAGACCTGCCTTCTCCTTTGGAGGTGAGCTCCGCGTGCGCCACGTATCATGGCGGTCGGGACCTCCTCTCTATTCGAAGGTGGCTCCGCGCACGCCATGTGTCAGTGCCGGGCCTTCCCTCTCTCGGAAGGTGGCTCTGGGTGTGCCACGTATCCATTCCGGACCTCCCTCTCTTCGGAGGTGAGCTCCATGAATGCCACGCGTCAAGTAGCGCCGGACTTCCTTTTTTTCTCAGAGATGAGCTCCGAGGTCGACACGTGTCCAACAGTGTCGGACCCTTCGGAGATAAGCTCCGGTGGTGACATGTGTCCAATAGAACCGGACCTTCTCGGAGGTGAGCTCCGAGATCGACACGTATCCCGCGCGACTGGTCCTCTGATTTCCGCGGTGACTAGCTCCGAAGGTGACATGTGTCCTGCGGAACTGCCATTGCTTCTTCCGCAGAGGCTAGCTCCGGGGGAAACACGTGTCCCACAGGGTCGGACCTCTCCTCCTTTGTGGAGATGAGCCCCGAGCCTGCCATGTAGCCATTTTAGCGGCGGAGTTCTCCCCACTTCGCAGGGATGAGCTCCGAACACGCCACGTGGCCAGCAGCCACGGGAGTTGTCTTCGGCGCTCTTTGGGAACTGGATTCTTGTTCTTTTTCGCTATCCTTTAAATTCTTTTTCTGTTCCCACTTCTTATAAAATGTTTTCTTTGCATGAAACATGAATACATGCAGAAACCAAAAATGAGGGTGTCACACAGCTCGTCGTAGACAGCTCCCTGAGCTTGTCCTTCTATACACGATCACGCACATACAAGATTCACAGCAATCAATATCATGCATAAACTTTAACCACATGCGATGTTGCATATGCATGCAATTCCTGTCATGCAGTTTTTATTAGATCGGTTTGTACGTGTTCTTGCATGGCTTGCATGGTTTTTACGATGAACAGAGGTGTTCGGATCAATTGTGGACGTGGCGATGATCTTGACTTTAGACCAAACCGATCAACACGTGATCTGTCCACGAAAAAAGCTTCTGTTCGAAAGTAATCGAAGAACATAGGCAAAGAAAACGCAATGATGTGGTAAGGTGGTATTGGAGACCTACCTTAAGTTCTTCTTGGTCTCGGGGTCCTTCTCCTGCAAGACTGTTCGTTGGGGCTCCTCCGGCGATGGCAATTGTCTCTTGTTCGTCGGGGATCTCTCTGGTGGTCAAGTTCTGGCGAAAGGGTTTGCTCGGCGAGCTGGGGCTATGGCTCTAAGTTGCCGGCTCAGGAGGTGAATAATAAGTTCGTGGTTGGGGCCAAAGATTTTCGGTTCTATTTATAAGAGGAAAATGGAGGGTCCTCCTCTGATCGGAATTTGAATAAGAGTCCCATTTGAACTGTTTTTTTGGATCTTAACAACTTATCTTTAGTTTGATTCGGTGCGGTAACATTGTGGAAATCGTGTCGGTTTCCTCAGTACCGGGGATTCCCGTGAGTACAGAAGCAAAAATCGCTTCAGAATCGCGTTACCTTCGCGGCGGTGAGCTCTGGAAGCTCCACGTGTCCTGCAGGAACCTGGCTCCCTTTTCCGCAGAGACAAGCTCCGGTTGTGCCGCATGTCAGGCGGGCGAGACCTCCCCCCTTACTCAGAGGTGAGCTCCACATGCGCTACATGTCACACCCGGTTTCTCCGAAGAACAACCGAGTGAATATCACATGTATGCTAGGATCATTTTCTCATACATGTGATGACAAATAGTGAAGCATCATTTATTACAAGCCAGGTGTCGAATATAAATAAGTCTTACATAGCATATGTCTCGATGGACGATAATAAGTTCATCACAAGTAAATAAACTAGCAGCGGAATATTATTCTCGTGGGCTCCGTCACAGGTGTTGCTCGGGGACTCCATGAACCTAGAAACCTTCTTCGGGTCCGAAGTCTTGATCATTAAACACCACATCATTCTCTTGACCTGAGCAGCAATATAAACCAACAAATATGCAAGGTTGAGTACCGATGGTACTAAGCAAGTGTGGGAAAGTTATGTCATGCATGGCTAGAACAAGGAGAGGTTGAACTCATGGTTAAAGCGCTATGCAATTATTGCCTACCACCTTAGCTTATTAAGCACCTTCATTACTACACAGGTGAAATGGTCCCAATCTCCCATCCCATCATCATAATCAAATAACCATAACATCGTTTCCAATGTTAAGCTCCCCGCTTAACATCCACAACTTCCAAAGCCATCCATCCTCTAATCATGAATAAGTCCAAGCCGCTCTTGACCGTGAGCACGGCTGTCATGACAGTTTTGACTCTGCAGGGTTTGCACCACTGTATCCACATGTAGTGATTTCATCCCCCGTTGCCAGGTGGACTAAAAGAACCTCCATTATGCCAGTGGCCACGAACCACATTCACACTTCCCAGGTGTGTAGCCAGGAGGTCACTACGAAGCCTTTACAAAGGGATTCCCGACGAGCGTGGGGCCACTGAGGTTTCACCCCTAACAACATACAAGAGGCTCCAACCCCGCTGCAGTGGCCCCCTCTTGAGCCTTGCGTTTCATATGGTAGTCCAGCTGACACCTACTCCCCGCACCATCCAACACACCCATACTACGCCGGGGATACACCTAATTAATTGGCCAAGCTGCCCCATCTCAGCATGTGGTTGGCACGGCAAAGCCAGGTTACATGCTCCATGAACCGGTCCTTAGGATCTAGGCAAGTACTAAACACAAACCCGAGTCTCGTGCACCCAGCACCAACCAAAACATCCAACTTGCCTTGATCCCTACCTCTACATAACTCATAATATCTCATTCAAAAATAAGGTCAACAAGTTGATGATATCACATCCCACTTATCCCATTCTAAGCATGGCTAAGCATAAGTAATGTGAATGAATGACATAATAAAGCAAATCCCAACCCAAGCTACAAGGAAAACAAGGTAATGCAATTCTAGGGAAACTTCCTAGCATGGGTTTCATATTTCAATTGACAATGCAAATAATTCTATCTACACATCCTAGCATCGGATCAAAGTGGTGAAGGACACTTGCCTTCTTCCTGCTGCTCTGGGAATAGAAAGTCTTGGTCTTGGAAGGGAAGAACTTGCTCTGGGGCAGGTTCTACTCATACCATCACACATAGCAAAAGAAAACAACAATCCATAAGACATAGTTCACACTTTCACTTCATACAAACCAAACATTCACACTTATGAAAGTCATTCACACTTCTAAGGGTTGTGGTTACTCTATGTGTGGTGATTTTTGACCTTCATGCACTTTTAAACATATGTATATTATTTCTAACTTTTGTATTTAGATTTCTGTTTGCACACTATATATAAATTCCTAATTTAAACAAATTCTCTAATACCCTCTTTTGCTACCAAGAGTGCATGCAAGGTAATTTCCTACTCCAAATGGGTTTTCAAACCTTCTACCAACCCTAAACTGAATTCTTTGGATTTTGGAAACTTCATTTATCATTTTCTAGTTATTCATACCTAGCTTGCTATATTTTCAGATTTATTTCCTATGCCTAAATGTTAACTTTATTATGAAAATAGTAAGACACCTCATCTAAACAGAATAGATTCTGATCTAAAATATTAAATAACATATTTTTGAACTTCTCTAATGTGAACTAATTTAAATTTATTTTATCAATTTTCAGAATTATTTCCTAGCCTAGAAATGTGTCTCTATAACTAATAAATGTGAACAATCAATTAGACAGATTCATTTCAGCTAAAAAAATCTATTTTTATCTCACTCCAAAGTTTTCCAAGTGCTAGTAAAGTTTAAATTTGAATTTACAATGTGTTTGTCCCATCTTTTAAATTTTAATTACTAATCACAGATTCAAATTCCTAAATTTAATATCACATAGGGTTAAAAAGGTAAACTCACCCCACTACAGGGTCTATTATATTATTTCATAAATTTCCAGGGGTCTAACTACACATAACAGAGGGGTTTTCCTAATTTTTATTAAGTCCAGGGGCTAAAACTGATTTTTAATTGAATTTACATGAATTTCTGAAGTTCCAGGGGCTAGATCAGAAGTTTCCGGGGCTAGCTCGTATTTTCCTAGAACCCCAGGGGGTAGCGCGTAAGTATCCCGGTCTTTATAATGGGGGGCTGACGTGGACCGTCCGATTTAAAACAGACGGCTGATATTATAACGTCGAACCGGTACGCGGGGATTTAAATTCTACCGTGCGATTTAAAATAGATGGCCCTCAAGCGGCCATGTCGCTATGATCGAGCGCGGGCGGCGCTGCCCGGCGGCGCGCGGCGGCGGGAGGCGGCGATCTCGCCGGAAAACTTCGGATCTTTGTCAATTCTTCCTAAAACTGGGATTTCATGGCATAGATCGGTAGAGGGGAGGTCGGGGATCTCACCTCGGGGTTTTTCTTGAGCTCGGAGGTCCCGGAAGGCGGTCGGTGACGAGGTCCGAGCTGGAACAGCGGCAATGCTCGTCGGAGCTGTGTCTAGGGCGAAATCTACCGAGTTTTCTGCTCCTGCGTGATTCCCCGGAGGCGGTGGATCAAGATCAGCGCGTAAGATCAGAAATCCCGAGCGAAGATCGAGAGAAATTGGCCGGAGAAACTCTGGTTCTCACCTGGAGGAAAAACGGCTGATCGTGGGGGAAAAACGGGGCGATGCCGGCGTTTTTATAGACGGGGGAGGGCGGCGGGTTTGTTTAGATCGAGTTCGAGTCGTCTGGGACCGGGAGTCGGGCTGAGGGACGCGGAATTCCGGGTTGGTTACGATCGCCCGCGCGGAAGAGTCCATCAGTTGGCGCGAGCGGGAGGTCGGGGATGACAGGCGGGCCACGCATGTCAGTGAGAGGGAGAGGGGGCGCGCGGCTGCGGGCTGGCGCGGGGGTGGGTGGGCCGGCTGGTGGGTTTCGGCCCACTGGCCGGGGGGGTTTGTTTTTTCTTTTTCTTTTCTGTTTTGAGTTTAATTTGAATTCCAATTTGAATTTGAATTTCTGCACCACATGCAATACGTCCAAAAATTTTTAAATTCCCCTCTTAACAGGTTTTGGGGTGTTACACTACACGTCCTGGCGGGCGGGACCTCCCTTTCCCTCAGAGGCGACCTCCGCGTGTGCCACGTGTCTGGTGGGTCAGGACCTCTCCTTTCAACAGAGGCAAGCTCCGCGAACACCACGTGTCAGTTCTGGACCTCCCCTCTCTTCGGAGATGAGCTCCGAGAATGCCACGTGTCAAGTAGTGCCAGACTTCCTTTCTCCTCAGAGACAAGCTCCGAGGTTGACACGTGTCCAACAGTGACGGACCTCCCGGAGATGAGCTCCGGAGGTGACACGCGTCCGAATGTGTCGGACCTCCCGAAGGTGAGCTCCGGAGGTGACACTTGTCCAATAGGACCAGACCTCTCGGAGGTGAGCTCCGAGAGCGACATGTGTCTAGCGGGGCTGGACCTCTCGGAGGTGAGCTCCGAGAGCGACACGTGTCCCGCGCGGCTGGTCCTCTCTTTTCCGCGGTGAATAGCTCCGCAGCCGACATGTGTCCTGCGGGACTGGCCTCACTCTTTCCGCAGAGGCTAGCTCCGGGGGCAACACGTGTCCCACGGGGTCGGACCTCTCCCCCTTTACGGGAATGAGCCCCGAGCCTGCCACATAACCAGTTTAGCAGCGGACCTTTCCCCATTTGCGGAGATGAGCTCCGAACGCGCCACGTGGCCAGCGAGCCGCAGGAGTTGTCTTCGGCGCTCTCTGTACACTGGAATTTGCTCTGTTTGGCTAACTTTTTGATTCTTTCTCGGTTTCAACATGTTTTAAAAGTGTTTTTCTACATGAAACATAAATACATGCAGAACCCAAATATGAGGGTGTCACAAATCTACCCCCCTTAAATTGAATCTCGCCCTCGAGATTCGTTAGTAGGGAATCGATGAGGGAATTCTGCGTTGATGTCTTCTTCACGCTCCCATGTGGCCTCAGCTTCGGTGTGATGGCTCCATTGTACCCTGCACCATCGGATCACTTTGTTCCTCGTGACCCTCTCCTTCATGTCCAAAATTCGGACGGGTGCTCTGCATAGGTCAGATCCTCTTGAAGTTCAATTTCATCTATTGGTACTTGCTCTTCTGGTACTCTCAAGCACTTCTTGAGCTGGGATACATGAAACACGTCATGTACGTCGGAGAGGTGCACCGGGAGCTCTAGTTGATAGGCTACTTCTCCTCGCTTGTCCAAAATTTTGAAGGGTCCCATGTAGCGAGGTGCTAGCTTGCCTTTGACGTTGAAACATCGTTGGCCACGGATAGGCGATACCTTAAGGTATACGAAGTCTCCTACTTCGAAAGTCAACTTCCTTCGCCTATTGTTCGCATAGCCTTTCTATCATGACTGAGCAGCCTTCAAGTTCTCCCGTATGGTTTGGACTTGCTTTTCAGCCTCTTGTAGCACTTCTGGTCCAAACACTTTGTTCCCTCCGGTCTCGTTCCAAAACAGTGATGTCCTACACCGTCTACCATATAATGCTTCGAAAGGCGACATCTTCAAGCTAGCTTGATAGCTGTTGTTATAGGAGAATTCGTCGTACGGTAAACTCCTATCCAAACTACGCCCATGTTTCAAGGCGCAAGCTTTCAACATGTCCTCCAAAACTTGGTTTGTCCTTTTGGTTTGCCCATCGGTTTGCTGATGGTAAGCGGAGCTAAAATCCTGTTGTGTACCCATCGCTTTCTGCAGCTTCCTCAAAAATCTAAAGGTAAACTGAGAACCCCGATCTGAGACTATCCTCTTCGGGACTACATTGCGGCACACGATTTGCTCCATGTACAGCTCGGCTAGCTGTGCAACATTGTACACAGTCTTAAAAGGAAGAAAATGAGCTGTTTTCGTCAATCGGTCCACGATAACCCAGATTGAGTCGTAACCCGATCGAGTACGTGGCAACCCGACGATGAAATCCATACTGATATCTTCCCACTTCCACTCGGGTACCTTCAAGGGTTGCAACATTCCAGTGGCTCTTTGATGTTCGGCCTTCACCTGTTGGCATGTCTCGCATAGGGCAACATATTCGGCTATGTCCCTCTTCATACCATCCCACCAATAACAAGTCTTTAGGTCCTTGTACATCTTGGTACTTCCGGGATGTATGGAATAAAGTGAGTCATGTGCCTCTTTTAATATCGTGTCGCGGATGTGCTTCACGTTAGGCACACAAATCCTTTTTCCTAGCCAAAGCGTACCCTTTTCGTCTTCCTTGAAGTCCTTCTCTATTCCTTGTTGTATCCTTTCCTTGATCTCCTCATCCGTAGCTTGGCCGTCTCTTATCTCTTGTTCCAATGATGAGTGGAGTTCCATCACTTCCATCTCGTTCAAGAAACCGAGATGTAACTGTTCAAAATCTTTTCATAGCTCGGGTGGTAGCTCCCAAACAGTAAGTTGGTGACATGCCCCCTTCCGGCTCAATGCATTGGCTACTACATTGGCCTTTCCGGGGTGATAGTTGATTCCAACATCATAATCCTTGACAAGTTCCAACCATCGACATTGCCTCAAATTCAAATCCGTTTGAGTGAATATGTACTTGAGGCTTTTATGATCCGTATAGATCTCACATCGATGACCAAGGATATAATGTCTCCAAATCTTCAATGCATGCACCACAGCTGCGAGTTCCAAGTCATGTGTAGGGTAATTGAGCTCGTGTTTCTTTAATTGTCTCGACGCATAGGTGTGACACCCTCATTTTTGGGTTCTGCATGTATTCAAGTTTCATGTAGAAAAACACTTTTAAAATAAGTTGAAACCGAGAAAATATTAAAAAGATAGCCAAAAAGAGCAAATTCCAATGTACAGAGAGCGCCGAAGACAACTCCCGCAGTTCGCTGGCCACATGGCGTGTTCGGAGCTCACCTCTGCAAATGGGGAGAGGTCCGCCGTTAAACTGGCTACGTGGCAAACTCGGGGCTCATCCCCGCAAAAAGGGGTGAGGTCCGACCCCGTGGGACACGTGTTGCCCTCGGAGCTAGCCTCTGCGGAAGGAGCGAGGACAGTCCCGCAGGACACGTGTCGGCTGCGGAGCTATTCACCGCGGAAAAGAGAGGACCGGCCGCGCGGGACACGTGTCGCTCTCGGAGCTCACTTCCGAGAGGTCTGGCCCCGATAGACACATGTCGCTCTCGGAGCTCTCCTCCAAGAGGTCTGGTCCTATTGGACACGTGTCACCTCCGGAGCTTACCCCCGGGAGGTCCGTCACAGTTGGACACGTGTCAACCTCGGAGCTCGTCTCTGAGAAGAAAGGAAGTCTGGTGCTGTTAGGATACATGGCACATCCGGAGCACCCTCCGAAGAAAGGGGAGGTCTGGAATCAACACGTGGCACACTCGGAGCCGCCTCCAAAGAGAGGGGGAGGTCCGGAACTGACACGTGGCGTTCGCGGAGCTCGCCTCTGGGGAGAGGGAGATCCCACCCGCCAGGACACATGGCGCAAGCGGAGCTCACCTCTGAAAAGAGGGAGGTCTCGCCCACCTGACACGCGGCACAACCGGAGGTTGTCTCTGTGGAAAAGGTAGCTCAGGTTCCCGCAGGACACGTGGAGCTTCCGGAGCTCATCACCGCGTAAGAACTCGATTCTAAAGCAGTTTCTCTTCTGTACACGTGGGAATCCCCGGTACTCAGGAAACCGACACGAATTCCACGTTACTACCACACCAAATCAACTAAAGATAAGTTGTTAAGATTCAAAAACCATTTGAATAGGACTCTTATTCGAAATCCAAACAGATTAGGACTCTTCTCTTCCCGATTATAAATAGAACCAAAAACCTCTGGCAAAAACCATGAACTTCTTTTCCACCTCCTGAGCCGACAACTTAGAGCCCTAGCCCCAGCTCGCCGAGTAAAACCCTTCGCCGGAGTTTGACCACCAGAGAGGTTGCCGACGAGCCCAGAGACGATTGCCATCGCCGGAGAAGCCTTGACGATCTTTTTGCTAGGAGGGAGATCCCGAAGAACGTACGGTAGGTTTCCATTACCACCTTACGACATCATCGTGTTTTATTTGCATCTGTTCTTCGATTCCTGTCAAACATAAGCTTTTTCGTGTACAGATCACTTGTTGATCTGATTGATCTAAGTCAAGATCATAGCCACGTCCACAATTGATCTCTACAACTCTGTTCATCGTAAAACCCATGCAAAAATATAAGGAGACGTACAACTGATCTAATAAAAATTTGCATCATAGGAATTAGCATGCATACGCATCATCGCATCTTGATTAAAGTTTGTGCATGGTATTGATTGCTATGAATCTTGTATGTGCGTAATCGTGCATAGAAGGACAAGCTCAGGGAGCCGTCTACGACGAGCTGCAACAACAAGGTTTTGAGATCCAAGAGCAACTGGAACCGCAAGAACAAGGCAAGTGCCCCTTGACCATATTGATCCTATGTTTTGGGAAACTGTTTTGTTTGCGAAAAGGTGTGTGTGCTGAGTCAAACACGATGGGAAACCCTTTCATAGGAGTTTACTAGATTTTGTTAAACCACTCTTGTCACCAGGGAAGTTTATGAGTCGGGTATCGTTTTTGCTTTTATGCTTCGCTGAGTCCATGGGATTTTGGGAAGCGAGATAGATGTGTCTAGCCAACTGCACTCGTAATGATAATGAGAACTTGATGTTGTTGATGAACATGGATCGGAGGGAGATCTAGGCAAGCCTGGGTTTATGAATGAGGTAGCATGAGATGGTGGTTTTACTTGCCGTAGATCCAAGGACCGGTTCATACGAGCCATGCCAGGATAACAGTGCCACCACAAGGCCAAGTATGGGTGCGGCTTAGCTGAGTAATTAGGTAAGTTACTAGATTGTTATGGACCGTGGTAGGCGGGGGGAATGGGAGTCGAGTGAGGACTGTCCTGGGAACTGCATGGCACAAGAGAGGGCCCGTGGGTTGGAGAATTGGAGATTCTATCCTGCCGGTGAAACCTTAGTGAGTCCATACATCTAGTAACCCCTTTGTAAAGGCTATTTTGTGATCTCTGGACCATACACCGACGGTTGTGTACTGGTATATTGGAGGTTCTGCAGTCGTCGACGGGTGACAAAATCAAAAACTTGTGGGTAAAGTGGTACAAACTCTACAGAGTCTTAAAACTAGCATGATAGCCGAGCTTACGGTCACGAGCGCCTGGACAACCCACATTATTAGATGGATGAATTTTGGTTATGGTTTGGTTTTTGGGACTGTTGAGTCCGGATGATAAGATTGGTTGCATGACTGTTGAGTCATGACAATGAGGTTGGTCTCGGGGTGAGACGGAATTGTTGTGAGATGAAATGGTAGCGAATACGTGATGGTATTCGTGAGATGGTAGAGAATACGAGAAGGTATTCGTGATCAAAATTGAGAAAGATTAATGTCTGTTTGAGACATAGAAAGTGATGAGACATAATGGAGGTATGTTGGTATTTTAATACATGTTGGGATTACATTCACTTAAAGCTGAGTTACTGTTTTATTCGTGGTTTTGGGAAATAACTTTGCTTTCTGCAATGAGCCTTTTATACCTATCTTGTTGTGAGCTACATATCATATTTTTTCCCGCACTTGCTGAGTACATCATTGTACTCAAACTTGCATTATTATTTCATCATCAGCAACAGGAGAAGATTTCTATGAGGACCAAGTGGAGCCTTAGGCGTGTAATCTGTCCTCAACCTTGCCTATGGGGAAGGAGTAGAGATGGAGCTGCTGCTGCTTAGTTTGCTTCCGCATTAGATTTAGACTTCCGCTGCTTAGACGAGACTTCCGCTGTTAACATAAGTCCAAGACTCATGAGACATTGTAATAAACCCTGTTATTCGTGGTAATATATTCTGAAATTCAGTTTGTGGATGATATGTATATGTGTGGTGAACAGACTGGGCACACATATGCATCAGTTCTCGGTTCCGTGGTTTTTCTACAGAAACGAGGGTGCCACAATAGGCTACCACTTGTCCTTCTTGCATGAGCACACATCCGAGCCCTTGTCTGGATCCGTCACAATATATGTCAAAGCTCTTGCTTACATCCGGCAATACCAAAACCAGCACTGTGGTTAGCCTCCTCTTGAGCTCCTCAAAGCTTTCTTGGCACGCTGGTCTCAATTGGAAGGTTTTTCCCTTCATTAGCAACTCCGTCATAGGCTTTGCTATCTTAGAGAAGTCCTTGACGAACCGGCGGCAGTATCAAGCCATCCCAAGAAAACTCCAAATATTCCTCATGTTTTGCGGTTGGTTCCACTTCAGAACATCTCCCACTTTTCCGGGATCAACCGATACTCCTTCCTCGGAGATGATGTGGCCTAGGAACGATATCTCCTTTAGCCAAAATTGATATTTGCTGAACTTGGCATACAGCTGATGCTCTTGCAGCTTCTGTAATGTCAATCTCAAGTGTTCTTCATGTTCCTCCTCACTTTTCGAATACACCATGATATTGTCAATGAAAACCACGACGAACATTTCCATGTACTCCATGACAAATTTGTTCATGAGGTACATGAAGTATGCGGGTGCATTCATTAACCCAAAAGACATCACAGTATATTCATACAAACCATACTGTGGGGACCACCCCATGGTTCACCCACTCTAGGATCGCATAGGGTGGTGCCGTGCGATGCGACACCCAACAGCACACACAAAAACAATTTAAGAAAACATACAAACTTTTATTTGATATCAAATAGCGGAAGTCTTTTTACAAAACTTAATTTTACAGCGAAAGTTATATACATAGTGTAAAAGTCCCAAAATTTTGAATACAAATGATCTGTAGTGGGAACACCCTTTGGTTCAAGTTTGTAAAAATTGGGACTTGTTTAAAATTTTCCACATATGATGGCACACATGAGTGTCCCACCCATCTAGGTTATGATCAAGAGGGTGTTTGTGGGACAAAGTTAAGTAAAACTCATGTGTAAGCTCTCATATGCTAGGTTGAAGGAAATCCAGAGTGGGAACTCAAATTATTCAATTCAAATTGAAAATGAGGGCAACAAGTAGGAAGGCAAACTGTTGGGCACAAAAACCACATTTGCAGCAGCCAAAACGAAAAGCAGATTTCATAATTGGATTCTTTAGGTCTAAATAAGTGGGTAGACAAAGTTTCATGAATTCTTGAAATGATTTGCTACCGATTTGTTAAATGGACTTTAAATTGCATAGGAATTCAAATTCAATTGTGAAATTGGATGAAAATTGGCCAAACCTTCAAATTCAGACCGGGTTCAAATGTTCCCACTATTGAAGGGAGCCATTCTACAATTTTGAGAAAAAAAATTGAGAAGGATAAGAAGGAGACAGTGGGGCCCACATGTCATAGTGTTGTCTAGACTTGCACCCTAAGTCTTCTCCCCTGTTCCTTACTCCACCGAGACGTTGCTCCCGGGCCACACCGAGCAGCTCGGTCCCCGGTCACCGACGCCAGCTCCTGCTCTCCCGAGGACACCTCCTGCTGCTGTGGCGTGTGGTCGATCAGCTCCCGCCCTCATCCGCTCACGGGGTGTTGTTTCCGCTCACAAAATCGCCACACCGATGTTCACGGCTTCCTCGCACTGAACCAAACACAGCTCGCTGCCCTCTCTGAATCTCGATCGGGATACAGCCAAACTCGGGCCACCGAGCTCCCCGAGCTGTGCCAGCAGCGCTGAGGGGTCATCCCCTACCTTCTCCACTCGCCACCGGGGCAGCCGAACCGCTCTGCACTGAGAACGCAGCTTTTCGCGCGGCAACCTAGCACAAGCCGGCAATCGGTCTCCCGTGGACAGCTCCACAGAGAGGTTCTCGTGCCCGAGCAAGAACACTTTCGGATGCGCTGGTCCTCGGTGATGCTCACCTCCAAAGCACAGGCCATGACATGGACGACAGAGCACGAATTCGAGAAAAGATCTCCGGCGGCCATAAACCGACCTTCCGGTAATGAACTCTCAAATTCGATCTCAATCTTCACTCTTAGTTCCCCAGATCTTGCACAAAGGGCCAAAACTAGTCGGCGAACAATTGTTCTTCACAACCCTAGCTTAGAAACGCATGTAGACCGCCTAATTTCCGTCTTTTCCGAGCTCAAACCTGGAAGGCGTCTCGGGTGCACGGTGAAGAACCATTTGCCGCTGTTGCCGAGCAATTCCTAGTCTATGCCGAGCTTCCCTAGCATCCAAGGATTCTGTAGAGCCAATTCCTCGCAAGTTTGGCGGGCTAGGATCACCTGTCGACGGCGCCGGACTTCTCCCGAGATGGCCGCACGTCGCCGGCACATTTCCTGTGATCTAGCACACACGCCAACCCCGCCAACGTGCTCCCCGACCCTGAGAACCCCCAGGCGGCGAGTCTCCGGCCGGGAGATGGCCGGAAACACCGGCCCGGTGAGCTCCGGCGAAGGTCCGGCATCAGGACAGCGCGGGGGAGGGAAATGGGCCGAGGAAGAAGATGATCCAGGCGGGCCCCACGTGTCAGCGACCGAGAGTTTAAAAACTGATCCGCTGTGGCGGGGTGATCCAGTGTGTCTGCGCGCCAAAATAGTGTGGCCCGGTGTGGCTGGAATCTCACTGGCTGCAATTTAAAACGTGGGCCCAAGTCTTTTTCCAATAGTAAAACAAATTCAGTTTTAGCTCCAAATTAGGAAATTCATAACTTTGTGTAGGAAACTCCAAATTAGGTGATTCAAATTGGGTTGGATTCCTTTTGCAAAGGTCTATCCAAATATGAACCCCAATTTGTATGAAATTCAATATTAAATTCTGGATAATTCTTTTAAATTTTTATGTAAAAGAATTATTGAGAGAGTTTGGTTCATCCAAAATTCCTAAATTTTTGCCAGAATATTCTTTAGGATATTATTGGACTTTAAGCAAAGTTTCAGATCAATTGAAGATGATTTGAGTAGGAATTTCCAGAGTACAATCTGCTGTACTCCAAATTTTCCAGAAACTTTTCCAGAAAATGGTTTTCCTTTGAAAAATTGGTTCTGGGAAATCCTTAGTTCCAAAAATCATAGGAAAATTCAGACATGCTCTATGAGCCATACTTAAAATGGTAGTTCACCTTATTGGGCATGAAAATGCACCTTACTTCAGAATTAAATCCTTGTAGCATAATTGCTTATAGAATTATTCTGGAGGAACTACACGATAAAAAGTCCTTAATTTTGGTCCAGAACACTTTCAGGTGACCAGGAACTCACCTGTAAAGTTTCAGTTCAAATTTAACTTTTGATCTACCTGTTCTTGTTCTCCATGCTTATGTATATGAGCAACACATAGAAAATTATAGTGGGAATTATGGAAGACATGATTTCCACTCACATCAGCTGCAATTTTGCAAGCTAAGTCTCTGTGTAATGTATGACTTCAGGTAAGAATTGTGAAGTCATTGGAGATCAGGACCTTTAGTTTCTTTCAACCCATTTCAACTCATGTCACATGTCCATTAGGAACCATAAAACATGTTAATGGAAATTCATATGGATATGTGGTTTTTCCTATAATTCTTCTGCACAACAGGGACAAAAACTTCATTATTAGTACTCCCACACAGTTCCCTGTTATTAACAAGTTGAGTCTTTACTTCTTTAAAGTGCATTATAAGAACATATGCATATACATATCAATAGGACTTACGACGGAGGCAACCAATGGAGAAGTTCGATGGAGTGGTTTCACTGAAGTGGACCAGTTGATCAAGCCTCAAGGGAGACAAGACTCTAACTGAACTATATACTATTAGACCCTGCAAAACAGGCAAGCCCTGGTTTGCATTTAACTACCACTAAGTTTTTACTTTGTATACAATACGTCGGTTAGGATGAATTGTGCATTAAGTCTAGATGTTTGATACTACTCTTGCATGACCAGAAAACCTATGGAGTATTTGGGTAGGTGTCCTTCCACCGTGTAGAATATGCCATGCTTAAGTAGGACTCGGTAGAAGTCGAGTGGCTGGACGCTACTCGCGAGTATTGGAAATTGGGAGCATAGGGGATTGGTTCAAAAGGTTGCTAGTACGTTGAAATGAGACCGGGCAGGGTGTAGGGACAACAGGACATGGGGGCCTGGGTGCTTAGACCTGTCCGTGTCGGTTGAGGACCAATCCGTATGCGGCCCTGCTGAACAAGTATTGAACGCACCGAAGGCATATCGGATATATGGGACCCGATAAACCGATGTAGCCTAAACCTCCGGGCGTCGAGGCATAGCACACCGATTTATAGGTGTAGGTTGAGGGCAGCAAGGTGGAAATCCGCCAACAGGCATAGAGAGATGCTCCGTGTGGGGAACCTCCTGCTCGTTTCGGTGCGACCGGTTCGACGTTTGGGCTGTTGGGTGAAAGGTTGTCCCGTACGACATCAGGGGAGTGTGCTGTGTGCGGCTCCGAGTATGGGCGTACGTGACGTTCTATTCGGGTATCCCTGCAGGTGTATAACGAGTCGATCCGCCGTCCCTCTTGGTTGTGAGTACCGCTTGTTCACTGCATCGTGACGTAGAGGTAACTTGCACTGAGATAAGAATTAATCATCATTGTTTTGAAGTTAATACTAGTAACGTAATGTTATGATTTGTGAATAGGTTAGTGCAAATTCGATTCATTTCCACCAGGAGCATGTTACATCGGGAGAAAGCGTTTCTTGTTTGATTGTGGACTCCTGATGTGAGGTGCCCAAGGTTATGCTTAAATTGCTGCTAATAACATTTGAATGTAAGGATCCATTTTTAGGCGAGTTCATATGCAATGTACTATCCTATGTTAAGTTTTTACCATCATGTAGAGTTTCATGCTTAGGGCCGACGGTTAAGTCTTGCTGAGCGTTATGCTCACGGATACTATACAAGTTGTTTTGCAGGTAATAACACTATGCTACTGAGTACGGTTGTCCGATGAGACTCGGAACTCTCCGAGTGGTAAACTCATGGAAACCCTTGCCGCTGCCGTTGTCATCGTGATGCTAGTGAGAAGGGTCCGCGGGCTGGATGTCTTCTCTGTTGCTTAGCACAGATATGAGACGTGAGTGGTGTTAGTTTTCCGCTGTAGAGTATTTGGAAAAATAATTGTAAAACTTACACTTTGTAAGCTTCCGCTTGGTTTATGTAATATGATGTTTTATTGTGTGTGCTGTTGGGTGCCGCATCGCGCGGCACCACCCAATGCGATTCCCGGGCGAGGTGCCTCGTCCCCGTGAGTGATTGGGACAACGGCGGCGGGCCCTCACAGCATGGTATCAGAGCCGCATTGGTAATAGCGCACAGAATAATGATCATATTACGACAAAAACTTATGGTACAGTGAGATAACAGTACTAAGCCCACATAAGGACTGCTATTAGCATATTATAAAGGTGGCAAGCTAACCTATTTGTTTTGTCTGAAAATCGTGCATCTTGGGACGTCTATGTCTTGGGGGTGCACGTATGCGCTGTCCACCAGTGCGCACAAGCTAAAGGGTGGAGCCCCACGGGTGGCAGGTAACCCGACCCGCTTTAGTATCCTCTACGACTCTTCATGTCGTTTGGGGTATTCGAGCAACGCTTTTCCCTAGCGTGCTTTGGGCAAGTATGGGAGACCCTGTCACATGGTCAGTAACGTGAACACGTAGCTCAAGGCGTGCTTGGCTTGAGAACACCTGTGCGAGTGATGACGGACGGGTGTACCAACTGTATGGATACCGGGTTCGGTGTGCAGCCAAACCTGATGATTGAGTGTGTTTTATGTAGGTGCTAACCACGAAAACCTTAGTACGGGTAGAACACGTTTGCGAGTGACCGTTTTAGTGCCACCTAAGGATACGTATATGCCGGTGTAACCCGGTTAGGTCTTTCTTTGGTGAGGCAACGTAGTACCGTCATATGTCTTACGGTGCATCGACACCGTACTACATTGGATAGTTTCTTTCCTATGAAGAAATCATTCATGATTAACTTTTAAACTAAAAATGGATGGTTAGAAGAACGTATTAGTTACTGAGCTCTTCGTTTGGACTAAGTTTCAAAAAAGAGACTTGCTAGGTTTCCATTGATTTAAAAAACAGAGTGCCCGGGTCTGGCAGAAATTTTGCTGGATCTTGATAGGGCATAACTCTGAGTGTCTTGACTCAATGAAGGTGTTTGATACAGTTCTGGAAAGGTTTTTAAGTGATCTACAAAATTTCTTTAGAACTCCAGAGCAGAATCACACGCCAACTTTGTTGAATGTCCAGGTAAATGCAAACTGTTCAGGAAACAGAACAGCTGCAACACTCTCTAGATGTTTATGTAAATTAGACATAACCGTCTGTAGAAAAAATCTCTAAGGGTCAGATGATACACCGTTGGGAAGGTTATGGAATTTGCAATATTATTGTAGTTCAAAGTTTGTTCAGATTTTATTGTATTTGCATATACAACTGTGATAGAAATAGCCGCATACATGGGAGATGCTGGCAAATTTTATCCAGGAATTCTGTCAAACTTGGAGCAATCATAACCTTCGATCCAGAAATGATATTGAGGCATAGGAGTACTCGTTGGAAAGATACTGAAGTCAACTTTAATTTTGGTATTCAACTTGAGTTATGAAAATGCGATGAAACAGATCAAGATCTGGGTTAGAACAGACAGGTCTGTTCTGCACACCAAAGAGGGTTAGTTAGGCCGACCACACGGAAGGGACTAAACCCGAGGATATTCCGGTGGTATGTGAATGCCGATGTGTTTCCGGGCAGATTTCCGAACAGGACGTGAAGTTCAACTTTGAACTGGTGCCGGAAACAACCTCAATTTCATCGAAGCCGCATAAGATGGCACCTGATGAACTGGCGAAGTGGAAGGAGCAACTAAGTGATTCATGAGCAAATGTTTTATATGACCTAGCTCATCACCTTGGAGTTGCTCTGTGCTGTTCGTTAAGAAGAACGACGAGACACTGAGATTAAGTGTTGATCATCGTTCTCTCAATGCCATCACTATGAAGGACAATAAGGGTACTCTATGGGTTAAAGACCGTATAGTTGTACCTCGTAAGATAAAGCTCTATGGCCGGAAATGTCGCGCACCGCTGAAGGGGTGCGAGTACGGCGGAAGGGTACTGTTCGGGGTTGATTGGTCAATAAAGCCAATGACCGAGTTCGAACAATAGGAAGCGAACGTGAGGGCTACATAATCCCGACAGAAAAGCTACAGGGATCAAAGGCGTCGACCGTGGCATTTCGACGTCGGAGAACACCTTTACCTTCATGTATCTCCGATGAAAGGAATTCACTGGTACGATGTAAAGGGGAGGTTTTGCTCCCCGAGCTTTAGGTGCATTGGCTACCACAAAGGAGTGCGGACCCGTAGGCTGGAACTACCGGCATGTATTGCGGGTGTCCATGACATAGTCAGGTGTCACGACTGCGGAAATGCCTCAAGTCTTTCGTTGCTGTCCACACTAAAGAAGACAACTAGTTGGAGCCGGATCGTGCCCCACGAGCGACCGGTTCAGACTATCGATGAAAAGAATCCGGAACACCTGGGATCAGATGTTAAGATCGTATCAGGTGCTGTGGAGTAATCCTACCACGGAAGGCACAACGTGGAGAGCAAAGATTACCTCCGCGTGAACAATCCGGGATTTTTATCATCATACCACTTGGCATCACCTCTCCTGTCTCGTTCTTCTTTTGGAATCTCGGGACGAGATTCTTTTAAGGGGGGAGGAATGTAAAGGTCCCAAAATTTTGAATACAAATGAACTGGAGTGTGAACACCCTTTGGTTCAAGTTTGTAAAAATTGGGACTTGTTTAAATTTTTCCACATGTGATGGCACACATGAGTGTCCCACCCCTCTAGGTTATGATCAAGAGGGTGTTTGTAGGACAAAGTTAAGTAAAACTCATGTGTAAGCTCTCATATGCTAGGTTGAAGGAAATTAAGAGTGGGAACTCAAATTATTCAATTCAAATTGCAAATGAGGGCAACAAGTAGGAAGGCAAACTGTGGGGCACAAAAACCTCATTTGCAGCAGCCAAAACCAAAAGCATATTTCATAATTGGATTCTTTAGGTCTAAATAAGTGGGTAGACAAAGTTTCATGAATTCTTGAAATGATTTGCTACTCATTCGTTAAATGGACTTTAAATTGCATAGGAATTCAAATTCAATTGTGAAATTGGATGAAAATAGGCCATACCTTCAAATTCAGACCGGGTTCAAATGTTCCCACTATTGAAGGGAGCCATTCTACAATTTTGAGAAAAAAATTGAGAAGGATAAGAAGGGGACAGTGGGGCCCACATGTCATAGTGCTGTCTAGACTTGCACCCTAAGTCTTCTCCCCTGTTCCTTACTCCACCGAGACGTTGCTCCCGGGCGACACCGAGCAGCTCGGTCCCCAGTCACCGACGCCAGCTCCTGCTCTCCCGAGGACATCTCCTGCTGCTGGGCGTGTGGTTGATCAGCTCCCGCCCTCATCCGGTCACGGGGTGTTGTTTCCGCTCACAAAATCGCCACACCGATGTTCACGGCTTCCTCGCGCTGAACGAAACACAGCTCGCTGCCCTCTCTGAAACTCGATCGGGATACAGCCAAACTCGGGCCACCGAGCTTCCCGAGCTGTGCCAGCAGCGCTGAGGGGTCATCCCCTTCCTTCTCCACTCGCCACCGGGGCAGCCGAACCGCTCTGCACTGAGAACGCAGCTTTTCGCGCGGCAACCTAACACAAGCCGGCAATCGGTCTCCCGTGGACAGCTCCACAGAGAGGTTCTCTTGCCCGAGCAAGAAAATTTTCGGATGCGCTGGTCCTCGGTGATGCTCACCTCCAAAGCACAGGCCATGACATGGACGACAGAGCACGGATTCGAGAAAAGATCTCCGGCGGCCATAAACCGACCTTCCGGTAATGAACTCCCAAATTCGATCTCAATCTTAACTCTTAGTTCCCCAGATCTTGCACAAAGGGCCGAAACTAGTCGGCGAACAATTGTTCTTCACAACCCTAGCTTAGAAACGCATGTAGACCGCCTAATTTCCGACTTTTCCGAGCTCAAACCTGGAAGGTGTCTCAGGTGCACGGTGAAGAACCATTTGCCGCTGTTGCCGAGCAATTCCTAGTCTATGCTGAGCTTCCCTAGCATCCAAGGATGCTGTAGAGCCAATTCCTCGCAAGTTTGGCGGGCTAGGATCACCTGTCGACGGCGCCGGACATCTCCCGAGATGGCCGCACGTCGCCGGCACATTTCCGGTGATCTAGCACCCACGCCAACCCCGCCAACGTGCTCCCCGACCCTGAGAACCCCCAGGCGGCGAGTCTCCGGCCGGGAGATGGCCAGAAACACCGGCCCGGTGAGCTCCGGCGAAGGTCCGGCATCAGGACAGTGCGGGGGAGGGAAATGGGCCGAGGAAGAAGATGATCCGGGCGGGCCCCACGTGTCAGCGACCGAGAGTTTAAAAACTGATCCGCTGTGGCGCGCTGATCCAGTGTGGCTGCGCGCCAAAATGGTGTGGCCCGGTGTGGCTGGAATCTCACTGGCTGCAATTTAAAACGTGGGCCCAAGTCTTTTTCCAATAGTAAAACAAATTCAGTTTTAGCTCCAACTTAGGAAATTCATAACTTTGTGTAGGAAACTCCAAATTAGGTGATTAAAATTGGGTTGGATTCCTTTTGCAAAGGTCTATCTAAATATGAACCCCAATTTGTATGAAATTCAATATTAAATTCTGGATAATTCTTTTAAGTTTTTCTGTAAAAGAATTATTGAGAGAGTCTGGTTTATCCAAAATTCCTCAATTTTTGCCAGAATATTCTTTAGGATATTATTGGACTTTAAGAAAAGTTTCAGATCAATTTAAGATGATTTGAGTAGGAATTTCCAGAGTACAATCTGCTGTACTCCAAATTTTCCAGAAACTTTTCCAGAAAAAGGTTTTCCTTTGAAAAATCGGTTCTGGGAAATCCTTAGTTCAAAAAATCATAGGAAAATTCAGACATTATCTATGATCCATACTTAAATGGTTGTTCACCTTATTGGGCATGAAAATGCACCTTACTTCAGAATTAAATCCTTGTAGCATAATTGCTTATAGAATTATTCTGGAGGAACTACACAATAAAAAGTCCTTAATTTTGGTCCAGAACACTTTCAGGTGACCAGGAACTCACCTGTAAAGTTTCAGCTCAAATTGAACTTTTGATCTACCTGTTCTTGTTCTCCATGCTTATGTATATGAGCAACACATAGAAAATTATAGTGGGAATTATGGAAGACATGATTTCCACTCACATCAGCTGCAATTTGGCAAGCTGAGTCTCTGTGTAATGTATGACTTCAGGTAAGAATTGTGAAGTCAATGGAGATCAGGACCTTTAGTTTCTTTCAACCCATTTCAACTCATGTCACATGTCCATTAGGAACCATAAAACATGTTAATGGAAATTCTTATGGATATGTGGTTTTTCCTATAATTCCTCTCCACAACAGGGACAAAAACTTCATTCTTAGTACTCCCACACAGTTCCCTGTTATTAACAAGTTGAGTCTTTACTTCTTTAAAGTGCATTATAAGAACATATGCATATACATATCAATAGGACTTACGACGGAGGCAACCAATGGAGAAGTTCGATGGAGTGGTTTCACTGAAGTGGACCAGTTGATCAAGCCTCAAGGGAGACAAGACTCTAACTGAACTATACACTATTAGACCCTGCAAAACAGGCAAGCCCCGGTTTGCATTTAACTACCACTAAGTTTTTACTTTGTATACAATACGTCGGTTAGGATGAATTGTGCATTAAGTATAGATGTTTGATACTACTCTTGCATGACCAGAAAACCTATGGAGTATTTGGGTAGGTGTCCTTCCACCGTGTAGAATATGCCATGCTTAAGTAGGACTCAGTAGAAGTCGAGTGGCTGGATGCTACTCGCGAGTATTGGAAATTGGGAGCATAGGGGATTGGTTCAAAAGGTTGCTAGTAAGTTGAAATGAGACCGGGCAGGGTGTAGGGGCAACAGGACATGGGGGCCTGGGTGCTTAGACCTGTCCGTGTCGGTTGAGGACCGATCCGTATGAGGCCCTGCTGAACAAGTATTGAACGTACCGAAGGCATATCGGATATATGGGACCTGATAAACCGATGTAGCCTAAACCTCCGGGCGTCGAGGCATAGCACACCGATTTATAGGTGTAGGTTGAGGGAAGCAAGGTGGAAATCTGCCAACGGGCATAGAGAGATGCTCCGTGTGGGGAACCTCCTGCTCGCTTCGGTGTGACCGGTTCGACGTTTGGGCTGTTGGGTGAAAGGTTGTCCCGTACGACATCAGGGGAGCGTGTTGTGTGCGGCTCCGAGTATGGGCGTACGTGACGTGCTATTCGGGTATCCCTGCAGGTGTATAACGAGTCGATTCGCTGTCCCTCGCGGTTATGAGTACCTCTTGTTCACTGCATCGTGACGTAGAGGTAACTTGCACTGAGATAAGAATTAATCATCATTGTTTTGAAGTTAATACTAGTAACGTAATGTTATGATTTGTGAATAGGTTAGTGCAAATTCAATTCATTTCCACCATGAGCATGTTACATCGGGAGAAAGCGTTTCTTGTTTGATTGTGGACTCCCGATGTGAGGTGCCCAAGGTTATGCTTAAATTGCTAATAACATTTGAAAGTAAGGATCCATTTTTAGGCGAGTTCTTGTGCAATGTACTATCCTATGTTAAATTTTTACCATAATGTAGAGTTTCATGCTTAGGGCCGACGGTTAAGTTTTGCTGAGCGTTATGCTCACCGATACTATACAAGTTGTTTTGCAGGTAATAACACTATGCTACTGAGTACGGTTGTCCGATGAGACTCGGAACTCTCCGAGTGGTAAACTCATGGAAACCCTTGCCGCTGCCATTGCCATCGTGATGCTAGTGAGAAGGGTCCACGGGCTGGATGTCTTCTCTGTTGCTTAGCACAGATATGAGACGTGAGTGGTGTTAGTTTTCCGCTGTAGAGTATTTGTAAAAATAATTGTAAAACTTACACTTTGTAAGCTTCCGCTTGGTTTATGTAATATGATGTTTTATTGTGTGTGCTGTTGGGTGCCGCATCGTGCGGCACCACCCGATGCGATTCCCGGGCGAGGTGCCCCGTCCCCGTGAGTGATCGGGAAGACGGCGGCGGGCCCTCACACATAGATATTCTCAAACCCTAACTAAGTAAAAGTGCAGCCGTCCAGCCCGGGGATGCTACACACTAGCATCATGGAACCGGAGAATCACAGCGGCGTGCAAGGCTCCAGCTCGGCCGTGAACCCCGACGAGGGCATCGCCTCGTGCTCGGAACCATCCTCATAACTCTCACCTGCACACAGCTTAAAATATTGCAACCATGAGCACGATGGCTCAGCAAGTCTTAACGCAAGGATGTGTAAGATAGGAAAAGGACTTTGCAATAAAGACACACCTACATGTTGATCCTTACTTTCAGTTTTATAGCAACAAGTTAATGAGCCTTAGGCAGCCCTCACATCGGAAATCCACAATCAAACAAGAAATTCTTTCCTCCGATGTGGTGATGCCCAAAGTGGAATATGAACTTAATTAGCTCTATAACTACAACATACAAGGTTTCAAGACATTAATAATTCAATGCAGCATTTTCAGTTGGCTTATTTCACTTCTTACTACGTCACAGCGCAGTGAACAAGCGGGTACTCAAATAACCGCGAGGGACGGTGATTGCAATCAAGACACACCCGGATAACATGTCACGTACACCCACTTTCAGAAGCGTGACTCCACACCCCTTCCTACTCTGTTGTATGCAACAATCTTTCAAAGGCAACCCAAATGCTGAATCGGTCCATCTGTAATTGGCAGGATGTCCCCGCGTGGAGCGTGACTGTGCCCACCGGCAGATTTACACCTTGCTACCCTCAACCCACTCCTATTTACGGTTGGGTAAGCCTCGGCACCCAGGTTAAAAAATTACATCGGTTTCCTGGTTCCCATATGCCAGTATGCATCCGGTACTGTTCGATACTTGTCCAGCAGGGCCGCACACGGACGGTCCTCAGCCGACGCCAACAGGGCTATGCACGTCAGACCTCTGCTCACTGCATCCTATCCCCCTGCTGGGTCTCATTTTTACACCCAAGCCATTTTCTACCTCTTTTCATTCCGTGTGATAAGTACTATCTCGCGAGTAGCTTCCAACCACTCGACTTCTACCGAGATCCTAAACATTAGCATGGCATTCTCTACTCATCGAGTTTGTAAATTACCCAATCCTTTATAGGAGTTAAAAAGGCTATGCAAGTGGGGTTTCAATCACCCTAACTCTAATGCATACATTTCAACCTAGACATCAGTGATACAAATGAAAAGCTCTATAAAAGGTACTTAAGTGCAAACCGGGGCTTGCCTGGTTGCGAGTCAGAGGAGAAGTTAGCTTCTGGTGGGAGGACGTCCAAGGGCTCCAGTGCGTCCTCAACTTCGGTCACTAAATGAAATGTAGCAAAATATATGTATAAGTATTAAGGACTTATAAGAATTGAACTTCTATTCATAGCTACTGCTATTTACGATCCTTAATTGGCTTTGGGATTTTTACAGTGGGGACTAGACTCTCTAAGGATGATCTGAGCAAAATTTGGAGAATTGTCCATGCACAATGTAGTCTCCAAAATTCCTACAAGTACAAGGCTTCTCTGAATTTGGAGCCCAAATCAGGAGCTTTGACATAGCTAAAAGTGGAAGATCTTATTAGGGTAAGTCTCCATGGTTCTAACAAAATTTGTGTCACCATTTTTGGAGCTACCAACAGAGAGATATGAATTTTTGAAGTTGGATAGGAGTTCTGAAAAGTTTCAGTTTAAATTTGAATTTCCAAAAAAAGGCTGAACTTTGGAAGGCAGTTTAGCCTAGCAAATGATTTCCAATGAAGCCCAAATTTTTACTGGAGATCAGTTACTATGAAAACGATTGGCTTCCCGAATTTGGGAATGTTTCATAAAGAATTGCTCCTGTAATAAATCTAGAAAGGATTTAATAAAAACAATTCTACATAAATTCCTGGGCATTTTCTGACACGACCCCACGGTCTTGTCAAGCCAGGATCACTCTGAGTGGTGCTACGTTGCACAGCACCGTATAACACACGTCAAAGGTACAAAGCGGAAGCAAAATTTTATTACATAATCAAGTTTATGAACATGTTTACATCAAATTAAGTTCAGTCTACACTCACGGGCGTAGACTACGCATCAAGTTCACATTCAGCCCTTGAACGTGTCCTTGCTAGCATACACGCACAATAACTCTGCGGCGTGCACGACTCCCACTCGACGGGGTTCCCCTCCTGGGGTTCCGTCTCCTCTTCGGGAGTCCCTTCCTCATAGAACCCTGCAAAAGCTTCATACACAAGCAGTGAGCACGAAGGCTCAGCAAGTTTGACCTGTCTCACCTAAACATGGAACTTCTACATGAGGGGTGATGGGTACGTGAGATAAGATCATTTGCAAAGGACTCGCCTAATTAGTAGAACCTTACTTTCAAGTTTTTGCAGCAGGTGGTGGAGAACCTTACGCTAAGGCACATGAGAGAGCCGCAATCAAACAAGAAACGCATTTCTCTCATGTACTTTGCCCAAAGTTGAAAAGAACTTTAGTTAGCTCTGGACTACAAAAAATCATTAGCAATCAAGTTCATCTTTCAATCAGCAACATTTTAACATGCAACTAGCCTGTTCTTTCTACGTCACGGTACAGTGAACAAGTGGTACTCACTGACCGCGAGGGACGGCGATTATAATCGATTTACACCTGCAGGGTTACCCGAATAACCCGTCACGTACGCCCGTACTCGATGTTGCCTACAACAACCATCACGGACGCAGTATGCAACTACCTTTCACCCGTTAGCCAAATGTTGAACCGGTCCAATCGTCCCGAGCAAGAGGTCTCTGCACGCGCATCTCAGTGCCGCCAGCCGATTTACACCTCGAGCTCTCAACCTACCCTCTGAACGACCAGCTATGCCTCAACACCCAGCTACCCGAGTTACATCAGTTTCCCGGTTCCCATATAGCCGGTAGGTCTTCGGTACTGTTCTAGCTTGTTCAACAGGCCCGCACACGGCTCGGTCCTCAATCGACACAAGCGGAGCTACAGCACACAGGCCCCAAAGTCCTGCTGCCCTTACCCTCCGCTTGGTCTCATTTTCTTGCCATGTGTTTCATGTGCTATCTCTACCCGAGTCGAGTGCCTATAGCCTATGCACGCGAGTAGTTCCAACTACTCGACTTGTACCGAATCCTACACTATCTTAGCATTGCAGTAGCTAACGGGGTTTGCAATCCTAAACCCAACCCATGGTTTTCTTGGCTATGCAATTGGGTTTCCAAACAAGACTATAATGCAAAGAATCATAATACTTAAGTAAGTGCTCAAAACAATAAAAATTTGTAAAACGGTTAATGCAAACCGGAGCTTGCCTTGCTGCTCTTGGTTGTAGGCTAGCTTCTCCTCCATAGTAACGAAGTCTAGGACTTCGGGTTCCTCCTCGACCTTAGCGACTACATGATAGAAGAAGTACATGTATTAATTTGAATGCATTTGTATTAAGTTTGAATTTGTGAAGCTTATAAGTCCCACTAGACAGACTCAATGACTGTGAAACTTTTACTGTGGCTTGGTTACAACCTAAACAGAGACTTGGTCAAGTTTTAGTTTCAGCAAAGCTTATTTGAGCCCTCCACAATTAATTATGTACTTGACCTTAATTGAAGGCTTTTAGGGTGTTCTAAGGATTTTCATGAAACAAACTATGACTTTCTGAAAACTAGATTTTCAGAGGGTTCTAATGGAGTTGGCCTCACTTAATTTGAAGGTTCCTAGCTACGGATATGAGCTAAACAATTTCAGATAAAATTCTGAAAATGTTTCTGAACATTTTCTATTTTCTCTGGAACAGTTTCACTAATCACACTATTAGGTGGATCAAATGAGCTCAAATGGATCTGAAATTTTTATGGTAGTTCAGGGATATTATGGTGAACATCCGAGCAAAATTTCAAGATTTTCCTCCAAAGGATTCTCCAGTTAAAATTCCAAACAGTTTAAACTTTGAGGAATTAATTCTGGAGAAATAAGGATTTTCATGAAGTGAAACTTGACTTGCTGGAAAGTGCTCAGAGAGCTGAATCCAACAAAATTTCGTTCACTCAATTTGGAGCTTTCTAGCCAAAGTTATAAGGATTTGAAGTTTGGAAGAAATCTGAAAATCAGGGGAAAAAGTTTAAACTCGCGGGGGCCCGCGGGGACACGTGTTGAGCGCGGAGGTGTCAGGCACACTGAGGCCCACAAAGTATTTGCGCACCAGCACAGCCGATCCCGGCCACACCCGATCCCGATTTAAATTCTTCAGCCGCTGACACGTGGGCCAGCCGGCTTCGTCCTCCTTCCGCCGCTCTCTCGCGCCCGCGCCACCGACCTCGCAGGAGCAGACCCGGAGCTTGCCGGCTCGCCCTGCCGGACCTCCCATGGTCTGAAACTCGCCGCCAGGGGGTTGTCGACGTCGAGGAACACGTCGGTGGTGTCAGGTCAGGCTGGGGGTGACCGGAAATAGCCCGGCGACGTGCCGCGACCTCGGTTGAGGTTCGGCGCCGTCGACCGTGTGTTCTAACCCGCCAACACCTCGAACAAACGGTCCTACAGCATCAGTGTACCTCTAGGAAGCTCGACAAGGTGTCAAAAGGGTTCAGGGATGGCGGCAAGTCGGTCGGCACCGTGTGACCGATCGTGCCCGCCATGACCGCCTTTGATCGAGCTCGAAATTCGTCACTCCTAGACAGTTTCACGCCACGGATGCAGAAAAGAACTTGATCGCCGGCTAGTCCAGCGTCTATGTGCAAGATTTGATAACCAACGAAAGATCATAGAGCGAGAATTTGAAGAATCCGTACCGGAAGCTCGGTTTACGGTCGCCGGAGCAAAAACTGGAAATTCTCTGTGGATTCTTCACGGTTTGCTTCCAACCTTGGAGGAGAGCAGCACGGTGGTCGCGCACTCCTGTTGCCTCTCTTGCTGGACCGTTAAAACGCCTGTGGAACGCTGTCCACGGGCGCCTGACTCTCGGCTGAGGCTAGGTCACCACGGTGGCGATCGTTTTCGGGCAAAGGAGGTCAGAGCTCGGGGTTTCTGGCGTTGGGGAGGTGGAGTGCGACCTCAAGTTGCTGTCTAGCAGCTCAGAAACGAAGGAGGAGATTGTTTTGCTGGTTTTCCCGATTGAGCAGAGAGCTGCGGCGAGAAACAATGCTGCTGCTCGGGTTTGCGCGCGAGAAGATAAAGCCGGCCGACTGCTGCTCGGGCTGAGGCGGTTCCGGTCGCGTGGAGGTGCGAGCGAGCCGCCCTGGGCGCCAGCGCGCGGAGAGGGGAAGCAGCTGGTGGCGCCGGTAGCTGCTCAGTGGCACAGCCGACAGCTGCTCAGTGGAATTTCCCACCGAGGCTATGACTTTATGTGCAAGTTTTGCCTCCTTCTCTCAATGACATGTGGGTCCCACCCGGGGTTTTAACCTCTGAAATTTACTCCTAATCACTGTTGTAAACAGTGATCCCCAAAATACCCGTGGTGATTCAAATTATTCACCCATGAGCCATTTGAATTGAGTAGAATTCAAATTGGGTTTGGTATGAATGAATTTCAGCACAAGTTCAGTTTTGAATTCAAATAAAGTTTGAATTTGTTCCACTTAGCTCATGTCAAGATCAACTCCAACTGGAGTGAGAATTAGTGTGTGAGCTCACAAAAATGTGCTGAACAAGAATATGCCTCCCACTTTTGAATTCATGGGTTAAAACAGTTTGAATTTGAATATGGTTTTAAACTGCCCTCTTTCTAACTATACCCAAAATGACCTCAAAAAGGTTTTGAATTTGGGTGAAACTTGGCATGGACATCCTTAGCAATGTGTAGGAGTTTTTATATGCCCAGCCCCTCTATATCACATGTGGGAAATACCACTTTTGCAATCTGTGAGTTTGTTTTCTAATGAGCATGTCGATGGTGGTTACTTGCTCTTCATTTGTGTTCATCAACTGACTTCAAATGAGGTGTGTGGTGTGGTGATGAACACTTCAAATAGGTGTCAAAAACTGAGGCCCTTACATCCCTCCCCCCTTAAAAGAATCTCGTCCGGAGATCATAGGGTGAAAATGAGAGAGAGTATGGTGGAAAATTACCGGATATGCGACGTGAAAACGTTGGGGTAGTTGGCGCGAAGAAATCCTTCGCTCTCCCATGTCGCTTCGTCTACGGAGTGATTACTCCATAGAAACTTGTAGAACCACAACGTACGGTGGCGTGTGGTTTGGGCCTTTTCGTCAATAATCTGCACCGGTTCCTCTCGATAGGTGAGATCCGGTTGCAGTTCTTCAATGTCTTCCAGCTGAATGGTAGTTGATAGCTTGAGACACTTCCTCAGCTGGGAAATATGAAAGATGTCGTGCACGCCGGAAAGTGCTTCTGGTAATTTCAGCCGGTATGCCACTGATCCACATCTTTCGGTAATCTGAAATGGACCGATGAATCGGGGTGCCAACTTTCCTCTCACCCCAAATCTGTTTACGCCCTTCATTGGAGACACACGTAAGTATACGTGATCCCCGATTTCAAATTGTAATGGGTGTCTTCTCCGGTCCGCATATTGTTTCTGATGGGATTGGGCGGCTTTTAGGTTCGCTTGAATCAGTCGAACCTTCTCTTCCGCGTTGTTGACAAGGTCAATCCCGAAGCTAACCCTTTCGCCAGACTCACACCAGTTCAACGGTGTGCGGTATTTTCTTCCGTATAGCGCCTCGTAGGGCGCCATCTTTATGCTGGCTTGGTACCCATTGTTGTACGAGAACTCGGCTAATGGCAAGTGATCATCCCAATTCTTGCCGTGGTTGATAGCGCAAGCTCGTAGCATGTCTTCTATGATCTGATTTACCCGCTCGGTTTGCCCATCTGTCTGCGAGTGGTACGCTGAACTACGGATCAGCTTCGTCCCCAAGGCAGTGTGTAGCTGCTCCCAAAAACAGGACACAAATAAAGTGCCCCGATCCGATATGATGGTACGGGGTACGCCGTACAAGCATAGGATCCGTTAGATGTACAGTTCAGCGTACTTCTTGGCGTTGTAGTTGGTGTTGACCGGGATGAAATGGGCTACTTTGGTGAGACGGTCGACGATCACCCACACAGAATCGTGCTTCTGAAAAGTTGTGGGTAAACCGACGATGAAATCCATGCTCACGTCCTCCCACTTCCAGGCAGGAATGCCCAGTGGTTGTAGCAGTCCCGGTTTCCGCATATGGTCTGCCTTCACCCTTCGACATGTATCACACTCGGACACGTATTTTGCAGTCTCTCGCTTCATCCGTGTCCACCAAAACATGCTTCTGAGTTCTTGATACATCTTGTTGCTGCCGGGGTGAATAGAAAACTTTGACAAGTGAGCCTCATCAAAGATCTTCTTACGTAATTCCGGGTTACGGGGTACGACGATCCGGTCCTTGAACCATAGGACGCCGTCTCCGTCCTTCCAGAAAAATTTCAGCTCCCCACTGTCTACGCGTCTCCGCAAATGCGACATGCCCTTGTCATGTTCCTTAGCTGCCGCTATCTCTTCACGGATGGTGGGGATCAAAGCTAGGTTGTAGAGAGCTCCATGTGGAGTCACATGCAGTGGTGGTTCGCTCTCTTCTAACGGTGTGATGGTCAGACTGTTGACGTGTGACTTGCGGCTCAGCGCATCCGCCACTACGTTTGCCTTGCCCGGATGATAATGGATCTATATTTCATAATCCTTTATCAATTCTAACCATCTTCGTTGCCTCATGTTCAGCTCCTTCTGAGTGAATATGTACTTGAGGCTTTTGTGGTCGGTATATAAATGTATGAGGTTACCGAGTAGGTAGTGCCTCCACATTTTCAGTGCAAGTACACGGCAGCGAGCTCCAAGTTGTGGGTTGGATAATTCTGCTCATGGTTTCTAAGCTGCCGTGATCCATACGCGACAACTCTCCGGTCTTGCATCAGCACACATCCGAGCCCAATGCCGGATGCATCGCAGTACACATCGAATGGTTTTGTTGTGTCTGGCTGCGCCAAAACCGGTGCTGATGTCAGGTGCTTGACTAAAGCCTTCAATGCTGCTTCACACGCTGGAATCCAAACATATTTGGTAGCCTTCTTCAGCAGCTCTGTCATTGGCTTGGCAAACTTCGAGAAGTTCAGAATGAACCTCCGATAATATCCCGCGAGTCCGAGGAAACTCCATACCTCGTGAACAGTTCTCAGGGATTTCCAGTTCAGCACTTGAGTGATCTTGCTCGGGTCTACAGAGATACCCTCCGCTGAGATGATATGCCCGAGAAAAGGCACTTGCGATATCCAAAACTCACATTTGCTGAACTTCGCGTATAACTTGTGATCCTGCAGCCGTTGCAAGACTATACGCAGATGCTTCTTGTGATCTTCTTCCGACTTGGAATATACCAGGATGTCATCGATGAAAACCACGACAAACTTGTCCAGCTCCGGCATGAATACTGAGTTCATTAAGTACATGAAGTGAGCTGGAGCATTGGTGAGGCCAAAGGACATGACCAGGTACTCATAAAGTCCGTACCTCGTCGAGAAAGCTGTCTTTGGAATGTCCTCAGCCCTTACCTTAATCTGATGGTACCCGGATCATAAATCAATCTTGGAAAAGATCTTTGCTTCGACCAACTGATCAAACAACATGTCGATCCGTGGCAACGGGTACTTGTTCTTGATGGTTATGGCATTTAATGGACGATAGTCCACGCAAAGCTGTAACGTCTCATCCTTCTTCTTGACAAATAATGCCGAACAGCCCCATGGCGAGGAGCTCGGCCTAATAAAACCCTTCTCCAGAAGGTCCGTGAGCTGAGTCTTCAGTTCAGCCAACTCCTTGGGCGCCATCTTGTACGGCCTTCGGGATATTGGCATGGTTCCCGGTGCAAGTTCAATCTTGAACTCCACATCTCTATCAGGCGGCATCCCCGGCAAATCCTCTGGGAATACGTCAGGGAACTCTCGAACCACTGGAATATCTTCCAATATGATGGTTGTGGCTTGATAGACACTTGGAAGTTTTATTTCTGGACTGTCCAGAAATAATGAGTGAGACTCGTGCACTTCTGAGTTCAACTGCACAACTCGGAGGACGGTGTCTAAAACAGCGCCGTGGCGGGTTAACCACGACATCCCTATGATGAAATCGACATTTTGTCCCTCTAAGATTATGAGAGACGTAGGGTAGACTCTACCCTCTAAGCACAATGGCGCTTTTGGGACCATCATGCTTGCTGAAATTTTCCCACCCGGTGAACAGGTCACATAAGGACTATCGGTGGGTAGTATTTGCAAGCTATATTTATCAATAAAAGCTTGGCTAATGAAGCTATGCGTGGCGCCTGAATCAAACAGTACTATAGCGGGGTGCTGGTGGAGTTGGAACATACCCGCAAGGATTGGCTCGCCCTCCGGCATGTCCTCTATGGCAAGCTGGTGGACGGTGCCGGGCCTAGGGTTTGCCCGCCGCGCATTAGGAGGGTTCCGGGGTTGATTCCTCCGCGGAAACTGCTGTGCCACTCCGCCGCCTTGCCTCTCTGGGCAACTGCTCGCGAAGTGTCCTGGACGACCACAGTTGTAACATGTGGCCGCTGCTGGTGTAGTGCTCGGGGGACGAAAGCCCGGCATGCGTTGCTGAGGTGCATACGCACGTGGCATCGCCCGCTGCTGCTGTTGTTGTTGTGGAGGTGGTACTGGCAGTGCCGGCCTGAATGCCAGTGAAGAGTACGGCCGACTGCGGAACGGCATCGACCGCTGTGGTGGCTGCCAGCGTTGACCTGATGGTGGGTGATTCACCATCCGAAATTTCTGAGAAGGACCGCCTCCTTCTCTTCTGCTCTGCGGCGCGCTTCGCTTCCTCTCCGCCGCCGCTAACTCCTTGCTGGAGTCCTCCAGAACAATCGCAGCATCAATGATGTCATTGAGGCTGCCACGATTGAACATCGCCAACTTGTCCTTCAGGAGCGGGTTAAGCCCCTGGTAAAAGTGGTCCCGAAGCTTCTCGTCAGTATCTGCGTGACACGACGCGTAGAGCGCGAGATCGTTGAACGCCCTGGAGTATTCCAGCGCGTTCCGGCTCCCTTGTTGCAGGTGTAAGAATTCCTGCGTCTTCCTCTTCATCAAACCTGGTGGTATATGATAGGCCCTGAAGGACGTCCGGAACTCCATCCAGGTCATCACTCGGTCGGTGGGCTGTGAAGCACAGAAGTTGGCCCACCACGCGCTCGCAGATCCTTGGAGCTGCTGGACCGCGAACTGAGTCTTGCGCTGCTCTCTTATCTGGAGCAGCCCGAACTTCATCTCTATCACGCGGAGCCAGTTGTCCGCGTCAAGAGGTTCATCCGCTCTTGAGAATACCGGGGGATGAGTCGCCAGGAAGTCGGAGTAGGAGCTCTGTTGACGCTCCTCACGGTCTTGACGTCTCTCTGGGTGAGACGTATTGGCGATAAGCGTTTGCAGCAACTCCGTGTGCTGCTGATGTGAACCCACCATTGCCGCGACGATGTCGGCCAATGTAACCGTTGGCAGTGGCGGTGGCGGTGTTTGCTGTTGCTGTTGCTGCTGCTGTCCCGAGGAGTCCTCAGGAGGCTGTTGGAAGGTCTCTCCCCCTTGGCTAGTACCCCCAACATCAGGGTTGGCACGAGTACGCATCATTCTGAAATTCAAAACAGCAGCGATTAGCACATGTCTTACTTAAAATTCCATATGTAACAGAAGGTATTGAAGTGACACATGATTAATTTGCACAACATTCACATATATTGATAAAGCATAAACTTTATACAAGATACATTATTCTCGGGTCTCCGAGAAGTTGTGCTCATGTCGTCACTACCTATACATACGCTACTGTCTACACGACATGTCACCGATTACAAAATTTGGGCTACACTACCCTAGCTGCCCTACTTAGCAACTGTAACCCCCTACTCGGAGTAGAACTCGACCTCCTGTGGGTCGTCCTCCTCCAATACCTCTGCTGGTGGTTCTGGATCTACCACCTCTTCTCCCATCCCGGGTTCTCCCATTGCTGGAAGGCCCAAGACCACCGGTACGCCCAATACCGGAGGTACGAGGTCCTTCAAAGCATGCACTTCGTCCATGGCCTGGTTGTAATCTTCTTCCCAGCCTTGCCCTTCCTCAATAGCATCGTCCCGCTCTTGAGTAAGTTCCTCGTTCTGCTGGGTTAAAGTCTGTACCAGCTCTTGCAATGCCGTGATGTCGACACGGCTCTTCTTCTTTGCCTTCTTCAGACGATGCAACTGATTGTGTTGTTCATTCAGTCGTTTGATCATCAGAAGGAGCACATTGCGGAGTGCGCTGTGAGCACTCTCGAAATGATCTCCACGGCTCGTGCTATCCTTGAGCTTTGTGGCGAGATGCTCCGTATTAACAGCTTGGCTGTCCATCACGGCGTTTCCCGCCCTCATCTGGAGGCTAAGGTTTGCCTCCGCGGGGTTGTACCTTGGGCAACTCGGGTCCGTTGCCTCCAGGTACCTCTCTTCCCACACATGCTGAGCCCGTCCCTCCACCGGAACGAACGCGTATGGAGTGCCCTCCATAGCCTGCACGTGTAGTTGGCAGAAACGTGACATGGTGTCACAGGCTGCCACTTGCCACCTCCCTTCCGGTTGTCTTCCTCTCACCGTGACGGTGAACGGCACCCAACCGGGTGGCGTAGGTTCTGCAGGGACCTCGCCTTTCTTCCTTGGCGAAGTACTGCGGCATCTGGTTGTACCCGAAATATTGGAGCATTTGCCACAATGCTTCCGGGTAGCCGCTATGGTGAGAACAGTGGGACACCATCCACCCGTTCTCCAACTGTTTATCTGCTGTCATCTGTAAAAATATATTTGAGAAATGTCAAATATTTATTTAAACAGTAAACCACTGAGTTATAACATAAGACATGTCATTGAACCCATAAAACTTGGAAACATAGTTCAAATTTTAAACAATTTGACTGCTGATCTGCTATCCAATACGACAGCCCTGACCAGTTTACATTGCAACCTGATTTAGGCCATGTTAAACGCAAAACCAATTCTGGAGCTCAACATCAAAGTTAAAGCTAACTTCAATAGATTTCCAAAAAGTATTTGCTTGGCCTAAGATCTGTGCTGGTTCAAAATTCATGAGATGTCAAATTTAACAGAATTTCTGGGGAAAATTGGACAGCACCTCCCTGCTTTAGGTACTGATTTGATCCAAGAATCCCAGTTAATTCTGTTCCTAATCTGACAAAACTTTCTGTTACAAAGTTGTAACCCATCTCATAATCTTTCCAGAACTACCTCATTTTCTATTTTTTAATATTTCTGCAGGATGTTATACTCAATTTACCGAGAGTTTACAGAGAGTCTTTGCTCTGTCCTGTTCTCTGGACAGTTTCAACTCTACTGCATTTTTCGATTGGTTAAGGGATGAAACACCTATGGACCCCAACAGAAGAGTTGTAAAGATCTTCCAAAGCTTTCCAGAAATGTATCATATAACCCCAACCTCAAAAAAACTAAACCTCTAACCTCTGATTAACTTCAGCCTTAATTCAGCTGAAAACAGAGTGCTCTGTCCTTAATAACCTATAAGTTGAAAACTTGTTAACTTTGAATATCCTGTTCAAGGGAAGGAGTTACATCAATTTTACTACATTAGATCAAAACCTTCAAGTTTTAAATGAAGTTGTTCATTTAATAGGGTGTGACGTCGATGCGTCACCAGATTATGTCGGTACTACGTCCTCACAAAGAAAAACCTATACCGGACTTAGCCGGCTTCGTTAATTCAGTGGCACTAAACGTCACTCGCACACGGATGCTACACATCTACCGTTTCGTGGTCAGGCTACCTGCAGAAACTCAAACAATCGTCAGACTCGGCTGCACACCGAGCCCGGAATCCATACAGTTCGTACACCCGGCCGTCATCACTCGCCCGGATGTTCTCAAGCCAAACACGCCTTGAGCTACGTGTTCACGTTTCAGACCACGTGACGGGGTCTCCCAAGTTGCACCACGCACGCCAGGGACAGACGTTGCTCGAATACCCCAAACGACATGAAGAGTCGTAGAGGATATCAAAGCGGGTCGGGTTACCTGCCACCCGTGGGGCTCCACCCTTCAGCTTGTGCGCACTGGTGGACAGCGCTTACGTGCACCCCCCAAGACATACATGTCCCGAGATGCACGATTTTCCGACATAATCAAATAAGTTAATATGCCACTTTCTATATACTGATAACATCCTTATACGGGCTACTAACTCGTTCCTCACTGGATTTTTGAAAAAGATGACCTTTGTAGTGCGTTAAACCTCAAGCGAGCTCTGATACCACGCTGACACGACCCCACGGTCTTGTCGAGCCAGGATCACACTGAGGGGTGCTGCGTTGCACAGCACCGTATAACACACGTCAAAGGTACAAAGCGGAAGCAAAATTTTATTACATAATCAAGTTTATGAACATGTTTACATCAAAATAAGTTCAGTCTACACTCACGGGCGTAGACTACGTATCAAGTTCACGTTCAGCCCTTGAACGTGTCCTTGCTAGCACACACGCACACTAACTCTGTGGCGTACACGACTCCCACTCGACGGGGTTCCCCTCCTGGGGTTCCGTCTCCTCTTCGGGAGTCCCTTCCTCATAGAACTTTGCAAAAGCTTCAAACACAAGCAGTGAGCACGAAGGCTCAGCAAGTCTGACCCGTCTCACCTAAAAATGGAACTTCTACATGAGGGGTGATGGGTACATGAGATAAAATCATTTGCAAAGGACTCGCCTAATTAGTGAAACCTTACTTTCAAGTTTTAGCAGCAGGTGGTGGAGAACCTTACGCTAAGGCACATGAGAGAGCCGCAATCAAACAAGAAACGCATTTCTCTCATGTACTTTGCCCAAAGTTGAAAAGAACTTTAGTTAGCTCTGGACTACAGCAAATCATTAGCAATCAAGTTCATCTTTCAATCAGCAACATTTTAACATGCAACTAGCCTGTTATTTCTACGTCACGGTACAGTGAACAAGTGGTACTCACTGACCATGAGGGATGGCGATTATAATCGATTAACACCTGCAGGGTTACCCGAATAACCCGTCACGTACGCCCGTACTCGATGTTGCCTACAACAACCATCACGGACGCCGTACGCAACTACCTTTCACCCGTTAGCCAAATGTTGAACCGGTCCAATCGTCCCGAGCAAGAGGTCTCTGCACGCGCATCTCAGTGCCGCCAGCCGATTTACACCTCGAGCTCTCAACCTACCCTCTGAACGACCAGCTATGCCTCAACACCCAGCTACCCGAGTTACATCGGTTTCCCAGTTCCCATATAGCCGGTAGGTCTTCGGTACTGTTCTAGCTTGTTCAACAGGCCCGCACACGGCTCAGTCCTCAATCGACACAAGCGGAGCTACAGCACACAGGCCCCAAAGTCCTGCTGCCCTTTCCCTCCGCTTGGTCTCATTTTCTTGCCATGTGTTTCATGTGCTATCTCTACCCGAGTCGAGTGCCTCTAGCCTATGCTCGCGAGTAGTTCCAACTACTCAACTTGTACTGAATCCTACACTATATTAGCTTTGCAGTAGCTAACGGGGTTTGCAATCCTAAACCCAACCCATGGTTTTCTTGGTTATGCAATTGGGTTTCCAAACAAGACTCTAATGCAAATAATCATAATACTCAAGTAAGTGCTCAAAACAATAAAAATTTGTAAAACGGTTAATGCAAACCGGAGCTTGCCTTGCTGCTCTTGGTCGTAGGCTAGCTGCTCCTCCGGAGTAACGAAGTCTAGGACTTCGGGTTCCTCCTCGACCTTAGCGACTACATGATAGAAGAAGTACATGTATTAATTTGAATGCATTTGTATTAAGTTTGAACTTGTGAAGCTTATAAGTCCCACTAGACAGACTCAATGACTGTGAAACTTTTACTGTGGCTTGGTTACAACCTAAACAGAGACTTGGTCAAGTTTTAGTTGCAGCAAAGCTTATTTGAGCCCTCCACAATTAATTATGTACTTGACCTTAATTGAAGGCTTTTAGGGTGTTCTAAAGATTTTCATGAAAACTATGACTTTTTGAAAACTAGATTTTCATAGGGTTCTAATGGAGTTGGCCTCACTTAATTTGAAGGTTCCTAGCTAAGGATATGAGCTAAACAATTTCAGAGAAAATTCTGAAAATGTTTCTGAACATTTTCTATTTTCTCTGGAACAGTTTCACTAATCACACCATTAGGTGGACCAATGAGCTCAAATGGATCTGAAATTTTTATGGTAGTTCAGGGATATTTTGGTGAACATCGCAGCAAAATTTCAGGATTTTACTCCAAAGGATTCTCCAGTTAAAATTCCAAACAGTTTAAACTTTGAGGAATTAATTCTAGATAAATAAGGATTTTCATAAAGTGAAACTTGACTTGCTGGAAAGTTCTGAGAGAGCTGAATCCAACGAAATTTGGTTCACTCAATTTGGAGCTTTCTAGCCAAAGTTATGATGATTTGAAGTTTGGAAGAAATCTGAAAATCGTTGGAAAAAGTTTAAACTCGCGGGGGCCCGTGGGGACACGTGTTGAGCGCGGAGGTGTCCGGCACACTGAGGCCCACAGGGTATTTACGCGCCAGCAGAGCCGATCCCGGCCACACCCGATCCCGATTTAAATTCTTCAGCCGCTGACACGTGGGCCAGCCGGCTTTGTCCTCCTTTCGCCGCTCTCTCGCGCCTGCGCCGCCGACCTCGCCGGAGCAGACCCGGAGCTCGCCGGCTCGCCGCTGCCGGACCTCCCATGGTCTGGAACTCGCCGCCAGGGGGTTGTCAACGTCGAGGAACACGTCGGTGGTGTCAGGTCGGGCTGGGGGTGACCGGAAAAAGCCCGGCGACGTGCCGCGGCCTCGGTTGAGGTTCGGCACCGTCGACCGTGGGTTCTAACCCGCCAACACCTCAAACAAACGGTCCTACAGCATCAGTGTACCACTAGGAAGCTCGACAGGGTGTCAAAAGGGTTCAGGGATGGCGGCAAGTCGGTCGGCACCGTGTAACCGATCGTGCCCGCCATGACCCCCCTTGATCGAGCTCGAAATTCATGACTCCTAGACAGTTTCACGCCACGGATGCAGAAAAGAACTTGATCGCCGGCTAGTCCAGCGTCTATGTGCATGATTTGATAACCAACGAAAGATCATAGAGCGAGAATTTGAAGAATCCGTACCGGAAGCTTGGTTTACGGTCGCCGGAGCAAAAACTGGAAATTCACTATGGATTCTTCACGGTTTGCTTCCAAACTTGGAGGAGAGCAGCACGGTGGTCGCGTGCTCCTGTTGCCTCTCTTGCTGGACCGTGAAAACGACTGTGGAACGCTGTTCACGGGCGCCTGACTCTCGGCTGAGGGTAGGTCGCCACGGTGGCGATCGTTTTCGGGCAAAGGAGGTCGGAGCTTGGGGTTTCTGGCGTTGGGGAGGTGGAGTGCGACCTCAGGTTGCTGTCTAGCAGCTCAGGAACGAAGGTGGAGATTGTTTTGCTGGTTTTCCCGATTGAGCAGAGAGCTGCGGCGAGAAACAATGCCGCTCCTCGGGTTTGCCCGCGAGAAGATAAAGCCGGCCCACTCCTGCTCGGGCTTAGGCGGTGCCGGTCGCGTGGAGGTGCGAGCGAGCCGCCCTGGGTGCCAGCGCGCGGAGAGGGGAAGCAGCTGGTGGCGCCGGTAGCTGCTCGGTGGCACAGCCGACAGCTGCTCGGTGGAATTTCCCACCGAGGCTGTGACTTTGCGTGCAAGTTTTGCCTCCTTCTCTCAATGACATGTGGGTCCCACCCGGGGTTTTAACCTCTGAAATTTACTCCTAATCACTGTTGTAAACAGTGAGCCCCAAAATACCCCTGGTGATTCAAATTATTCACCCATGAGCCATTTGAATTGAGTAGAATTCAAATTGGGTTTGGTATGAATGAATTTCAGCACAAGTTCAGTTTTGAATTCAAATAAAGTTTGAATTTGTTCCACTTAGCTCATGTCAAGATTGACTCCAACTGGAGTGAAAATTGGTGTGTGAGCTCATAAAAATTTTGTGAACAAGAATATGCCTCCCACTTTTGAATTCATGGGATAAAAAATTTGAATTTGAATATGGTTTCAAACTGCCCTCTTTCTAACTATACCCAAATTGACCTCAAAAAGGTTTTGAATTTGGGTGAAACTTGGCATGGACATCCTTAGCAATGTGTAGGAGTTTTTATATGCCCAGCCCCTCTATATCACATGTGGGAAATACCACATTTGCAATCTGTGAGTTTGTTTTCTAATGAGCATGTTGATGGTGGTTACTTGCTCTTCATTTGTGTTCATCAACTGAATTCAAATGAGGTGTGTGGTGTGGTGATGAACACTTTAAATAGGTGTCAAAAACTGAGGCCCTTACATTTTCATAGCCAAAAATTTATTTCTCTGTGAAGTACTCATCATTAGGATTCCAACAAAATTGATTTTACAATTTTTGGAGGTTCCTACACAAAGTTATGGGTCTACAAAGTTTGAACTGAATTAGGAAAATCTGGAAATGTTTAAACTGACCGTGGGTTTCACTTGCCAGTCCTGTCTTCTACCTCGCGCCAAAACAGAGGCAGCGGCGGCGTGCTCCGGTGAGGGTCGCTGGAATCAACTTCCCGGTCACCCCCGGCTTCAAACTTGCCGCCCCCACTAAGTTGGCACACTGAACTCTTTGGCATGGTCTCCGGCGGCCGGCGATGCCCGGACGGTGGTGCACAACGGTGACAGTGTGCCCCTAGGGTTCCGGCGAGGTCAACCGAGCTCCATACCTCATCAAACGCTCAGATTTTTGTCTCTAGAGCACCAGTGGAGGGTGCAGAAGCTAGTGATGGCCTCTAACGCCGGTGAAACAACCCGCAACCAGTGGCTCCACGGTGACCCGAGGTGCTTTTGCACCGGCGACGAAGAAAAGAGCTAGAACTCCCTCATTTCTTGACGTTTTCGCTCGGTTCTTTGTCGAGGAGGGGCGCTAGGAAGTATGGAAGTTGTGTGCAAGCTTGCTCGAGCTCTAGTGGATCATGCAACACAAATTTTTGGTTAATTCGAGCACTACCCGCCTGCACACAGTTTCGGGAAATGGCAAAATTCTCGCCACCTGCTCTAGCAACCGCTAAACGGCCTCCGGCTACACGATCAGGACATGCAAATGCACCTTTCGTGTACAGAATGTTGGGAAAGAGGGTGGCCGTGGCGCTCTTTCCACGGTGGCCCGACTTCGGTTCCCGCAGGTGGCTTCGATTCTTGGCGCCGATCCTCAAATTAGGGCCAACAGCAACCCCTAGCGTCAAAGCTGAGCAGAGGACTACCTTGTACCCACGTCGGCGCTCCCCTTTTGTGTCGGCAACTCGAGCAGGGAGGAATCAACGCTGGCTTGCGATCGAAAATGGAAGAGACAGCGTCGGCAGCTCGCGTTCTCGCGTGTAAGCCAAACAGAGGCTGTGGAGTCCGCGGGTTAGCGTGAGGAAGCGAGCAGAGGCACTCGGTCGCTGCTTGATCACCACGCGATCGAACCAACGTCGGGAGTGGCGCGTGAAACAGCTCGGTGGAAGCGTCGGACGGAGGTTTTTCCGGGAGCTGGTGTGCTGTGATCAACCGGGAAACAGAGAGAGAGGGAAAAAGTGAATCTGTGAGGCTGACTGTTGGGCCCCACCACTTTATTTTCTTAATCCAAATTTTCCCCCCCAGCTACTCATAATTGAATGCCTTGCTTCACCCCAAAGTTAAGGTTTGAATTTGCTGAATTCAAATGGTTTGAATTCTGGTGTGAAGTTTGAATTGTGTTTGATCATTTGAATTTGAATGAAATTTGAATTCTCCCTTTTGCCTTGCTCCAAAAACATAGCACACCAACTCCAAAGTTTCTAATTTTTGGCATGGCTGCTAATTAAAATGTGGAGGACACATTTGTGGAACCAAACTTGCAAACTGGGGACATTGGAGTTTGAAACTGAATTCGAAATTTAGATTATAGGGCTTCTCCTTTTAATCCCAAACAATTATTGAAGCTCCTTCAAATGAGCTGAAATTTGGAAGGTTGAATATTTGGAATATGGAGATCCAAGTTATGCATTTAGATCTCCATGTTTGGAAGTTTTGGGAAGTTTGAATCCTCACTTTGAGCTTACACCGCTATAATTCAAAGTTTTAATTCCCCTCACTTTTCCTAAGTGTACATGAGCTTAAAATTCTTGCTACCTCTTTTTGGGGATTTTTCATCCCTCCCCCCTTAAAAAGAATCTCGTCCTGAGATTCCAAAAGAAATGCAAAGTGGGGGAAACTTTACCGGGTATACGATGATGGCAAGTCCGGATAATATGTTCGTAGATAGTCCTCACTTTCCCATGTCGCTTCATTAGCGGTATGGTTACTCCACAACACCTTGTAGAACCATAAGGTCCGGTTTCTTGTGGCGCGAGTCTTTTCATCGATTATCTGGATTGGATACTCCGTGTACGTGAGGTCCAGTTGAAGAACTTCTATGTCTTCAGTGCGGATTTCACCGGAGGGTTTGAGGCACTTCCTCAGCTGACAGATGTGGAAGACATTGCGAATCTCTGCGAGCGACGCCGGTAAATCCAAGCGATAGTCCATGGGTCGGCATCTTTCAATAACGGCGAACGGACCAATGAACCGCGGCGCAAGTTTACCCTTCACTCCAAAACGATGGACTCCCTTCATTGGAGACACACGGACATAAAGCTGGTCCCCAATATCGAAGTGGAGAGGGCGGCGTATTTTATCCGCATAGCTTTTCTGACGAGATTGAGCAGCCTTGAGGTTGGCTTGTATTACTCGCACTCGTTCTTCAGCTTCATTCACATGTTCAATGCCGTAGATGATTCCCTCGCCGGACTCGCACCAGTTGAGAGGTGTGCGGCATTTCCGGCCGTAGAGAGCTTCATACGGTGCCATCTTGATGCTAGCTTGATTGCCATTGTTGTAAGAAAACTCCGCCAACGGCAAATGATCGTACCAATTCTTGCCGTGGTGGATGGCACAAGCGCGTAGCATGTCTTCAAGCACTTGATTCACCCGTTCAGTTTGACCATCTGTCTGCGGGTAATACGCGGAACTTCGGATCGGTTTGGTCCCCAATGACGCGTGCAGCTGTTCCCAAAACCGAGAGACGAACAGCGCACCGCGACCTGAAATAATGGAGCGGGGAACACCGTGCAAGCACAAGATCCTTGCAATATACAGCTCTGCATATTGCTTGGCCACGTACTTTGTATGTACCGGGATAAAATGAGCCGACTTGGTTAGTCGATCGACTATTACCCAAACCGAGTCATGCTTGTGAGATGAGAGAGGTAAACCAACAATGAAGTCCATGCTGATATCCTCCCACTTCCACGCTGGAATGTTCAATGGTTGCAGCTGTCCGGCTTTATGCATATGGTCGGCTTTCACACGCCGATACGTATCACATTCAGATACGTACTTGCGATTTCTCTTTTCATCCGTGTCCACCAAAACCTGGTTTTCAGATCCTGGTACATCTTGTTGCTGCCCAGATGAATAGAATACTTGGATAAATGAGCTTCATCCAAGATTTTCTTCCGAAGCTTCATATCAAGGGGCACCACTATACGGTCTTTAAACCATAGAGTGTCGTGTTATCCCTTCGGAAGCATTTCATCTCGCCATTCTCCATCCTTGTCCAAATGTGAGACATCCCCATGTCTTTCTTCTGAGCTTCCATAATCTCCTCTTTTATGGTCGGGACAAGAGCAAGATTATATAATGCCCCATGTGGAACCAAGTACAGACTCGGCTCCTCCTCTTCAAGTGGGGTGATGGACAGTTTGTTGACATGAGATTTGCGGCTTAAGGCGTCGGCAACCAAGTTTGCCTTACCGGGATGGTAGTGAATCTCAGTCTCATAGTCTTTGATCAGTTCTATCCATCTCCGTTGCCGCATATTCAACTCCTTTTGAGTGAATATATACCTCAAACTCTTGTGGTCGGTGTAGAGGTGCACTAAGTTCCCAAGCAAATAGTGCCTCCACATTTTTAGTGCCAACACCACAGCAGCGAGCTCAAGATCATGAGTCGGATAGTGCTGCTCGTGGTTACGAAGTTGACGTGAGCCATAAGCGACCACTCTTCCTCCTTGCATCAATACACAGCCAAGGCTGATGCGAGACACATCACAATATACGTCGAAGGGCTTGGTTGTATCCGGTTGAGCTAACACCGGGGCTGTTGTAAGATGCTTCACTAATGCTTGGAAAGCTTCTTCACAATCTGAGCTCCAAACATATTTGATCCCCTTCTTCAACAGTTCAGTCATCGGCTTAGAAAGCTTGGAGAAATTCGGTATTAATCTCCAGTAATATCCTGCTAACCCGAGGAAACTCCTGACTTCGTGGACTGATGTGGGGGATTTCCAATTCATCACTTGTTCAATTTTGCTTGGACCAACTGCAATGCCTTTTGCAGAAATAATATGACCAAGAAATGGCACTTGGCTGATCCAAAACTCGCACTTCCTGAACTTGGCATAAAGTTTATGGCCTCGCAATCGTTGAAGCACGATATGCAGATGTTTGGCGTGTTCCTCTTCAGACTTGGAGTAAACCAAAATGTCGTCTATGAACACCACCACAAATTTGTCCAACTCCGGCATGAACACTGAGTTCATGAGATACATGAAGTGTGCTGGGGCGTTGGTGAGACCAAAGGATATGACGAGGTATTCATATAGCCCATATCTCGTCGAGAAAGCTATCTTTGGAATATCCTCCGCTCGGATCTTGATTTGGTGATATTCGGAGCAAAGATCCATCATTGAAAATACACTCGCCCCCACAAGTTGATCGAATAAGATGTCGATGCGGGGCAGTGGATATTTATTATTTATGGTGACGGCGTTGAGAGGTCGGTAGTGCACACACAACCTCAAGGTTTCATCCTTCTTTTTCACAAACAGCGCCGAGCATCTTCATGGCGAGGAACTCGATCGAATGAAACCCTTCTTCATTAAATCGTTGAGCTGCTCCTTCAGTTTAGCCAGCTCATTCGGAGCCATCTTGTACGGTCTCCATGATATCGGCATCGTCCCAGGTACAAGTTCAATCTTGAACTTGACATCTCTTTCAGATGGCATGCCCGGAGGATCATCCGGAAAGACATACGGGTATTCACGGACCACACGAATATCCTCAAGTTTTGTGGCTTCCGTGTTATATGTGGCTGGAGCTTATTGAACCGAATGGTCAAGAATAAGAACATGTGGTTCATGAAGTGGAGAGTTTAAACGAACCATACGTGGAATGATGTCAAGAACAGCACCATGGCGATGTAACCATGACATCCCTAAAATGACATCAAGTTTTTGACTCTCTAACATGATTAGAGAAGTCGGGTATAGCTTCCCACCCAATTGTAATGGTGCTCTATAGACCATTCTATCAGCTGTTATTTTCCCACCCGGAGAGCATATCAAGTATGAACTATTTGTGGGAATGATAGGCAGTTGATATTTAATAACATAAGACTGACTTATGAAATTATGGGTGGCACCGGAGTAAAAAAGTATGACTACGGGATGATCTAAGTAAGAAAACGTACCCGCGAGGACGGGTTTGCCTTCCGGCACGTGTTCGATGGCTAAGTGGTGGACATTGCCGTGTTTTGGTGATGGTTTCTTGGGTTGATTACGGGGCTGATTGGCACCCTGATACAGTGCTGCACCCCTGCCCTGTCGCGGCTCGGGGCAGTCCCTTAAAATATGCCCGACACGGCCACACGTGAAGCACGTGTAAGGTGTCGGTGTCACACCCGGTTTCTCCGAAGAACGACCGAGTGAATATCACATGTATGCTAGGATCATTTTCTCATACATGTGACGACAAATAGTGAAGCATCATTATATTACAAGCCAAGTGTTCAAATATAAATAAGTCTCACATAACATAACGTCTCGATGGACGATAATATGTTCATAACATGTAAACAAAACAGCAGCGGAAGATAAGTCTTGTGGGCTCCGTCACAGGCGTTGCCCGGGGGACTCCGTGAATCTAGAATCCTTCTTCGGGTCCGAAGTCTTGGTCGTTGTACACCACGTCATTCCCTTGGCCTGAGCAGCAATTTAAACCAACAGAAAAGCAAACTTGAGTACCGTTGGTACTCAGCAACTGTGTGAAAGTTATGTCATGCAGGGCTAGAGCAAGGAGAGGTTGAACTCATAGGTAAAGCAATACGCAATTAATACCTATCAACTTAGCTTATTAAGCACCTACATTACTACATAGGTGAAATGGTCCCAATCCCCTAACCCATCATCAATATCAAGTAATCATAACTCCATTACCAATGTTAAGCTCCCCGCTTAACATCCTCAACTTCCCACTTCATCATCCTCAAATCATGAATAAGTCCAAGCCGCTCTTGACCGTGAGCACGGCTGTCATGACAATTTTCACTCTGCAGAGTTTGCACCACTGTACCTACATGTAGTGATTTCATCCCCCGTTGCCGGTGGACTAGAAAACCTCCATTTTGCCAGTGGCCGCGAACCACGTTCACACTTCCATGGTGTGTAGCCAGGAGATCACTACGAGGCCTTGACAATAGGATTCCCGACGAGTGTGGGCCTACTGAGGTTTCACCCCTAACAGCATCCAAGAGGCTCCAACCCCGCTGCAGTGGCCCCCTCTTGAGCCTTACGGTTCATACGGTAGTCCAACTGACACCTATTACCCACACCATCCAAACACCCATACTGCGCCGGGGATGCACCTAATTAATTGGCCAAGCTGCCCCATCTCAGCATGTGGTTTCCATGTTAAAGCCAGGTTACATGATACATGAACTGGTCCTTAGGATCCAGGCAAGCACTAAACACAAACCCGTGTCTCGTGCACACAACACCAACCAAAGCATCCAACTTGCCTAGATCCCTACTTCTACATAATTCATAGTAATCCATTCACATGTAAGGTAATCAAGGTGATGATCCCATATCCCGTGTATCCTATTCTAAGCATGGCTAAGCATGAGTAGTATAAATAAAAAATATAATAAAGTAACTCCCAACCCAAGGCTACAAGGAAACAAGATAATGCAATTCTTGGGAAACTTCCTAACTTGGGTGTCATATTCCAAATTGACAATGCAATTAAATTCTATCTACACATCCTAGTATAGGCTCAAAGTGGTCAAGGACACTTGCCTTCTTCCTGATACTCCGGGAATGGAAAGTCTTGGTCTTGGAAGGTGAGAACCTGCTCTGGGGCTGGTTCTACTCATGCCAATACACACATAGCAAAAGAAAACAACACTCCATAAGCAATAGTCCACACGTACATACACATTGAAGTTATACACATATTTAAGTTTGGTGTTTACCCTAGATATGTTGATTCTATGCATACATGCACTTTTAAACATATATTTTACTTCTACTCTTTGATATTCAGATTCCTAAGTGCACCATATATATGAATTTCCAATTTGAACAAAGTTTCTATATTAGATAATACCCTTCTTAGCCACAAAAGGTGCATGAAAGATAATTTCCTACTCCAAATGGGTTTTCAGATCTTCTACACTATTCTTAACTTGAAGTTCTAATTGTGGGGACCTCACTTGACATTTTCTAATTATGTATACCTATTTCCCTGCATTTTTCAGATTTATTTTCCCTACCCAAAAGTGAACTCCTATACTAAAATAGCAAAATATATCACCTAAACAGAATATGTTGTGATCTAAAACGTCCAATAAAATATCTTTTGACTTCCTCTCTGATGGGGATCAATATAAATTTATTTATACCCATTTTCAGAATTATTTTCTAGCCAAAAAAGGAATTTTCCAGCAATAAAACAGCAACCTAAATTCATACAAAAATTTCTACTGTTCCAATTACCTAAACAGAACCTTTATAAATTTTCCCTACCCCTTTTTGGTTACTTAGATTCATTTTTCCACATATTTAAATCTGTTTTATGCCTAAAGGGTATATTTCAGAGATAAATCACAAACAGCAACCTCATTTAATTTAAAATTTTATTTCCCCTCCAAATCCAGACTTCAGATTGTTCTACAAATTTTCAATAGGATTAGAATAATTCAACTGAACCTATGCCTATGTTTGAGTTTAAATCCTATTCACATATTCAATTTCCTAAAATTAATAACCCTCAGGGGCTGATGTGCAAATCCACACTGCAGTGGGGCCCCATTTCTCATTTTCTAAATTTTCAGGGGTCTAAATCTGCAAAACAGGGAGGTTTTCCTAATTTTTGTTAAGTCCAGGGACTAAAACTGATTTTTAAATGCATTTACATGAATTTCTGAGGGTCCAGGGGCTAGATCAGATGTTTCCGGGGCTAGATCCTTTTTCCTCAGAACCCCGGGGGGTAGCTCGTAAGATTCCCGGCCTTTAAAACGCGGGGCTGATGTGGGCCGTTGGATTTTAAATGGAAGGCTGAGATTAGATCGCGAAGGTGTACGCGGGGGTTCTGTTTTCATCCGCCCGATTTAAAATGGACGGGCCACATAAGGCCACACCACCCTGGCCATGTGCGGGCGGCGCTGCCCGGCGGCGCACGGCGGCAGAAGGCGGCGATCTCGCTGGAGAGCTTCGGGTTTTCGTCTACACTCGCTAAAACTTGGATTTCTTGGCATAGAACGGAAGAGGGGAGGTAGGGGACCTCACCTCGGTGGTTTTCCTGCACTCGGAGGCCTTGGAAGTCGGTCGGCGGCGTCGAAGTCCGACAATGGCTCTCGGTGCTCATTGGAGTGGCTGTTGGAGCGCAAGACAAGTCGTTGATTTCACCTGCAAGACTCCCCGGTGGCGGTGGGGCATGCCACCCGTGTTAGATCGGAAAGACCGGACGGGGATCGAAAGAAAATGGCCGAGGATGCCTCGGTTCTCACCGGAGCGGAAAATGTAGAGGGTGAGGGGAAACCGGCGTGGTTTTCTTGCGTTTAAAGGCATGAGGAGGGGCGGCGGGGTTGGTTTAGATGGTGCAGCAACGCTTGGGCCGGAGATCGTGGCTCGTGCGCGTGAAAATCAGACGAGGCGGCGCGATCGGGCGCGGAAGCTCGGAGCGGGAAAAAAGGGGCGACGGTTGGAGGAGGAAGACGGCGCCGACAGGTGGGTCCCACACGGCAGAGAGAGGGGGAGGGGGAAAGAAGCTGCAGGCTGCTGAACCGGCTGAGGTGGGTTTCGGCCCATTGGCCGTTTTTCTTTTTCTTTTCTGTTTTTGATTCAAATTTGAATTCCAGTCTGAGTTTGAATTTTTTTCCACATGCATTACGTCCAAAAATTTTGAATTCACATTTTTGACACATTTTGGGGTGTTACAGTCGGAGTCCCGCCGACTTGAGGATGGAATCCGGGTGCACGCTGTTGAAACTGAGGCGCACTCGGGACCATCCTTTGCTGCTGCTGTTGCTGTGGTGGATACGTCGGTCGGAAGACCGGCGCATTATATTGCCGACCGTGAAACTGAGGCGGTCGCGCCGGTGACTGCCATCTCTGACCGGATGGTGAGCGATACACCACACGGTATTTTTGTGGCGTCCCACCACTGCTGCTCGTCAGCGCGCTGCGTTTCCTCTTATCAGAACCGCGCTCACGCTGAGCATTCTATTGTAGAATCGCGGCATTAACAAGGTCGTTGAATGTGCCGCGATTGCTTTGGGCGAGATGGACCTTCATGTTTGAATTCAGGCCCCAGAAGAATGCATTGCGCTTGTCCTCCTCCGTTCTCACAAATTCTGGGGCATACTGCGTCAGTCGGTTGAATAAACTGGAGTACTCATGAGCACTCCTCTCTCCTTGTCGTAGCGCTAGGAACTCCTGGAGCTTCCTTTCCGTAACCCCGGGAGGTATGTGATAGGCGCGGAAAGCCTCCCGGAACTCCGCCCATGTGACGGCATGGCCAGCCGGTAAGGAGGCGGTGTAATTCGCCCACCAGGTACTGGCTTCGCCCTGAAACTGTTGCGCTGCGTACGGCGCCTTCTGGTGTTTGGTGCACTGTAGCAGCCCGAACTTCGCCTCCAGAGTGCGGATAAAGCTGTCCACCTCTAAAGCTCTTCGGCCTCCGTGAAGACCGGTGGATGGGTCGCCAGGAATTCTGAATAAGAACTTTGTTGGGCTGGCGTTGCCCATTGTCTTGGCGTCCTCCTGGATGGGACGCATTCTGCTGAACTAGCATCCGCAGCAACTCGGTTTGCTCGTCGCGCAAGCCGAGCACTGCAGCGAGAACCTCCACAAGATTTCTGGGAAGTTCTGGCAGTGGAGGAGGTGGTTGCTGCTGCGTCATGGTTTTCTCCGGAGGTGGAGACTCACCACCACGAACTTGACTCAGACCTCCCTCCTCTTGCGTGGACCGTGTATGAACCATTCTGCATTCATACCATTCAAACGATCAGCACATGTTGGTTTAGCTCATCCAGTCTATACAGTAGTGTTGCGAGAATGGAATAAATAATGTGCATACAATCACACATATGGATAAAGTATAAACTTTATACAACATATACATCCCTGGACCATGTCCCAAGATCAGGTTCCAAAGTAATGAACTTTAGGGATTAAAAGTCCATTTCGACCATCATGGGTCGCTACGGGATGTTAAGTGTGTTAGCATGGTAATTCCTCGCTACTGTACTGGACCCAAACATGTTCTAACTCGAAGTGATATATTAAATGCATAAACTTCTTGACTCCAACTCGCTGTTTTACAACAGCCTCTGGACGTCGAATTGTGAAACTAAGTGTTTTGGTTGAAACACTTCAACATGGTGTTCTGTCCATTTTCTGGCCCAGCAGAACAGTTGGAATAATTTAACTGTTTTGGCCACCTTGGAGGCAGAATCTGGACTAGAATTCAACAACAAAGTTGTAATAGACTCAACGAGGAATCCAGATTGTATTTATTTGCCTCTATGGCCTTCCTAATTTATTAGTTATGACCTCTACATGTTTACAGAATTTTCTTAGAACTTTTGACGGCACCTCCTTTGCAAGGGGCTGTAGTGTTCACAAAATTCCATCATATTCTGCCCTTAATCTAGGAAAACACTGAACTACAAAGTTGTAGCACATTTCCTATACTTTCCAATGATGTCTTGCTTGACCCTTAGAAATTTTTCTACAGAAAGTTGTGGTTGATATACAGAAAATTCCAGAGAGCATTTTCGGTCTGCCCTGTTTCTTGACAGTGCCTATCCCTCTGAGATTTTCATCCATTTGGAGGGAGATTATGTTCTGGAGCTCTACATAAAAGTTGTAGAGGACTTCAAACCATTCCCAGAATGGTATCCCATACCTCCATTGGTTCAACCAATCATAAGTTATACCCTGTTTAAGTTCAGCAAAAATTTCTGCCGAAACAGGGGAGGTTGTTCCTAAGTTTTTCAGATTGAATCTATACTCCCAATTGACTCTTAGTTCAATATGGAAGTTCAATAGCCACTAAATGGAATCCTAAACCTCATTTTAACTCTTTTATTTGAAAAATATCCTTTTATGCAATCTCGGTACTACGTTTCGTCACCAAAGAAAAGTCCTAAACCGGTATTCCGGCATATACGTGTCAAATGGTGGAACTAAGAACGTCACTCACAAACGATTTCTAAACATCATGCCCTAACGTGGTTAATGTACCTGCAGAAGAACACACAATAATGGTGCACACAAAAGTTTTTATCATTTCAGGCAGTTCCATATCATAGTAAAAACATACGGTTCATATCATTTCCATACGGATCGTCCTTGAGTCAATCCACGTCTCAAGGTACATGGTCATGTTTTTCACACCACACGACGGGGAACCTGAGTAGAGCGCGAATGGGTCGTCACGGTTGGAAATTTTATCAACCCAACGGATACCACCTACTGCCTCATGACCGTTGAGGCACGCCAATGGCGAGCGCTGCGTATGGCCCTTTGAACATTGAACGTTCAAGAGTTGCATACTATCGTGTTGCTTACCACACGATGGGGTATTCTCACTTTGACCTAAAACAAGCTGGAGAACAGCATTTTCATATGCTCTCAGAACCCTGAAAAGGTTCAGAGACTCATATTAACTACCGTGCCAAGCCACGGTATATCCTTCCATACTATTACTCGCATGGTGAGTTACCACAATTGATCCGCCTGCGGTGGCGTACCTTACCTCTTACCTGACGTCGGAGCATCGTTACAGAATGTATAACACATAAGTTAGCTTTTCCACCTTAGTAACTACTACTATCATAGACCTTATGTGGGCTTAATGACTAATCCTCACTCGACTACTTCTAAATATTCAAAATAGGCTCTTTTCGAGTGTGCTATTCCCAATACGGCTCTGATACCACGCCTGTGGGGACCACCCCGTGGTTCACCCACTCCAGGATCACATAGGGTGGTGCCGTGCGATGCGGCACCCAACAGCACACACGAAAGGAATTTAAGAACAACATACAATCTTTTATTTGATATCAAACAGCGGAAACCTTTTTAAGCAACTTAATTATACAGCAGAAGTTATATACATAGATACTATCAAACCCTAACTAAGCAAAAGTGCAACCGTCCAGCCCGGGGACGCTACACACTAGCAGCATGGAACCGGAGAATCTCGGCGGCGTGCAAGGCTCCAGCTCGGCCGTGTACCCCGACGGGGGCATCGCCTCGTCCTCGGAACCTTCCTCATAACTCTCACCTGCACACAGCTTAAAACATTGCAACCGTGAGCACGATGGCTCAGCAAGTCTTAACCGACAACCCTAGGCATGGAACTCTAAATCCAAGGATGTGTAAGATAGGAAAAGGACTTTGCAATAAAGACACGCCTACATGTTGATCCTTACTTTCAGTTTTATAGCAAAAGGTTAATGAGCCTTAGGCAGCCCTCACATCGGAAGTCCACAATCAAACAAGAAACGCTTTCCTCCGATGTGGTGATGCCCAAAGTGGAATATGAACTTAATTAGCTCTATAACTACAGCATACAAGGTTTCAAGACATTAATAATTCAATGCAGCATTTTCAGTTGGCTTATTTCACTTCTTACTACGTCACAGCGCAGTGAACAAGCGGGTACTCAAATAACTGCGAGGGACGGTGATTGCAATCAAGACAAACCCGGATAACACGTCACATACACCCACTTTCAGAAGCGTGATTCAACACCCCTTCCTACTCTGTTGTATGCAACAACCTTTAAAAGGAAACCCAAATGCCGAACCGGTCCATCCGTAACTGGTAGGAGGTCACTGCGTGGAGCGTGACTGTGCCCACCGGCAGATTTACACCTTGCTACCCTCAACCCACTCCTATTTACGGTTGGGTAAGCCTCGGCACCCAGGTTAACCAATTACATCGGATTCTTGGTTTCCATATTCCAGTATGCATCCGGTACTGTTCGATACTTGTCCATCAGGGCCCCACATGGACGGTCCTCAACCGACGCCAGCCGGGCTACGCACGTGAGACCTCTGCTCACTGCATCCTATCCCCCCTGCTGGGTCTCATTTTTACACCCAAGCCATTTTCTACCTATTTTTATTCCGTGTGATAAGTACTATCTCGCGAGTAGTTTCCAACCACTCGACTTCTACCGAGATCCTAAACATTAGCATGGCATTCTCTACTCGTAGAGTTTGTAAACTACCCAACCCTTTATAGGAGTTAAAAAGGCTATGCAAGTGGGTTTTCAATCACCCTAACTCTAATGCATACATTTCAACCTAGACAAAAGTGATACAAATGAAAAGATTTATAAAAGGTACTTAAGTTCAAACCAGGGCTTGCCTGGTTGCGAGTCAGAGGAGATGTTAGCTTCTGGTGGGAGGACGTCCAAGGGCTCCAGTGCGTCCTCAACTTCAGTCACTAAATGAAATGTAGCAAAATATATGTATAAGTATTAAGGACTTATAAGAATTGAACTTCTATTCATAGCTACTGCTATTTAGGATCCTTAATTGGCTTTGAGATTTTTACAGTGGAGACTAGACTTTCTAAGGATGATCTGAGCAAAATTTGGAGAATTGTCCATGCACAATGTAGTCTCCAAAATTCCTACAAGTACAAGGCTTCTCTGAATTTTGAGCCCAAATCAGGAGCTTTGACATAGCTAAATGTGGAAGATCTGATTAGGGTAAGTCTCCATGGTTCTAACAAAATTTGTTTCACCATTTTTGGAGCTACCAACAGAGATATATGAAATTTTGAAGTTGGATAGGAGTTCTGAAAAGTTTCTGTTTAAATTTGAATTTCCAAATAAAGGCTGAACTTTGGAAGGCAGTTTAGCCTAGCAAATAATCTCCAATAAAGCCCATATTTTTACTGGAGATCAGTTACTATGAAAAGGATTGGCTGCCGAAATTTGGGAATGTTTCATAAATAATTGTTCCTGTAATAAATCTCTAAAGGATTTAATAAAAACAATTCTACAGAAATTCCTGGGCATTTTCATAGCCAGCAATTTATTTCTCTGTGAAGTACTCCACATGAGGATTCCAAAAAAATTGGTTTCACAATTTTTGGAGGTCCCTACACAAAGTTACGGGTCTCCAAAGATTGAACTGAATTAGGAAAATCTGGAAATGTTTAAACCGACCGTGGGTCCCACTTGCCAGTCCTGTCTTCTACCTCACGCTTAAACAGAGGCAGCGGTGGCGTGCTCTGGTGAGGGCCGCCGGAATCAACTTCCCGGCCACCCCCCGGCTTCAAACTTGCCGCCCCCACTAAGTTGGCACGCTAAACTCTTTGGCATGGTCTCCAGCGGCCGGTGATGCCCGGAGGGTGGTGCGCAACGGTGACAGTGTGCCTCTAGGGTTCCGGCGAGGTCCACCAAGCTCCATACCTCATCAAACGCTCAGATTTTTGTCTCTAGAGCACCAGTAGATGGTGCAGAAGCTAGTGATGGCCTCTAACGCCGGTGAAACAACCGGCAACCGGTGGCTCCACGGTGACCCAAGGTGCTTTTGCACCGGCGACGAAGAAAACAGCTAGAACTCCCTCATTTCTTGACGTTTTTGCTCGGTTCTTCGTCGAAGAGGGGCGCTAGGAAGTATGGAAGTTGTGTGCAAGCTTGCTCGAGCTCTAGTGGATCGTGCAACACGAATTTTTGGTTAGCCCGAGCACTACCCGCCTGCACACAGTTTCGGGAAACGGCAAAATTCTCGCCACCTGCTCTAGCAACCGCTAAACGGCCTCCGGCTACTTGATCAGGACATGCAAACGCACCTTTCGTGTACAGCAAGTTGGGGAAGAGGGTGGCCGTGGCGCTCTGTCCACGGTGGCCCGACTTCGGTTCCCGCACGTGGCTTCTATTCTTGGCGCCGATCCTCGAATTAGGGCCAACAGCAGCCCCAAGCGTCAAAGCTGAGCAGGGGACTACCTTGTTCCCACATCGGCGCTCCCCTTTTGTGTTGGCAACTCGAGCAGGGAGGAATCAATGCCGGCTTGCGATCGAAAACGGCAGAGACAGCGTCGGCGGCTTGCGTTCGCGCGTGTGAGCAGAACAGAGGCTGTGGAGTCCGCGGGTTAGAGTGAGGAAGCGAGCAGAGGCACTCGGTCGCTGCTTGATCACCCCACGATCGAACCGACGTCGGGAGCGGCGCGTGAAGCGGCTCGGTGGAAGGGTCGGGCGGAGGTTTTTTCCGGGAGCTGGCGCGCTGTGATCAACCGGGAAACAGAGAGAGAGGAAAAAAGTGAATCTGTGAGGCTGACTGTTGGGCCCCACCACTTTATTTTCTTAATCCAAATTTTCCCCCCAGCTACTCATAATTCAATGCCTTGCTTCACCCCAAAGTTAAGGTTTGAATTTTCTGAATTCATATGGTTTGAATTCTGGTGTGAAGTTTGAATTGTGTTTGATCATTTGAATTTGAATGAAATTTGAATTCTCCCTTTTGCCTTGCTCCAAAAACATAGCACACCAAGTCCAAAGTTTCTAATTTTTGGCATGGCTGCTAATTCAAATGTGGAGAACACATTTGTGGAACCAAATTTGCAAATTGGGGACAGTGGAATTTGAAACTGAATTTGAAATTCAGATTAGAGGGTTTCTCCTTTTAATCCCAAACAATTATTGAAACTCCTCCAAATGAGCTGAAATTTGGAAGGTTTAATATTTGGAATATGGAGATCCAAGTTATGCATTTAGATCTCCATGTTTGGAAGTTTTGGGAAGTTTGAATCCTCACTTTGATCTTACACCGCTATAATTCAAAGTTTTAATTCCCCTCACTTTTCCTAAGTGTACATGAGCTGAAAATTCTAGCTACCACTTTTTGGGGATTTTACAGATACCATGTTCAAAAGGCAGTCTTTGGTATATCGGAGGGCTTAATCTTCAGTTGGAAGTATCCTGACCGAAAATCAATCTTGGAGAACACTCGGGCTCCCTTCATCTGGTCGAACAGGTCCTCTATACGGGGCAGAGGGTACTTGTTCTTGATCGTCACCTCGTTGAGAGACCTATAGTCTATGCACATCCTTTTGGTTCCATCCTTCTTGTCTACAAAGAGCACAGGGGCTCCCCATGGTGACGAGCTTGGACGTATAAAACCCTTCTCTTGCTGCTCCTGGATTTGCTTCTTGAGCTCCACGAGTTCATTGACGGGCATCCTATATGGTCTCTTTGCTATAGGTGCGGTTCCGGGTACTAGGTCAATGGAAAACTCGATATCCTGGTCTGGTGGCATACCGGGAAGTTCTTCCGGGAACACGTCCGAAAATTCTTGAACCACCGGAATGCTGTCCAGGGTTGCTTCTTCGACGTGGTTCAATGTTGCCTTCTCAGTTGCTGGTTGGGCTGTCTCAAACTCGATACAGGTACCGTGCTCGTTGGTCAACTACACGCTCCTTTCAGCACATTGAATTACCCCGTTGTGCTTACTTAGCCAATCCATTCAGAGTATTATGTCAGGCCCTTGGGAATCCAAGACAATGAGGTTGGCAAGGAAGTCTACCACCCTTATATTAAGGTGTACTTTCGGACATACTATATTAGTCCTCATCTCTCCACCGGGAGAATTAACCAACATAGTATATTTGAAGTGTGATATGGGTAGATTATGCTTGGCAACATACTTGGATGATATGAAGGAATGTGATGCTCCAGAATCAAATAATATGGTGGCTGGGTTGGAGTTGGCAAGGAACATACCAATCACGACGTCCTCAGCCTGTTGTGCTTCCTCAGCAGAGACATGGTTCACGTGGCCGCGAGCATAGTTCTGCTGTCCACGGTTTCCTTGGTTGACTCCTCGGTTCGGCCATGGGTTCTGCATGGGGATGTTGCCTTGCTGTCCAGGACCTCTCCTCGGGCACTTGCTCACAAAGTGTCCTGTCTCCCCGCATGCAAAGCATGCCCTGTTGCCCACGGCAGCAGGTACGTTGGGGCGGGGGTTTTGAGAAGGAGCACCCACGTTTTGACGGGGCGCAGGAGGCAAAGGCAGACGAGGTGCTTCTGCAACGGGTCGTAGCTGTGGTGGCTGATTAGGGCGGTATGCAGGAGTGGTCGATCCATACTGCGGTGTAGCTGGGGGCATGTACCGAGGTCGTACGTTGCTCCCTTGTGGCTGGTATGGCATCTTCCTCCTGCCCTCTCGCTCGATCTTTCAGATCTTGCTTTCAACCACTATGGCTTTGTCAACCAGCTTCTGGAAGCTTGCATAGTCATTGTTGAGAAGCTGAACCTGGATCTCATTGTTCAACCCTCTCATGAACAGGTACTGCTTCTGTTGGTCTGAGTTGACATCTTCGGGGGCGTACCGTGACAGCTGTGTGAACTTGTTGAGGTACTCATTCACGCTCTTCTGTCCTTGGCGGAGACCCTCAAACTCCTGTCTCTTGAGCATCATTACACCAGCACGTATGTAATGAGATCGGAAACTCTCCTTGAACTCAGTCCAAGTGATCGTCTCCGGGTCGACGTGAGCGTTACAAAGGGCATCCCACCATTCAGCGGCAGCTCCCATGAGTTGGTGTGACGGGAAGAGAACTTTCTCTCGGTCATAGCATTGGACGATGGAAAGCTTCTTCTCCATGGACTTCAACCAATCGTCGGCCTCCATGGGGTCGTTAGCTTGTGAGGAAGTAGGTGGTCGAGTCCTCATGAACTCTCCTAACCTGTTATGAGCCGGCGGTGGTGGCGGTGGTGCCGGAACAGGGTTGTTGTTGTTGGCCTGCAGCTGACCCAAAATTTGGATCATGGTCTGCATAAGCTGATTCTGCATGGCCATAAACCGTTCCAGGTTGTTCTCACAAGCTCCAGGGTTAACAGGAACTTCATCGTGGCCATCCTCTTGGTTTCCATGGACGTTCCTTCCTTGGCGGCCGGTGTTTCCTCTCACCATCTGTGAGAGAGAATGGAATAGAAGTTAGAAGGTTAGATGGATCCCCCTAACTATATGCATCAAGGTGGATTGGACTATATATATATATAAAGATATATATATATATTAGCCCATATGAGGATGTGAACAAGTGCTGAGGCATCTCACACCTCTTTCTACTTATGTGTGGATATGGACAACGCTGAAACGTCCCACAACTCACACTAAGCACAACAATTATAAACAATCATCACAAAGGCTCACACAACTCCTATTCAAGGTTTATTCGATGGAAGTCCTATATGGTTTAGGGTGAATACCAATCTGTGACTTGACCCTATGTAAAGGTGGTTTGGGGTGATATCAATCTGTGATCCAACTATGGTTTCTCCTAGGCTTGCATCCTATGTCAAGGTGGTTCCCATGCCAATCTATGCATCCTAGGCTTGCATCCTATGGTCAGCGTGGCTTTTAACACTAATCTGTTACTAGGGTGCGTCTTACAGTCAACGTGGCAGCTACCAATCTGTGATCATTCCAAGTTTGTGTCCTACAGTCAATTGTGGTAAATTGGTACCAATCTGTGAATTGTACCAATCTGTGACTAGGCATGGCAGCTCTAATATCAATCTGTGACCTGTTGAGGTTGTGTGATCTACGATCAACCGTGGTAGGTTGATTTCCATTTGTGTCTGATACCAATCTGTGTTTTCTATCTAGGCTTGTGTGATCTATGATCAACCGTGGTAGGTTGATACTAATCTGTGGTTTCGATCTATGTGTGTAATCTACCCTCAATCGTGGCACTGATACCAATCTGTGACGCCCTCAATTCTGTGGAAAACCACGGAACCGAGAACTGATGCATATGTGTGCCCAGGATGTTCATCACACATATACATATGTTCCACAAACTGAATTCAGAATATATATTACCATGAATAACAGGGTTTATTACAAAGTCTCATGAGTCTTGGACTCATGTTGATCAGCAAAAGTCTAAATCTAAGCAGCGGAAGTCTAAATCTATTCTGGCTGTGGAAGTCTCCTATTCTAGTGCGGAAGCAATCTAAGCAGCAGTGGCGGCTCCATCTCTTCTCCGTCCCCACAGGCAAGGTTGAGGACAGATTACACGCCTAAGGCTCCACTTGGTCTTCATAGAAATCTTCTCCTGTTGCTGATGATGAAATAATAATGCAAGTTTGAGTATAATGATGTACTCAGCAAGTGCAGGAAAATATGATATGTAGCTGACAACAAGGTAGGTATAAAAAGGCTCATTGCAGAAAGCAAAGTTATTTCTCAAAACCACGATAAAACAGTAACTCAGCTTAAAGTGAATGTAACCCCAACATGTATTAAAATACCAGCATACTTCCATTGTGTTTCATCGCTTTCCATGTCTCAACCGGACATTAATCTTTTTCAACTTTGCTCACGAATACCTCCTCGTATTCGCTACCATCTCACGAATACCATCTCGTATTCGCTACCATTTCATATCATAAACAATTCCGTCTCACACCGAGACCCATCTTTTTGCCATGACTCAACAGTCATGCAACCAAATCTTATCACCCGGACTCATCAGTCCCAAAAACCAAAACAAAAACCATAACCAAACCATAACCAAAACCATAACCATCCATAACAAAAAACTATCCCAAAATCATAACCAACTAATCATGTGGGTTGTCCAGGTGCTCGTGACTGTAAGATCGGCTATCATGATAGTTTTAAGACTCTGCAGAGTTTGTACCACTTTACCCACAAGTTTGTGATTTCGTCACCCGTCGGCGATTGCAGAACCTCCATTATACCAGTACACAACCGTCAGTGTATGGTCAAGAGATCACAAAATAGCCTTTACAAAGGGGTTACTAGATGTATGGACTCACTAAGGTTTCACCGGCAGGCTAGAATCTCCAATTCTCCCACCCACGGGCCCCCTCTTGTGCCATGCAGTTCCCAGGGCAGTCCTCACTTGACTCCCATTCCCTGCGCCTTCCACGGTCCATAACAATCTAGTAACTTACCTAATTACTAAGCTAAGCCGCACCCATACTTGGCCTTGTGGTGGCACTGTTATCCTGGAATGAATCGCATGAACTGGTCCTTAGATCTACGGCAAGTAACCACCATCTCATGCTACCTCATTCACAAACCCAGGCTTGCCTAGATCTCCCTCCGATCCATGTTCATTAAAAACATCAGTTTCTCAATATTCTTACGAGTGCAGTTAGATAGACACATCTATCTCGCTTCCCTTATCCCATGGACTCAGCGAAGCATAAAAGCAAAAATCATACCCGACTTGTAAACTTCCCTGGTGACAAGGGTGGTTTGACAAAACTAGTAAACTCCTATGAAAGGGTTTCCCATCATGTTTGAATCAACACACACACCTTTTTGCAAACAAAACAGTTTCCCAAAACATAGGATCAATATGGTCAAGGGGCACTTGCCTTGTTCTTGCGGTTCCGGTTGCTCTTGGATCTCGAAACCTTGTTGTTGCAGCTCGTCGTAGACAGCTCTCTGAGCTTGTCCTTCTATACACGATCACGCACATACAAGATTCACAGCAATCAATATCATGCATAAACTTTAACCAGATGCGATGATGCATATGCATGCAATTCCTATGATGCAGTTTTTATTATATTGGTTTGTACGTGTTCTTGCATGGCTTGCATGGTTTTTACGATGAACAGAGGTGTTCGGATCATATGTGGACGTGGCGATGATCTTGACTTAAGATCAAACCAATCAACACGTGATCTGTCCATGAAAAAAAGCTTCTGTTCGAAAGGAATCGAAGAACAGATGCAAGGAAAGCGCAATGATGTCATAAGGTGGTATTGGAGACCTATCTTACGTTCTTCTTGGTCTCGGGGTCCTTCTCCTAGCAAGACAGATCGTCGGGGCTCCTCCGGCGATGGCAATCATCTCTGGTCCGTTGGCGATCTCTCTGGTGGTCAAGTTCTGGTGAAAGGGTTTGCTCGGCGAGCTGGGGCTATGGCTCTACGTTGTCGGCTCAGGAGGTGAAAAAGAAGTTCGTGGTTGCGGCCAAAGGTTTTCGGTTCTATTTATAAGAGGAAAACAGGGAGTCCTCCTCTGATCGGAATTCAAATAAGAGTCCCATTCGAACTGTTTTTTGAACCTTAATAACTTATCTTTAGCTTGATTCGGTGCGGTAATATTGTGGAAATCGTGTCGGTTTCCTCAGTACCGGGGATTCCCGCGCGTACAAAAGCAAAAATAGCTCCAGAATCTCGTTACCTTCACGGCGGTGAGCTCCGGAAGCTCCACATGTCCTGAGGGAACCTTGCTCCCTTTTCCGCAGAGACAAGCTCCGGTTGTGCCGCGTGTCAGGCTGGCAAGACCTTCCCCCTTACTCAGAGGTGAGCTCCGCATGCGCCACGCATCCTGGCGGGTGGGACCTCCCTTTCCCTCAGAGGCGAGCTCCGCGTGCGCCACGTGTCTGGTCGGTCGAGACCTCTCCTTTCAACAGAGGCGAGCTCCGCGAACACCACGTGTCAGTTCCGGACCTCCCTTCTCTTCGGAGGTGAGCTCCGAGAATGCCACATGTCAAGTAACGCCAGACTTCCTTTCTCCTTAGAGACAAGCTCCAAGGTTTACACGTGTCCAACAGTGACGGACCTCCCAGTGATGAGCTCCGAAGGTGACACGCGTCCGAAAGTATCGGACCTCCCGAAGGTGAGCTCCGGAGGTGACACGTGTCCAATAGGACCGGACCTCTCGGAGGTGAGCTCTGAGAGAGACATGTGTCTAGCGGGGCCGGACCTCTCGGAGGTAAGCTCCGAGAGCGACACGTGTCCCACGTGGCTGGTCCTCTCTTTTCCGCGGTGAATAGCTCCGCAGCCGACACGTGTCCTACGGGACTGGCCTCGCTCCTTCCGAAGAGGCTAGCTCCGGGGGCAACACGTGTCCCACGGGGTCGGACCTCTCCCCTTTTACGAGAGTGATCCCCGAGCCTGCCACGTAGCCAGTTTAGCAGCGGACCTTTCCCCATTTCCGGAGATGAGCTCCGAACACGCCACGTGGCCAGCGAGCCGCGGGACTTGTCTTCGGCGCTCTCTGTACACTGGAATTTGCTCTTTTTGGCTAACTTTTTTATTATTTCTCGGTTTCAACTTATTTTAAAAGTGTTTTTCTACATGAAACATGAATACATACAGAACCCGAAAATGAGGGTGTCACACATTATGTCCTTGGCCACCGATGTGAGATCTATGCGGATCACAAAAGCCTCAAGTATATATTCATGCAAATGGATCTGAATTTGAGGCAACACCAATGGTTGGAACTCATCAAAGATTATGATGTTGGAATCGACTATCACCCGGGAAAGGCCAATATAGTAACTGATGCGTTGAGCCGAAAGGGAGCATGTCACCAACTCACGGTTCAGGAGCTGCCACCCGAGCTGCACAAGGATTTCAAACAGTTACATCTCGGGTTCTTTAACGAGATGGAGGTGATAGAACTGAACTCCTCACTGGAACAAGAGATACGGGGTGGCCAAGCAACAGATGAGGAAGTCAAGGAAAGAGTCCGACAAGGCATAGAAAAGGATTTCAAGGAACACGAGAAAGGCACACTTTGGTTAGGGAAAAGGATTGGTTTGCCTAACATGAAGCACACCCGCGACACGATATTAAAGGAGGCACATGACTCACCTTATTCCATACATCCCGGCTGTACAAAGATGTACAAGGACCTGAAAACTTGCTATTGGTGGGATGGTATGAAAAGGGACATAGCTGATTATGTTGCCTTATTCGACACATGCCAATGAGTGAAGGCCAAACATCAAAGACCCGCTGGATTGTTGCAGCCATTAAAAGGACCCGAGTGGAAGTGGGAATACATCAGAATAGATTTCATAGTCGTATTGCCACGTACTCAGTCGGGTTACAACTCTATTTGGGTTATTGTGGACCAATTGACGAAAACAGTCCACTTCCTTCCTGTTAGAACCAAGTACAGCATCACACAACTAGCCGAGCTGTATATGGAGCAAATTGTGTGTCGCCATGGAGTTCTGAAGAGGATAGATTCAGATCGGGGTTCTCAATTTACCTCTAGGTTCTGGAGGAAGCTGCATGAAGCCATGGGTACACGGCTGAATTTCAGCTCCGCTTACCACAAGCGAACTGACGGGCAAACTGAGAGGACAAATCAGATTTCGGAAGACATGTTGAGAGCTTGCGCCTTGAAACATGGGCGTAGTTGGGATAGGAGCTTGCCGTATGCTGAATTATCATACAATAACAGCTACCAAGCCAGCTTGAAGATGTCACCTTTCGAAGCATTGTATGGTAGACGATGTAGAACACCACTGCTCTGGAATGAGACCCGAGAAAGCCAAGTGTTTGGACCCGAAGTGCTGCAAGACGGCGAGAAGCAAGTCCAAACAATACGAGAAAACTTGAAGTCTGCTCAGTCATGGCAAAAAGGTTATGCGTACAATAGGTGAAGAAGATTAACCTTCGAAGTAGGAGACTTCGTGTATCTTAAAGTATCGCCTATCCGAGGCCAACGACGGTTCAACGTCAAAGGCAAATTAGCACCTCACTACATCGGGCCATTCAAGATTTTGTGCAAGCGAGGAGAAGTAACCTATCAACTATAGCTGCCAACGCACCTCTCCGACGTGCACGACGTGTTTCACGTATCCCAACTCAAGAAGTGCTTAAGAGTACCGATGGATGAACTCAAACTTCAAGAGCATCTGACCTACGCGGAACACCCCGTCAAAATCTTGGACGTGAAGGAAAGGGTCACGAGGAACAAAGTGATCTGTTGGTGCAAGGTACAATGGAGCCATCACACGGAAGCCAAAACTTCATGGGAACGCAAAGAAGATCTCAAGGCGGAATTCCCTCGTCTATTCTCCACTCTATCGAATCTCCCGGGCGAGATTCAGTTTAAAGTGGGTAGGTTTGTAACACCCTCAAATTTCATTACCATGCATTGCATACATTTTTCATGTAGAGAAGAATTTAAAAAGAAGTAGAAATGGAGAAAGAACTATAGAAATCGAGAATGAACAATAGAAATGGAGAAAGAACCATAGAAATGGACAATGGGACGTAGAAATGGAGAGGGGAATATAGAAATGGAAAAAGGGATAGAGAAATGGTGAGAAATTGAAATAAGATAGCTGAAATGAGCCATTCCCAAATTTCCCCCAAAATTTCCAAATTCCTCAATTCCCCCAAAAGGGGAATCTTTCCAACATTTGGGGGAAATTAATCCCCAATGCTGCCGCAGCCAAAAAGGGGGAAAAGTCCCTAGGACTCTTTGGTTGAGTTCCAAATTGACTAGGACTCTTGGTTGAGTTCCTATTGGAGTAGGACTCCTCTTTTATCCCCCTTATAAATACAACCCCCAGCCGCCCCCTGGCCGCAGCCCTCCCCCAGTCGCCGAGTTGGAGCTCCCCCTCTAAGTCACCGAGTTGGCCATCCCCCCTGCCGGAGTTTGGTTGCCGGTGAGCCGCACCGACGAGCCCTGCCATTGAGCCCCGCCATCAAGCCCGGCCGTCGAGCCCCGCCGTCGAGCCCCGTCGTCGAGCCCTGTCGTCGATCCCCACCATCGAGCCCCACCGTCGAGCCCCGTCATCGATCCCCGCCGACGAGCCCCGTCACGCCTCGCCGTCGCCGGAAAAGAAGCCGACGATCTGTCATACCCAAATCTTCCATAGAAAAATTCCCTGCTGCTGCCGTTGCTAGGAGAAAGGCCCTGCTACAAGGAGGAAGTGAGGTAGGTCTTCATTACCCATCTTACAACGCCGCCGCTGTTTCTACGCATCCGTTTTCATCGCCCCTTTCGAACAGAAACTTTTGCGTGTGGACAGATCACGTTTTGATCAATTTTTGATGGTGGAATTGATCTAGATCTTGAGTCAAGATCATCACCACGTCCACACTTGATCCCTACACCCTTTTTCATCATAAAAACCCATAAAAGCGCATTAAAACATGCAAGAGCACGTACAAACTGATTTAATAAAACAGCACCATAGGATTTGCATTCATCTACCCATTGCATCTTGAGTAATGTTTGTGCATGATGAATGATTGCTGAAAATTTTGTATGTGCGTGGTTGTGAGTAGAAGGACAAGCTCAAGAGGCTGTCTACGAGGAACTCCAGCACTAAGACTTCGAGGCGCTTGAGCAAGACGAACTACGGGAGCAAGGCAAGTGCCCCTTGACCATATTGATCGCATAACTGTTTTTTTTTGCAAAAACATGTATGCTCGAGTCAACTTGATGGGACACCATTTTATAAGAGTTTACTAGTTTTGTTAACCATCCTCCGGGAAAGTTGATGAGTCGGGTATGGTCGTTTTTCCTTTTTGCTCCGCTTAATTTACGGGATATGGGAAGCTGAATTAAAACATGGTTAGCTACTGCACCCATATGAATAATGATGATGAGAACTCGATGATGTTGATAAGCATGGAATCAGGGAGATCTTGGCAAGCTTGGTTCATGGATGTTGCTGAATGAGATGGTGGTTTACTTGCCGTAGATCTAAGGACCGGTTCATACGAGAACATGCCAGGAAAACAGTGCCACCACAAGGCCAAATATGGGTGCGTCTTAGCTGATTAATTAGGTGTGTTGCTAGCTTTTTATGGACCGTTGGATGGCGCGGGGAATGGGAGTCGAGAGGGACTGCCCTGGGAACTGCATGGCACAAGAGGTGGTCCGTGGGTGGGAGAATGGAGATTCGAGCCTGCCGGTGAAAACTCAGTGGGTCTGTACATCCTAGTAGCCCCTTTGTAAATGCTATTTTGTGATCTTTTGGCCATACACCGATGGTTGGGTACATGTATAATGGAGTTTCTTTGTAGTCACCGACGGGTGATGGAATTACAAACTTGTGGGTAAAGTGGTGCCACCTCTGCAGAGTGTAAAACTATTATGGTAGCCGTGATTCCAGTCACAAGCACCTGGCCAACTTTCTTGATTAGAGGCAAAACTTGGGTATGATTACGGTATGGTCATTATATTGGTTTTGGGACTGTTTTGAGTCATAACAATGATTTTGGTTTCCATTAATATGAAAAGGAGATAGTTATGAATCATTATGAGTATGAGATGAATTTGAGAAAGATTATTGGCTGGTTGAGATTTGATATATGATTAATTATGATGAAGGAATGTTGACGAATAATTTGGTTATGATGGGGTTAAACTCACCTAGAGATAGTTGCTGTTTTTACTATGTTTATGAAATAAAATTTGCTTGCTGCAATGAGCCTTTTTATTTCCTACCTTGTTGTAAGCTACATGTCATACTTTTTCCTGCACTTGCTGAGTACGACATGTACTCACCCTTGCATTACCACATATAAATCAGCTACAGGAGAAGAGTACTTCGAGGACCATGTGGAGTACTAGGCATGCGAAATACTGTCAACATGCCTGTGGAGTTGAAGTTGGAGCCTGCTGTTTCGTTATTTCTGCTGTCGTTTAGAGACTTCCGCTGCAAGAATAAGATAGACAGTCATGAGTGACACCATGAGTCGATGTAATAAAGTACTTATACATTATTCGTACGTGGCTATATTCTGAATTCAGTTTGTGGAATACATGTGTTTGTGTGATGAACATCATGGGCACACATATGCATTCACTTGGTTCAATTTTCGGAACCGGGTGTCACAATTTAGTTATAAATTGTTATAAATTTGTGTGTTAATTATTTGCTTCATGACATTTAATTAGCTATATACACCATCGTGAGAGCATGTATATTATTTTCTTTAGGATGGTAGCAGGACAATAATTAGTAGAACAACCGTCGAGCCGGGCACGGGGGTGAACAGTGCCGGTGAGGACGCCAAGCACTTGTTAGAACATTTGAATGTTTATATGATATGTTCACTGTCAATATTCTACAGCCATCTCCTAACCTTTCCCTCTCTTTCTCTATTTCTTTCCCCTCTCTCTCTCATTGGAACACATGAAAACTGTCATAAATAAGCTTTTTTATGATGGTAATGAATAAAAGATGAGTAACGTAACCTATGCATCACCCATTTCAAACCGGCATGTGTCACATGTGCTATGCATGTGCCACGTGGAGGTTCAGAATTGTCCCTTTTTTGGACAGCCTTGGAGTGTCTAAAAGAGTTTGCTTATGACGAGATGCAAGAGGTCCGAATCTGGTTCAAGTTTCGGTTGTATAACCCTGATATTCTCTAATGCACCATCCCAGGCGTGCAGTTGAGGAACTGCAGGGTTATGCTACCAAAATTTCATCAGGATCCGGACCCACGTCTCGTTGTAAGCAAGCTCTCTCGGTCACTATTGGGTGGGCTTAGGACACATCCTTCCTAATAGATGTAGACACGTGATAGCTGATGTTGACTTATCTGCATTTGGTTTATAGGTTCAAACATGGGTGAATACCGTAGTTGGATGTATATTGGTTGGAACAAGATTGGAAGATACTCATATGAGTGGGTGACCAAGACTTCGGCTTTTGTGGACCATGCTTTTTCGTTATCCAAGATAAATAAGGTGTGGTTTCCATGTAGCAGATGTCAGAATATGAGGTGGTTGGACAAGAAAACGCTTTCAATAGACTTGTGTCGATACGATTTCATGCCACATTATGAGCTGTCGGTCTTTCACAACGAATCATTGCATAAATCCATATAAGAAGAGGAAGAGGATGTTTATGACATGGGGGTTGATAGGATGGATGAGATGCTTGTATCTATACAACCAGACTTTAACGAAGATTCTTCTACAACGGAGGTTGAAGCATTCTTCAAGCTTCTCAGAGCCCTAGAAGAGCCGATACATGAGCACACAAAAGTGACCCTCCTTTCTTTCATGACACGACTTATGACAATTAAGTCTAAGAACTTTTTTTAAATAACCGCTACAACGATCTTGTCAAATTGATCAGCAATATTCTCCGAAAGCCTCATAAAGTGCCTAAAGTCATGTACCAGTCAAAGAAAATGCTTTCTGGCCTCGGTATGAAATATGAGAAGATTGATGTGTACCCAGACAACTGCATGCTTTTCTGGAAAGAGCATGGCAATGAGATCAAGTGCTTAAATTGTGGTAAATCAAGGTTTGTTGAAGTTGTTCACAATGACAGTGACAAGGTGATGACAGAAGTTTCACATAAGCAACTTTGTTACTTGCCCGTCACACCTCGGTTGAAGCGATTGTTCCTCTCTAAAAGAACTGTCACACACACGATGTGGCACAAAGAAGGTGTGCGTGATAATGATCGAGTCATGGTGCACCGGTACGATGGTGAGGCATGGAAGGCACTGAATAGATTTTATGTAGACTTCTCTAGTGATGCGAGAAATGTTCGCATCGGGTTAGCGATAGATGGCTTCTCATCTTTCAGTACAAATGCCACACCTTACTCATGTTGGCCTATTTCGCTATTCCATACAACCTACCAGCTGCTTTTTGGATGAAATATGAGGTCATTTTCCTTTGCCTCATTCTACCTGGACCGGAACATCCTGGTCCACGTATGAACGTGATGTTGCAACCGCTAATCAAAGAGTTGAAACAGTTGTGGACAGGAGTCATAGCGTACGACTGTTACAAGAACCAGAAATTAAACCTTTGAGTTGCGTACTTGTGGTCGGTCCATGTTTTTTTTGGCGTAGGGCATGTTTGCTGGCTGGAGCGTCCACGGACGTTTGACATGTCCGATATGTGCTTCCGACACGGATTGTTTTCATCTTACTCATGGTGGCAAGATCTGCTACTTTGACTGTCATAGATGTTGGTTGCCCCAGAATCACGTGTTTAGTGAATAGTAGAATGTTTTCAAAAAGAACAATATTGTGACGAAGGGACTGCCGAAGCGTTTAAGTGGGCCAGAAATTGCTGATATATTGGAGAAACTTGTGGTAGATAAAGACCGTGCGACATTTTTTATAGGTTACAGAGAGGTACACAATTGGACTCACAGATGTGGACTATGAAACCTACCGTATGTCAAGTCGTTGATTTTAATACACAATATTGATTACATGCACCAGGATTGTAACACGGGCGAATGCATCATAAGCACGTGCATGGATATGCCTGGCAAAACAAAATACAATATAAAGGCTCGAAAGGATTTGGTAGAGCTTTGTAATCGTTTAACTCTTGAGCTCTCTAAATGTGAATGCATCATTGAAATAGGATGTCATTAGACAAGGGTAAGGGGATCAAGAGGATAGTGAAGAGGTTTCTCAGCAGTGCGAGTAGGATGGCTCGCACATGAGACAAGGCGGACACCCTTTTTTATGGTAGTAGCTCTAGAGAGAGCACACAATCTCAGTTGTTGAGACGCGTGCCCTCAGAGTTGTTAGGCAGACCTGTTGCCTTTTACCTGACCAAAGTAATTTGACTTACTGATCATATTCTATTACATTATTAAATAATCTATTTATATTTCTTAAAAATATTATAATATTGCAGGATGACTCAGAGTTAGAGTCAAAAACCGAGGCCGAGGTGCCTCCTGAGCCACAGTCGGGTGACCACACTTCCGGGTCGGCGGACCACCCTTCTGGGTGGTCCGAGGACACGAAGGCGCAGAGAAGGCGACGGACTAGGTGGATCCATTATGTTGCTCCTCCTCCGGTTCCATGAGACAAAGCAACACTACCGTCTATTCGCCCTGTTGGCGATAGGTAAGAAGCCCTTATGTTGTAGCTTTAGAAACTTATGTAGTGCTAAAACTCTTCATGCACAATTGTTCTTGCAGCAGATGAGAGGACACTATCTTCGTGGGTAAAGGACGTCAGAGACAGGTCAACGCTGTCTTAAGGAACCTTGTGCGTTTGCACTACCCCGGTAGGTCCCTGGCAGCGATGACGAGAGTATCCCTGCCAAGTCATGGGATGATTACGCTCGTGCTACTGACCTGACGTACGGGACTACTCAGGGTGCAGCGTGTGTCGACTTCTGGGTACAACTTTTTAATACATAATTTGAATTTTAGCTCTTCAATAACTATAATGTTTAATAACACTTTTGTTTCTGTCTTCTTGTAGAGACGGTTCCATTTGGAGGATCCAGCTGATGCCGAGCAAGCAAGAGCCATCTTCAACAAGAACATCAGGAATCTTGTTACGCAAGCGATCTCTTATGCCCGGATTCAAGCAACAAACGACTACTTGAAGAGGCATCAAGGGCAGGAGCTAGCGGTGTTCAGAAATGGCTCCGACACATACTTGACAGAGAAGCGGTACGCGGAGGTAAAATAGTAGTGTTTTAAATATGACTTATTTTGTAATGTGAACAATATTTCAATCAGTTGCTAAATGCATGCAGGTGGGGATTTCTTAGTTGGAGGACCGTCCGGAGGCTTACAGGGCCCTCTATCAGTTGTGGTCCAGCACTGTGACACCCTCAATTCGGTGGAAAACCACGGAACCGATAACTGATGCATATGTGTGCCCAGGATGTTCATCACACATATACACATCATCCACAAACTGAATTTCAGAATATATACGACCACGAATAACAGAGTTTATTACAATGTCTCATGAGTCTTGGACTCATGCTCACAGCGGAAGTCTTAATTCTAGCAGCGGAAGTCTTCTAACTAATGCGGAAGCAATTCTAAGCAGCAGCAGCTCCATCTCTACTCCATCCCCACAGGCAAGGTTGAGGACAGATTACACGACTAATGCTCCACTTGGTCTTCATAGTAATCTTCTCCTGTTGCTGATGATTAAATAATAATGCAAGTTTGAGTACAGTGATGTACTCAGCAAGTGCGGGAAATTATGATATGTAGCTCACAACAAGGTAGGTAAAAAAAGGCTCATTGCAGAAAGCAAAGTTATTTATCAAAACCATGATAAAACAGCAACTTATCTTTAAGAAAATGTAATCCCAACATGTACTAAAATACCAATCACACCTCCATTATGTTCATTACCTTCCATGTCGCAACCAGACATTAATCAACCTCATTCTTGCTCACGAATACCTTCTCGTATCTGCTACCATCTCACGAATACCATCTCGTATTCACTACCATTTCATCTCATAAACAATTTCGTCTCACACCGACCAACCTCGTTGCCATGACTCAACAGTCATGCAACCCATCTTATCACCCGGACTCAACAGTCCCGAAAACAAAACCAAAACCAAACCTTCCAAAACCATAACCAATAACCATAGCCAATAACCATCCCAACTAATCATGGAAGTTGGCCGGGCGCTCGTGACCGTAAGCTCGGCTATCATGATAGTTTTAGACTCTGCAGAGTTTGCACCTCTTTACCCACAAGTTTGTGATTTTGTCACCCGTCGGCGACTACAGAACCTCCATTACACCACTACACAGCCGTCGTTGTATGGCCAAGAGATCACAAAATAGCCTTTACAAAGGGGCCACTAGATGTATGGACTCACTAAGGTTTCACAGGCAGACTAGAATCTCCAATTTTCCCACCCACAGGCCCCCTCTTGTGCCATGCAGTTCCCAGGGCAGTCCTCACTCGACTCCCATTCCCCGCGCCTTCCATGGCCCATAACAATCTAGCAACTTACCTAATTAGTCAGCTAAGCCTCACCCATACTTGGCCTCGTGGTGGCACTGTTATCCTGGCATGTGCTCGCATGAACCGGTCTTTAGATCTACGGCAAGTAAACCACCATCCCTTTCTACCTCATTCACAAACCCAGGCTTGCCTTGATCTCCCTCCGATCCATGTTCATTAACAACATCAGTTTCTCATTATCATTACGAGTGCAGTTAGCTAGACACATCTTTCTCGCTTCCCAATCCCATGGACTCAGCGAAGCTTAAAAGTAAAACCATACCCAACTCATAAACTTCCCTGGCGACAAGGGTGGTTTAACCAAAACTATTAAACTCCTATAAAAGGTTTTCCCATCGTATTTGACTCAGCACACACACCTTTTCGCAAAAACAAAATAATTTCCCAAAACATAGGATCAATATGGTCAAGGGGCACTTGCCTTGTTCTGGCTGTTCCGGTTGCTCAAAATCTTGTTGTTGTAGTCCGTCGTAGGTAGCTCCCTGAGCTTGTCCTTCTATACATGATCACACACATACAAGATTTACAACAATCAATATCATGCACAAACTTTAACTAGATGCGATGATGCTTATGCATGTTAATCCTATGATGCAGTTTAGTTTGTACGTGTTCTTGCATGGCTTGCATGGGTTTTATGATGAACAGAGTTGTAGAGATTAATTGTGGACGTAGCGATGATCTTGACCTTTTAGATTAAATCGATCAACAAGTGATCTGTCCACAAAAGAGCTTCTGTTCAAAAGGAAACGAAGAACAGATGCAAAGAAAACACGACGATGTCGTAAGGTGGTATTGGAGACCTACCTTATGTTCTTCTTAGTCTCGGGGTCCTTATCCTAGCAAGACAGATCGTTGGGGCTCTCTTCCGGTGATCTCTCTCGACCAAACTCCGGGGATGGGTTTACTCGGCGAGATGGGGCTAGGGCTCTAAGTCGTCGGCTCAGGAGGTGGAAAAGAAGTTTATGGTTTCGGCCAAAGGTTCTGGGTTCTATTTATAATCGGGAGAAGAAGAGTCCTAATATGATTGTATTTCGAATAAGAGTCCTATTCAATTTGTCGTTGAATCTTAACAACTTATCTTTAGTTGATTTGGTGCGGTAACATTGTGGAAATCATGTCGGTTTCCTCTCCGTACCCGTATTTCCACGCGTACATAATCCAAAAACCGCTCCAGAACTCGTTACCTCCGCGGTGATGAACTCCGGAAGCTCCACGTGTCCACCGGGGCCTGGTCTCCCCCCTTTCCTCAGAGACGAGCTGACACAACCCCACGGTCTTGTCGAGCCAGGATCATGCTGAGGGGTGCTGCGTTGCACAGCACCGAATAACACACATCAAAGGTACAAAGCGGAAGCAAAAATTTTATTACATAAACTGATTTCTGAACATTTTTACATCAAAATATGTCCAGTCTACACTCACGGGCGTAGAGTATGCATCAAGTTCACGTTCAGCCCATGAACTTGTCCTTGCTAGCACGCACGCACACTAACACGGCGGCGTGCACGACTCCCAATCGACGGGGTTCCCCTCCTGGGGTTCCATCTCTTCCACGGGAGTCCCTTCCTCATAAAACCCTGCAAAAGCTTCAAACACAAGCAGTGAGCACGAAGGCTCAGCAAGACTGACCCGTCTCTCCTAAACATGAAACTGCTACATGGAGGGTGATGGGTTACATGAGGCAAAATAAGTTGCAAGGACTCGCCTAATTAGTGGAACCTTACTTTCAAATTTTGGCAGCAGGTTGTGGAGAACCTTACGCTAAGGCACATGAGAGAGCCGCAATCAAACAAGAAACACATTAACAATCAAACTTTAGTTAGCTCTAAGCTACAACAAATCATTAACAATCAAGTCCATCATTCAATCAGCAACATTTTAACATGTAACTAGCCTGTTCTTTCTACGTCACGGTACAGTGAACAAGTGGTACTCACTGACCGCGAGGGACGGCAATTATAATCAATTTACACCTGCAGGGTTACCCGAATAACCCGTCATGTACGTGTAACACCCCAAAATCTGCTAAAGAGGGGAATTTAAAAATTTTTGGACGTATTGCATGTGGTGCAGAAATTCAAATTCAAACTGCAATTCAAATTCAAATCAAAACAGAAAAGAAACGGAAAAAGAAAAAAGAAAACCCCAGCCGGCCAGTGGGCCGAAACCCGCCAGCTGGCCCACTATACCCCCGCGCCAGCCCAAGACCGTGCGCCCCCTCTCTTCCTCTCACTGACACGTGGGGCCCGCATGTCATCTCCTACCTCCCGCGCGCCAACCGACCGGACTCTTCCCCACGCTCGATCGCAACTGATCTCCGGAAACCCGTGCCCCCAGCCCGATTCCCGGTCCCAGACGCCTCCAACATGATCCCAACAGACCGCCGCCCTCCCTCGCCTATATAAACACCGACAATCGCCCTGTCCCCCCCCCCCCCCCGATCGGCTGTTCTTCTCTCCGGTGAGAACCGAAGTTTCTACAGCCGATATCTTTCGATCCTTTCTCAAATTCCCTGATCTAACGTGCTGATCACATTCCACCGCCGCTGGGGAGCCCTGCAGGTGAAGGAAACGGCGTGTCTTGTGCCCCAATGGCCCCCCCGACATGCACTGAAGATCGTCGCCATTGAAGCTCGCCGCCGACCGACTTCCAGGACCTCCGAGTGCTGGAAAACCCCTCGGTGAGCATCCCCTACTCCTCCGCAGCCGATCCATGCAAAAAGATGCGAGTTCTAACGTGTAGCGGCAAAAGCCGAGGCTGCGCCGGTGAGATCGCCACCCCCCGCCGCCGTGCGCCGCCGCGCGCACGGGCTGGCTCCGGCCAGGGCGACGTGGACCCTTGAGGGCCGTCTATTTTAAATCGCACGGTAGAATTAAAACCCGCGCGTACCGGTTCGGCGATCTAATCTGAGCCGTCTATTTTAAATCGGACGGTCCACATCAGCCCGGCGTTATAAAGGCCGGGATTCTTACGCGCTACCCCCTGGGATCTTGGAAAACACGAGCTAGCCCCTGAAACTTCTGATCTAGCCCCTGGAACTTCAGAAAATTCATGTAAATTCATTTAAAAATCAGTTTTAGCCCCTGGACTTAATAAAAATTAGGAAAGACCCCTCTGTTATGTGTAGTTAGACCCCTGGAAGTTTATGAAATAGCAAATTAGACCCTGCAGTAGGGTGGATTTACCTTTTTGACCCTATATGATATTAAATTCAGAAAATTGAATATGTGACTAGGATTTCAATTTAAAAAGGTAAGGCAAACACATTGCAAATTCAAATTTAAACTCTCCAAGTGCTTGGAAAACTTTAGAATGAGTTAAAAATAGATTTTAGGCTGAAATGAATCTGTCTAATTGTTGTTCATATTTATTAGTTATAGAAACACATTTTTAGGCTAGGAAACTGATAAAATAAATTTAAATTAGTTCACATCAGAGGAGAAGTTCAAAAATATATTATTTAATATTTTAGATCAGAACCTATTCTGTTTAGATGACGTCCTATTATTTAATATTAAAATTCACTTTTAGGCATAGAAAATAAATCTGAAAATATAGAAAAATAGGTATGCATAATTAGAAAATGATAAATGAAGTCAACAAATCCAAAAACTTCAGTTTAGGATTTGGTAGAAGATCTGAAAACCTATTTGGAGTGGGAAATTACCTTCCATGCAAACTTGGTAGCTAAGAGGTGTATTAATTAAATATAAAGAATTCGTTCAAATTGGAAACTCATAGTGTGCAAACAGAAACCTGAATACAAAAGTTAGAAATCATATACATATGTTTAAAAGTGCATGTAGGCCAAAAATCAACACATGTAGACTAACCACAACACTTAGAAATGTGAATGACTTTCATATGTATGTATGTGTGGTTTTGTATGAAGTGAAAGTGTGAACTATGTCTTATGGATTGTTGTTTTCTTTTGCTATGTGTATTGACATGAGTAGAACCTGCCCCAGAGCAAGTTCTCCCCTTCCAAGACCAAGACTTTCCATTCCCCGAGCAGCACGAAGAAGGCAAGTGTCCTTGACCACTTTGATCCTATACTAGGATGTGTAGATAGAATTATTTGCATTGTCAATTGAAATATGAAACCCATGCTAGGAAATTTCCCTAGAGTTGCATTACCTTGTTTCCTTGTAGCTTGGGTTGGGATTTATTTTATCATGTCATTTATTTATATGCTCATGCTTAGGCATTCTTAGAATGAGATAATTGGGATATGAGATCATTAATTTATTTACCTTACTCTTGAATGAGACATTATGAGTTATGTAGAGGTAGGGATCGAGGCAAGTTGGATGATTTGGTTGGTGCTGGCTGCACAAGACTCGGGTTTGTGTTTAGTACTTGCCTGGATCCTAAGGACCGGTTCATGGAGCATGTAACCTGGCTTTACTGTGCCAACCACTTGCTGAGATAGGGCAGCTTGGCCAATTAATTAGGTGTATCCCCGGCGTAGTATGGGTGTGTTGGATGGTGCGGGTTGTAGGTGTCAGCTGGACTAACATATGAACCGCAAGTCTCAAGAGGGGGCCACTGCAGCCGGGTTGGAGCCTCTTGTATGCTGTTAGGGGTGAAACCTCGGTGGGCCCACGCTCGTCGGGTACCCCTTTGTAAAGGCCTCGTAGTGATCTCCTGGCTACACACCTGGGAAGTGTGAACGTGGTTCGCGGTCACTGGCATAATGGAGGTTCTTTTAGTCCACCCTGCAACGGGGGATGAAATCACAACATGTGGGTACAGTGGTGCAAACTCCGCAGAGTCAAAACTGTCATGACAGCCGTGCTCAGGGTCAAGAGCGGCTTGGACTTATTCATGATTAGAGGATGATGGATTGGGAAGTTGAGGATGTTATGCGGGAAGCTTAACATTGGAGTTGAGACTATGTGTACTTGATTTTGATGATGGGTTGGGAGATTGGGACCATTTCACCTGTGTAGTAATGTAGGTGCTTAATAAGCTAAGGTGATAGGTATTAATTGCGTAGTGCTTTAACCATGAGTCAATCTCTCCTTGCTCTAGCCATGCATAACATAAGTTTCCCACACTTGCTGAGTACCAACGGTACTCAAACTTGCTTTTCTGTTGGTTTATATTGCTGCTCAGGTCAAGAGAATGATGTGGTGTTTAATGACCAAGACATTGGTCCCGAGAAAGGATTTTAGGTTCACGGTGTCCCCCGGGCAACGCCTGTGACGGAGCCCACGAGATTTATTTTCTGCTGCTGTCTTATTTACATGTTCTAAACTTATTGTTGTCCATCGAGACGTATGCTATATAAGACTTATTTATATTCGACACCTGGCTTGTAATAAATGATGCTTCACTATTTGTCATCACATGTATGAAAGAATGATCCTGGCATACATGTGGCGTTCACTCGGTTGATCTTCAGAGAAACCGGGTGTGACAGAAGTGGTATCAGAGCCAGGTTGCCCGTAGGAACGTGGAACTAGGTAGAAATGGACGTATTTAAGGACCTTATTTTCTTAAAAACTAGTTTACAAAAGTGTGGTTTGAAGGTCTTATTTAATGGGGTCTCTTTATTCATCTTACCCCAATTTTTATTCAAAATACAATTTTTGTTTAACTCTTATCTAACTTAATTTTAAATGCTTTATGTTTTAGATGGTTCGCATGATCCGAACCGCTCGCAAGTCCACCGGAGGGAGAGTTCCTGTAGTTTCCCTTGCCCTGAGAGAGGAGAACCGTCCGGTGACGTACCACTCCTACGGATTGGTAGTAGGAGGCTTGTTGCGTCGTCTTCGGCGTATTCTCCAGGCTGCCGTCAATGTGGGCAAGCTGATCATACACTACAGCTCCACCAGGACTATCCGTGAGAAGCGGGAAGAATGGAGCTCAGAAATGAGGATTATCCATGAAAATCAGCTGCTCAAGATCCAACGCTCTCCAGCTTGTCAGGCGACACAGGTCGATGCTGAGAAGGATGTCACCTGGGAGGCCATCACCTGCAAGAGTCACATCAACCATCGCCACCTGGACAGGACTGAGTACATGTATGTCTTCCAGCGTGAGAGTGGTACAGCGGAGTACAAGTACCCGCCAGTGCAGCAGGGGACTTCCCATGAGCGCATGGACCTGTGCTTGGAGGATGCTGCTATTCTCAGCACTCGACTGCAGGAGTGTCAGCAGGAGCTTCAGGATGTTCGTGACACCCTGAAGGAGACTGAGGCATTGCTTCACGCCAGCTTGAAGGCGAGAGAAAGAGGAGATGGGAATGAACTGTGTGTCACCGTGAATGACACATGGACTCCTGACTCCCCAGACCGCCGGGCGAGCAGGCGTCGCCGCACTTCTCCACCAGCAGCTTCCCCACCCAAAGCAGAGTCAGAGGGCAGCCGCAATAACGAGGAAGACCCAGAAGAGCCAGATCAGTGATACGAGTCGTTTAGAGTTCTTTTCCTTAGTTCAGCAGGTTATCGAGTAGTCGAGTCAATACCTTAGTAAATTGTGTGTTAATGTTTGGTGTGTGACGTGAGTTGTGGAAGCCATGGGCATGTGTCCACAACCTCGTCTTTAGGTTGCTTTGCTTTGATGTGTGAACCCCTATGAATTAAGAGTGCATTTATTTTTGCGTGAGACGTGAAACCCTCAGAAAATGTTAATATAATAAGGCCTCAAAAGTTTAAGTTTAAACAAGCAAATTGGAAAGTTAATACGTAATGCTTTCAATTAACATTTGGTTGATCATGATAGATGGCCGGAAGAGGAAAGGGTCGTGGTGCCAACCCTGCCAACAACAACGATGAGGCCAGCAACCCTCATCTTTCTAGAGGACAAGACATGGGTGGTCGCCATGAATGAGCTGATCCTATCCACTAGATGCTTGAAAATCAGAATCAGCTCATCCAGAGCCTAACTCAAGTGGTGGCCAACTTGCACCAAGCTCCACCGCCACAAGCTGCACCACGCCAACCAAGGTTGAGTGAGTTTCTAGGGACTCAACCTCCAAAGTTTGCAAGTGCTGCTGAACCTCTGGAGGCAGATGACTGGCTAAAGACCATTGAGAGCAAGATGAGGATCATACAATGCCAAGGGTATGAGAGGGTGCTGTTTGCCTCTCACCAATTTCATGGACCCGCTGCTGATTGGTGGACCGCTTACATGGCAGCCCATCATGACCCCGAGAACATCACTTGGGAAGAGTTCAAGCGCAGTTTCCACAACCATTACATACCAAGGGGTGAACTCAAAAACAAGAGAAAGGAGTTCTTGGGACAGCAGCAAGGAAACATGACTGTGAGGGAATACCTCACTAAGTTCACCCAACTATCCCGTTATGCACCACGGGACATCGAAACTGATGAGCAGAAACAGGACTGCTTTGTGTAAGGACTTACTGCGGAGATGCATTGTGCAATGTCCTCCAACGAGTATGAGGGCTTCCAAAAGATGGTAGACAGAGCATTTGTTGTGGAGAGGAATCTGAAGGCCTTGGAAAATGAAAACAAGAGGAAGGCGGGATGGTCACACCAAGCCTCGGGTAGCAACACACGCCCACGTCTGATGCAGCAACCCGCAGGGCAGACGAGCCGTGTTGTGGTACCCTACTCAGCACCCAGAGGATACAACCCGAATTTCAGGCCTCCATCGGCACTAGCACAGTCGCAGCGTCAGTTTGTACAGCAGCCTCGTCCCACATATCAACCTCGACCAGCAGTGAAAGGACCACGGAATCAACCCCAAGACAACAAAGGCCAGGCACCTAAGGTTGGGGTGCAATGCTTCAACTGTGGTGAAGTGGGGCACTACGCCCATAAGTGCCCAAAGAAGAAGCCCATGCAGCCACAACAGCAGAATGTGATGCGAGGACGGGTGAACCACGTGACCATGGAGGAAGCGCAAGAGGCACCTGACGTGGTAAATGGTAAGTTTCCTGCTAATTTACACATTGCAACCCTGTTGTTTGATTCTGGTGCTACCCTCTCGTTCATTGCTCAAGGGTTTGTTAAGAGGCATGATCTAGCAACAACACAAATGAACCATATGCTAGCAGTGAACTCTCCAGGGGGAGAAATAAGGACAAGACAAGTGTGTCCCAAGGTGAATCTAGACATTAATGGGGTAGTATTTACTGCAAACCTCATAGTGATAGACTCACAAGGGATAGATATTATTTTGGGAATGGATTGGTTGACCAAACACAAGTGAATCATCCCTTGTTCGAAAAGGACGGTGGAACTAACTCACCCTAGTGGCACAAGAGTGAAGTTCATAACTGCACAAGAACCTAGGAGGGACCTTAAACTCAATCACGTTGAGGTGGAAGTGGAGGAGATCAAGATCATCAGGGAATATCCAGATGTTTTTCCGGAGGAGTTGCCAGGTATGTCCCCCGATCGTGAAGTGGAATTCGCGACTGAGCTAGTGCCTGGAACAGCTCCAATATACAAGAGGCCTTATCGGATGGACTCCAAACAGCTGGAAGAGCTCAAGGAGCATATAGGAGAATTAACGGAGAAGGGGTATATTCATCCTAGTTCCTCCCCATGGGGATCTTCAGTGATATTTGTGCCCATGAAGGACGGGACCCAAAGGTTATGCGTAGACTACCGTGCGTTGAATGAAGTAACCATCAAGAACAAGTACCCATTACCCCGCATTGAAGACTTGTTTGATCCGTTGAGGGGAGCTTGTGTGTTCTCGAAAATTGATCTCAGGTCAGGATACCACCAACTTAAGATAAGACAAACTGATATTCCAAAGACAGCTTTCGTATCTCAGTACGGATTGTATGAATACACTGTCATGCCTTTCAGGCTAACTAATGCCCCGGCATACTTCATGTATCTCATGAACAAGTTATTCATGGAATATCTGGACAAATTTGTGGTGGTTTTCATTGATGACATTCTCGTCTTTTCCAAAGATGAAGAAGAACATGAGAGACATTTAAGGTTGGTGTTGCAAAAACTGAGAGAACACCAACTATATGCCAAGCTGGGCAAGTGTGAATTTTGGTTGAAGAGAGTTCCCTTCTTAGGACATATAATCTCGGAGGGAGAAATCTCCATAGATCCCGCCAAGATCGAGGATGTACAGAAGTGGAAGACCCCTGAGAATGTCGGGGAAGTTCGAAGCTTCTTAGGATTGGCTAGGTATTATCGACGGTTTATTGAGGGTTTCTCCAAGATATCGAGACCCCTCACCAAATTGTTAGAGAAGGGAATCACATTCACATGGACACCGCAGTGTGAGACGAGTTTTCAAGAGCTGAAGAAAAGATTGACAACAGCCCCAGTGCTAGTTATGCCAGATATGCAGAAGAACTTTTCGGTTTACTGCGATGCCTCTGGAAATGGGTTGGGATGTGTTCTCATGCACGAGGGGCATGTCGTGGCTTATGCGTCCCGGCAGCTCCGGAAACACGAGAAGAACTATCCTACGCATGACCTAGAGCTAGCCGCAGTAGTACACGCGCCGAAGATTTGGCAGCATTACTTGATGGGGAAGAGGACAGAGATATATACGGATCATAAGAGCTTAAAGTATATTTTCACACAGCCAGATCTCAACCTCAGACAAAGGAGATGGTTAGAGCTAATCAATGACTTTGATGTGGGCATCAACTATAATCCTGGAAAAGCGAACGTCATGGCAGATGCTTTAAGCCGGAAGGTGCCGGTCAATAGGTTGAGCTTAAAGGACATGACTACAGAATTGAAGGAAGAGGTTATAAAACTCAACCTATGTCTGGTGAATAGTGGTGAGGCCATCGCCATGGAAGTGGACTCCACATTAGAGCAAGACATACTCAACGGTCAGAAGAATGACGAGAAGATACAAGAAATTAGAGAACTCATCAAGGATAATAAAGCCCCTGGGTTCAGAGAGGATGAACAAGGTACGGTGTGGCACGGGAAAAGAATCTGTGTACCTGAGGTGAAGGAGATCAATGAATTGATTTTGAAGGAAGCTCATGATTCCGAATATTCCATTCATCCTGGGAGTACGAAGATGTATCATGACCTCAAGAGCAGGTATTGGTGGTATGGCATGAAGCGAGATGTCGCGGAACATGTTTCCCTATGTGACACTTGTCAGTTGGTGAAAGCAGAACATCAACGACCCGCGGGATTATTGCAACCACACAAAGTGCCTGAATGGAAATGGGAAGAAATCAGTATGGATATCATAGTGGGACTACCCAGGACCCAATCGGGATATGATTCGATATGGGTCATCATCGACAGGCTAACCAAGGTAGCTCATTTCATCCCCGTAAAAGAAAGCAACAGCGGATCCAAATTGGCAGAATTGTACATGTCAAGGATCGTGTGTTTCCATGGAGTGCCAAAGAAGATAGTGTTAGATCGAGGGACACAGTTCACCTCAAGGTTCTGGCAGAAGTTACATGAAACCATGGGGACCCATCTATATTTCAGTTCTGCCTATCACCCCCAGACTGATAGGCTGAAGAAAAGGACCAATCAGATCCTTGAGGATATGCTGAGAGCATGTGCGCTCAAGAACAATAGGAGTTGGGATAAGAACTTACCGTATGCGGAGTTCTCCTATAACAACAGCTATCAGGCTAGTATGAAGATGTCACCATTTGAGGCTTTGTATGGGAGGAAGTGCAGAACTCTACTATTTTGGAACCAAACAGGGGAAAGTAAAGTGTTTGTGCCCGAGGTACTACAAGAAGCCGAGGCGAAAGTGAGGGAAATCCGCAACAACCTGAGGATAGCGCAGACCCGACAAAAGAGCTATGCCGATGTATGGAGAAGAGAGCTCGTTTTCAATGTGGGGGACTATGTCTATCTCAAGGTGTCACCTATCCGAGGACTTCATCGGTTCAAGGTGAAAGGGAAGTTATCACCTCGATACATCGGACCCTTTCAGATTTTGGAGAGGAAAGGCGAAGTGGCATATCAACTCGAACTACCGGCTCGCCTATCGGATGTGCACGACGTACTCCATGTGTCACAGCTCAAGAAATGTCTGAGGACGCCTGAAGAGATGTTACCCATGAATGAGGTTGACGTAGGAGAGGATCTGTCTTATGCCGAGCAACCGGTCAAGGTTTTGGAGACAATGGAATGTCTCACGAGAAATAAAAGAATCCGGATGTGCAAGGTGCAGCGGAAGCATCACTCGGAAGAGGAAGGCACATGGGAGCGAGAAGACGAGCTTAGGGCACAGTTTCCAGAATTGTTTTACTAGAACCACCAATCTCGAGGACGAGATTTCTTTTAAGGGGGGTAGAGCTGTAACACCCCAAAATCTGCTAAAGAGGGGAATTTAAAAATTTTTGGACGTATTGCATGTGGTGCATAAATTCAAATTCAATCTGGAATTCAAATTCAAATCATAACAGAAATGAAAATGAAAAAGAAAAAAGAAAAAGAAAACCCCAGCTGGCCATTGGGCCGAAACCCGCCAGCAGGCCCACTATACCCCCGCGCCTGCCCAAGACCGCGCGCCCCCCTCTCTTCCTCTCACTGACACGCGGGGCCCGCATGTCATCTCCTACCTCCCGCGCGACAACCGACCGGACCCTTCCCCGCGCTCGATCGCAACTGATCTCCGGAAACCCGCGCCCCCAGCCCGATACCCGGTCCCGGACGCCTCCAACTCGATCCCAACAGACTGCCGCCCTCCCTCGCCTATATAAACAACGACAATCGCTCTGTTCCCCCCCCCCCCGATCGGCTGTTCTTCTCTCCTGTGAGAACCAAAGTTTCTACAGCCGATATCTTTCGATCCTTGCTCAAATTCCCTGATCTAACGTGCCGATCACGTTCCACCACCGCCGGGGAGCCCTGCAGGTGAAGGAAACGACGTGTCTTGCGCCCCAATGCCCCCCCCCCCCGACGTGCACCGAAGATCGTCGCCGTTGAAGCTCGCCGCCGACCGACTTCCAGGACCTCCGAGTGCTGGAAAACCCCTCGGTGAGCATCCCCTACCCCTTCGCAGCCGATCCATGCAAAAAGATGTGAGTTCTAACGTGTAGCGGTAAAATTCGAGGCTGCGGCGGCGAGATCGCCACCCCCCCGCCGCCTCGCGCGTGGGCTGGCTCCGGCCAGGGCGACGTGGCCCCTTGAGGGCCGTCTATTTTTTAAATCGCACGGTAGAATTAAAACCCGCGCGTACCGGTTCGGTGATCTAATCTGAGGCGTCTATTTTAAATCGGACGGTCCACATCAGCCCCGCATTTTAAAGGCCGGGATTCTTATGCGCTACCCCCTGGGGGATCTCGGAAAACATGAGCTAGCCCCGGAAACTTCTGATCTAGCCCCTGGAACTTCAGAAAAATCGTGTAAATTCATTTAAAAATCTGTTTTAGCCCCTGGACTTAATAAAATTAGGAAAGACCCCTCTGTTATGTGTAGTTAAACCCCTGGAAATTTATGAAATAGCAAATTAGACCCTGCAGTAGGGTGGATTTACCTTTTTGACCCTATATGATATTAAATTCAGAAAATTGAATATGTGACTAGGATTTAAATTTAAAAAGGTAAGGCAAACACATTGCAAATTCAAATTTAAACTCTCCTAGTGCTTGGAAAACTTTAGAATGAGTTAAAAATAGATTTTAGGCTGAAATGAATCTGTCTAATTGTTGTTCATATTTATTAGTTATAGAAACACATTTTTAGGCTAGGAAACTGATAAAATAAATTTAAATTAGTTCACATCAGAGGAGAAGTTCAAAAATATATTATTTAATATTTTAGATCAGAACCTATTCTGTTTAGATGACATGTCCTATTATTTAATATTAAAATTCACTTTTAGGCATAGAAAATAAATCTGAAAAATATAGGAAAATAGGTATGCATAATTAGAAAATGATAAATGAAGTCTCCAAATCCAAAAACTTCAGTTTAGGATTTGGTAGAGGATCTGAAAACCTATTTGGAGTAGGAAATTACCTTCCATGCAAACTTGGTAGCTAAGAAGTGTATTAATTAAATATAAAGAATTTGTTCAAATTGGAAACTCATAGTGTGCAAACAGAAATCTGAATACAAAAGTTAGAAATCATATACATATGTTTAAAAGTGCATGTAGGCCAAAAATCAACACATGTAGAGTAACCACAACACTTAGAAATGTGAATGACTTTCATAGGTATGTATGTGTGGTTTGTATGAAGTGAAAGTGTGAACTATGTCTTATGGATTGTTGTTTTCTTTTGCTATGTGTATTAACATGAGTAGAACCTGCCCCAGAGCAAGTTCTCCCCTTCCAAGACCAAGACTTTCCATTCCCCGAGCAGCAGGAAGAAGGCAAGTGTCCTTGAGCACTTTGATCCTATACTAGGATGTGTAGATAGAATTATTTGCATTGTCAATTGAAATATGAAACCCATGCTAGGAAGTTTGCTAGAATTGCATTACCTTGTTTCCTTGTAGCTTGGGTTGGGATTTATTTTCTCATGTCATTTATTTATATGCTCATGCTTAGCCATGCTTAGAATGAGATAATTGGGATATGAGATCATTAATTTATTTACCTTACTCTTGAATGAGACATTATGAGTTATGTAGAGGTAGGGATCGAGGCAAGTTGGATGATTTGGTTGGTGCTGGTTGCACGAGACTCGGGTTTGTGTTTAGTACTTGCCTGGATCCTAAGAACCGGTTCATGGAGCATGTAACCTGGCTTTACCGTGCCAACCACATGCTGAGATGGGGCAGCTTGGCCAATTAATTAGGTGTATCCCCGGCGTAGTATGGGTGTGTTGGATGGTGCGGGGAGTAGGTGTCAGCTGGACTACCATATGAACCGCAAGGCTCAAGAGGGGGCCACTGCAGCGGGGTTGGAGCCTCTTGTATGCTGTTAGAGGTGGAACCTCAGTGGGCTCACGCTCGTCGGGAATCCCTTTGTAAAGGCCTCGTAGTGATCTCCTGGCTACACACATGGGAAGTGTGATCGTGGTTCGCGGCCACTGGCATAATGGAGGTTCTTTTAGTCCACCCGGCAACGGGGGATGAAATCACTACATGTGGGTAAAGTGGTGCAAACTCTGCAGAGTCAAAACTGTCATGACAGCCGTGCTCACGGTCAAGTGTGGCTTGAACTTATTCATGATTAGAGGATGATAGATTGGGAAGTTGAGGATGTTATGCGGGAAGCTTAACATTGGAGTTGAGACTATGTGTACTTGATTTTGATGAAGGGTTGGGGGATTAGGACCATTTCACCTGTGTAGTAATGTAGGTGCTTAATAAGCTAAGGTGATAGGTATTAACTGCGTAGTGCTTTAACTATGAGTCAATCTCTCCTTGCTCTAGCCATGCATAACATAACTTTCCCACACTTGCTGAGTATCAACGGTACTCAAACTTGCTTTTCTGTTGGTTTATATTGCTGCTCAGGTCAAGAGAATGATGTGGTGTTTAATGACCAAGACTTTGGTCCCGAGGAAGGATTTTAGGTTCACGGAGTCCCCAGGGCAACGCCTGATATGGAGCCCACAAGATTTATTTTCTGCTGCTGTCTTATTTACATGTTCTGAACTTATTGTCGTCCATCGAGACGTATGCTACGTAAGACTTATTTATATTCGACACCTGGCCTGTAATAAATGATGCTTCAGTATTTGTCATCACATGTATGAGAGAATGATCCTGGCATACATTTGGCAACCGGTTTCCCACAGACGGAGCTAAAGCTTGGTGTGACCATCCCGCCTTCCTCTTTTTTTCATTTTCCAAGGCCTTCAACTTCCTCTCCACAACAAATGCTCTGTCCACCATCTTTTGGAAACTTTCATACTCGTTGGAGAACATTGCACACTGCTTTTCCACAGTAAGTCCTTCCACAAAGCAGTCCTGTTTCTGCTCATCAGTCTCGATGTCCCGTGGTGCATAACTGGATAGTTGGGTGAATTTAGTGAGGTATTCCCTCACAGTCATGTTTCATTGCTGCAGCCCCAAGAACTCCTTTCTCTTGTTTTTGAGTTTTCATCCCTTGGTATGTAATGGTTGCAGAAACTGCGCTTGAACTCTTACCAAGTGATGTTCTCAGGGTCATGATGGGCGGCCACGTAAGCGGTCCACCAATCAGCAGCAGGTCCATGCAATTGGTGAGAGGCAAACAGCACCCTCTCATACCCTTGGCATTGTATGATCCTCATCTTGCTCTCAATGGTCTTTAGCCAATCATCTGCATCCAGAGGTTCAGCAGCACTTGCAAACATTGGAGGTTGAGTCCCTAGAAACTAACTCAACCTTGGTTGGCGTGGTGCATCTTGTGGAGGTGGAACTTGGTGCAAGTTGGACACCACTTGAGTTAGGCTCTTGATGAGCTGATTCTGATTTTTAAGCATTTGGTGGATGGGATCAACTCCTTCACGGCGACCACCCCTGTCTTGTCCTCCAGAAAGATGAGGGTTGTCGGCCTCATCGTTGTTGTTGGCGGGGTTGGCACCACGACCCTTTCCTCTTCCGGCCATCTATCATGATCAACCAAATGTTAATTAAAAGCATTTCATATTACATTCCCAATTTGCTTGTTTAAACTTAAACTCCTGAGGTCTTATTATATTAACATTTTCTAAGGGTTTCACGTCTCACGCAAAAATAAATGCACTCTTAATTCATAGGGGTTCACACATCAAAGCAAAGAAAACTAAAGATGAGGTTGCGGACAAATGCCCATGGCTTCCACAACCCATGTCACACACCAAACATTAACACACAATTAACTAAAGTATTGACTCGACTACTCGATAACCTACTGAACTAAGGGAAAGGACTCTACACGACATGTATCACTGAGCTGGCTCCTCGAGATCTTCCTCATTATTGCAGCTGCCCTCTGACTCCACTTTGGGTGGGGAAGCTGCTGGTGGAGAAGTGCGGAGACGCCTGCTCGCCCGGCGGTCTGGGGAGTCAGAAGTCCATGTGTCATTCACGGTGACACACAGTTCATTCCCATATCGTCTTTCTCTCGCCCTCAAGCTGGCGCGAAGCAATGCCTCGGTCTCCTTCAGGGTGTCACGAACAACCTGAAGCTCCTGCTGACAGTCCTGCAGTCGGGTGCTGAGCATAGCAGCATCCTCCAAGCACAGGTCCATGTGCTCATGGGAAGTCCCCTGCTGCACTGGACGGTACTTGTACTCCGCGGTACCACTCTCACGCTGGAGGACATACATGTACTCATTTCTGTCCAAGTGGCGACGGTAGATGTAACTCTGGCAGGTGATGGCCTCCAAGGTGACATCCCTCTCGGCATCAACCTGTGCCGCTCGACAAGCTGGAGAGCGGTGGATCTTGAGCAGCTGATCTTCATGGATAATCCTCATTTCTGAACTCTATTCTTCCCGCTTCTCACGGATGGTCCGGGTGGAGCTGTAGTGTATGATTAGCTTGCCCGTATTGCCGGCATCGTGGAGCATATGCCGTAGACGGCGCAACAAGCATCCTACTGCCAGTCCGTAGGAGTGGTACGTCACCGGACGATTCTCCTCTCTTAGGGCAAGGGCAACTACAGGAACTCTCCCTCCAGTGGACTTGTGGGCGGTGCGGATCATGCGAACCACCTAAAACATAAAGCATTTAAAATTATGTTAGATAAGATTTAAATAAAAATCATATTTTGAATAAAGTTGGGGCAAGGTGAATAAAGTGACCCATTAAATAACACTTTCAACCCACACCTTTGTAAAATAGTTTTTAAGAAAATAGGGTCCTTAAATACGTCCATTTCTACCTAGGTCCACGTTCCTACGGGCAACCTTGGCTCTGATGTAAAAGTCCCAAAAATGTGTATGAATAAAAACTATGGTTTGAGTTCATATGTGTGGCAATGACAGGAAAGATGGGACTTGCTAAAATTTTTCTTCATGCAAGGTAATACATGGATGAATATCCAACATGAGGTTCACCTTTTTATTTAAAAGTGTTGGACCAATAAGGAGTTAAATACCTCTTTGCATGTAAGTTTAAAAATCAGATTTTAAATTCAAAGTTCACACATGTAGTGACCAAAAACTTTGAATAAACATGCAGCCCTATAGTTGGGATTATAGGGAAAAGTTTGCTCATAAACTTTTCAATTGTAGGGTAAGCTCAAAAGGGAGTTAAAGAGGAGAATTTGCAAACTTCAACCAAATTCAATTTTGGAAAAGCAAATTCAAACTGAATTGGAAGGATTCAAATTCTAACCCACAATTTAAACTCAGAATTGTGGGAATTAAGAGGATCAGCTTGAACAGATATTTGGGAGGTACATGTGGAGTGGGACCCACATGTCATAGAGCTAAAGGAAGGAACCTTGCACCCTAAGTCTCAGCCCAGTGGGGAAATTCATCGAGCAGCACGTGGGCCACGAGCAGCTCCCACCGTGGAGCCACAGGGACGCTCGGCAGCGCCAGCAGCTGCTGCATTTCCCCACATACGGCGCCCAGAGGCGGTTCTGCGGCCTGATCAACCCCCCCTGGACGAAGCAAAGGCCGTCCCTTCTTCTCTCCTCGCGAGCGCACGGCCAGCGACCGTCTTCCCCTCCGCCTCTCGGTCCGATCGGAAGAACGGTGAAACCACCATGCTCTCTCCTCCCCTGAGCTGCTAAACATCACCGCGAGCTCGGCCTCCACCTCCCTGACCCACGAGCAAGTGAGCTGCGGCCTCCGGTGCCCGAGAACGACCGCCGCCGCGGCGACCTAAGCCGAGAAAGTGATCGGGCGCTCGTGGACAGCCCTCCACAGCGGGTTCCACGGCCGAACGATCACACCTACGGACGCGCACGGGTGCGGTGCTGCTCTCAGCCCAAGCTCAGGCCATACCGTGAAGCATCGCCGGCGAATTTCGAAGTTTTGCTCCGGCGACCCCATTCCAAGCTTCCGGTATGACTCTTTCAAATTGTTGCCCTCTGATCCTCCTTAAGTCATCAAATTTGGCACATAGACGCTGGATTAGCTGGCGGTCATTTCTCCTTTAGGATCCAGTGCATGAAAACACCTCAGCACGACGGAATTCGAGCTCGACTAGAGGTGTTCATGGCGGACCCATTCGGTCGCACAGTGACAACCTATTTACAGCCGCTCCCGAGCCATTTTGAGGTCGTGTCGATCCTCCTAGAGGTACGCTGGTGCTGTTGGGCTCGTCGGCACAAGCTTTTGAGGGTTGGAGACCCCGGGCGACGCTGCCGGACTTCCACAGAGGCAGCTACACGTCGCCGGCCATGTTCCGGTCGTCGGCGGCCCTAGCAAACCCCACAGCCCTGTTCCTCGAGTCCCTAAACCCCCTGGCGTCGAGTTGTAGCTCCGGCGGTGGCCGGGAAGGCCGGTCCGGCGAGATTCCGATTACTCCGGCGAGGGGGAGCGCGCAGGCGCGAGCGAGAAGCGGGAGGTAGAAGAAAGCCGTGGGCCCCGCCTGTCAGCAGCTCAATTTTTAAACCCGGGATCGGGTGTGGCCGGGATCCCGTGTGCTGGCGCGAAAAACCCCGTGGCCCCGGTGAGGCCAGTTCTGATTGGTTGGAATTCAAATAAGCGGGCCCAGTGGGATTTTCAATAGGAGAATAATTCCAGACTTAGCTCAATCTTTAGAAATTCATATCTCCCTGTGGAAAACTCCAATTTGAGTGATTCCAATTGGGTTGGATTCATCTCTCTGAGTTCTATCCAAATATGAACTCAGATTTGTATGAAAGTCAGTATTATATTCTGGAAAATTCTTTGAAAGTTTTATGAAAAAGAATTATTGAGGGAGTTTGGGTTATCCAAAAATACACAAATTAATATTCTTTAGCATAGTATTGACCTACTAGCAAATTTTCAGCTCATTTGAATATCATTGGAGTAGGAATTTGCTAAATGCAATCTGCTGTGTTCATAAGAGTCCAGAAACATTTTCAGAAAATGTTTCCCACTTCAAAAATCTGTTCTGAGCCATCCATAGCCCCAAAAATCTTAGGAAAATTTAGTCAAGCTCTCTGAGACATACTTGGAATTGTAGTTCAATTAGTTGGGCATGAAAATGCACATTACTACAGAATTAATTCTATTGAGTACAAATGCTTAAAGAATTGTTCTGGGAGAACTACCCAAATAAAAGGGCTGAATTTTGGAACAGATGACTCTCATGTGATCGAGAACTCACATGTAAATTATCAGCCCAAGATGAGTCCTGGAACTCCCTGTTCTTGTTCTCCATACTTGTGTATATGTGGGAATACATAAGAGATGTTGTGAGAATTATGGGGAGGACACAATATGACTCCACATTAGCTGCAATTTGGCAAGCTAAATCCTTAGGTAGTATAGAACCTGCTGTAAAAGTTTTGAGGCCATTGGAGTTCTTGTTCTTCAGTTGCACTCAAATCCTTTCAGCTTATCTATTATGTTCATTACGGAACATGATTAGTGTATAGTTAAAGCCTTTAGGACAAATTAGTTTATTTCTGTTCTTTGCACAACAGAGGCAAACCAAGCCACGCTTGGCTTTTCCACACAACCTCGGTTACTAAGAGATTAATTCTATAACTTCTTTCCATTACATTTTATAAAATATGTGCATATGCATCTCAATAGGAACCACAACGAAGGGGACTCAAAGGAGTGATCCATCGAAGTGGATCAAGCTCCAGAGAGTCAAGGGTGGATCTGCAAGGACACTAACTGGTTATATACGACTACACTGCAAAACAGGCAAGCTCCGGTTTGCATTTAACAGCTGTTAAGTTTTTATTTGGTATTCACCTTTGGTTAAGATTTGAACTGTGCATTAGGTCTAGTGTTTGATACTCCTCTTGCATAACCAAATGACCCATTGAGTATTGGGTAGGTGTCTTTCACCGCGTAGAACTGCCATGCTTAAATACGGTTCGGTAGAAGTCGAGTGGTGAGATGCTACTCGCAGATTTAGGGACAACGGGGGCATACGGGATTGGTTCGTAATTGAATTAGCAAGTTAAAAGTTGAGACCGGAAGGTTGTAGGAGCAGCAGGACATAGGGGCCTGGGTGCTGTAGACCTGTCCGTGTCGGTCAAGGACCGATCCGTATGCGGCCCTGTTGAACAAGTTTGAGTTGTGTACCGGACTCATGCTGGCTATATGGGACCCAGTAAACCGATGTACCTCGGGAAGCTGTCGTTGGGACTTTTCGGGTCGCCTCAGGCGGACGGCCGGTGTGCAGTATGTGGGGAATATTCTGATGACATCTCACGTCGGAAGGTGCACCATGAGAGTAGCTACTGTACGGGGCGACTTGATCGATTCAGCGGGGGTGAAACGGGGGAAAGGCTGCCACGTACGACGTCAGTGATGGTTGTTGTAGGCAACGTCGAGTACGGGCGTACGTGTCGTGTAGTCCGGGTGTTATTGATTCGAATCACCGTCGCTCGCGGAATGGACCGAGCATACTTGTTCTCACAGTCGTGACGTAGTAAGAACTTGCATGAGAAAGGAACTAATCATCTTGATGTGAAGTATTATTCTACCTTGTAATGGAGCTTGATGAATAGGCTAGTGCAAACTCGATTCTTTTATGCCATGAGCAATTTACATCGGGGGAAAGCGTTTATTGTTTGATTGTAGACTCCCGATGTGGCGTGCCCAGGGTTACTTAAAATACTGCAATTAATACTGAAAGTAAGGATTCACTTTTAGGCGAGTTTACTTATGCTTCTGCCATCCTATGTTAGGTCCATAACCTCACTTAGAGTTTCATGTTTAGGGTGACGGTTAAGTCTTGCTGAGCGTTATGCTCACGAATGCTATCCGAGTTGTTTTGCAGGTAATTGACTCGCTGATTATGAGAAGGGATGCCGATGAGACTCGGGAACCTCCGAGTGTTTACTCAAAGAGCATCCTCGCCGCTGCAGATTGATCTTCGTGTTGCTAGTAAGAAACGTCCGCGGGCTGGACTGTTTCTTTGTTGCTAGTTTAGATATGAGTCGTGAGAGTGATAGTCTTCCGCTGTAGTTTACTCTGATATACTTATTTGTAAAATATTCTTGTACGCTTCCGCAAACTATTTATGTAATATGATGCATGTTCATCGACCCGTGTGCTGTTGGGTGCCGCATAACACGGCACCACCCGACGAGGTCCCGTTGGGGCCGTCTCAGCGTGGTATCAGAGCTGCGTTGGGAGCAGGGCACGGATTTAGCATCATATTATGTCGAAAACTTAGGATACGGTGAGATAACGGTACTAGGCCCACATAAGGACTACTATTATTAGCATATAATGAAGGTGGCAAGCTAACTTATTTGTTATGTCGGAAAAATCGTGCATCTCGGGACGGTTTATGTCTTGGGGGGTGCACGTATGCGCTGTCCACCAGTGCGCACAAGCTGAAGGGTGGAGCCCCACGGGTGGCAGGTAACCCGACCCGCTCTAGTATCCTCTACGACTCTTCATGTCGTTTGGGGTATTCGAGCAACGTCTTCCCTGACGTGCGTGGTGCAATTTGGGAGACCCCGTCACATGGTCAGTAACGTGAACACGTAGCTCAAGGCGTGCTTGGCTTGAGAACACCTGGGCGAGTGATGACGGCCGGGTGTACCAACTGTTATGGATACCGGGTTCGGTGTGTAGCCGAACCTGAAGATTGAGTGTGTTTTATGCAGGAACTAACCACGAAAACCTTAGTGCGTGTAGAACACGTTTGCGAGTGACCGTTTTAGTGCCACCTAAGTATACGTATATGCCGGTGTAATCCGGTTAGGTTTTTCTTTGGTGAGGCAACGTAGTACCGTCATATGTCTTACGGTGCATCGTCACCGTACTACACTGGATAGTATTCTTAACTATGAAGAAATCATTCATGACTAACTTTCAAACTAAAAATGGATGTGATAAAGCACATATTAGTTACTGAACTCTACATTTGAACTAAGTTTCAAAGAAGAGAATTACTAGGCTTCTTTTGATCTCAAAAAAACAGAGTGCTCTGTTCTGGCAGAAGTTTTGCCGAACTTTAACAGAGCGTAACTCTGATTAGTTTGACCCAATGGAGGTGTTTGATACGGTTCTGGAAAGTTTATTAAGTGCTCTACAACTTTTCTGTATAACTCCAGAGCCAAATCCGACACCAACTTGGTTGAACGTCCAGATGAATGCAAACTGTTCAGAAAACAGAGCAGCTGCAGACTTCTCTGGATGTTGCTGTAAATTAGCCGTCACAGTCTGTAGAAAAATTTCTAAGGGTCATATGATACACCGTTAGAAAGGTTAGGAAATTTGCAACGATTTTGTAGTTCATAGTTTGTTCAGAATTGTACTTCATTTGTATGTAAAACTGTGATGAAAACAGCCACATACAAAGGAGGTGCTGGCAAATTTTAGCCAGAAATTCTGTCAACTTTGAACAATCCTAACTTCTGTTCCAGAAATGATCTAGGGGCATGTGAGTACTCGTTGAAAATATACTGAAGTTAACTTTAACTTTGGTATTCAACTTGAGTTATGAAAATGCTAATAAATGGATCAAATTCTGGGTTAAGTACAGAAGGGTCTGTTTTGTACCGAATGAGGGACTGGATATGTTGGCTTTAGAAAGATGTGTAAACATGAAATTTTGTTATGCTTTCATAAAGTTTTAGCATGTTCATGTTTTACATACTTTCACATACTGCTGAGATCATGTTTTGACTTCCCTCAAAAATTCTCTTTGTGCAGTATGGTGCGTACTCATTCTCCGAGTAGGGTTGATAGTTCCCGTCAAGACGATGATGACTCGACTCCACCACGGGCACCGCCATCAACGGTATGGGCGGATGTCATGGCTCAGATGGTCGAGTCAAGTCAAGAGAACACAAGACTACTCCAAGCCTTGGTACAACAGGGCTTACTCCAGCGTGCACAACAGGACGTTCCACCTCGGAACGCCTACATGGACTTCTTGGCGACACAACCGCCGATCTTCACGGAAGCCCATGAACCAGTGGAAGCTGATCAGTGGCTTCGAGTTATGGAGTCCAAGTTTGGAGTGTTTGAGTGTGACGAGTATCAGAAGACATCATTTGCAGCTCAACAGCTCCATGGAGCCGCCGGAAATTGGTGGTTTGCTTATCTTGCCACCGTTCCGGAAGGTCATCAAGTGGAATGGACGGAATTTCGTGAAGCATTCCGGGCTCGTCACATTCCTATGGGTTTTATCAAGGCCCAGCAGCAGGAATTCAGAAACTTGAAGCAGGGGGACATGAGTGTCCTCGATTATGTCAGACGATTCAATCTTCTAGCACAATACGCTCCTGCTTATGCGACGAGCGAAGCTGCAATGTGTGACTACTTTTTCTATGGCTTGAGTGCCATACTAAAAGAGAAGTTAGCTTTGTTCAATCAAGGCAGTTACACCGAGTTGATCAGTGCTGCTCTGCTGCAAGAACAAGCGACACTTGAGTGTCAAGCAGAGAAGAGGGACCGGGAGGATGTGCAAGAAGACACACCAATCGTTCCTCGTAAATACCGTGTGGTGTATCACACACCATCCGAGGAGATATGGCAAGCACCAGGGAGATCAACTCCGTACAGATTTGCTGCTCAAGAATCTTATCTTGAAGCAGCGCCATTTCCGCAGCAACGAATGATACCTGTTGCATCATTGCTGCAGCCAAGTGCCTCAACTTCTCAACCACAAGTCAACGAAGAACCGGGGAAACCTCCGTGTTCTTATTGCCACCGTTTTGGGCATTTTAGGCAGGAATGCCGGGAGAAGTTGGTAAACACCAGACAGCCATCATCATCAGGTGGTATGCCGCCACCTGCTCCAGTCAACATAACAGCATTGCAATCCGGGAGTGTGCAACATCTTGCGATTGAGGATGTCCCGGAGGGAGCACCGGTGTTAGCGGGCATGTTTACTCTCAAGGACGTGCCCGTATTGGTACTTTTTGATTCAGGTGCAACCCACAATTTTATCAGCAAAACATGCGTGGATCAGAACCAATTATCCACCAATACTCCCACAACGAGTTTTCTCATACGTTCACCGGGAGGAAATATCTCTGCCAATCAGATTGTGTCCCGAGCAGCTTTGTGTTTGGGCGGAAAAATATACCCAACATCGCTGATTATGTTGGATAGGCAGAAGATAGACATTATATTGGGGATGTCTTGGTTAAATCGTCACGGTGCCGTTCTCAATATCGGTAACCGGACTGTCCAGATTGACTCGCCGATTCACGGACAGCACACGCTGTTTTCAGACAGCGAGGATCCAGATATGGTAGAGGCCTACCACACGGAAGCGCTGAAGCTTGAAGATATTCCGGTGGTACGTGATTATCCCGACGTATTTCCCGATGACTTACCGGGCATGCCGCCCGAACGGGACGTCGAGTTCAAAATTGAACTGGCGCCGGGAACGACGCCTATTTCACGAAGGCCTTACAAGATGGCACCTAACGAGCTAGCAGAGTTGAAAGAGCAACTGAATGAACTTATGAGCAAGGGTTTCATACGACCAAGTTCTTCACCTTGGGGTTGCTCAGCGCTGTTCGTTAAGAAGAAGGACGAAACACTACGGCTATGTGTTGATTACCGTCCTCTCAATGCTGTCACAATAAAGAACAAGTATCCTTTGCCCCGCATTGACATCCTGTTTGATCAACTTGTGGGTGCAAAGGTATTTTCGAAGATGGATCTTCGGTCGGGCTATCATCAAATCAAGATCCGGCCGGAGGACATACCGAAGACAGCTTTCTCGACGAGATACGGACTCTACGAGTATCTCGTCATGTCATTTGGATTAACCAACGCTCCGGCACACTTCATGTATTTGATGAATTCTGTGTTCATGCCGGAGTTAGACAAGTTCGTCGTGGTATTCATCGACGACATTTTGGTTTACTCCAAATCTAAAGAAGAGCACGCTGAACATCTGCGTATTGTGCTACAACGGTTGCGGGAGCACCAATTGTATGCCAAGTTCAGCAAGTGCGAATTTTGGATTGATCGAGTGCCTTTCCTAGGCCATATCATTTCAGCAGAGGGCATTGCCGTGGACCCCAGCAAAATTGAACAAGTGCTGAAGTGGGAATCTCCCAAGTCAGTCCACGAGGTCCGAAGTTTCCTAGGTTTAGCAGGGTATTATCGGAGGTTCATTCCGAGCTTCTCAAAAATTGCTAAACCAATGACGGAGCTGCTGAAGAAGGGCACTAAATACATGTGGAATGCAGCATGTGAAGCCGCATTCAAAACTTTGGTGAAACATCTCACAACGGCTCCAGTTCTTGCTCAGCCAGACACGACGAAGCCATTTGATGTATACTGTGATGCATCCGGCATCGGTCTCGGCTGTGTTCTGATGCAAGAAGGGCGTGTAGTCGCCTATGGGTCTCGTCAACTGCGAAACCACGAGCAGCATTATCCAACTCACGATCTTGAGCTTGCTGCAGTGGTGTTGGCATTGAAGATGTGGAGGCATTACCTACTGGGTAATCTTGTTCACCTCTACACCGACCATAAAAGCCTGAAGTACATCTTCACGCAGAAGGAGCTGAATATGAGACAACGGAGATGGTTGGAGCTCATAAAAGATTATGAAATTGAGATCCACTATCACCCGGGAAAAGCCAACGTGGTTGCCGACGCGCTTAGTCGGAAAGCCCACGTTCACAACTTAGCGGTTGCTGAGTTGGAAGATGAAGAACCTAGCCTCCGTGTCATTCCGTATGGCGCACTTTATAATCTCGCGCTCATTCCAACAATCCGTGAAGAGATTGTTGAGGCTCAAAGAAGAGACAGAGGTATGTCTCACATACGGAGAAGACTGGACAACGGAGAGGTGAAATGTTTCCGGAAGGATGAGAACGGTACGATATGGTTTAACGACCGTATAGTGGTACCGCGTAATATGAAACTCCGGAAGAAGATCTTGGATGAAGCCCACCTGTCTAAGTTTTCCATTCATCCCGGAAGTAACAAGATGTACCAAGATTTGAAACAGAAATTTTGGTGGACGAGGATGAAGAGGGAGGTTGCTAAATACGTATCCGAATGCGATACGTGTAGACGGGTCAAGGCTGATCATATGCGGAAGGCCGGACCGCTACAACCTTTGAAGATTCCGGCGTGGAAATGGGAGGATGTGAGTATGGACTTCATCGTCGGATTACCGCTCACATCCAGGAAGCATGACTCGATATGGGTGATTGTCGACCGGTTGACGAAATCAGCTCATTTCATACCGGTGAACACTCATTATCGAGCAAGACAATATGCGGAGTTATTCATCTCCAGAATTATATGTTCACATGGTGTTCCAAAGACCATCATTTCAGATCAAGGTGCGCTGTTTGTTGCTCGATTTTGGGAGCAGCTGCATGCCTCGTTGGGCACCAAGTTGATTAGGAGCTCCGCATATCACCCTCAAACTGATGGACAAACTGAGAGGGTGAATCAAGTGCTCGAGGACATGTTGAGAGCATGTGCCATCCACCACGGTAGGAATTGGGACGATCACCTACCGCTGGCGGAGTTTTCATACAACAACGGTTATCAAGCAAGTATTAAAATGGCACCGTATGAAGCTCTCTATGGCCGGAAGTGTCGCACACCACTGAATTGGTGTGAGTCCGGCGAAAGAGTTCTGTTTGGGATTGATCTTGTCAACGAAGCCGAAGACCGAGTTCGGTTGATACAAGAGAACTTAAAGGCTGCCCAATCCCGACAGAAGAGCTACGCCGATCAAAGGCGTAGGCCATTACATTTTGACGTCGGAGAACACGTTTATCTTCGTGTATCCCCGATGAAGGGAATTCACCGGTTCGGTGTAAAGGGGAAGCTCGCTCCCCGTTTTATTGGTCCTTTTGCTATCACGGAGAAGTGCGGACCCGTAGCCTACCGGCTAGAGTTACCAGCAAGTCTAGCGGGTATTCATGATGTATTTCATGTATCACAGCTGCGGAAGTGCCTCAAATTCACCGCTGCTGTTCGCACTGAGGACATCGACGAATTGAAACCGGACCTGACCTACACCGAGCGACCGGTCCAGATTTTGGATGAAAAGACCCGGGTGACCCGGAACCGGACGATCAAATTTTGCAAGGTGCTGTGGAGTAACCACACCGCGGAAGAGGCGACGTGGGAAAGTGAAGATTTTCTCCGCACCAACTACCCGGAATTTTTATCTTTGTACAGTTTGTAATTACCTCTCCCGTCTCGTTCCTGTTTTGTAATCTCGGGACGAGATTCTTTTAAGGGGGGAGGAATGTAAAAGTCCCAAAAATGTGTATGAATAAAAACTATGGTTTGAGTTCATATGTGTGGCAATGACAGGAAAAAATGGGACTTGCTAAAACTTTTCTTCATGTAAAGTAATACATGGATGAACATCCAACATGAGGTTCACCTTTTTATTTAAAAGTGTTGGACCAATAAGGAGTTAAATACCTCTTTGCATGTGAGTTTAAAATTCAGATTTGAAAATTCAAAGTTCACACATATGGTGACCCAAAAAACTTTGAATTAACATGCAGCCATATAGTTGAGTTTTTAGGGAAAAGGTTATCACCAACTTTTCAATTGTGGGGTGGGCTCAAAAAGGAGTTAAAGAGGAGAATTTGCAAACTTAAATCAAATTCAGGTTTAGTCTTGCAAATTCAAACTGAATTTGAAGAATTCAAATTCTAGCCCACCTTTTTAAATTTTAGCATTCTGGGGATTGAAAAGATCAGCTTGAAAAGATATTTGCTGAAAAAATGGGGGGTGGGACCCACAGGTCATAGAGCTAAAGGAGGAGACTTACTCCTTAAGTTTTGCTCTCGGTGGGGACTTTTCCCGAGCAGCTCGCGAGCGCCACCGAGCAGCTTGCCGGTGACAGCTCCTGCTGCCGGTCTCCATGCGTTGGCGCCCTGGGGTCGGTCCTGGCCGCACCCCCAACGTGATAACGTGCCCCCCGGCCGAAGCAAAGCACAATTGCTTTCTCCTCCTCGCAAACAAACCGAGGGCAGAACACCTCGTCGGCGCTGCTCCATTGCCCCTGTCTCCCGGCCAGACCAGCGCCTCTCCGGCAGGCTCAAGAGGTCACAGAGGTGCGCCAGGAGGTACTGATCCTCATCCCGTCGTCCTCTTGCTCTCCCCCGACGCCGGCTCGCCGGAATTCGAGTTTTGGCACCGGTGCACGTATAAGACAGCATGTGTTTAATTCGGGAAATTCTCCCAAACCGATTGATCACACCTCCTACAATTCAAACCACAGCAACTAGATGCCCTAGCGCCCTCCCACGCCGAAAACCAAAGGAAACCGACCCTCCTGTGCCCCGGGCGACGAGAAATCGTCGCCGGCGGCCAAAACTGCCATGGTCCACGGTGAGGACTAGGTTACAGCCACTTTCGGCATGATCTGATCCCCGTTCCATGTTCCTAGAACCATAGGGATGCTGTAGGACATCATAGCTCGCCGGGAGATGCCTTGTACACGCTGGAACGCGTCCATGTCGAGCTCCCGAGCCGCCCCACCGGTGCCGACCCACCTGCAGCCATTTTCATGCGGGAAAACCTTGCCCGGCAGCTGCGCCACGTTCCCAGGAGCATGTAGGGCGAAACCGGAGCTCATTTGGTGGAGAAATGAGGGAGAACGAGCCATGCCAAGTTTCTGCTGGTGTGCACGGCGGGCTCTGGCGGGAGGTTGAAGAAGCATCTGACCCGTGGGCCCCGCGCGTGACTGTGCTGTTTAAAATCAAACAGAGAGTTGTGCAAACTTGTAAAATGCATAACTTGGTGTAGGAAGCTCCAAAAACAGTGAGATAAATTTTGTTGGATTCCTTTAAGAGTGTACTATCCAGAGGTACAACCCAATTTGTATGAAACGAATTATTTAATTCTGGAAAATTCTTGGAAGTTTTTCTGAAAAAGAATTATAGAGGGAGTTTGGTTTATCCAAAAATACACAAATTTTGCCAGATTATTCTTTAGCATATTGTTGACCTTATAGCAAATTTTCAGCTCATTTGAAGATCATTTGAGTAGGAATTTGCTAAAAACAATCTGCTGTGTCATAAGAGTCCAGAAACATTTTCAGAAAATGTTTCCCACTTCAAAAATCTGTTCTGAGCAATCCATAGCTCCAAAAATCATAGGAAAATTTAGGCAAGCTCTATGGGACATACTTGGAATTGTAGTTCACTTAGTTGGGCATGAAAATGCACATTACTACAGAATTAATTCTATTGAGTATAAATGCTTAAAGAATTGTTCTGGGAGAACTACCCAAGTAAAAGGGCTGAATTTTGGACCAGATGACTCTCATGTGATCAAAAACTCACATGTAAATTATCAGCCCAAGATAAGTCCTGGAACTCCCTGTTCTTATTCTCCATACTTATGTATAAGGGAAAAATACATAAGAGATATTGTGAGAATTATGGGGGACACAATATGACTCCACATTAGCTGAAATTTGGCAAGCTAAATCCTTAGGTATCATAGAACCTGCTGTAAAAGTTTTGAGGCCATTGGAGTTCTTGTTCTCCAGTTGCACTCAAATCCTTTCAGCTTATCTATTATGTTCATTAGAGAAGAGGGTTAGTGTATAGCTAAGGGCCTTAAGGTCAAATTAGTTTAATTCTGTTCCTTGCACAACAGAGGCAAACCAAGCCATGCTTGGCTTTTCCACACAACCTCTGTTCTTAAGAAAGTAATTCTATAACTTCTTTCCATTACATTCCATGAAACATATGCATATGCATTTCAATAGGGACCACAACGAAGGGGACTCAAAGGAGTGATTCATCAAAGTGGATCAAGCTCCGGAGAGTCAAGGGTGGATCTGCAAGGATACTAAATGCTTATATACGACTACCCTGCAAAACAGGCAAGCTCCGGTTTGCATTTAACAGCTGTTAAGTTTTTATTTTGTATTCACCTTTGGTTAAGATTTGAACTGTGCATTAGGTCTAGTGTTTGATACTCCTCTTGCATAACCAAATGACCCATTGAGTATTGGGTAGGTGTCTTTCACCGCGTAGAACTGCCATGCTTAAGTACGGTTTGGTAGAAGTTGAGTGGTGAGATGCTACTCGCAGATTTAGGGACAACGGGGGCATACGGGATTGGTTCGTAATTGAATTAGCAAGTTAAAAGTTGAGACCGGAAGGTTGTAGGAGCAGCAGGACATAGGGGCCTGGGTGCTGTAGACCTGTCCGTGTCGGTCAAGGACCGATCCGTATGCGGCCCTGTTGAACAAGTTTGAGTTGTGTACCGGACTCATGCTGGCTATATGGGACCCAGTAAACCGATGTACCTCGGGAAGCTGTCGTTGGGACTTTTCGGGTCGCCTCAGGCGGACGGCCGGTGTGCAGTATGTGGGGAATATTCTGATGACATCTCATGTCGGAAGGTGCACCATGAGAGTAGCTACTGTACGGGGCGACTTGATCGATTCAGCAGGGGTGAAACGGGGGAAAGGCTGCCACGTACGACGTCAGTGATGGTTGTTGTAGGCAACGTCGAGTACGGGCGTACGTGTCGTGTAGTCCGGGTGTTATTGATTCGAATCACCGTCGCTCGCGGAATGGACCGAGCATACTTGTTCTCACAGTCGTGACGTAGTAAGAACTTGCATGAGAAAGGAACTAATCATCTTGATGTGAAGTATTATTCTACCTTGTAATGGAGCTTGATGAATAGGCTAGTGCAAACTCGATTCTTTTATGCCATGAGCAATTTACATCGGGGAAAGCGTTTCTTGTTTGATTGTGGACTCCCGATGTGGCGTGCCCAGGGTTACTTAAAATACTGCAATTAATACTGAAAGTAAGGATTCACTTTTAGGCGAGTTTACTTATGCTTCTGCCATCCTATGTTAGGTCCATAACCTCACTTAGAGTTTCATGTTTAGGGTGACGGTTAAGTCTTGCTGAGCGTTACGCTCACGGATGCTATCCGAGTTGTTTTGCAGGTAATTGACTCGCTGATTATGAGAAGGGATGCCGATGAGACTCGGGAACCTCCGAGTGTTTACTCAAAGAGCATCCTCGCCGCTGCAGATTGATCTTCGTGTTGCTAGTAAGAAACGTCCGCGGGCTGGACTGTTTCTTTGTTGCTAGTTTAGATATGAGTCGTGAGAGTGATAGTCTTCCGCTGTAGTTTACTCTGATATACTTATTTGTAAAATATTCTTGTACGCTTCCGCAAACTATTTATGTAATATGATGCATGTTCATCGACCCGTGTGCTGTTGGGTGCCACATAACACGGCACCACCCGACGAGGTCCCGTGGGGCCGTCTCATAACTCTGATTAGCTTGACCCAATGGAGGTGTTTGATACAGTTCTGGAAAGTTTATTAAGTGCTCTATAACTTTTCTGTAGAACTCCAGAGCCAAATCCGACACCAACTTGGTTGAACGTCCAGATGAATGCAAACTGTTCAGAAAACAGAGCAGCTGCAGACTTCTCTGGATGTTGCTGTAAATTAGCCGTCACAGTCTGTAGAAAAATTTCTAAGGGTCATATGATACACCGTTGGAAAGGTTAGGAAATTTGCAACAATTTTTTAGTTCATAGTTTGTTCAGAATTGTACTTCCTTTGTATGTAAAACTGTGCTGAAAACAGCTACATACAAAGGAGGTGCTGGCAAATTTAGCCAGAAAATTCTGTCAACTTTGAACAATCCTAACTTTTGTTCCAGAGATGATCCAGGGGCATGTGAGTACTCGTTGGAAAGATACTGAAGTTAACTTTAACTTTGGTATTCAACTTGAGTTATGAAAATGCAAGTAACTGGATCAAATTCTGGGTTAAGTACAGAAGGGTCTGTTCTGTACAGAATGAGGGACTGAATATGTTGGCTTTAGAAAGATGTGTAGACATGAAATTTTGTTATGCTTTCATAAAGTTTTAGCATGTTCATGTTTTTCATACTTCCACATACTGCTGAGATCATGTCTTGACTCCTCTCAAAATTATCTTTGTGCAGTATGGTGCGTACTCATTCTCCGAGTAGGGTTGATAGTTCTCGCCAAGACGGTGATGACTCGACTCCACCACGGGCACCGCCATCAACGGTATGGGCGGATGTCATGGCTCAGATGGTCGAGTCAAGTCAAGAGAACACAAGACTACTCCAAGCCTTGGTACAACAAGGTTTACTCCAACGTGCACAACAGGACGTTCCACCTCGGAACGCCTACTTGGATTTCTTGGCGACACAACCGCCAATCTTTACGGAAGCCCATGAACCAGTGGAAGCTGATCAGTGGCTTCGAGTTATGGAGTCCAAGTTTCGGGTGTTTGAGTGCGACGAATATCAGAAGGCATCATTTGCAGCTCAACAGCTCCATGGAGCCACCGGAAATTGGTGGTTCGCTTATCTTACCACTGTTCCGGAAGGCCATCAAGTGGAATGGACGGAATTTCGTGAAGCATTCCGTGCTCGTCACATTCCTATGGGTTTTATTAAGGCCCAACAGCAAGAATTCAGGAACCTGAAGCAGGGGAACATGAGTGTCCTCGATTATGTCAGACGATTCAACCTTCTGGCACAATATGCTCCTGCTTATGCGACGAGCAAAGCTGCAATGTGTGACTACTTTTTCTATGGCTTGAGTGCCATACTAAAAGAGAAGTTAGCTTTGTTCAATCAAGGCAGTTACACAGAGTTGATCAGTGCTGCTCTGCTGCAAGAACAAGCGACACTTGAGTGTCAAGCAGAGAAAAGGGACCGGGAGGATGTGCAAGAAGACACACCAATCGTTCCTCGTAAATACCGTGTGGTGTATCACACACCATCCGACGAGATATGGCAAGCACCAGGGAGATCAACTCCGTACAGATTTCCTGCTCAAGAATCATGTCTTGAAGCAACACCTTTGCCTCAGCAACGAATGACATCTGTTGCATCATTGCTGCAGCCAAGTGCCTCAACTTCTCAACCACAAGTCAACGAAGGACCGGGGAAACCTCTGTGTTCTTATTGCCACCGTTCTGGGCATTTTAGGCAGGAATGCCGGGAGAAGTTGGTGAACACCAGACAGCCATCATCGTCAGGTGGTATGCCACCACATGCTCAAGTCAACATAACAGCATTGCAATCCAGGAGTGTGCAACATCTTGCTATTGAGGATGTCCCAGAGGGAGCGCCGGTGTTAGCGGGCATGTTCACTCTCAAAGACGTGCCCGTGCTCATACTTTTTGATTCCGGTGCAACCCATAATTTTTTCAGCAAAACATGCGTGGATCAGCACCAATTATCCACCAATACTCCCACGACGAGTTTTCTTATACGTTCACCGGGAGGAAATATCTCTGCCAATCAGATTGTGTCCCGAGCAGCTTTGTGTTTGGGCGGAAAAATATACCCAACATCCTTGATTATGTTGGATAGGCAGAAGATAGACATTATATTGGGGATGTCTTGGTTAAATCATCACGGTGCCGTTCTCAATATCGGTAACCGGACTATCCAGATTGACTCGCCGATTCACGGATAGCACACGCTGTTTTTAGACAGCGAAGATCCAGATATGGTAGAGGCCTACCACACGGAAGCGCTGAAGCTTGAAGATATTCCGGTGGTACATGATTATCCCGACGTTTTTCCCGATGACTTACCGGGCATGCCGCCCGAACGGGACGTCGAGTTCACAATTGAACTGGCGCCGGGAACGACGCCTATTTCACGAAGGCCTTACAAGATGGCACCTAACGAGCTAGCGGAGTTGAAAGAGCAACTGAATGAACTCATGAGCAAAGGTTTCATACGACCAAGTTCTTCACCTTGGGGTTGCTCAGCGCTGTTCGTTAAGAAGAAGGACAAAACACTACGGCTATGTGTTGATTACCGTCCTCTCAATGCTGTCACAATAAAGAACTAGTATCCGTTGCCCCGCATTGACATCCTGTTTGATCAACTTGTGGGTGCAAAGGTATTTTCGAAGATGGATCTTCAGTCGGGTTATCATCAAATCAAGATCCGACCGGAGGACATACCGAAGCCAGCTTTCTCGATGAGATACGGACTCTACGAGTACCTCGTCATGTCATTTGGATTAACCAACGATCCGGCACACTTCATGTACTTGATGAATTCTGTGTTCATGCCGGAGTTAGACAAGTTCGTCGTGGTATTCATCGACGACATATTTGTTTACTCCAAATCGGAAGAAGAGCACGCTGAACATCTGCGTATTGTGCTACAACGGTTACGGGAGCACCAATTGTATGCCAAGTTCAGCAAGTGTGAGTTCTGGATTGATCAAGTGCCTTTCCAAGGCCATATTATTTCAGCAGAAGGTATCGCCGTGGACCCCAGCAACATTGAACAAGTGCTGAAGTGGGAATCTCCCAAATCAGTCCACGAGGTCCGAAGTTTCCTAGGTTTAGCAGGGTATTATCGGAGGTTTATTTCGAGCTTCTCAAAGATTGCTAAACCAATGACGGAGCTACTGAAGAAGGGCACTAAATAAATGTGGAATGCAGCATGTGAAGCCGCATTCAAAACTTTGGTGAAACATCTCACAACAGCTCCAGTTCTTGCCCAGCCGGACACAACGAAGCCATTTGATGTATACTGTGATGCATCCGGCATCGGTCTCGGCTGCGTTCTGATGCAAGAAGGGCGTGTAATCGCCTATGGGTCTCGTCAACTACGAAATTACGAGCAGCATTATCCAACTCACGATCTTGAGCTTGCTGCTGTGGTGTTGGCGTTAAAGATGTGGAGGCATTACCTACTGGGTAATCTTGTTCACCTCTACACCGACCACAAAAGCCTGAAGTATATCTTCACGCAGAAGGAGCTAAATATGAGACAACGGAGATGGTTGGAGCTCATCAAAGATTATGAAATTGAGATCCACTATCATCCAGGAAAAGCAAACGTGGTTGCCGACGCGCTGAGTCGGAAGGCCCACGTTCACAACTTAGCGGCTGCTGAGTTAGAAGACGAAGAACCAAGCCTCCGTGTCATTCCGTATGGCGCGCTTTATAATCTCGCGCTCATTCCAACAATCTGTGAAGAGATTGTTGAGGCTCAAAGAAGAGACAGAGGTATGTCTCACATACGGAGAAGACTAGACAACGGAGAGGTGAAATGTTTCCGGAAGGATGAGAAACGGTACAATATGGTTCAACGACCGTATAGTGGTACCGCGTAATATGAAACTCCGGAAGAAAATATTGGATGAAGCCCACCTGTCGATGTTTTCCATTCATCCCGGAAGTAACAAGATGTACCAAGATTTGAAACAGAAATTTTGGTGGACTAGGATGAAGAGGGAGATTGCTAAATACGTATCCGAATGCGATACGTGTAGACGGGTCAAGGCTGATCATATGCGGAAAGCCGGACCGCTACAACCTTTGAAGATATCGGCATGGAAGTGGGAGGATGTGAGTATGGATTTCATCGTCAGATTACCGCTCACATCCCGGAAGCATGACTCGATATGGGTGATCGTTGACCGGTTGACGAAGTCGGCTCATTTCATACCGGTGAACACTCATTATCGAGCAAGGCAATATGCAGAGTTATTCATCTCCAGAATTATATGCTCACATGGTGTCCCAAAGACCATCATTTCAGATCGAGGTGCGCTGTTTGTTGCTCGTTTTTGGGAGCAGCTGCACGCCTCGTTGGGCACCAAGCTGATTAGGAGCTCTGCATATCACCCTCAAACCGATGGACAAACTGAGAGGGTGAATCAAGTACTTGAGGACATGTTGAGAGCGTGTGCCATCCACCACGGTAGGAATTGGGACGATCACCTACCGCTGGCGGAGTTTTCATACAACAACGGTTATCAAGCGAGTATTAAAATGGCACCGTATGAAGCTCTCTACGGCCGGAAGTGTCGCACACCACTGAATTGGTGTGAGTCCGGCGAAAGTGTTCTGTTTGGGATTGATCTTGTCAACGAAGCCGAAGACCGAGTTCGGTTGATACAAGAGAACTTAAAGGCTGCCCCATCCCGACAGAAGAGCTACGCCGATCAAAGGCGTAGGCCGTTACATTTTGACGTCGGAGAGCACGTATATCTTCGTGTATCTCCGATGAAGGGAATTCACCGGTTCGGTGTAAAGAGGAAACTCGCTCCCCGTTTTATTGGTCCTTTCGCTATCACGGAGAAGTGTGGACCCGTAGCCTACCGGCTGGAATTACCGGCAAGTCTAGCGGGTGTTCATGATGTATTTCATGTTTCACAGCTGCGGAAGTGCCTCAAATTCACCGCTGCTGTTCGCACTGAGGACATCGACAAATTGAAACCGGACCTGACCTACACCGAGCGACCGGTTCAGATTTTGGATGAAAAGGCCTGGGTAACCCGGAACCGGACGATCAAATTTTTCAAGGTGCTGTGGAGTAATCACACCGCGGAAGAGGCGACTTGGGAAAGTGAAGATTATCTCCGCACCAACTACCCGGAACTTTTATCTTTGTACAGTTTGTAATTACCTCTCCCATCTTGTTCCTCTTTTGTAATCTCGGGACGAGATTCTTTTAAGTGGGGAGGAATGTAAAACTCCCAAAAATGTGTATGAATAAAAACTATGGTTTGAGTTCATATGTGTGGCAATGACAGGAAAGATGGGACTTGCTAAAATTTTTCTTCATGCAAGGTAATACATGGATGAATATCTAACATGAGTTTCACCTTTTTATTTAAAAGTGTTGGACCAATAAGGAGTTAAATACCTCTTTGCATGTAAGTTTAAAAATCAGAATTTAAATTCAAAGTTCACACATGTAGTGACAAAAAACTTTGAATAAACATGCAGCCCTATAGTTGGGATTATAGGGAATAGTTTGCTCATAAACTTTTCAATTGTAGGGTAAGCTCAAAAGGGAGTTACAGAGGAGAATTTGCAAACTTCAACCAAATTCAAATTTGGAAAAGCAAATTCAAACTGAATTGGAAGGATTCAAATTCTAACCCACACTTTAAACTCAGAATTGTGGGAATTAAGAGGATCAGCTTCAACAGATATTTGGGAGGTACATGTGGAGTGGGACCCACATGTCATAGAGCTAAAGGAAGGAACCTTGCACCCTAAGTCTCAGCCCAGTGGGGAAATTCATCGAGCAGCACGTGGGCCATGAGCAGCTCCCACCGTGGAGCCACGGGGACGCTCGGCAGCGCCAGCAGCTGCTGCATTTCCCCACATACGGCGCCCAGAGGCGGTTCTGCGGCCTGATCAACCCCCCCTGGACGAAGCAAAGGCCGTCCCTTCTTCTCTCTTCGCGAGCGCACGGCCAGCGACCGTCTTCCCCTCCGCCTCTTGGTCCGATCGGAAGAACGGCGAAACCACCACGCTCTCTTCTCCCCTGAGCTGCTAAACATCACCGCGAGCTCGGCCTCCACCTCCCTGACCCACGAGCAAGTGAGCTGCGGCCTCCGGTGCCCGAGAACGACCGCCGCCGCGGCGACCTAAGCCGAGAAAGTGATCGGGCGCTTGTGGACAGCCCTCCACAGCGGGTTCCACGGCCGAACGATCACACCTACAGACGCGAACGGGTGCGGTGCTGCTCTCAGCCCAAGCTCAGGCCATACCGTGAAGCATCGCCGGCGAATTTCGAAGTTTTGCTCCGGCGACCCCATTCCAAGCTTCCGGTATGACTCTTTCAAATTCTTGCCCTCTGATCCTCCTTAAGTCATCAAATTTGGCACATAGACGCTGGATTAGCCGGCGGTCATTTCTCCTTTAGGATCCAGCGCATGAAAACACCTCAGCACGACGGAATTCGAGCTCGACTAGAGGTGTTCATGGCGGACCCATTCGGTCGCACGGTGACAACCTATTTACAGCCGCTCCCGAGCCATTTTGAGGTCGTGTCGATCCTCCTAGAGGTACGCTGGTGCTGTAGGGCTCATCGGCACAAGCTTTTGAGGGCTGGAGACCCCCGGCGACGCTGCCGGACTTCCACAGAGGCAGTTACACGTCGCCGGCCATGTTCCGGTCGTCGGCGGCCCTAGCAAACCCCACAGCCCTGTTCCTCGAGGCCCTAAACCCCCTGGCGGCGAGTTGTAGCTCCGGCGGTGGCCAGGAAGGCCGGTCCGGCGAGCTTCCGATTACTCCGGCGAGGGGGAGCGCGCGGGCGCGAGCGAGAAGCGGGAGGTAGAAGAAAGCCGTGGGCGCCGCCTGTCAGCAGCTCAATTTTTAAACCCGGGATCGGGTGTGGCCGGGATCCCGTGTGCTGGCGCGAAAAAACCCATGGCCCCGGTGTGGCCCAGTTCTGATTGGTTGGAATTCAAATAAGCGGGCCCAGTGGGATTTTCAATAGGAGAATAATTCCAGACTTAGCTCAATCTTTAGAAATTCATATCTCCCTGTGGAAAACTCCAATTTGAATGATTCCAATTTGGTTGGATTCATCTCTCTGAGTTCTATCCAAATATGAACTCAGATTTGTATGGAAGTCAGTATTATATTCTGGAAAATTCTTTGAAAGTTTTCTGAAAAAGAATTATTGAGGGAGTTTGGATTATCCAAAAATACCCAAATTTTGCCAGAATATTCTTTAGCATAGTATTGACCTACTAGCAAATTTTCAGCTCATTTGAAGATCCTTGGAGTAGGAATTTGCTAAATGCAATCTGCTGTGTTCATAAGAGTCCAGAAACATTTTCAGAAAATGTTTCCCACTTCAAAAATCTGTTCTGAGCCATCCATAGCCCCAAAAATCCTAGGAAAATTTAGTCAAGCTCTCTGAGACATACTTGGAATTGTAGTTCAATTAGTTGGGCATGAAAATGCACATTACTACAGAATTAATTCTATTGAGTACAAATGCTTAAAGAATTGTTCTGGGAGAACTACCCAAGTAAAAGGGCTGAATTTTGGACCAGATGACTCTCATGTGATCGAGAACTCACATGTAAATTATCAGCCCAAGATGAGTCCTGGAACTCCCTGTTCTTGTTCTCCATACTTGTGTATATGTGGGAATACATAAGAGATGTTGTGAGAATTATGGGGAGGACACAATATGACTCCACATTAGCTGCAATTTGGCAAGCTAAATCCTTAGGTAGTATAGAACCTGCTATAAAAGTTTTGAGGCCATTGGAGTTCTTGTTCTTCAGTTGCACTCAAATCCTTTCAGCTTATCTATTATGTTCATTACGGAACATGATTAGTGTATAGTTAAAGCCTTTAGGACAAATTAGTTTATTTCTGTTCTTTGCACAACAGAGGCAAACCAAGCCATGCTTGGCTTTTCCATACAACCTCTGTTACTAAGAGATTAATTCTATAACTTCTTTCCATTACATTCTATAAAATATGTGCATATGCATCTCAATAGGAACCACAACGAAGGGGACTCAAAGGAGTGATCCATCGAAGTGGATCAAGCTCCAGAGAGTCAAGGGTGGATCTGCAAGGACACTAACTGGTTATATACGACTACCCTGCAAAACAGGCAAGCTCCGGTTTGCATTTAACAGCTGTTAAGTTTTTATTTGGTATTCACTTTCGGTCAGGATATGAATTGTGCATTAGGTCTAGTGTTTGATACTCCACTTGCATAGCCAAATGACCCATGGAGTATTGGGTAGGTGTCTATCACCGTGTAGAACTGCCATGCTTAAGTACGGTTCGGTAGAAGTCGAGTGGTGAGATGCTACTCGCAGATTTAGGAACAACAGGGGCATACGGGATTGGTTCGTAATTGAATTAGCAAGTTAAAGTTGAGACCGGAAGGTTGTAGGAGCAGCAGGACATAGGGGCCTGGGTGCTGTAGACCTGTCCATGCCGGTCAAGGACCGATCCGTATGCGGCCCTGTTGAACAAGTTTCAGTTGTGTACTGGACTCATGCTGGCTATATGGGACCCAGTAAACCGATGTACCTCGGGAAGCTGTCGTTGGGACTTTTCGGGTCGCCTCAGGTGGACGGCCGGTGTGCAGTATGTGGGGAATATTCTCATGACATCTCACGTCGGAAGGTGCACCATGAGAGTAGCTACTGTACAGGGTGACTTGATCGATTCAGCGGGGGTGAAACGAGGGAAAGGCTGCCACGTACGACGTCAATGATCGTTGTTGTAGGCAACGTCGAGTACGGGCGTACGTGGCGTGTAGTCCGGGTGTTATTGATTCGAATCACCGTAGCTCGCGGAATGGACCGAGCATACTTGTTCTCACAGTCGTGACGTAGTAAGAACTTGCATGAGAAAGGAACTAATCATTTTGATGTCAAATATTATCCTACCTTTGTATTGGAACTTGATGAATAGGCTAGTGCAAACTCGATTCTTTTATGCCATAAGCAATTTACATCGGGGGAAAGCGTTTCTTGTTTGATTGTGGACTCCCGATGTAGCGTGCCCAGGGTTACTTAAAATGCTGCAATTAATACCTGAAAGTAAGGATTCACTTTTAGGCGAGTTAATTATGCTTATGCCATCCTATGTTAGGTTCATAACCTCACTTAGAGTTTCATGTTTAAGGTGACGGTTAAGTCTTGCTGAGCGTTATGCTCACGGATGCTATCCGAGTTGTTTTGCAGGTAATTGACTCGCTGATTATGAGAAGGGGTGCCGATGAGACTCGGGAACCTCCGAGTGCTTACTCTAAGAGCATCCTCGCAGCTGCAGATTGTCTTCGTGTTGCTAGTAAGAAACGTCCGCGGGCTGGACCGTTTCTTTGATGCTAGTTTAGATATGAGTCGTGAGAGTGATAGTCTTCCGCTGTAGTTTAGTCTGATATACTTATTTGTAAAACAATCTTGTACGCTTCCGCAAACTATTTATGTAATATGATGTATGTTCATCGACCCGTGCGCTGTTGGGTGCCGCATAACACGGCACCACCCGACGAGGTCCCGTGGGGCCGTCTCATCTGATACCACTTCTGTCACACCCGGTTTCTCCGAAGAACAACCGAGTGAATATCACATGTATGCCAGGATCATTTTCTCATACATGTGATGACAAATAGTGAAGCATCATTTATTACAAGCCAGGTGTGGATATAAGTAAGCCTTACATAGCATACGTCTCGATGGACGATAATAAGTTCAGAACATGTAAAGAAAACATCAGCGGAATATTATTCTGGTGGGCTCTGTCACAGGCATTGCCCGAGGGACTCCATGAACCTAGAATCCTTCTTCGGGTCCGAAGTCTTGGTCATTGAACACCACATCATCCCCTTAACCTGAGCAGCAATTTAAACCAACAAATATGCAAGTTTGAGTACCGTTGGTACTCAGCAAGTGTGAGAAAGTCATGTCATGCATGGCTAGAAAAAGGAGAGGTTGAACTCATGGTTAAAGCACTATGCAATTAATACCTATCACCTTAGCTTATTAAGCACCTACATTACTACATAGGTGAAATGGTCCCAATTCTCCCAACCCATCATCAAAATCAAATAACCATAACATCAATTCCAATGTTAAGCTCCCCGCTTAACATCCTCAACTTCCAAAGCCATCATCCTCTAATCATGAATAAGTCCAAGCCGCTCTTGACCGTGAGCACGGCTGTCATGACAGTTTTCACTCTGCAGAGTTTGCACCACTGTACCCACATGCAGTGATTTCATCCCCCGTTGCCGGGTGTACTAAAAGAACCTCCATTATGCCAGTGGCCACGAACCACATTCACACTTCCCAGGTGTGTAGCCAGGAGATCACTACGAAGCCTTTACAAAGGGATTCCCGACGAGCGTGGGCCCACTGAGGTTTCACCCCTAACAGCATACAAGAGGCTCCAACCCCGCTGCAGTGGCCCCCTCTTGAGCCTTTCGGTTCATATGGTAGTCCAGCTGACACCTATTCCCCGCACCATCCAACACACCCATACTACGCCGGGGATACACCTAATTAATTTGCCAAGCTGCCCCATCTCAGCATGTGGTTGGCACGGTAAAGCCAGGTTACATGCTCCATGAACCGGTCCTTAGGATCCAGGCAAGTACTAAACACAAACCCGAGTCTCGTGCACCCAGCACCAACCAAATCATCCAACTTGCCTCGATCCCTACCTCTACATAACTCATAATATTTCATTCAAGATTAATGTAAATAAATTGATGATCTCATATCCCAATTATCCCATTCTAACCATGGCTAAGCATAAGCATATAAATAAATGACATGATAAAATTCTAGGGAAACTTCTAGGGAAATAATTCTAGGTAATGCAATTCTAGGGAAACTTCCTAGCATGGGTTTCATATTTCAATTGACAATGCAAATAATTATATCTACACATCCTAGTATAGGATCAAAGTGGTCAAGGACACTTGCCTTCTTCCTGCTGCTCTGAGAATGGAAAGTCTTGGTCTTGGAAGGGGAGAACATGCTCTGGGCCAGGTTCTACTCATGCCAATACACATAGCAAAAGAAAACAACAATCCATAAGACATAGTTCACACTTTCACCTCATACAAACCATACATACATACCTATGAAAGTCATTCACATTACTAAGTGTTGTGGTTATCCTAGATGTGTTGATTTTTGGCCTACATGCCCTTTTAAACATATGTATATGATTTCTAACTTTTGTATTCAGATTTCTGTTTGCACACCATATATGAGTTTCTAATTTGAACAAATCCTTTATTTTTGATTAATACACTTCTTAGCCACAAAGTTTGCATGAAAGGCAACTACCTACTCCAAATAGGTTTTCAGATCTTCTACCAAATACTAAACTGAAGTTGTTGGGATTTGGAGACTTCATTTATCATTTTCTAATTATGCATACCTATTTTCCTATATTTTTCAGATTTATTTTCTATGCCTAAAAGTGGGTTTTAATATTAAATAGTAGGACATATCATCAAAACAGAATAGGTTCTGATTTAAAATATTAAATAATATATTTTTGAACTTCTCTTCTGATGTGAACTAATTTAAATTTATTTTAACAGGTTTCAGAATTATTTCCTAGCCTAAAAATGTGTTTCTAGAACTAATAAATATGAACATGTCACACCCGGTTTTTCCGAAAAACAACCAAGTGAATATCACATGTATGCCAGGATCATTTTCTCATACATGTGATGACAAATAGTGAAGCATCATTTATTACAAGCCAGGTGTCGAATATAAATAAGTCTTACATAGCAAATGTCTCGATGGACAATAATAAGTTCATCACAAGTAAATAAACTAGCAGCGGAATAATTATTCTCGTAGGCTCCATCACAGGCGTTGCCCGGGGGTCTCCATGAACCTAGAAACCTTCTTCGGGTCCAAAGTCTTGGTCACTATACACCACCTCATTATCTTGACCTGAGTAGCAATATAAACCAACAAATATGCAAGGTTGAGTACCGATGGTACTCAGCAAGTGTGGGAAAATTATGTCATGCATGGCTAGAACAAGGGGAGGTTGAACTCATGGTTAAAGCACTATGCCATTAATACATATTACCTTAGCTTATTAAGCATCTACATTACTACACAGGTGAAATGGTCCCAATCTCCCATCCCATCATCATAATCAATTAACCATATCATCATTTCCAATGTTAAGCTCCCCGCTTAACATCCACAACTTCCAAAACCATCAATCCTCTAATCATGAATAAGTCCAAGCCGCTCTTGACCGTGAGCACGGCTGTCATGACAGTTTTGACTCTGCAGAGTTTGTACCACTGTACCCACATGTAGTGATTTCATCCCCCGTTGCCGGGTGGACTAAAAGAACCTCCATTATGCCAGTGGCTACGAACCACATTCACACTTCCCAGGTGTGTAGCCAGGAGATCACTACGAAGCCTTTACAAAGGGATTCCCGACGAGCGTGGGCCCACTGAGGTTTCACCCCTAACAGCATACAAGAGGCTCCAACCCCGCTGCAGTGGCCCCCTCTTGAGCCTTGCGGTTCATATGGTAGTCCAGCTGACACCTATTACCCGCACCATCCAACACACCCATACTACGCCGGGGATACACCTAATTAATTGGCCAAGCTGCCCCATCTCAGCATGTGGTTGGCACTGTAAAGCCAGGTTACATGCTCCATGAACCGGTCTTTAGGATCCAGGCAAGCACCAAACACAAACCCGAGTCTCGTGCACCCAACACACAACCAAAACATCCAACTTGCCTTGATCCCTACCTCTACATAACTCACAATATCTCATTCAAGAGTATGGTAAAATAAACTGATGATCTCATATCCCAAATATCCCATTCTAAGCATGGCTAAGCATATGCATAATAATAAATGACATGATAAAATAAATCCCAACCCAAGCTACAAGGAAACAAGGTGATGCAATTCTAGGGAAACTTCCTAGCATAGGTTTCATATTTAACTTGACAATGCAAATAATTCTATCTACACATCCTAGCATAGGATCAAAGTGGTCAAGGACACTTGCCTCCTTCCTGCTGCTCTTGGAATGGGTAGTCCTGATCTTGGAAAGGGATAACTTGCTCTTGAGCAGGTTCTACATCATACCATCACACATAGCAAAAGAAAAACAACAATCCATAAGACATAGTTCACACTTCCACACATTCACATGTAACAAAGGCATTCACAACTTATATGTGTTGTGTTTACTCTATGTGTGGTGACCTTTGGCTTACATGCACTTTTAATCATGTGTATATGATTCCTACTTTTGTATTCACATTTATGCTTGCATACTTTATACATGAGTTTCCAAGTTAAATAATTTTCCTTATATTCAATTACTACACCTTTTTGCTACCAAGTATGAATGAAAGGTATTTTCCTTCTCCATATGTGTCTTCCGAACTTCTACCAACCCTAAACTGAATTCTTTGGATTTTAGAAACTCCATTTATCATTTACTAGTTGCTATATTTTCAGATTTATTTTCCTATGCATAAATGTGTACTTTATTATGAAAATAGTAAGACACATTATCTAAACAGAATAGATTCTGGTCCTAAATAATTTAATAACATATTTTGACCTTTGCCTCTGATGTAAACTATTTCACAATTATTTTCCCTATTTTCTAGAACAATTCTTTACTTAAAAATGTGTCCCTAAATGTGAATAATAAATTAGACAGATTCAATTCAGCCCAAAATATGTTTTTATCCCACTCCAAAGTTTCCTAAATACTGAGGAAGTCTTTAATTAAATTTTTACAATATGTTTGTCCCACTTTTTAATTTTTAAACACTAGCCACATATTCAATTTCCTAATTTAAATACTAAACAGGGCTAAAAAAGTAAACTCACCCCACTACAGGGTCTATAATATTATTTTCAAAATTTCCAGGGTCTAGCTACACTTATCAGAGGAGTTTTTCTTAATTTTTATTAAGTCCAGGGGCTAAAACTGATTTTTAAATGAATTTACATGATTTTCTGGAGTTCTAGGGGCTAGATCAGAAGTTTCCGGGGCTAGCTCTTATTTCCCGAGAACCCCAGGGGGTAGCACGTAAGATTTCCAGTCTTTATAACGAGGGGCTGACGTGGACCGTCCGATTTTAAACCGACGGCTGAGATTATAACGTCGAACCGGTACGCGGGGATTTAAACCCTACCGTGCGATTTAAAATAAACGGCGCACAAGCGGCCACGTCGCTCTGATCGAGCGCCGGCGGCGCTGCCGGCGGCGCACGGCGGCGGGAAGCGGCGATCTCGCCGGAGACTTTCGGATTTTCGAGAATTCTTCCTAGAACTGTGATTTTATGGTATAGATCGGTGGAGGGGAGGTCGGGGATCTCACCTCGGGGGTTTTCTTGAGCTCGGAGTTCCTGGAAGGTGATCGGCGACGAGGTCCGAGTTGAATTCACGGCGAGGCTCGTCGGCGCTGTGTTTACACCGCAAGTCACCGCGTTTTCTGCACCTGCAAGGTTCCCCGGGGGCGGTGGATCAAGACTAGCGAGTTAGATCGGAATTTCCGAGCTTAGATCAGCCAGAATTCGCCGGAGAAGTCTCGGTTCTCACCGGAGGAAAATCGGCGGATCGCGTGGGAAAAACAGAACGAGGCCGGGGTTTTTATAGACGGGGAAAGGCGGCGGGGTGGTTTAGATCAAGTCCGCGTCGCCTACGAACGGAATTCGGCGGGGATGCGCAGGAATCCGGATTGGTTTTGATCCGGGGTGAGAGAATCCCGGCGCTGGCATGAGGTAGAAGAAGGGCTGGCGGGCCCCGCCTGTCAGTGGGAGGAAGCGGCGCGTGCGGCTGCGGGCTGGCGCGGCGCTGGTTGGGCCGGCTGGTGGGTTGCGGCCCACTGGCCGGTTTTTTTTCTGTTTTCTCTTTTTCTTTTTATATTTCTTTTCTGATTTGAGTTTAATTTGAATTCCAGTTTGAATTTGAATTTTTGCAAAACATGCAACACGTCCAAAAATTTTTAAATTCCCCTCTTAAAATGATTTAGGGTCTTAACAAAATTTTGGGGTGTTACAGAACAACACTTAAGCAGATTTCGTTTCAGCCTAAAATCTATTTTTAGTTCATTCTAAAGTTTTCCAAGTGCTAGGAGAGTTTAAATTTGAATTTGCACATGTGTTTGCCTTACCTTTTAAATTTAAATCCTAGTCACATATTCAATTTTCTGATTTTAATATCATATAGGGTCAAAAAGGTAAATCCACCCTACTACAGGGTCTAATTTATTATTTCATATATTTCCAGGGGTCTAACTACACATAACAGAGGGGTTTTCCTAATTTTTATTAAGTCCAGGGGCTAAAACTGATTTTTAAATGAATTTACACGAATTTCTGAAGTTCCAGGGGCTAGATCAGAAGTTTCCGGGGCTAGCTCGTGTTTTCCGAGATCCCCAGGGTGTAGCGCGTAAGAATCCTGGCCTTTATAACGCGGGGCTGGTGTGAACCGTCCGATTTAAAATAGACGGCTCAGATTAGATCGCCGAACCGGTACGCGCGGGTTTTGATTCTACCGTGCGATTTAAAATAGACGGCGCACAAGGGGCCACGTCGCCCTGGCCGGAGCCGGCCTGCACTGCCCGGCGGCGCGCGGCGGCGGGAGGTGGCGATCTCGCCGGAGATCTTCGTATTTTTGTCTATACTCCCTAAAACTTGGATTTCATGGCATAGAACGGTAGAGGGGAGGTCGGGGATCTCACCTCGGGGTTTTTCTTGAGCTCGGAGGCCTTGGAAGGCGGTCAGCGGCGACGTCCGAGGTGAAAATGCGGCGGTGCTCGTCGGAGCTGTGTCTAGACCGCAAAACAACGGATTTCCTTTACCTACGAGATTCCCCGGAGGCGGTGGTACATGATCAGCGCGTTAGCTCAGGAAATCCGAGCTAGGATCGAAGGAAAATGACGAGAGAAGCTTCGGTTCTCACCAGGAGGAAAAACAGCCGATCGTAGGGGAAAACAGGGCGATGTCGACGTTTATATAGGCGAGGGGGGGCGGCGGTCTGTTGGGATCGAGTTGGAGTCGTCCGGGACCAGGAGTCGGGATGGGGACGCGAGTTTCCGGAGTTGGTTGCGATCGGGCGCGGTTGAAAAGTCCGGTCGGTTGGCGCGAGCGGGAGGTAGGAGATGACACATGGGCCCCGTGTGTCAGTGAGGGGAAGAGAGGGCGCGCGGTTGTGGGCTGGCGCGGGGGAATAGTGGGCCGGCTGGTGGGTTTCGGCCCACTGGCCGGCTGGGGTTTTCTTTTTCCTTTTCTTTTCTGTTTTGATTTGAATTTGAATTCCAGTTTAAATTTGAATTTCTGCACCACATGCAATACGTGCAAAAAATTTTAAATTCCCCCCTTTAGCAGATTTTGGGGTGTTACACCCAGGCCCTAAAGTCCTGCTGCGCTTACTCTCCGCTCAGTCTCATTTTTCTTGCCATGTGTTTCATGTGCTATCTCTACCGGAGTCGAGTGCCTCTAGCCTATGCTCGCGAGTAGTTCCAACTACTCGACTTGTCCCGAATCCTAGTCTATCTTAGCATTGCAGTCGCTAACGGGGTTTTCAATCCCAATCCCAACCCATGGCTTTCTTGGCTATGCATTTGGTTTTCCAAACAAGACTCTAGTGCAAGAAATAATGATACTCAAGTAAGTGCTCAAAACAATAAAACTTTGTAAAAAGGTTAATGAAAACCGGAGCTTGCCTTGCTGCTCTTGGTCGTAGGCTAGCTGCTCCTCTGGAGTAACGATGTCTAGGACTTCAGGTTCCTCCTCGACCTTAGCGACTACATGATATAAGAAGTACATGTATTAATTAAATGCATTTGAATTGAGTTTTAAACTTGTGAACCTTCTAAGTCTCACTAGACAGACCCAAAGACTGTGAAACTTTAACTGTGGCTTGGTTACAACCTAAACACAGACTTGGTCAAGTTTTAGTTGCAGCACAGCTCAATTGAGCCCTCCAGAAATAATCATGTCCTTGACCTTAATTGGAACTCTTAGGGTGTTCTATGGATTTTCATGGAGCAAGCCATGCCATTCTGAAAACTAGATTTTCAGAGGGTTCTAATGGAGTTGGTCTCACATAATTTGAAGGTTCCTAGCTAAAGATATGAGCTAAATAATTTCAGAGAAATTTCTGAAAATGTTTCTGAACCTTTTCTATTTTCTCTGGAACAGTTTCACTAATCACACCATTAGGTGGATCAAATTAGCTCAAATGGATCTGAAATTTTTATGGTAGTTCAGGGATATATTGGTGAACCTCCCAGCAAAATTTCTGAATTTTCCTCCAAGGGATTCTCCAGTTAAAATTCCACACATTTTAAATTTTGAGGAATAAATTCTGGAGAAATAAGGATTTTAATGAAGTGAAACTTCATTTGCTGCAAAGTACTCAGAGAGCTGAATCCAACAAAATTTGGTTCACTTGATTTGGAGCTTCCTAGCCAAAGTTATGAGGATTTGAAGTTTGAACTAAAACTGAATTCGGGGAAAAGTTTAAATCTGCTGGTGGGCCACGGGGACACGTGTTGTGTGCTGAGGCGTCGGCACACTGGGTCTACGGAGTCTATTTCGCGCCAGAAAACTGGATCCGAGCCGCAGCCCGATCCGGATTTAAATTATGAGCTACTGACAGCCGGGCCCCGCGTCTTCTCCTTCCTCCCGCCTTCTTCCTCGCGCCCGCGCGCTCAACTCGCCGGAGCAGACGGCTTCTCGCCGGACCGGTGTTTCCGGTCGCTGCCCAGCTAGAGATTCACCGCCAGAGGGTTTAGGGCATCGAGGAACACGATGGTGGGCTCTGCTTGGGCTGCCGGTGGCCGGAACCAGCTTGGCGACGTGCGGCGGCTACTGCTGTGGTTCGGCGCCATCGCCCGAGGTCTCTGGCCCGCCAATACTTGCACCGATGGGCTCTACACCACCAGCGCAGCTCTAGGAAGATCGGCACAACCCCTGAGTTGCTCAGGAGTGGCTGCAAGTATGGTTTCACCGTGCGACCGAATGAGTCCGCGGCGAACACCCTTAGTAGAGCTTGAATTCTGCCGCTCCGAGGCGTTTTCATGCGATGGATGCTAAAGTATAATTGGTTGCCGGCTAATCCAGCATACATGTGCAAAGTTTGATGACTTAAGGAGGAGTAGAGAAGGAGAATTTTAAGGAACCATACTGGAAGCTCGGGTTGAGGCCACCGGAGAAAAATCTTGGAATTCGCCGGCGAGAGCTCACGACGTGGCTTGAGCTTCAGGTGGAAGCAGCGTGGAGTCCGTGCACTCCTTTTGCCACCCTTGCTCGGCCGTGGAAGTGGCTGTGGTGTGCTGCCCACGTGAGACTGATCGCCGTTCTTGAACTAAGTCGCGGCGGTCGTCGTTGATCATGGGGACAGAGGCCGAAACTCGGTGTTCTAGGCGTCAGGATAGTGGTGCTTGATCTCAGGGCGTTGCCTAGCAGCTCAGGGGGGGGAGGGCACGATTGTTTGCTCTGTTTTCCCGATCGACTGAGAGCTCGGGGGAAAAGAATGGTGCTGCTCGATGTCGCCCGCGAGGATAAGAAGGCAACCGGGTCTTCGCTCGGCTGAGGCGGTGAGGGTTGTGTGGGGGCACGAGAAGGCCGCCCTGGGCGCCAGCGCGCGAGGCAGGAAGCAGCTGGTGGCGCAAGCTTCTTCTCGGTGGCACACCCGGCAGCTGCTCGTTGGAATTTCCCACCGAGGCTGTGACTTTGTGTGCAAGTCACCCCTCTTAGCTCTATGACATGTGGGTCCCACTCTCAATTTTAACCCCTGAACTTAACTCCAATTCACTGTTGTAAACAGTAGTTCCCACAAAGCCCATGGTGATTTGAATTATCTACCCTTGAGCCATTTGAATTGGTTAGAACTCAAATTGGGTTTGGTTTGAATAAACTTCAGCACATGTTCAGTTTTGAAATTCAAATAAAGTTTGAATTTGCTCCACTTAGCTTATGTCAAGCTCAACTCCAAATGGAGTGAAAATTGGTGTGTGAGCTCCAAAAAATGTGCTGAGTAAGAATATGCCTCTCACTTTTGAATTCATGGGATAAAAACAGTTTGAATTTGAATGTGGTTTCAAACTGCCCTCTTTCTAGCTATGCCCAAGATGACCTCAAAAAGGTTTCTAATTTGGGTGAAACTTGGCATGGACATTCCTAGCAATGTGTAGGAGTTTTCCCAATGCCCAGCCTCTATATGATGTATGTGGGAAATGCCACTTTTACAATGTGTGAGTTTGTTTTCTAATGAGCATGTTGATGGTGGTTACTTGCTCTTCAAATGTGTTCATCAACTTGCTCCAAATGAGGTGTGTGTGTGGTGATGAACACTTTAACTAGGTGTCAAAAACTGAGGCCTTTACATCCCTCCCCCCTTAAAAGAATCTCGTCCCGAGATTATAAGGTGAAAATGAGAGATAGGACGGTGAAAAATTACCGGATATGCGACGTGAAAAAGTCGGGGTAGTTAGCGTGAAGAAATCCTTCGCTCTCCCATGTCACTTTGTACACGGAGTGATTACTCCATAGAACTTTGTAGAACCACAACGTGCGGTTGCGTGTGGTTCGGGCCTTTTCATTGATAATCTAACCGGTTCCTTCCGATAGGTGAGATCCGGTTTCAGTTCCTCTATGTCCTCCAGCTGAATAGTAGTTGATAGCTTGAGACACTTCCTCAGCTGGGAAATATGAAAGATGTCGTGCACACCGGAAAGTGCTTCTGGTAATTTCAGCCGGTATGCTACTGATCCACATCTTTCAGTAATCTGGAATGGACCGATGAACCGGGGTGCCAACTTTCCTCTCACCCCGAACCTGTTTACGCCCTTCATTGGAGACACACGTAGGTACACGTGATCCCCGACTTCAAACTGCAATGGGCGTCTCCTCCGGTCCGCATACTGTTTCTGTCGGGATTGGGCGGCTTTTAGGTTCGCTTGAATCGGCTGAACCTTCTCCTCTGCGTTGTTGACAAGATCAATCCCGAAGGTAACCCTTTCGCCAGACTCACACCAATTCAGTGGTGTGCGGCATTTCCTCCCGTATAGCGCCTCATAGGGCGCCATCTTAATGCTGGCTTGGTACTTATTTTTGTACGAGAACTCGGCTAACGGCAAGTTATCATCCCAATTCTTTCTGTGATTGATAGCGTAAGCTCGTAGCATGTCTTCTAGGATCTGATTTACCCGCTCGGTTTGCCCATCCGTTTGTGGGTGGTATGCTGAACTACGGATCAGCTTCGTCCCCAATGCAGCATGCAGCTGCTCCCAAAAACGGGACACAAATAAAGTGCCCCAGTCCGATACGATTGTACGGGGTACGCCATACAAGCATAGGATCCGTGAGATGTACAGTTCAGCATACTTTTTGGCGTTGTAGTTGGTGTTGACCGGTATGAAATGGGCAAGTTTGGTGAGCCGGTCGACGATCACCCACACAGAATCATGTTTCTTAAAGGTGGTGGGTAAACTGACGATGAAGTCCATGCTCACATCCTCCCACTTCCAGGCAGGAACGCCCAGTGGTTGTAGCAGTCCCGGTTTCCGCATATGATCTGCCTTCACCCTTCGACATGTATCACACTCGGGCACGTACTTTGCGATCTCCCGCTCCATCCGTGTCCACAAAAACTTGCTTCTGAGTTCTTGATACATTTTGTTGCTACCGGGGTGAATAGAAAATTTTGATAAGTGAGCCTCATCAAAAAATTTCTTCCATAACTCCGGGTTACGGGGTACGATTATTCGGTCCTTGAACCATAGGACGCCGTCTCCGTCTTTCCGGAAACATTTCAACTCCCCACTATCTACACGTCTCCGCAAATGCGACATGCCCTTGTCATGTTTCTGAGCTGCCGCTATTTCTTCACGGATGGTGGGGATCAAAACTAGGTTGTAGAGAGCTCCGTGTGGAATTACATGCAGTGGTGGGTTGCTCTCTTCCAACGGTGTGATGGTCAGATTGTTGACGTGTGACTTGCGGCTCAGCGCATCTGCCACTACGTTTTCCTTGTCCGGATGATAATGGATCTCTATTTCATAATCCTTTATCAATTCTAACCATCTTCGCTGCCTCATGTTCAGCTCCTTCTGAGTGAATACGTACTTGAGGCTCTTGTGGTCGGTATATAAATGTACGAGGTTACCGAGTCGGTAGTGCCTCCACATTTTCAGTGCAAGTACCACGGCAGCGAGCTCCAAGTCGTGAGTTGGATAATTCTGCTCATGGTTTCTAAGCTGCCGTGACCCATACGCGACCACTCTTCAGTCTTGCATCAGCACACATCCGAGCCCAATGCCGGATGCATCACAGTACACATTGAACGGTTTTGTTGTGTCTGGCTGCGCCAAAACCGGTGCTGATGTTAGGTGCTTAACTAAAGCCTTGAATGCTGCTTCACACGCTGGACTCCAAACATATTTGGTAGCCTTCTTCAGCAGCTCCATCATAGGCTTGGCAATCTTTGAGAAGTTCGGGATGAACATCCGATAATATACCGCGAGTCCTAGGAAACTCCGTACCACGTGAACAGTTCTCAGTGATTTCCAATTCAGCACTTGAGTGATCTTGCTCGGGTCTACAGCGATACCCTCCGCTGAGATGATATGCCCGAGGAAAGGCACTTGCGATATCCAGAATTCGCACTTGCTGAATTTTGCGTATAGCTTGTGATCCCGCAGCCATTGCAAGACTATACGCAGATGCTTCTTGTGATCTCACTCCGACTTGGAGTATACCAGTATATCGTCGATGAAGACCACGACAAACTTGTCCAGCTCCGTCATGAATACCGAGTTCATTAGATACATGAAGTGAGCTGGAGCGTTGGTGAGGCCGAAAGACATGACCAGGTACACATAAAGCCCGTACCTTGTCGAGAAAGCCATCTTCGGAATGTCCTCAGTCCGTATCTTAATCTGATGGTACCCGGATCTTAAGTCCATCTTGGAAAAGATCTTTGCTTCAACCAACTGATCAAACAACATGCCGATCCGTGGCAACGGGTACTTGTCCTTAATGGTTACGGCGTTCAATGGACGATAGTCCACGCAAAGCCGCAACGTCTCATCCTTCTTCTTCACGAATAATGCGGAACAGCCCCATGGCGAGGAGCTCGGCCTAATAAAACCCTTTTCCAGCAGGTCCGTTAGCTGGGTCTTCAATTCAGCCAACTCCTTGGGCGCGATCTTGTACGGCCTTCGGGATATTGGCTTGGTTCCCGGTGCAAGTTCAATCTTGAACTCCACCTCCCTATCGGGCGGCATCCCAGGCAAATCGTCCGGTAATACGTCAGGGAACTCTCGGACCACTGGAATATCTTCCAATCTGATGGTTGTGGCTTGATAGACACTTGGAAGTTTTATTTCTGGACTGTCCAGAAATAAGGAGTGAGATTCGTGCACTTTTGAATTTAAGTGCACAACTCGGAGGACGGTGTCTAAAACAGCGCCATGGCAGGTTAACCACGACATCCCTAAGATGACATCGACATTTTTCACACTAAAATTATGAGAGACGTAGGGTATACTCTACCCTCTAAGCACAATGGCGCTTTTGGGACCATCATGCTTGCTGAAATTTTCCCACCCGGTGAACAGATCACATAAGGACTATCAGTGGGTAGTATTTGCAAGCTATATCTATCAATGAAAGCTTGGCTAATGAAGCTATGCGTGGCGCCTGAATCAAATAATACTATGGCGGGATGCTGGTGGAGTTGGAAGATACCCGCAAGGATTGGCTCACCCTCCGGCACGTCCTCTATGGCAAGTTGGTGGACAGTGCCAGGCCTCGGGTTTGCCTGTCGCGCATTAGTAGGGTTCCGGGGCTGATTCCTCCCCGGAAGTTGCGGTGCAACTCTGCCGCCTTGTCTCTCCGGACAACTGCTGGCGAAGTGTCCTGGCCGACCACATTTGTAGCATGTGGCCGCTGCTTGTGCGGTGCTCGGGGGATGAAAGCCCGGCATGCGTTGCTGAGGTGCATACGCACGCGGCATCACCCGCTGCTGCTGTTGTTGCGGAGGTGGTACTGGCAGTGCCAGCCTGAATGCTGGTGCAGAATACGGCCGACTGTGGAATGGCATCGACCTTTGCGGTGGCTGCCAGCGTGGACCTGATGGTGGGCGATTCACCATCCAAAATTTCTGAGAAGGACCACTTCCTTGTCCGCTGCTTTGCGGCACGCTTCGCTTTCTCTCCGCTGCCGCTAACTCCTTGCCGGACTCCTCCTGGACAATCGCAGCATCAATGATGTCGTTGAGGCTGCCGCGATTGAACATCGCCAATTTGTCCTTCAGGAGCGGGTTAAGCCCCTGGTAAAAGTGGTCCCGCCGCTTCTCGCCAGTATCGGCGTGATATGACGCATAGAGCGCGAGATCGTTGAACGCCCTGGAGTATTCCAGCACCTTCCGGCTCCCTTGCTGCAGGTGTAGGAACTCCTGCATCTTCCTCTTCATCAGACCTGGCAGTATGTGATAGGCCTTGAAGGCCGCCCGGAACTCCGCCCAGGTCATAACTCGGTCGGTGGGCTGTGAACCACAGAAGTTTGCCCACCACGCGCTCACGGATCCCTGGAGCTGTTGGACCGCGAACTGAGTCTTGCGCTGCTCACTTAGTTGGAGCAGCCCGAACTTCATTTCTATCGCGCGGAGCCAGTTGTCCGTGTCGAGAGGTTCATCCGCCCTTGAGAATACCGGGGGATGAGTCGCTAGGAAGTCGGAGTAGGAGCTCTGTTGACGCTCCTCACGGTCTTGACGTCTCTCTGGGCGAGACGTATTGGCGATGAGAGTTTGCAGCAACTCCGTGTGCTGCTGATGGGAACCCGCCATTCCCGCCACGATGTCGGCCAGTGTAACTGTTGGCGGTCGCGGTGGCGGTGGCGGTGTTTGCTGTTGTTGTTGCTGCTGTTGCTGCTTCTGTCCCGAGGAGTCCTCGGGAGGCTGTTGGGAGGTTTCTCCCCCTTGACTAGAACCCCCAACGTCTTGGTTGGCACGAGTACGAGTCATTCTGAAATTCAAACAGCAGCGATCAGTACATGTCATACTTAAAATTCCATATGCAACAGTAGGTATTGAAAAGACACATTAATAATTTGCACAACATTCACATATATTTATAAAGCATAAATTTTATACAAGATACATTATTCTCGGGTCTCCGAGAAGTCGTGCTTATGTTGTCACTACCTATACATACGCCACTGCCTACACGACATGTCACTGGTTACAAAAGTTTGGGTCATACTACTCTAGTTGCCCTACTTGGCAGCGGTAACCCCCTACTCGGAGTAGAACTCGACCTCCTGTGGGTCGTCCTCCTCCAAAACCTCTGCTGCTGATGCTGGATCTACAACCTCTTCGCCCATCTCGGGCTCTCCCATAGCCGGATGACCCAAGACCACCGGTATGCCCAATACCGGAGGTACGAGGTCCTGCAATGCATGCACCTCATCCATGGCTTGGTTGTAGTCTTCTTCCCAGCCTTGCCCTTCCTCAATAGCATCGTCTCACTCTTGAGTAAGGTCCTCGTTCTGCTGGGTTAAAGTCTGCACCAACTCTTGTAACGCCGCGATGTCGACACGGCTTTTCTTCTTCGCCTTCTTCAGACGATGCAACTGATTATGCTGTTCGTTCAGTCGCTTGATCGTCGGAAGGAGCACATTGCGGAATACGCTGTGAGCACTCTCGAAATGGTCTCCACGGCTTGTGCTCTCCTTGATCTTTGCGGTGAGATGCTCCGTATGAACAGCTTGGCTGTCCATCACGGCCTTTCCCGCCCTCATTTGGAGGCTGAGGTTTGCCTCCGCGGGGTTGTACCTTAGGCAACCCAGGTCTGTTGCCTCCCGGTACCTCCCTTCCCACACATGATGAGCCCGTCCCTCCACCGGAACGAGCGCGTATGGAGTGCCCTCCATAGCCTTCACGTGTAGTTGGCAGAAACGTGACATGGTATCACGGGCTGCCAATTGCCACCTTCCCTCTGGTTGTCTACCTCTCACCGTGACGGTGAACGGCACCCAACCGGGTGGCATAGGTCCTGCAGTGACTTCCACATGGATTGTCCACGTCTTGTTCCCCTCCTCGCCTTCTTCCTTGGCGAATTACTGCGGCATTTGGTTGTACCCAAAATATTGAAGCATCTGCCACAATGCTTCCGGATAGCCGCTGAGGTGAGAACAGTGAGATTCCACCCACACGTTCTCGAACTGTTTATCCGCTGTCATCTGTAAAAATATATTTGAGAAATGTCAAATATTTATTTGAACAGTAAACCATTGAGTTATAACACAAAACATGTCATTGAACCCATAAAACTTGGAAATATAGTTCAAATTTAAACAAATTTGACTACTGACCTGCTGTCCAACATGACAGCTCTGACCATTTCCATTTCAACCTAATTTAGGCCATGCTAAATGCAAAACCAATTCTGGAGCGCAAAATAAAAGTTAAAGCTAACTTCAATAGCTTTCCAGAAAGTATTTGCTTGGCCTAACATCTGTCCTGGTTCAAAAGTTATGAGATGTCAAAGTTAACAGAATTTCTGGAGAAAGTTGGACAGCACCTCCCTGCTCTAGGTACTGATTTGATTCAAGAATTCCAATTAATTCTGCTCCCAATCTGACAAAACTCTCTGTTACAAAGTTGTAACCCATCTCATAAGATTTCCAGAACTACGTCATGTTCTATTTCTGGATTCTTATGCAGGAAGTTATGCTCAATTTACAGAGAGTGTTTGCTCTGCCCTGTTTTCTGGACAGTTTCAACTCTACTGCATTTTTCGATTGGTTATGTGTCGAAACACCTCTGGGCATCAACAGAAAAGTTGTAAAGATCTTCCAAAGCTTTCCAGAAATGTACCATATGACCCCAACCTCGAAAGAACTCAACCTCTAATCTCTGATTAACTTCAGCCTTAATTCAGCTGAAAACAGAGTGCTCTGTCCTTAGCAACCTATAAGTTGAAAACTTGTTAACTTTGAATATCCTAATTAATGGAAGAGGTTTTAATGCTCCAGATTAAAACTTTCAGTTTTTACAATGACGTTGTTCATTTAGTGGTGTGTGACGTCGATGCGTCACCAGAGCATGTCGGTACTACGTCCTCACAAAGAAAAACCTCTACCTGACTTAGCCGGCTTCGTTAGTTCAGTGGCACTAAATGTCACTCGCACACGGATGCTACATGTCTACCGTTTTGTGGTTAGACTACCTGCAAATAACTCAATCAATTGTCAGACTCGGCTGCACACCGAGTCCGGTATCCATACAGTTCGTACACCCGGCCATCATCACTCGCCTGGATGTTCTCAAGCCATACACGCCTTGAGCTACGTGTTCACGTTACTGACCATGTGACGGGATCTCCTCAAATTGCACCACGCATGCCAGGGACAGACGTTGCTCGAATACCCCAAACGACATGAAGAGTCGTAGAGGATATTAAAGCGGTCGGGTTACCTGCCACCCGTGGGGCTCCACCCTTCAGCTTGTGCGCACTGGTGGACAGCGCTTACGTGCACCCCCCAAGACATAAACGTCCCGAGATGCATGATTTTCCGACACAAGCAATTAGGTTAGTATGCCACTTTCTATACACTAATAACATCCTTATATGGGCTACTAACTCGTTCCTCACTGGATTTTCGAAAAGATGACCTTTTTAGTGCGTTAAACCTCAAGCGAGCTCTGATACCACGCTGACACGACCCCACAGTCTTGTCGAGCCAGGATCACGCTGAGGGGTGCTGCGTTGCACAGCACCGAATAACACACATCAAAGGTACAAAGCGGAAGAAAAAATTTTATTACACAAACTGGTTTATGAACATTTTTACATCAAAATATGTCCAGTCTACACTCACGGCCGTAGACTACGCATCAAGTTCACGTTCAGCCCGTGAACGTGTCCTTGCTAGCACGCACGCACACTAACACGGCGGCGTGCACGACTCCCACTCGACGGGGTTCCCCTCCTGGGGTTCCGTCTCTTCCTCGGGAGTCCCTTTCTCATAAAACCCTGCAAAAGCTTCAAAAACAAGCAGTGAGCACGAAGGCTCAGCAAGACTGACCCGTCTCTCCTAAACATGAAACTGCTACATGAGGGTAATGGGTTACATGAGGTAAAAATCAGTTGCAAGGACTCGCCTAATTAGTAGAACCTTACTTTCAAGTTTTAGCAGCAGGTTGTGGAGAACCTTACGCTAAGGCACATGAGAGAGGCGCAATCAAACAAGAAACGCATTTCTCTCATGTACTTTGCCCAAAGTTGAAAAGAACTTTAGTTAGCTCTAAGCTACAGCATATCATTAACAATCAATGTCCAGCTTTCAATCAGCAACATTTTAACATGTAACTAGCCTGTTCTTTCTACGTCACGGTACAGTGAACAAGTGGTACTCACTGACCACGAGGGACGGCGATTATAATCGATTTACACCTGCAGGGTTACCCGAACAACCCGTCACGTACGCCCGTACTCGATGTTGCCTACAACAACCATCACGGACGTCGTACGCGACTACCTTTCACCCGTTAGCCAAATGTTGAACCGGTCCAATCGTCCCGAGCAAGAGGTCTCTGCACGCGCATCTAAGTGCCGCCAGCCGATTTACACCTCGAGCTCTCAACCTACCCTATGAACGACCAGCTATGCCTCAACACCCAGCTACCCGAGTTACATCAGTTTCCCGGTTCCCATATAGCCGGTAGGTCTTCGGTACTGTTCTAGCTTGTTCAACAGGCCCGCACACGGCTCGGTCCTCAATTGACACAAGCGGAGCTATAGAACCCAGGTCCCAAAGTCCTGCTGCCCCTACTCTCCGCTCGGTCTCATTTTTCTTGCCATGTGTTTCATGTGCTATCTCTACCCGAGTCGAGTGCCTCTAGCCTATGCTCGCGAGTAGTTCCAACTACTCGACTTGTACCGAATCCTACTCTATCTTAGCATTGCAGTAGCTAACGGGGTTTTCAATCCCAATCCCAACCCATGGCTTTCTTGGCTATGCATTTGGGTTTCCAAACAAGACTCTAGTGCAAGAAATAATGATACTCAAGCAAGTGTTCCAAACAATAAAACTTTGTAAAAAGGTTAATGCAAACCGGAGCTTGCCTTGCTGCTCTTGGTCGTAGGCTAGCTGCTCCTATGGAGTAACGAAGTCTAGGACTTCGGGTTCCTCCTCGACCATAGCGACTACATGATATAAGAAGTACATGTATTAATTAAATGCATTTGAATTGAGTTTTTAACTTGTGAACCTTCTAAGTCTCACTAGACAGACCCAAAGACTGTGAAACTTTTACTGTGGCTTGTTTACAACCTAAACATAGACTTGGTCAAATTTTAGTTGCAGCACAGCTCAATTGAGCCCTCCACAAATAATCATGTCCTTGACCTTAATTGGAACTCTTAGGGTGTTCTAGGGATTTTCATGGAGCAAGCCATGCCTTTCTGAAAACTAGATTTTCAGAGGGTTCTAATGGAGTTGGTCTCACTTAATTTGAAGGTTCCTAGCTAAAGATATGAGCTAAACAATTTCAGAGAAAATTCTAAAAATGTTTCTGAACCTTTTCTATTTTCTTTGGAACAGTTTCACTAATCACACAATTAGGTGTATCAAATGAGCTCAAATGGATCTGAAATTTTTATGGTAGTTCAGGGATATTTTGGTGAACCTCATAGGAAAATTTCAGAATTTTCCTCCAAGGGATTCTCCAGTTAAAATTCCACACATTTTCAAATTTGAGGAATTAATTCTGGAGAAATAAGGATTTTCATGAAGTGAAACTTAATTTGCTGGAAAGTACTCAGAGAGCTGAATCCAACAAAATTTGGTTCACTCGATTTGAAGCTTCCTAGCCAAAGGTATGAGGATTTGAAGTTTGAACTAAACCTGAAATTCGGGGAAAAGATTAAATCTGCTGGTGGGCCACGTGGACACGTGTTGTGTGCTGAGGCGTCGGCACACCGTGGTCTACGGAGTCTTTTTCCCGTGAGCACACTGGATCCAAGCCGCAGCCCGATCCCGATTTAAATTATGAGCCACTGACAGCCGGGCCCCGCGTCTTCTCCTTCCTCCCGCCTTTTTCCTCGCGCCCGCGCGCTCTCCCTCGCTGGAGCAGACGGCTGCTCGCCGGACCGGCGTTTCCGGCCGCCGCCCAGCTAGAGGTTCGCTGCCAGAGGGTTTAGGTCATCGAGGAACACGATGGTAGGCTCTGCTTGGGCTGCCGGTGGCCGGAACTAGCTTGGCGACGTGCGGCGGCTACTGCTGTGGTTCGGCGACGTCGCCCGAGGTCTCTGGCCCGCCAATACTTGCACCGATGGGCTCTACACCACCAGCGCAGCTCCAGGAGGATCGGCACAACCCCTTAGTAGCTCGGGAGTGGCCGCAAGTATGGTTTCACCGTGCGACCGAATGGGTCCGCGGCGAACACCCTTAGTAGAGCTTGAATTCCGCCGCTACGAGGCGTTTTCATGCGATGGATGCTAAAGGATAATTCATCGCCAGCTAATCCAGAATACATGTGCAAAGTTTGATGACTTAAGGAGGAGTAGAAGGAGAATTTTAAGGAACCATACTGGAAGCTCGGGTTGAGGCCGCCGGAGCAAAATCTCGGAATTCGCCGGCGAGAGCTCACGATGTATCTTCAGCTTCAGGTGGAAGCAGTGTGGAGTATGTGCGCTCCTTTTGCCACCCTTGCTCGGCCGTGGAAGTGGCTATGGTGCGCTGCCCACGTGAGACCGATCGCCGTTCTTGAACTAAGTCGCGGCGGTCGTCATTGATCACGGGACAGAGGCCGAAACTCGGTGTTCTAGGCGTCGGGGGAGTGGTGCTTGAGCTCAGAGCGTTGCCTAGCAGCTCGGAGGGGCGAGGGCATGATTGTTTGCTCTGTTTTCCAGATCGACCGAGAGCTCGGGGGAAAAGAACAGCGCTGCTCGATGTCGCCCGTGAGGATAAGAAGGCAACGGGTCTTCGCTCGGCTGAGGCGGTGAGGGTCGTGCAGGGGCACGAGAAGGCCGCCCTGGGCGCCAGCGCGCGAGGCAGGAAGCAGCTGGTGGCGCCGGCTTCTTCTTGGTGGCACACCCGGAAGCTGCTCGGTGGAATTTCCCACCGAGGCTGTGACTTTGTGTGCAAGTCACCCCTCTTAGCTCTATGACATGTGGGTCTCACTCTCAATTTTAACCCCAGAACTTAACTCCAATTCACTGTTGTAAACAGTAGTTCCAACAAAGCCCATGGTGATTTGAATTATCTTCCCTTGATCCATTTGAATTGGTTAGAACTCAAATTGGGTTTGGTTTGAATAAATTTCAGCACATGTTCAGTTGTGAAATTCAAATAAAGTTTGAATTTGCTCCACTTAGCTCATGTCAAGCTCAACTCCAAATGGAGTAAAAATTGGTGTGTGAGCTCCCAAAAATGTGCTGAGTAAGAATATGCCTCCCACATTTGAATTCATGGGATAAAAACATTTTGAATTTAAATGTGGTTTCAAACTGCCCTCTTTCTAGCTATGCCCAAGATGACCTCAAAAAGGTTTTTAATTTGGGTGAAACTTGGCATGGACATTCCTAGCAATGTGTATGAGTTTTCCCAACGCCCAGCCCCTATATGATGTATGTGGGAAATGCCACTTTTACACTTTGTGAGTTTGTTTTCTAATGAGCATGTTGATGGTGGTTACTTGCTCTTCAAATGTGTTCATCAACTTGCTTCAAGTGAGGTGTGTGTGTGGTGATGAACACTTTAACTAGGTGTCAAAAACTGAGGCCTTTACACGAGCTCCGGTTGTGCCGCGTGTCAAGCGAGCGAGACCTCCCTCTCCTTCGGAGGTGAGCTCCGCGTGCGCCACGTATCCTGGCGGTCGGGACCTCCTCTCTATTCGGAGGTGGCTCCGCGCACACCACGTGTCAGTGCCGGACCTTCCCTCTCTTTGGAGGTGGCTCCGGGTGTGCCACGTATCCTAACAGTGCCAGACTTCCTTTCTTCTCAGAGACGAGCTCCGAGGTTAACACGTGTCCAACAGTGACGGACCTCCCGGATGCGAGCTCCGGAGGTGACACGTTTTCGGCAGTGTCGGGTCTCCCGGAGGTAATCTCTGAAGGTGACACGTGCCCCTCGTGGCTGGTCCTCTCTTTTCCACGGTGAATAGCTCCTAAGGTGACACGTGTCCTGCGGAACTGCCTACGCTTCTCCGCAGAGGCTAGCTCCGGGGGCAACACGTGTCTCACAGGGTCGGACCTCTCCCCCTTTGCGGGGATGATCTCCGAAGGCGCCACGTGGCCAGCGGGCTGCGAGAGTTGTCTTTGGCACTCTTGGTGAACTGGATTTTGCTCTTTTTGGCTATCTTTTTAATTCTTTCTCTGTCCCCTCTTCTTTCAAAATGTTTTCTATACATGAAACATGAATACATGCAGAAACCAAAAATGACGGTGTCACAAATCTACCCCTCTTAAATTGAATCTCGCCCTCGAGATTCGTTAGTAGAGAACAGATGAGGGAATTCTGCCTTGATGTCTTCTTCACGCTCCCATGTGGCTTCAGCTTCAGTGTGATGGTTCCATTGTTTCTTGCACCATCGGATCACTTTGTTCCTTGTGACCTTTTCCTTTACGTACAAAATTCGGACAGGGTGCTCCGCATAAGTCAGGTCCTCTTGAAGTTCAAGCTCTTCCATTGGTACTTGCTCCTCTGGTACTCTCAAGCACTTCTTGAGCTGAGATACATGAAACACGTCATGTACGTCGGAGAGATATGTTGGGAGCTCTAGTTGATAGGCTACTTCTCCTCACTCGTCCAAAATCTTAAATGGTCCGATGTAGCGAGGTGCTAGCTTGCTTTTGATGTTGAAACATCGTTGGCCACGGATAGGTGATACTTTAAGGTATACGAAGTCTCCTACTTCAAAAGTCAACTTCCTTCGCCTATTGTCCGCATAGCCTTTCTGTCGTGACTGAGAAGCCTTTAAGTTCTCCCATATCGTTTGGACTTGCTTTTCAGCTTCTTGTAGCACTTCGGGTCCAAACACCTGGTTCTCTCCGGTCTCGTTCCAGAACAGCGGTGTTCTACACCGCCTACCATACAATGCTTCGAAAGGCGACATCTTCAAGCTAGCTTGATAGCTGTTGTTATAGGAGAATTCGGTGTACGGTAAACTCCTATCCCAACTACGCCCACGTTTCAAGGCGCAAGCTCTCAACATGTCCTCCAAAATTTGGTTTGTCCTTTCGGTTTGTCCATCGGTTTGTGGGTGATAGGCGGAGCTAAAATCCAGACGTGTACCCATAGCTTTCTGCAGCTTCCTCCAGAATCTAGAGGTAAACTAAGAACCTCGATCTAAGACTATCCTCCTCAGGACTCCATGACGGCACACGATCTGTTCCATGTACAACTCGGCTAATTGTGCAACGTTGTACTTGTCCCTTACTTAGAGAAAATGGGCTGTTTTTGTCAATCGGTCCACGATAACCCAGATGGAGTCATAACACGACTGAGTACGTGGCAATCTGACGATGAAATCCATACTGATGTCCTCCCACTTCCACTCGGGTACCTTCAAGGGTTGCAACAATCCAGCGGGTCTTTGATGTTCGGCCTTCACCCGTTGGCATGTGTCGCATAGGGCAACGTATTCGGCTGTGTCCCTTTTCATACCATCCCACCAATAACAAGTCTTCACGTCCTTGTACATTTTGGTACTTCCGGGATGTATGGAATAGGGTGAATCATGTGCCTCTTTTAATATCATGTCGCGGATGTGCTTCACGTTAGGCACACAAATCCATTTTCCTAGCCAAAGTGTACCCTTCTCATCTCCTTTGAAATCCTTCTCTATTCCTTGTCGGATCCTTTCCTTGATCTCCTTGATCTCCTCATCCGTTGCTTGGCCATCTCTTATCTCGCTCCAATGATGAGTGGAGTTCCATCACTTCCATCTTGTTCAAGAATCCGTGGTGTAACCGTTCGAACTCCTTACGTAGTTCGAGTAGGTAGCTCCCAAACCGTGAGTTGGTGACATGCTCCCTTCTGGCTCAATGCATCAGCTACTACATTGGCCGTTCTAGGGTGGTAGATGATTCCAACATCGTAATCCTTGATGAGTTCCAACCATCGACGTTGCCTCAAATTGAAGTCCGTTTGTGTAAATATATACTTGAGGCTTTTATGATCCGTATAGATCTCACATCGATGACCAAGGATATAATGTCTCCAAATCTTCAATGCATGCACTACTGCTGCTAGCTCCAAGTCATGTGTAGGATAATTAAGCTCGTTCTTCTTTAATTGTCGTGAGGCATAGGCTACCACTTGTCCTTCTTGCATGAGCACACATCCGAGCCCTTGTATGGATGCGTCACAATATATGTCAAAGCTCTTGCTCATGTCCGGCAATACCAAAACCGGCACTATGGTTAGCCTTTTCTTTTGTTCCTCAAAACATTCTTGGCATGCTGGTGTCCATTGGAAGGCTTTTCCCTTCGTTAGCAACTCTGTCATAGGCTTTGCTATCTTAGAGAAGTTCTTGATGAAGTGTCAGAAGTATCCAGCCATCCCATGAAAACTCCGAATATCCCTCACGTTTTGCGGTTGGTTCCACTTCAGAACATCTCCCACTTTTCCGAGATCAACCGATACTCCTTCCTTGGAGATAATGTGGCCTACGAACGATATTTCCTGTAGCCAGAATTGACACTTGTTAAGCTTGGCATACATTTGATGCTCACTCATTTTCTGCAAGGTCAATTTCAAATGTTCATCGTGCTCCTCCTCACTTTTGGAATACACCATAATGTCATCGATGAAAACCACGATGAACTTATCCAAGTACTCCATGAAAACTTTGTTCATAAGGTACATGAAGTATGCGGGTGCATTTGTTAACCCAAAAGACATGACGGTATATTCATACGAACCATACCGTGTTCGAAAGGCAGTCTTGGGTATATCGGAGGGCTTAATCTTCAGCTGGAAGTATCCCGACCGAAGATCAATCTTGGAGAACACTCGGGCTCCTTTCATTTGGTTGAATAGGTCTTATATACGGGGCATAGGGTATTTGTTCTTAATTTTAACCTCGTTGAGAGACCTATAGTCCACGCACATCCTTTGGGTCCCATCCTTCTTGTCTACGAAGAGCACAGGGGCTCCCCATGGTGACGAGTTGGGACGTATAAAACCCTTCTCCAACTGCTCCTGAATTTGCTTCTTGAATTCCACTAGTTCATTGACGGGCATCCTATAGGGTCTCTTTGCTATGGGTGCAGTTCCGGGTACCCAATCAATGGCAAACTCAATGTCCCGGTTAGGTGGCATACCTGGAAGCTCTTCCAGGAACACGTCCGAGAATTCTTGAACCACTGGAATGCTGTCCAATGTTGCTCCTTCGACGTGGTTCAAAATTGCCTTCTTGGTTGTTTGTTGGGCTGACTCAATCTCGATACGAATACCGTGCTCGTTTGTCAACTGCACGCTCCTCTCAGCACGTTGGATTACTCCGTTGTGCTTGCTTAACCAATCCATCCCGAGTATTATGTCAAACCCTTGGGAATCCAAGACAATGAGGTTGGCAAGGAAGTCTACCCCCCCTTATTTTAAGGTTTAGTTTCGGACATACTATATTAGTCCTCATCTCTCCACCGGGAGAATTAAATAACATAGCACATTTTAAGTGTGATATGGGTAGATTATGCTTGGCAACATACTTGGATGATATGAAGGAATGTGATGCTCCAGAATCAAATAAGATGGTGGCTGGGTTGGAGTTGGCAAAGAACATACCAATTACGACGTCCTCAGCCTGTTGTGCTTCCTCAGCAGAGACATGGTTCACGTTGCCGCGAGGATAGTTCTACTGTCCACGGTTTCTTTGATTGTCCCCTCCGTTCAGTCGCCGGTTCTGCTTGGGCACGATGCCTTGCTGTCCAGGGCCTCTCCTTGGGCACTGACTCACGAAGTGTCTTGTTTCCCCGCATGCAAAGCATGCCCTGTTTCCTACGGCAGCAGGTACATTGGGGCGGGGGTTTTGAACAGGAGCGCCCATGTTGGGTCGGGGCACCGGAGGCAAAGGCACACGAGGTGCTTGTGCAACGGGTCGTTGCTGTGGTGGCTGTCACACCCGGTTTTTCGGAAGAACAAACAAGTGAATATCACATGTATGCTAGGACCATTTTCTCATACATGTGATGACAAATAGTGAAGCATCATTTATTACAAGCCAGGTGTCAAATATAAATAAGTCTTACATATCAAATGTTTCGATGGACAAATATAGGTTCATCACAAGTAAATAAACTAGCAGCGGAATATTATTCTTGAGGGCTCCTTCACAGGCGTTGCCCGGGGGTCTCCATGAACCTAGAAACCTTCTTCGGGTCCAAAGTCTTGGTCATTATACACCACCTCATTATCTTGACCTGAGCAGCAATATAAACCAACAAATATGCAAGGTTGAGTACCGATGGTACTCAGCAAGTGTGGGAAAATTATGTCATGCATGGGTAGAACAAGGGGAGGTTGAACTCATGGTTAAAGCACTACGCAATTAATACCTATCACCTTAGCTTATTTAGCACCTATATTACTACACAGGTGAAATGGTCCCAATCTCCCATCCCATCATCATAATCAAATAATCATAACATCATTTCCAATGTTAAGCTCCCCGCTTAACATCCACATCTTCCAAAACCATCACTCCTCTAATCATGAATAAGTCCAAGCCGCTCTTGACCGTGAGCACGGCTGTCATGACAGTTTTGACTCTGTAGAGTTTGCACCACTGTACCCACATGTAGTGATTTCATCCCCCGTTGCCGGGTGGACTAAAAGAACCTCCATTATGCCAGTGGCTACGAACCACATTCACACTTCCCAGGTGTGTAGCCAGGAGATCACTACGAAGCCTTTACAAAGGGATTCCCGACGAGCGTGGGCCCACTAAGGTTTCACCCCTAACAGCATACAAGAGGCTCCAACCCCGCTGCAGTGGCCCCCTCTTGAGCCTTGCGGTTCATATGGTAGTCCAGCTGACACCTATTCCCCGCACCATCCAACACACCCATACTACGCCGGGGATACACCTAATTAATTGGCCAAGCTGCCCCATCTCAGCATGTGGTTGGCACGGTAAAGCCAGGTTACATGCTCCATGAACCGGTCCTTAGGATCCAGGCAAGTACTAAACACAAACCCGAGTCTCATGCACCCAGCACACAAACAAAACATCCAACTTGCCTTGACTCCTACCTCTACATAACCCACAATATCTCATTCAAGAGTATGGTAAAATAAACTGATTATCTCATATCCCAAATATCCCATTCTAATCATGGCTAAGCATTTGCATAATAATAAATGACATGATAAAATAAATCCCAACCCAAGCTACAAGGAAACAAGGTAATGCAATTCTAGGGAAACTTCCTAGCATGGATTTCATATTTAACTTGACAATGCAATAATTCTATCTAAACATCCTAGTATAGGATCAAAGTGGTCAAGGACACTTGCCTCCTTCCTGCTGCTCTTGGAATGGGTAGTCCTGATCTTGGAAAGGGAGAACATGCTCTGGAGCAGGTTCTACATCATACCATCACACATAGCAAAAGAAAAACAACAATCCATAAGACATAGTTCACACTTCCACTTCAAACAAACCACGCATTCACTTTTATGAAAGTCATTCACAATTATATGTGTTGTGGTTACTCTATGTGTGTTGATCTTTGGCTTACATATACTTTTAATCATGTGTATATGATTCCTACTTTTGCATTCACATTTATGCTTACATACTATATATATGAGTTTCCAATTTAAATAAGTTCCTTATATTTAATTACTACACCTTTTAGCTACCAAGTATGCATGAAAGGTATTTTCCTACTCCATATGTGTCTTCATAATTTCTACCAACCCTAAACTGAATTCTTTGGATTTTAGAAACTTCATTTATCATTTACTAGTTGCTATATTTTCAAATTTATTTCCTATGCCTAAATGTGAACTTTATTATGAAAATAACAAGACACATCATCTAAACAAAATAGGTTCTGATCTAAAATATTTAATAATATATTTTTGACCTTTTCCTCTGATGTAAACTATTTTACATTTATTTTCCCTGTTTTCAGAACTATTCTTTACTTAAAAAGGTGTCCCTATAACTAATAAATGTGAATAATAAATTAAACAGATTCATTTCAGCCAAAAATCTATTTTTATCCCACTCCAAAGTTTTCTAAGTACTGAGAAAGTTTTTAATTTAATTTTTACAATATGTTTGTTCCACTTTTTAAATTTTAAATACTAGCCACGTATTCAATTTCCTAATTTTAATATCAAACAGGGTTAAAAAGGTAAACTCACCCCACTACAGGGTCTATAATATTATTTTAAGAATTCTCAGGGGTCTAGCTACACATAACAGAGGAGTTTTTCCTAATTTTTATTAAGTCCAGGGGCTAAAACTGATTTTTAAATGAATTTACATGATTTTCTGAAGTTCCAGGGGCTAGATCAGAAGTTTCCGGCGCTAGCTCTTATTTCCCGAGAACCCAGGGGGTAGCACGTAAGATTTCCAGTCTTTATAACGCGGGGCTGACGTGGACCGTCCGATTTAAAACAGACGGCTGAGATTATAACATCGAACCGGTACGCGGGGATTTAAACCCTACCGTGTGATCTAAAATAAACGGCGCACAAGCTGCCACGTCGCTCTGATCGAGCGCGGGCGGCGCTGCCGGCGGCGCACGGCGGCAGGAGGCGGCGATCTCGCCGGAGAGTTTCGGATCTTCGGGAATTCTTCCTAGAACTGTGATTTTATGGCATAGATCGGCGGAGGGGAGGTCGGGGATCTCACCTCGGGAGTTTTCTTGAGCTCGGAGGTCCTGGAAAGCGATCGGCGACGAGGTCCAAGGTGTATTCACGACGAGGCTCGTCGGCGCTGTGTTTACACCGCAAGTCACCGAGTTTTTTGCACCTGCAAGGTTCCCCGGAGGCGGTGGATCAAGACCAGCGAGTTAGATCGGAATTTCCGAGCGTAGATCGGGCAGAATTCACCGGAGGGGCTCGGGTTCTCACCGGAGTAAAATCGGCGGATCGCGTGGGAAAAACGGGACAAGGCCGGGGTTTTTATAGACGGGGGAGGGCGGCGGGTTGGTTTAGATCGATCTGGAGTCTTCGGGGTCCGGAAATCGGCTGGGATATGCGAGAATTCCCGATCGGTTTTGATTCGGGTGAGAGTCCCGGCGTGGGCGCGAGGAAGAAGAAGGCTGGTGGGCCCCCAATGTCAGTGGGAAGAAGGGGGGCGCGCGCGGCTGCGGGCTGGCGCGGGATTCGGTGAGCCGGCTGGTGGGTTTCGGCCCACTGGCCGGTTTTTTTTCTGTTTTCCTTTTTCTTTTTCTATTTCTTTTCTGTTTTGAGTTTAATTTGAATTCCAGTTTGAATTTGAATTTTTGCAACACATGCAACACGTCCAAAAAATATTAAACTCCCCTCTGAGCAGGATTTTGGGGTGTTACAGCTCTACCCCCCTTAAAATAAATCTCGTCCTCGAGATTGGTGGTTCTAAGAAAACAATTCCGGAAATTGTGCCTTAAGCTCATCTTCTCGCTCCGAGGTGGCTTCCTCTTCTGAGTGATGCTTCCACTGCACCTTGCACATCCGGATTCTTTTATTTCTGGTGAGGCGTTCCATTGTCTCCAAAATCTTGGATGGTTGCTCGGCATAAGACAAATCCTCAGCTACGTCCACTTCATTCATGGGTAACACCTCTTCACGCATTCTCAGACATTTCTTGAGTTGTGACACATGGAATACATCATGCACATCCGATAGGCGAACCGGTAATTCTAGTTGATACGCCACTTCGCCTTTCCTCTCCAGAACTTGAAAGGGTCCGATGTATCGCGGTGACAACTTCCCTTTCACCTAGAACCGACAAAGTCCTCGGATAGGGGACAGCTTGAGATAGACATAGTCTCCCACGTTGAAAATGAGTTCTCTTCTCCAAACATCGGCATAGCTCTTTTGTCGTGTCTGTGCTATCCTCAAGTTGTTGTGAATTTCCCTCACTTTCGCCTCGGCTTCTTGTAGTACTTCAGTACCAAACACTTTACTTTCCCCCGTTTGGTTCCAAAGCAGGGAAGTTCCGCATTTTCTCCCATACAAAGCTTCGAACGGTGACATCTTCATACTAGCCTGATAGCTGTTGTCAATCTTTTCTTTAACTCCTGAAAACTCGTCTCACACTGTGGTGTCCATGTGAATGTGATTCCCTTCTCCAACAGTTTGGTAAGGGGTCTAGAGATCTTAGAGAATCCCTCGATAAACCGTCGATAGTATCCAGCCAACCCCAAAAAGCTTTGAACTTCCCCGACATTTTCAGGGGTCTTCGACTTCTGTATATCCTCGATTTTGGAAGGATCCACGGAGATTCCTCCCTCCGAGATTATATGTCCTAAGAAGGGAACTCTCTTCAGCCAAAACTCACACTTGCTCAATTTGGCATATAGTTGGTGTTCTCTCAGCCTTTGCAACACCAACCTTAGATGTTTCTCATGTTCTTCATCTTTGGAGAAGACGAGAATGTCATCTATGAAAACCACCACAAATTTGTCCAGATATTCCATGAATACCTTGTTCATGAGATACATGAAGTATGTCGGGGCATTAGTTAGCCCCAAAGTCATGACAGTGTATTCATACAATCCGTACCGAGATACGAAAGCTATCTTGAGAATATCAGATTGCCTTATCTTGAGTTGGTGGTATCCCGACCTGAGATCAATTTTCGAGAACACACAAGCTCCCCTCAATTGATCAAACAAGTCTTCAATGCGGGGTAATGGGTACTTGTTCTTGATGATTACCTCATTCAAGGCACGGTAATCCACGCATAACCTTTGGGTTCCGTCGTTTTTGGGCACGAATATCACTGGAGCTCCCCAAGGTGAGGAACTAGGACGAATATACCCCTTCTCCGTCAATTCTCTCAAATGATCCTTGATTTCTCCTAGCTGCTTGGAGTTCCGATAAGGTCTCTTGTATATTGGGGCTGTTCCAGGCACTAGCTCGATTGCAAATTCCACTTCACGATCGGGAGGCATACCTGGCAACTCATCCGGAAAAACATCTGGATTTAATTTAATGTCCCTCCTAGGCTCGTGTATTGTTATGAACTTTACTCTTGTGCCACTAGGGTGAGTTAGTTCCACCGTTCTGGTCGAACAATGGATAATCCCTTTATGTTTGGTCAACCAATCCATACCCAAGATAATATCTATCCCTTGTGAATTTATCACTATGAGGTTAGCAGTAAATACTACCCCATTAATGTCTAGGTTCACCTTGGGACACACTTGTCTTGTCCTTATTTCTCCACCTGGAGAGTTTACGGCTAGCATGTGGTTCATTTGTGTGGTTGCTATGTCATGCTTCTTAACAAACCCTTGAGCAATGAACGAGTGGGTAGCACTAGAATCAAACAGCAGGGTTGCAATGTGTAAATTGGCAGGAAACTTACCAACTACCTCGTCGGGTGCCTCTTGTGCTTCCTCCATAGTGACGTGGTTCACCCGTCCTCTAATCACATTCTGCTGTTGTGGCTGCGTGGGCTTCTTCTTTGGGCACTTATGGGCGTAGTGCCCCACTTCACCACAATTAAAACATTGCACCCCAACCTTAGGTGCTTGGCCTTTATTGTCTTGGGGTTGGTTTGGGGGTCCTTGCACTGCTGGTCGAGGTGGATATGCAGGGCGAGGCTGCTGTACAAACTGACGTTGTGGCTGAGCTGGTGCTGCCGGAGGCCTGTAGTTGGGGTTGTACCCTCTTGGTGCTGAGTAGGGTACCGCAGCACGGTTCGTCTGCCCTGCAGGTTGTTGCATCAGACGCGGGCGGGTGTTGCTCCCTAAGGCTTGGTGTGACCACCCGGCCTTCCTCTTGTTCTCATTTTCCAAAGCCCTCAGCTTCCTTTCTACCACAAATGCTCTGTCCACCATCTTTTAGAAGTTTCATACTCATTTGAGGACATTGCACACTGCATTTCTGCGGTAAGTCCTTCCACGAAACAATCTTGTTTCTGCTCATCAGTCTCTATGTCTCGTGGGGCATAACGGGATAGTTGAGTAAATTTAGTGAGGTATTCCCTCACCGTCATGTTTCCCTGCTGCAGTCCCAAGAACTCCTTCCTCTTGTTTTTGAGTTCACCTCTTGGGATGTAATGGTTGCGGAAGCTACGCTTGAACTCTTCCCAAGTGATGTTCTCAGGGTCATGATGGGCAGCCACGTAGGCGGTCCACCAATCAGCAGCAGGTCCATGCAATTGATGAGAGGCAAACAGCACCCTCTCATATCCTTGGCACTGTATGATCCTCATCTTGCTTTCAATGGTCTTTAGCCAATCATCTGCCTCCAGAGGTTCAGCAGCACTTGCAAACTTTGGAGGTTGAGTTCCTAGAAACTCACTCAACCTTGGTTGCCGTGGTGCAGCTTGTGGAGGTGGAACTTGATGCAAGTTGTCCACCACTTGAGTCAGGTCCTTGATGAGCTGATTTTGATTCTCCAGCATTTGATGGAGGGGATCAACTCCTTCATGGCGTCCACCCCTGTCTTGGCCTCCAGAAAGATGAGGGTTGCAGGCCTCATCATTGTTGTTGGCGGGGTTGGCAGCATGACCTTTTCCTCTTCCGGCCATCTAGCATGATCAATAAAATGTTAATTTAAAGTATTACGTATTATCTTACTACTTTCACTTGTTTGTACTTTGAAGTGTTGAAGCTTTGTTATACTTTTCTGAGGGTTCATATCTCACACAAAAATAACTGCAATATTATTTCATGTGGGTTCACAGACCAAAGCAAAACAATCTGAAGACGAGGCTGTGGACAATACTCATGGCCTCCACAACTCACGTCACACACCAAGCATTAACACACCATAATCTAAGGTAACGACTCGACTATTCGACATCTTGCCAACTAATGGAAGGATTCTACACTACTCGTTTTCTTGAGCTGGCTCCTCGGGATCTTCCTCATCATTTCGGCTGCCTTCTGACTCTGCTTTGGGTGGGGAGGCTGCTGGTGGAGAAGTGCGACGACGCCTGATCGCCCGGCGATCTGGGAGTCAGGAGTCCATGTATCATTCACGGTGACACACAGTTCATTCCCATCTCCTCTTTCTCTCACCCTTAAGCAGGCTCGCAGCAACGCCTCCGTTTCCTTCAGGGTGTCCCGAACATCCTAAAGCTCTTGCTGACACTCCTGCAGTCGAGTGCTGAGCATAGCAGCATCCTCCAAGCACAAGTCCATGTGCTCATGGGAAGTCCCTTGCTGCACTGGCGGGTACATGTACTCCGTGGTACCACTCTCACGCTGGAGGACTTACATGTACTCAGTCCTGTCCAGGTGGCGATGATAGATGTGACTCTGGCAGGTGATGGCCTCCCAGGTGACATCCTTCTCTACATCGACCTGTGTCGCTCTACAAGATGGAGAGCGGTGGATCTTAAGCAGCCGATTTTCGTGTATAATCCTCATCTCTGAACTCCATTCTTCCCTCTTCTCACGGATGGTCCTGGTGGAGTTACAGTGGATGATTAGCTTGCCCGTATTGCCGGCGGCTTCGAGCATACATCGAAGACGGCGCAACAAGCCTCCTACTGCCAATCTGTAGGAAAGGTACGTCACCGGACGGCTCTCCTCTCTTTCGGCAAGGGCAACTACGGGAACTCTCCCTCCTGTGGACTTGCGAGCGGTGCGAATCATGCGAACCATCTAAAACAAAAAGCATTTAAACTTAGGTTAGATAAACTTTTTAAACAAAAATCCTATTTTGAATGAAAATTGGGGTAAGATGAAGAAAGTGACTCATTAAATAACACTTTTCAACACACACCTTGTAAAATAGTTTCTTAAGAAAATAGGGCCCTTAAATACGTCCATTTCTACCTAGGTCCACGTTCCTACGGGCAACCTTGGCTCTGATACCACTTCTGTCACACCCGGTTTTTCCGAAGAACAACCAAGTGAATATCACATGTATGCCAGGATCATTTTCTCATACATGTGATGACAAATAGTGAAGCATCATTTATTACAAGCCAGGTGTCGAATATAAATAAGTCTTACATATCAAATGTCTCGATGGACAAATATAGGTTCATCACAAGTAAATAAACTAGCTGCAGAATATTATTCTTGAGGGCTCCTTCACAGGCGTTGCCCGGGGGTCTCCATGAACCTAGAAACCTTCTTCGGGTCCAAAGTCTTGGTCATTATACACCACCTCATTATCTTGTCCTGAGCAGCAATATAAACCAACAAATATGCAAGGTTGAGTACCGATGGTACTCAGCAAGTGTGGGAAAATTATGTCATGCATGGCTAGAACAAGGGGAGGTTGAACTCATGGCTAAAACACTACGCAATTAATACCTATCACCTTAGCTTATTTAGCACCTACATTACTACACAGGTGAAATGGTCCCAATCTCCCATCCCATCATCATAATCAAATAACCATAACATCATTTCCAATGTTAAGCTCCCCGCTTAACATCCACATCTTCCAAAACCATCACTCCCCTAATCATGAATAAGTCCAAGCCTCTCTTGACCGTGAGCATGGCTGTCATGACAGTTTTGACTCTGCAGAGTTTGCACCACTGTACCCACATGTAGTGATTTCATCCCCCGTTGCCGGGTGGACTAAATGAACCTCCATTATGCCAGTGGTTACGAACCACATTCACACTTCCCAGGTGTGTAGCCAGGAGATCACTACGAAGCCTTTACAAAGGGATTCCCGACGATCGTGGGCCCACTGAGGTTTCACCCCTAACAGCATACAAGAGGCTCCAACCCCGCTGCAGTGGCCCCCTCTTGAGCCTTGCGGTTCATATGGTAGTCCAGCTGACACCTATTCCCCGCACCATCCAACACACCCATACTACGCTAGGGATACACCTAATTAATTGGCCAAGCTGCCCCATCTCATCATGTGGTTGGCACGGTAAAGCCAGGTTACATGCTCCATGAACCGGTCCTTAGGATCCAGGCAAGTACTAAACACAAACCCGAGTCTCGTGCACCCAGCACACAACTAAAACATCCAACTTGCCTTGATCCCTACCTCTACATAACTCACAATATCTCATTCAAGAGTATCGTAAAATAAACTGATGATCTCATATCCCAAATATCCCATTCTAAGCATGGCTAAGCATTTGCATAATAATAAATGACATGATAAAATAAATCCCAACCCAAGCTACAAGGAAACAAGGTAATGCAATTCTAGGGAAACTTCCTAGCATGGGTTTCATATTTAACTTAACAATGCAATAATTCTATCTAAACATCCTAGTATAGGATCAATGTGGTCAAGGACACTTGCCTCCTTCCTGCTGCTCTTGGAATGGGTAGTCCTGATCTTGGAAAGGGAGAACTTGCTCTGGAGCAGGTTCTACATCATACCATCACACATAGCAAAAGAAAAACAACAATCCATAAGACATAGTTCACACTTCCACTTCAAACAAACCACACATTCACTTTTATGAAAGTCATTCACAATTATATGTGTTGTGGTTACTTTATGTGTGTTGATCTTTGGCTTACATATACTTTTAATCATGTGTATATGATTCCTACTTTTGCATTCACATTAATGCTTACATACTATATATATGAGTTTCCAATTTAAATAAATTCCTTATATTTAATTACTACACCTTTTAGCTACCAAGTATGCATGAAAGGTATTTTCCTACTCCATATGTGTCTTCAGAATTTCTACCAACCCTAAACTGAATTCTTTGGATTTTAGAAACTTCATTTATCATTTACTAGTTGCTATATTTTCAAATTTATTTCCTATGCCTAAATGTGAACTTTATTATGAAAATAACAAGACACATCATCTAAACAGAATAGGTTCTGATCTAAAATATTTAATAATATATTTTTGACCTTTTCCTCTGATGTAAACTATTTTACATTTATTTTCCCTATTTTCAGAACTATTCTTTACTTAAAAATGTGTCCCTATAACTAATAAATGTGAATAATACATTAAACAGATTCATTTCAGCCAAAAATCTATTTTTATCCCACTCCAAAGTTTTCTAAGTACTGAGAAAGTTTTTAATTTAATTTTGACAATATGTTTGTCCCACTTTTTAAATTTTAAATACTAGCCACATATTCAATTTCCTAAATTTAATATCAAACAGGGTTAAAAAGGTAAACTCACCCCACTACAAGGTCTATAATATTATTTTAAGAATTCTCAGGGGTCTAGCTACACATAACAGAGGAGTTTTTCCTAAATTTTATTAAGTCCAGGGGCTAAAACTGATTTTTAAATGAATTTACATGATTTTCTAAAGTTCCAGGGGCTAGATCAGAAGTTTCTGGGGCTAGCTCTTATTTCCCAAGAACCCCAGGGGGTAGCACGTAAGATTTCCAGTCTTTATAACGAGGGGCTGACGTGGACCGTCAGATTTGAAACAGACGGTTGAGATTATAACGTCGAACCGGTACGCGGGGATTTAAACCCTACCGTGCGATCTAAAATAAACGGCGCACAAGCTGCCACGTCGCTCTGATCGAGCGCGGGCGGCGCTGCCGGCGGCGCACGGCGGCAGGAGGCGGCGATCTCGCCGGAGAGTTTCGGATCTTCGGGAATTCTTCCTAGAACTGTGATTTTATGGCATAGATCGGTGGAGGGGAGGTCGGGGATCTCACCTCGGGGGTTTTCTTGAGCTCGGAGGTCCTGGAAAGCGATCGGCGACGAGGTCCGAGGTGTATTCACGGTGAGGCTCATCGGCGCTGTGTTTACACCGCAAGTCACCGAGTTTTCTGCACCTGGAAGGTTCCCCGGAGGCGGTGGATCAAGACCAGCGAGTTAGATCGGAATTTCCGAGCGTAGATCGGGCAGAATTCACCGGAGGGGCTCGGGTTCTCACCGGAGTAAAATCGGCAGATCGCGTGGGAAAAACGGGACAAGGCCGGGGTTTTTATAGACGGGGGAGGGCGGCGGGTTGGTTTAGATCGAGCTGAAGTCTTCGGGGTCCGGAAATCGGCTGGGATACGCGAGAATTCCCGATCGGTTTTGATTCGGGTGAGAGAGTCCCGGCGCGGGCGCGAGGAAGAAGAAGGCTGGTGGGCCCCGCATGTCAGTGGGAAGAAGTGGGGCGCGCGTGGCTGCGGGCTGGCGCGGGATTCGGTGAGCCGGCTGGTGGGTTTCGGCCCACTGGCCGGTTTTTTTCTGTTTTCCTTTTTCTTTTTCTATTTCTTTTCTATTTTGAGTTTAATTTGAATTCCAGTTTGAATTTGAATTTTTGCAACACATGCAACACGTCCAAAATTTTTTAAACTCCCCTCTGAGCAGGATTTTGGGGTGTTACAGCTCTACCCCCCTTAAAATAAATCTCGTCCTCGAGATTGGTGGTTCTAAGAAAATAATTCCGGAAATTGTGCCTTAAGCTCATCTTCTCGCTCCCAGGTGGCTTCCTCTTCTGAGTGATGCTTCCACTGCACCTTGCACATCCGGATTCTTTTATTTCTTGTGAGGCGTTCCATTGTCTCCAAAATCTTGGATGGTTGCTCGGCATAAGACAAATCCTCAGCTATGTCCACTTCATTCATGGGTAACACCTCTTCAGGCGTTCTCAGACATTTCTTGAGTTGTGACACATGGAATACATCATGCACATCCGATAGGCGAACCGGTAATTCTAGTTGATACGCCACTTTGCCTTTCCTCTCCAGAACTTGAAAGGGTCCGATGTATCACGGTGACAACTTCCCTTTCACCTTGAACCGACGAAGTCCTCGGATAGGGGGACACCTTGAGATAGACATAGTCTCCCACGTTGAAAACGAGTTCTCTTCTCCGAACATCGGCATAGCTCTTTTTCCGTGTCTGTGCTATCCTCAAGTTGTTGCGAATTTCCCTCACTTTTGCCTCGGCTTCTTGTAGTACTTCAGGACCAAACACTTTACTTTCCCCCGTTTGGTTCCAAAACAGGGGAGTTCTGCATTTTCTACCATACAAAGCTTCGACCGGTGACATCTTCATACTAGCCTGATAGCTGTTGTCAATCTTTTCTTTAACTCCTGAAAACTCGTCTCACACTGTGGCGTCCATGTGAATGTGATTCCCATCTCCAACAGTTTGGTAAGGGGTCTCGAGATCTTAGAGAATCCCTCGATAAACCGTCGATAGTATCCAGCCAATCCCAAAAAGCTTCGAATTTCCCCGACATATTCAGGGGTCTTCCACTTCTGTATATCCTCGATTTTGGAAGGATCCACGGAGATTCCTCCCTCCGAGATTATATGTCCTAAGAAGGGAACTCTCTTCAGCCAAAACTCACACTTGCTCAATTTGGCATATTGTTGGTGTTCTCTCAGCCTTTGCAACACCAACCTTAGATGTTTCTCATGTTCTTCTTCATCTTTGGAGAAGACGAGAATGTCATCTATGAAAACCACCACAAATTTGTCCAGATATTCCATGAATACCTTGTTCATGAGATACATGAAGTATGCCGGGGCATTAGTTAGCCCGAAAGTCATGACAGTGTATTCATACAATCCGTACCGAGATACGAAAGCTGTCTTGAGAATATCAGATTGCCTTATCTTTAGTTTGTGGTATCCCGGCCTGAGATCAATTTTCGAGAACACACAAGCTCCCCTCAATTGATCAAACAAGTCTTCAATGTGGACTAATGGGTACATGTTCTTGATGGTTACCTCATTCAAGGCACGGTAATCCATGCATACCCTTTGGGTTCCGTCCTTTTTGGGCACGAATATCACTGGAGCTCCCCAAGGTGAGGAACTAGGACGAATATACCCCTTCTCCGTCAATTCTCTCAAATGATCCTTGAGTTCTCCTAGCTGCTTGGAGTCCATCCGATAAGGTCTCTTCTATATCGGGGCTGTTCCAGGCACTAGCTCGATTGCAAATTCCACATCACGATCGGGAGGCATACCTGGCAACTCATCCGGAAAAACATCTGGATATTCCCTGATGGTCCTGATCTCCTCAACTTTCACCTCAACTTGATTTAATTTAATGTCCCTCCTAGGCTCGTGTATTGTTATGAACTTTACTCTTGTGCCACTAGGGTGAGTTAGTTCCACCGTTCTGGTCGAACAATGGATAATCTCTTTATGTTTGGTCAACCAATCCATACCCAAGATAATATCTATCCCTTGTGAATTTATCACTATGAGGTTAGCAGCAAATACTACCCCATTAATGTCTAGGTTCACCTTGGGACACACTTGTCTTGTCCTTATTTCTCCACCTGGAGAGTTTACGGCTAGCATATGGTTCATTTGTGTGGTTGCTAGGTCATGCTTCTTAACAAACCCTTGAGCAATGAACGAGTGGGTAGCACCAGAATCAAACAGCAGGGTTGCAATGTGTAAATTGGCAGGAAACTTACCAACTACCACGTCGGGTGCCTCTTGTGCTTCCTCCATAGTGACGTGATTCACCCGTCCTCTCATCACATTCTGCTGTTGTGGCTGCGTGGGCTTCTTCTTTGGGCACTTATGGGCGTAGTGCCCCACTTCACCACAATTAAAACATTGCACCCCAACCTTAGGTGCTTGGCCTTTATTGTCTTGGGGTTGGTTTGGGGGTCCTTGCACTGTTGGTCGAGGTGGATATGCAGGGCGAGGCTGCTGTACAAACTGACGTTGGGCTGAGCTGGTGCTGCCGGAGGCCTGTAGTTCGGGTTGTACCCTCTTGGTGCTGAGTAGGGTACCGCAGCACGGTTCGTCTGCCCTGCAGGTTGCTGCATCAGACGTGGGCCGGTGTTGCTCCCTGAGGCTTGGTGTGACCACCCGGCCTTCCTCTTGTTCTCATTTTCCAAAGCCTTCAGCTTCCTTTCTACCACAAATGCTCTGTCCACCATCTTTTAGAAGTTTCATACTCATTTGAGGACATTGCACACTGCATTTCTGCGGTAAGTCCTTCCACGAAACAATCTTGTTTCTGCTCATCAGTCTCTATGTCTCGTGGGGCATAACGGGATAGTTGAGTAAATTTAGTGAGGTATTCCCTCACCGTCATGTTTCCCTGCTGCAGTCCCAAGAACTCCTTCCTCTTGTTTTTGAGTTCACCTCTTGGGATGTAATGGTTGCGGAAGCTACGCTTGAACTCTTCCCATGTGATGTTCTCAGGGTCATGATGGGCGGCCACGTAGGCGGTCCAGCAATCAGCAGCAGGTCCATGCAATTGATGAGAGGCAAACAGCACCCTCTCATATCCTTGGCACTGTATGATCCTCATTTTGCTTTCAATGGTCTTTAGCCAATCATCTGCCTCCAGAGGTTCAGCAGCACTTGCAAACTTTGGAGGTTGAGTTCCTAGAAACTCACTCAACCTTGGTTGGCGTGGTGCAGCTTGTGGAGGTGGAACTTGATGCAAGTTGGCCACCACTTGAGTCAGGTTCTTGATGAGCTGATTTTGATTCTCCAGCATTTGATGGAGGGGATCAACTCCTTCATGGCGTCCACCCCTGTCTTGGCCTCCAGAAAGATGAGGGTTGCAGGCCTCATCATTGTTGTTGGCGGGGTTGACAGCATGACCTTTTCCTCTTCCGGCCATCTAGCATGATCAACCAAATGTTAATTTAAAGTATTACGTATTATCTTACTACTTTCACTTGTTTGTACTTTGAAGTGTTGAAGCTTTGTTATACTTTTCTGAGGGTTCATATCTCACACAAAAATAACTGCAATATTATTTCATGTGGGTTCACACACCAAAGCAAAACAATCTGAAGACGAGGCTGTGGACAATTGCTCATGGCTTCCACAACTCACGTCACACACCAAGCATTAACACACCATGATCTAAGGTAACGACTCGACTATTCGACATCTTGCTAACTAATGGAAGGATTCTACACTACTCGTTTTCTTGAGCTGGCTCCTCGGGATCTTCCTCAAAATTTCGGCTGCCTTCTGACTCTGCTTTGGGTGGGGAGGCTGCTGGTGGAGAAGTGCGACGACGCCTGATCGCCCGGCGATCTGGGGAGTCAGGAGTCCATGTATCATTCACAGTGACACACAGTTCATTCCCATCTCCTCTTTCTCTCGCCCTTAAGCAGGCTCGCAGCAACGCCTCCGTTTCCTTCAGGGTGTCCCGAACATCCTGAAGCTCTTGCTGACACTCCTACAGTCGAGTGCTGAGCATAGCAGCATCCTCCAAGCACAAGTCCATGTGCTCATGGGAAGTCCCTTGCTGCACTGGCGGGTACATGTACTCCGTGGTACCACTCTCACGCTGGAGGACTTACATGTACTCAGTCCTGTCCAGGTGGCGACGATAGATGTGACTCTGGCAGGTGATGGCCTCCCAGGTGACATCCTTCTCTGCATCGACATGTGTCGCTCTACAAGCTGGAGAGCGGTGGATCTTAAGCAGCCGATTTTCGTGTATAATCCTCATCTCTGAACCCCATTCTTCCCTCTTCTCACGGATGGTCCTGGTGGAGTTATAGTGGATGATTAGCTTGCCCGTATTGCCGGCGGCTTCGAGCATACGTCAAAGACGGCGCAACAAGCCTCCTACTGCCAATCTGTAGGAAAGGTACGTCACCAGACGGCTCTCCTCTCTTTCGGCAAGGGCAACTACGGGAACTCTCCCTCCTGTGGACTTGCGAGCGGTGCGAATCATGCGAACCATCTAAAACAAAAAGCATTTAAACTTAGGTTAGATAAACTTTTTAAACAAAAATCCTATTTTGAATGAAAATTGGGGTAAGATGAAGAAAGTGACTCATTAAATAACACTTTTCAACACACACCTTGTAAAATAGTTTTTTAAGAAAATAGGGTCCTTAAATACGTCCATTTCTACCTAGTTCCACGTTCCTACGGGCAACCTTGGCTCTGATACCACTTCTGTCACACCCGGTTTTTCCGAAGAACAACCAAGTGAATATCACATGTATGCCAGGACCATTTTCTCATACATGTGATGACAAATAGTGAAGCATCATTTATTACAAGCCAGGTGTCGAATATAAATAAGTCTTACATATCAAATGTCTCGATGGACAAATATAGGTTCATCAAAAGTAAATAAACTAGCAGCGGAATATTATTCTTGAGGGCTCCTTCACAGGCGTTGCCCCGGGGGTCTCCATGAACCTAGAAACCTTCTTCGGGTCCAAAGTTTTAGTCATTATACACCACCTCATTATCTTGACCTGAGCAGCAATATAAACCAGCAAATATGCAAGGTTGAGTACCGATGGTACTCAGCAAGTGTTGGAAAATTATGTCATGCATGGCTAGAACAAGGGGAGGTTGAACTCATGGCTAAAACACTACGCAATTAATACCTATCACCTTAGCTTATTTAGCACCTACATTACTACAAAGGTGAAATGGTCCCAACTCCCATCCCATCATCATAATCAAATAACCACAACATCATTTCCAATGTTAAGCTCCCCGCTTAACATCCACATCTTCCAAAACCATCACTCCTCTAATCATGAATAAATCCAAGCCTCTCTTGACCGTGAGCACGGCTGTCATGACAGTTTTGACTCTGCAGAGTTTGCACCACTGTACCCACATGTAGTGATTTCATCCCCCGTTGCCGGGTGGACTAAAAGAACCTCCATTATGCCAGTGGCTAGGAACCACATTCACACTTCCCAGGTGTGTAGCCAGGAGATCACTACGAAGCCTTTACAAAGGGATTCCCGATGAGCGTGGGCCCACTGAGGTTTCACCCCTAACAGCATACAAGAGGCTCCAACCCCGCTGCAGTGGCCCCCTCTTGAGCCTTGCGGTTCATATGGTAGTCCAGCTGACACGTATTCCCCGCACCATCCAACACACCCATACTACGCCGGGGATACACCTAATTAATTGGCCAAGCTGCCCCATCTCATCATGTGGTTGGCACGGTAAAGCCAGGTTACATGCTTCATGAACCGGTCCTTAGGATCCAGGCAAGTACTAAACACAAACCCGAGTCTCGTGCACCCAGCACACAACCAAAACATCCAACTTGCCTTGATCCCTACCTCTACATAACTCACAATATCTAATTCAAGAGTATGGTAAAATAAACTGATGATCTCATATCCCAAATATCCCATTCTAAGCATGGCTAAGCATTTGCATAATAATAAATGACATGATAAAATAAATCACAACCCAAGTGTCACACCCGGTTTTTCCGAAGAACAACCAAGTGAATATCACATGTATGCGAGGATCATTTTCTCATACACGTGATGACAAATAGTGAAGCATCATTTATTACAAGCCAGGTGTCGAATATAAATAAGTCTTACATAGCAAATGTCTCGATGGACAATAATAAGTTCATCACAAGTAAAAAAAAACTAGCAGCGGAATATTATTCTTTAGGGCTCCGTCACAGGCGTTGCCCGGGGTCTCCATGAACCTAGAAACCTTCTTTGGGTCCAAAGTCTTGGTCATTATACACCTCCTCATTTTCTTGACCTGAGCAGCAATATAAACCAACAAAATATGCAAGGTTGAGTACCAATGGTACTCAGCAAGTGTGGGAAAATCATATCATGCATGGCTAGAACAAGGAGAGGTTGAACTCATGGTTAAAGCACTACGCAATTAATACCTATCACCTTACCTTATTAAGCACCTACATTACTACACAGATGAAATGGTCCCAATCTCCCATCCCATCATCATAATCCAATAACCATAACATCATTTCCAATGTTAAGCTCCCCGCTTAACTTTCAAAACCATCAATCCTCTAATCATGAATAAGTCCAAGCCGCTCTTGACCGTGAGCACGGCTGTCATGACAGTTTTGACTCTGCAGAGTTTGTACCACTGTACCCACATGTAGTGATTTCATCCCCCGTTGCCGGGTGGACTAAAAGAACCTCCATTATGCCAGTGGCTACGAACCACATTCACACTTCCCAGGTGTGTAGCACAGGAGATCACTACGAAGCCTTTACAAAGGGATTCCCGACGAGCGTGGGCCCACTGATGTTTCACCCCTAACAGCATACAAGAGGCTCCAACCCCGCTGCAGTGGCCCCCTCTTGAGCCTTGCGGTTCATATGGTAGTCCAGCTGACACCTACTCCCCGCACCATCCAACACACCCATACTACGCCGGGGATACACCTAATTAATTAGCCAAGCTTCCCCATCTCAGCATGTGGTTGGCACTGTAAAGCCAGGTTACATGCTCCATGAACCGGTCCTTAGGATCCAGACAAATACTAAACACAAACCCAAGTCTCGTGCACCCAGCACACAACCAAAACATCCAACTTGCCTTGATCCCTACCTCTACATAACTCACAATATCTCATTCAAGAATATGGTAAAATAAACTGATGATCTCATATCCCAAATATCCCATTCTAAGCATGGCTAAGCATATGCATAATAATAAATTTCAAGATAAAATAAATCCCAACCCAAGCTACAAGGAAACAAGGTAATGCAATTCTAGGGAAACTTCCTATCATGGGTTTCATATTTAAATTGACAATGCAAATAATTCTAGCTACACATCCTAGCATAGGATCAAAGTGGTCAAGGACACTTGCCTCCTCCTTGCTGCTCTTGAAATGGGTAGTCCTGGTCTTGGAAAGGAATAACTTGCTCTTGAGCAGGTTCTACATCATACCATCACACATAGCAAAAGAAAAACAACAATCATAAGACATAGTTCACACATCTACTTCATACAAACCACACATTCACATTTATGAAAGTTCTTTACCATTATATGTGTTGTGGTTACTTTATGTGTGTTGAGTTGTGGCTTGCATGCACTTTTAACTATGTGTATATGATTCCTACTTTTGTGTCCACATTTATACCTACATACTATATATATGAGTTTCCAATAAATTTCTTATATTCAACTACTACACTGTCACACCCGGTTTTTCCGAAGAACAACCAAGTGAATATCACATGTATGCCAGGATCATTTTCTCATACATGTGATGACAAATAGTGAAGCATCATTTATTACAAGCCAGGTGTCGAATATAAGTAAGTCTTACATCACAAATGTCTCAATGGACACTAATGCTTCATCACAAGTAAATAAACTAGCAGCGGAATATTATTCTTTAGGGCTCCATCACAGGTGTTGCCCGGGGGTCTTCATGAACCTAAAAACCTTCTTCAGGTCCAAAGTCTTGGTCATTATACACCACCTCATTATCTTGACCTGAGCAGCAATATAAACCAACAAATATGCAAGGTTGAGTACCAATGGTACTCAGCAAGTGTGGGAAAATTATATCATGCATGGCTAGAACAAGGAGAGGTTGAACTCATGGTTAAAGCACTACGCAATTAATACCTATCACCTTAGCTTATTAAGCACCTACATTACTACACAGGTGAAATGATCCAAATCTCCCATCCCATCATCATAAACCAATAACCATAATCATCATTTCCAATGTTAAGCTCCCCGCTTAACTTCCAAAACCATCAATTCTCTAATCATGAATAAGTCCACGCCGCTCTTAACCGTGAGCACGGCTGTCAAGACAGTTTTGACTCTGCAGAGTTTGTACCACTGTACCCACAAGTAGTGATTTCATCCCCCGTTGCCGGGTGGACTAAAAGAACCTCCATTATGCCAGTGGCTACGAACCACATTCACACTTCCCAGGTGTGTGGCCAAGAGATCACTACGAAGCCTTTACAAAGGGATTCCCGACGAGCGTGGGCCCACTGAGGTTTCACCCCTAACAGCATACAAGAGGCTCCAACCCCGCTGCAGTGGCCCCCTCTTGAGCCTTGCGGTTCATATGGCAGTCCAGCTGACTCCTATTCCCCGCACCATCCAACACACCCATACTACGCCGGGGATACACCTAATTAATTGGCTAAGCTGCCCCATCTCAGCATGTGGTTGGCACTGTAAAGCCGGGTTACATGCTCCATGAACCGGTCCTTAGGATCTTGGCAAGTACTAAACACAAACCCAAGTCTCGTGCACCCAGCACACAACCAAAACATCCAACTTGCCTTGATCCCTACCTCTACATAATTCACAATAGCTCATTCAAGAGTATGGTATAATAAACTGATGATCTCATATCCCAAATATATCCCATTCTAAGCATGGCTAAGCATATGCATGGAAATAAATGACATGGTAAAATAAATCCCAACCCAAGCTACAAGGAAACAAGGTAATGCAATTCTAGGGAAACTTTCCTAGCATGGGTTTCATATTTCATTTGACAATGCAAATAATTCTATCTAGACATCCTAGCATAGGATCAAAGTGGTCAAGGACACTTGCCTCCTTCTTGCTGCTCTTGAAATGGGTAGTCTTGGTCTTGGAATTGAATAACTTGTTCTTGAGCAGGTTCTACTTCATACCATCACACATAGCAAAAGAAAAACAACAATCATAAGACATAGTTCACACTTCTACTTCATACAAACCACACATTCACATTTATGAAAGTTTCTTTACCATTTTATGTGTTGTGGATACTCTATGTGTGTTGATTTGGGGCTTGCATACACTTTCATTTACATGTGTAGGATTCCTACTTTGGTGTTCATATTTATACTCACATACTATATATATATATATATACATATATATATATATATGTGTATATGTGTGTTTCAGTTTTAAATAAATTCCTTATATTAAACTACCAAGTATGTATGAAAAGTATTTTTCTTCTCCATATGTGTCTTCATAATTTCTATCAACCCTAAACTGAATTCTTTGTATTTTAGAAACTCCATTTATCATTTACTTGTTTCTATATTTTCAGATTTATATTCTTATGCATAATTGTGCATTTTATTATTAAATTAGTGATACACTCTACCTAAACAGATTAGGTTCTGGTCCTAAATAATTTAGGATCATATTTTGACCTTGGCTTCTGATGTATACTATTTCATAATTATTTTCCCTATTTTTCTTTAACTATTCTTTACTTAAAAATGTGTCCCTATACTATTAAATGTGAATAATAGATGAAACAGATTTATTTCAGCCCAAAAATATATTTTTATCTCACTCCAAAGTTTTCTAAGTACTGAGAAAGTTTTTAATAAATTTGACAATTATGTTTGTCCCCCTTTTTAATATTTAAACACTAGTTACATATTTAATTTTCTAAATTAAATACTAAACAGAGCTAAAATAATGAATTCACCCCATTACAGGGTCTATAATATCATTTTCATAATTTCCAGGGGTCTAGCTACACTTTTCAGAGGTGTTTTTCTTAATTTCTATTAAGTCCAGGGGCTAAAACTGATTTTTAAATGAATTTACATGATTTTCTGGAGTTCCAGGGGCTAGATCTGAAGTTTCCGGGGCTAGCTCTCAATTCCAGAGAACCCCAGGGGGTAGCACGTAAGAATTCCAGTCTTTATAACGCGGGGCTGACGTGGACCGTCTGATTTTAAACCGACGGCTGAGATTATAACATCGAACCGGTACGCGGGGTTTTAAAGTCTACCGTGCGATTTAAAATAAACGGCGCACAAGCGGCCACGTCGCTCTGATCGAGCGCGGGCGGCGCTGCCGGCGGCGCACGGCGGCGGGAAGCGGCGATCTCGCCGGAAACTTTCGGATCCTCGAGAATTCTGCCTAGAACTGTGATCTTATGGCCTAGATCGGTAGAGGGGAGGTCAGGGATCTCACCTCGGGGGTTTTCTCGAGCTCGGGGGTCCTTGAAAGTGCTCTGCGGCGAGGTCCGAGGCAAAACCACGGCGAAGCTCGTCGGAGCTGGATTTGCACCGTATATCTTCGGGTTTTCTGCACCTGCAAAGTTCCCCGGAGGCGGTGGATCAAGACCAACGAGTTAGATCAGAGTTTCCGAGCTTAGATCGGCCAGAATTCACCGGCGAAGTCTCGGTGCTCACCGGAGTGAAAATCGGCGATCGCGTGCGAAAAACTGATCGGATCGGTTGTTTTTATAGCCGGGGAAGGGCGGTGGTTCTGTTGTGATCGAGTTAGAGTCCTCAGGTTCCAGAATTCGGCTGCGGGACGCGGTTTCCCGATCGGTTGCGATCGCGCGCGCGCGGGGAGAAGTCCGGGGTCGCGGGGTTAGGGATGACAGGCGGGTCCCACATGTCAGCGAGGGGCAGCGCGGCGCGCGCGGGGGCGGGCTGCGCGGGGGTTAGCTGGGCCGGCTGAGGTTTCGGCCCACTGGCCAGTTTTTTTCCGGTTTTCCTTTTTCTTTTTCCATTTCTTTTCTGTTTTGAGTCTAATTTGAATTCCAGTTTGAATTTGAATTTTCGCAAAACATGCAAAACGTCCAAAAATTTTTAAATCCCCCTCTGAACATGGTTTATGGTTCTAAATCCAAAATTTGAATCTTGACTAAAAATTTGGGGTGTTACAGCTCTACCCCCCTTAAAAGAAATCTCGTCCTCGAGATTGGTGTTTCTAAGAAAATAATTCCGGAAATTGTGCCTTAAGCTCATCTTCCCGTTCCCAGGTGGCTTCCTCTTCTGAGTGATGCTTCCACTGCACCTTGCACATCCTGATTCTCTTATTTCTGGTGAGGCGTTCCATTGTCTCCAAAATCTTGTATGGTTGCTCGGCATAAGACAAATCCTCAGCTACATCCACTTCGTTCATGGGTAACACCTCCTCAGGCGTCCTCAGACATTTCTTGAGTTGCGACACATGGAACACATCGTGCACGTCCGACAGATGAACCGGCAACTCTAGTTGGTACGCCACTTCGCCTTTTATTTCCAAAACTTGAAAGGGTCCGATGTATCGAGGTGACAACTTCCCTTTCACCTTGAACCAACGAAGTCCTCTGATAGGGGACACCTTGAGATAAACATAGTCTCCCACGTTGAAAACGAGCTCTCTTCTTCGTACATCAGCATAACTCTTCTGGCGTGTCTGTGCTATCCTCAAGTTGTTGCGAATCTCCCTCACCTTTGCCTCAGCTTCTTGTAGCACTTCTGGACCAAACACCTTACTTTCTCCTGTTTGGTTCCAAAATAGGGGAGTTCTGCATTTCCTTCCATACAAAGCTTCAAACGGTGACATCTTCATACTAGCTTGATAACTGTTGTTATAGGAAAACTCCGCATACGGTAAGTTCTTGTCCCAACTCCTATTGTTTTTGAGTGCACATGCCCTCAACATGTCTTCAAGAATCTGATTGGTTCTCTCCGTCTGCCCGTCAGTTTGGGGATGATAGGCAGAACTGAAGTTCAGATGGGTTCCCATGGTTTCATGCAACTTTTGCCAAAACCTCGAGGTGAACTGTGTCCCTCGGTCCGACACTATCTTCTTTGGCACTCCATGGTAACACACGATCCTTGACATGTACAATTCTGCCAATTTGGATCCGATGTAGCTTTCTTTCACAGGGATGAAATGAGCTACCTTGGTTAGCCGATCAATAATGACCCATATTGAATCATACCCGGATTGGGTCCTAGGCAATCCCACGACAAAATCCATGCTGATCTCTTCCCACTTCCATTCAGGCACTTTGAGTGGTTGCAGCAATCCCGCGGGTCGTTGATGTTCTGCTTTCACCAACTGACATGTGTCACATAGGGCAACATGTTCCGCGACATCTCGCTTCATGCCATACCACCAATACCTGCTTTTGAGGTCCTGATACATCTTCGTACTCCCAGGATGAATGGAATAGTCGGAATCGTGAGCCTCCTTCAAAATTAATTTACGAATCTCCTTTACTTCTGGCACACAGATCCTTTTCCCGTGCCACACCGTTCCTTGTTCATCCTCTCTAAAACCAGAAGCTTTATTTTCCTTGATGAGCTGTCTGATTTCTTGTATCTTCTCATCATTCTTTTGGCCCTCGCGTATGTCTTGCTCGAGTGTGGAGTCCACTTCCATGGCGATGGCTTCACCACTATTTACTAGACATAGATTGAGCCTTATAACCTCGTCCTTCAATTCTGCAGGCATATCCTTCAAGCTCAACTTATTGACCTGCACTTTCCGACTCAAGGCATCGGCCACGACGTTTGCTTTCCCGGGATGATAGTTGATGCCTACATCAAAGTCATTGATTAGCTCTAACCATCTCCTTTGTCTAAGGTTGAGATCTGGCTGTGTGAATATGTACTTCAAACTCTTATGATCCGTATATATCTCTGTCCTCTTCCCCATCAAATAGTGCCGCCAAATTTTCAACGCGTGTACCACTGCAGCTAGTTCTAAGTCATGTGTAGGATAGTTCTTCTCGTGCTTCCGAAGCTGCCGGGATGCATATGCCACGACATGTCCCTCTTGCATGAGAACACATCCCAACCCGTTCCCAGAGGCATCGCAGTACACCGTGAAATTCTTCTGCATATCTGGCATAACCAACACGGGGGCTGTTGTCAATCTCTTCTTTAGCTCCTGAAAGCTCGTATCGCACTGTGGCGTCCAGGTGAATGTGATTCCCTTTTCCAACAGTTTGGTGAGAGGTCTCGAGATCTTGGAGAATCCCTCAATAAACCGTCGATAGTATCCAGCCAATCCCAAAAAGCTTCGAACTTCTCCGACATTTTCAGGGGTTTTCCATTTCTGGATATCTTCGATTTTGGCGGGATCTACGGAGATTCCTCCCTCCGAGATTATATGCCCTAAAAAGGGAACTCTCTTTAGCCAAAACTCACACTTGCTCAACTTGGCATATAGTTGGTGTTCTCTCAGCCTCTGTAACACCAACCTTAGATGTTTCTCATGTTCTTCTTCATCTTTGGAGAAGACGAGAATATCATCTATGAAAACCACCACAAATTTGTCCAGATATTCCATGAATACCTTGTTCATGAGGTACATGAAATATGCCGGGGCATTGGTTAGCCCGAAAGGCATGACAGTGTATTCATACAGTCCGTACCGAGATACGAAAGCTGTCTTGGGAATATCAGATTGCCTTATCTTGAGTTGGTGGTATCCCGACCTGAGATCAATTTTCGAGAACACGCAAGCTCCCCTCAACTGATCAAACAAGTCTTCAATGCGGGGTAATGGATACTTGTTCTTGATGGTCACCTCATTCAAGGCACGGTAATCCACGCATAACCTTTGAGTTCCATCTTTCTTAGGCACAAATATTACCGGAGCTCCCCATGGTGAGGAACTAGGGCGAACATACCCCTTTTCCGTCAATTCTCTCAAATGATCCTTGAGCTCTTCTAGCTGCTTGGAGTCCATTCGATAAGGTCTCTTGTATATCGGGGCTGTTCCCGGTACTAGCTCGATTGCGAATTCCACGTCACGGTCGGGAGGCATTCCTGGCAACTCCTCCGGAAAAACATCTGGATATTCCCTGATAGTCCTGATTTCCTCAACTTTCACCTCCACTTGATTTAATTTAATGTCCCTCCTAGGCTCGTGTATCGTTATGAACTTTACTCTTGTGCCACTAGGGTGAGTTAGTTCCACCGTTCTGGTCGAACAATGGATGATTCCTTTATGTTTGGTCAACCAATCCATACCCAAAATAATATCTATCCCTTGTGAATCGATCACTATGAGGTTAGCGGTAAATACTACCCCGTTAATGTCTAGGTTCACTTTGGGACACACTTGTCTTGTCCTTATTTCTCCACCTGGAGAATTTACCGCTAGCATATGGTTCATTTGTGTGGTTGCTAGGTCATGCTTCCTAACAAACCCTTGAGCAATGAACGAATGGGTAGCACCAGAATCAAACAGCAGAGTTGCAAGGTGTAAATTGGCAGGAAACTTACCAACTACCACGTCGGGTGCCTCTTGTGCTTCCTCCATAGTGACGTGGTTCACCCGTCCTCTCATTACGTTCTGCTGCTGTGGCTGCGTGGGCTTCTTCTTTGGACACTTATGGGCGTAGTGCCCCACTTCACCACAGCTGAAACATTGCACCCCAATCTTAGATGCTTGGCCCTTGTTGTCTTGGGGTTGGTTTGGGGGTCCTTGCACTGCTGGTCGAGGTGGATATGCGGGGCGAGGCTGTTGTACAAACTGACGTTGCGGCTGTGCTGGTGCTGCGGGAGGCCTGTAGTTTGGGTTGTACCCTCTTGGTGCTGAATAGGGTACCGCAGCACGGCTCGTCTGCCCCGTAGGTTGCTGCATCATACGTGGGCGGGTGTTGCTCCCTGAGGCTTGATGTGACCACCCAGCCTTCCTCTTATTCTCATTTTCCAGGGCCTTCAGCTTCCTTTCCACCACAAATGCTCTGTCCACCATCTTTTGAAAGCTTTCATACTCATTGGAGGACATTGCACACTGCATCTCTGCGGTAAGTCCTTCCACGAAACAATCTTGTTTCTGCTCATCTGTCTCTATGTCTCGTGGAGCATAACGGGATAGTTGAGTGAATTTAGTGAGGTATTCCCTCACCGTCATGTTTCCCTGCTGCAGTCCCAAAAACTCTTTCCTCTTGTTTTTGAGTTCACCTCTTGGGATGTAATGGTTGCGGAAGCTACGCTTGAATTCTTCCCAAGTGATGCTCTCAGGGTCATGATGGGCGGCCACGTAGGCGGTCCACCAATCAGCAGCAGGTCCCTGCAATTGATGAGAGGCAAACAGCACCCTCTCATACCCTTGGCATTGTATGATTCTCATCTTACTTTCAATGGTCTTCAGCCAATCATCTGCCTCCAGAGGTTCAGCAGCACTTGCAAACTTTGGAGGTTGAGTTCCTAGAAACTCACTCAACCTTGGTTGGCGTGGTGCAGCTTGTGGAGGTGGAACTTGATGCAAGTTGGCCACTACTTGAGTCAAGTTCTGGATGAGCTGATTTTGATTCTCCAGCATTTGGTGGAGAGGATCAACTTCTTCACGGCGGCCACCCCGGTTCTGGCCTCCAGAAAGATGAGAGTTGCACGCCTCATCATTGTTGTTGGCGGGGTTGGCAGCACGTCCTTTTCCTCTTCCGGCCATCTGGCAGAATCAACAAATGTTAATTTGAAAGCATTTAGTATCATCTTACTACTTTCACTTGTTTGTACTTTGAAGTGTTGAAGTTTTGTTAAAATCTTACGAGGGTTTTATATCTCACACCCAATAAATGCACTATTATTTTCTGTGGGTTCACACACCAAAGCAAAACAATCTGAAGACGAGGCTGTGGACACTTGCTCATGGCTTCCACAACTCACGTCACACACCAAGCATTATCACACCATTAAATACGTAACGACTCGGCTACTCGACCTCTTGCTAGCTAGGGGAAAGACTCTACACTACTCATCCTCTTGAGCTGGCTCCTCGGGATCTTCCTCCTCATTTCGGCTACCTTCTGACTCTGCTTTGGGTGGGGAGGCTGCTGGTGGAGAAGTGCGACGACGCCTGATTGCTCGGCGATCCGGGGAGTCAGGGGTCCATGGATCACTTACGGTGACACACAGTTCATTCCCATCTCCTTTTTCTCTCGCCTTTAAGCAAGCTCGCAGCAATGCCTCCGTCTCCTTCAGAGTATCTCGAACATCCTGAAGCTCTTGTTGACACTCCTGCAGTCGAGTGCTGAGCATAGCAGCATCCTCCAAGCACAAGTCCATGTGCTCATGGGAAGTCCCTTGCTGCACCGGTGGGTACTTGTACTCCGTGGTACCACTCTCACGTTGGAGGACATACATGTACTCAGTTTTGTCCAAGTGGCGACGATAGATGTGGCTCTGGCAGGTGATGGCCTCCCAAGTGACATCTCTCTCCGCGTCAACTTGTGTTGCTCGACAAGCTGGAGAGTGGTGGATCTTAAGCAGTTGATTCTCGTGTATAATCCTCATCTCCGAACTCCATTCTTCCCTCTTCTCACGGATGGTCCTGGTGGAGTTATAGTGGATGATGAGCTTGCCCGTATTGCCGGCGGCTTCGAGCATACGTCGAAGACGGCGCAACAAATCTCCTACTGCCAATCCGTAGGAAAGGTACGTCACTGGACGACTCTCCTCTCTTTCGGCAAGGGCAACTACGGGAACTCTCCCTCCTGTGGACTTACGAGCGGTGCGAATCATGCGAACCATCTAAAACAAAAGAATTTAAAATTAGGTTAGATAAATTCTCAAACAAAAATCCTATTTTTGAATGAAAGTTGGGGTAAGATGAAGAAAATGACTCTTTTAATAACACTTTTTCACCCACACCTTTGGAAAATAGTTTTTAAGAAAATAGGGCCCTTAAATACGTCCATTCCTACCTAGGTCCACGTTCCTACGGGGAACCTTGGCTCTGATACCACCTCTGTCACACCCGGTTTTTCCGAAGAACAACCAAGTGAATATCACATGTATGCCAGGATCATTTTCTCATACATGTGATGACAAATAGTGAAGCATCATTTATTACAAGCCAGGTGTCGAATATAAGTAAGTCTTACATCACAAATGTCTCAATGGACACTAATGCTTCATCACAAGTAAATAAACTAGCAGCGGAATATTATTCTTTAGGGCTCCATCACAGGTGTTGCCCGGGGGTCTTCATGAACCTAAAAACCTTCTTCAGGTCCAAAGTCTTGGTCATTATACACCACCTCATTATCTTGACCTGAGCAGCAATATAAACCAACAAATATGCAAGGTTGAGTACCAATGGTACTCAGCAAGTGTGGGAAAATTATATCATGCATGGCTAGAACAAGGAGAGGTTGAACTCATGGTTAAAGCACTACGCAATTAATACCTATCACCTTAGCTTATTAAGCACCTACATTACTACACAGGTGAAATGATCCAAATCTCCCATCCCATCATCATAAACCAATAACCATAATCATCATTTCCAATGTTAAGCTCCCCGCTTAACTTCCAAAACCATCAATTCTCTAATCATGAATAAGTCCAGGCCGCTCTTAACCGTGAGCACGGCTGTCAAGACAGTTTTGACTCTGCAGAGTTTGTACCACTGTACCCACAAGTAGTGATTTCATCCCCCGTTGCCGGGTGGACTAAAAGAACCTCCATTATGCCAGTGGCTACGAACCACATTCACACTTCCCAGGTGTGTGGCCAAGAGATCACTACGAAGCCTTTACAAAGGGATTCCCGACGAGCGTGGGCCCACTGAGGTTTCACCCCTAACAGCATACAAGAGGCTCCAACCCCGCTGCAGTGGCCCCCTCTTGAGCCTTGCGGTTCATATGGCAGTCCAGCTGACTCCTATTCCCCGCACCATCCAACACACCCATACTACGCCGGGGATACACCTAATTAATTGGCTAAGCTGCCCCATCTCAGCATGTGGTTGGCACTGTAAAGCCGGGTTACATGCTCCATGAACCGGTCCTTAGGATCTTGGCAAGTACTAAACACAAACCCAAGTCTCGTGCACCCAGCACACAACCAAAACATCCAACTTGCCTTGATCCCTACCTCTACATAATTCACAATAGCTCATTCAAGAGTATGGTATAATAAACTGATGATCTCATATCCCAAATATATCCCATTCTAAGCATGGCTAAGCATATGCATGGAAATAAATGACATGGTAAAATAAATCCCAACCCAAGCTACAAGGAAACAAGGTAATGCAATTCTAGGGAAACTTTCCTAGCATGGGTTTCATATTTCATTTGACAATGCAAATAATTCTATCTACACATCCTAGCATAGGATCAAAGTGGTCAAGGACACTTGCCTCCTTCTTGCTGCTCTTGAAATGGGTAGTCTTGGTCTTGGAATTGAATAACTTGTTCTTGAGCAGGTTCTACTTCATACCATCACACATAGCAAAAGAAAAACAACAATCATAAGACATAGTTCACACTTCTACTTCATACAAACCACACATTCACATTTATGAAAGTTTCTTTACCATTTTATGTGTTGTGGATACTCTATGTGTGTTGATTTGGGGCTTGCATACACTTTCATTTACATGTGTAGGATTCCTACTTTGGTGTTCATATTTATACTCACATACTATATATATATATATATACATATATATATATATGTGTATATGTGTGTTTCAGTTTTAAATAAATTCCTTATATTAAACTACCAAGTATGTATGAAAAGTATTTTTCTTCTCCATATGTGTCTTCATAATTTCTATCAACCCTAAACTGAATTCTTTGTATTTTAGAAACTCCATTTATCATTTACTTGTTTCTATATTTTCAGATTTATATTCTTATGCATAATTGTGCATTTTATTATTAAATTAGTGATACACTCTACCTAAACAGATTAGGTTCTGGTCCTAAATAATTTAGGATCATATTTTGACCTTGGCTTCTGATGTATACTATTTCATAATTATTTTCCCTATTTTTCTTTAACTATTCTTTACTTAAAAATGTGTCCCTATACTATTAAATGTGAATAATAGATGAAACAGATTTATTTCAGCCCAAAAATATATTTTTATCTCACTCCAAAGTTTTCTAAGTACTGAGAAAGTTTTTAATAAATTTGACAATTATGTTTGTCCCCCTTTTTAATATTTAAACACTAGTTACATATTCAATTTTCTAAATTAAATACTAAACAGAGCTAAAATAATGAATTCACCCCATTACAGGGTCTATAATATAATTTTCATAATTTCCAGGGGTCTAGCTACACTTTTCAGAGGTGTTTTTCTTAATTTCTATTAAGTCCAGGGGCTAAAACTGATTTTTAAATGAATTTACATGATTTTCTGGAGTTCCAGGGGCTAGATCTGAAGTTTCCGGGGCTAGCTCTCAATTCCAGAGAACCCCAGGGGGTAGCACGTAAGAATTCCAGTCTTTATAACGCGGGGCTGACGTGGACCGTCTGATTTTAAACCGACGGCTGAGATTATAACATCGAACCGGTACGCGGGGTTTTAAAGTCTACCGTGCGATTTAAAATAAACGGCGCACAAGCGGCCACGTCGCTCTGATCGAGCGCGGGCGGCGCTGCCGGCGGCGCACGGCGGCGGGAAGCGGCGATCTCGCCGGAAACTTTCGGATCCTCGAGAATTCTGCCTAGAACTGTGGTCTTATTGCCTAGATCGGTAGAGGGGAGGTCAGGGATCTCACCTCGGGGGTTTTCTCGAGCTCGGGGGTCCTGGAAAGTGCTCTGCGGCGAGGTCCGAGGCAAAACCACGGCGAAGCTCGTCGGAGCTGGATTTGCACCGTATATCTTCGGGTTTTCTGCACCTGCAAAGTTCCCCGGAGGCGGTGGATCAAGACCAACGAGTTAGATCAGAGTTTCCGAGCTTAGATCGGCCAGAATTCACCGGCGAAGTCTCGGTGCTCACCGGAGTGAAAATCGGCGATCGCGTGCGAAAAACTGATCGGATCGGTTGTTTTTATAGCCGGGGAAGGGCGGTGGTTCTGTTGTGATCGAGTTAGAGTCCTCAGGTTCCAGAATTCGGCTGCGGGACGCGGTTTCCCGATCGGTTGCGATCGCGCGCGCGCGGGGAGAAGTCCGGGGTCGCGGGGTTAGGGATGACAGGCGGGTCCCACATGTCAGCGAGGGGCAGCGCGGCGCGCGCGGGGGCGGGCTGCGCGGGGGTTAGCTGGGCCGGCTGAGGTTTCGGCCCACTGGCCAGTTTTTTTCCGGTTTTCCTTTTTCTTTTTCCATTTCTTTTCTGTTTTGAGTCTAATTTGAATTCCAGTTTGAATTTGAATTTTTGCAAAACATGCAACACGTCCAAAAATTTTTAAATCCCCCTCTGAACATGGTTTATGGTTCTAAATCCAAAATTTGAATCTTGACTAAAAATTTGGGGTGTTACATACACCTTTTCACTACCAAGTGTGTATGAAAAGTATTTTTCTTCCCCATATGTGCCTTCATAATTTCTACCAACCCTAAACTGAACTCTTTGGATTTTAAAAACTCCATTTATCATTTACTAGTTGCTATATTTTCAGATTTATATTCCTATGCATAATTGTGTATTTTATTAGTAATACACATCATCTAAACAGAATAGGTTCTGGTCCTAAATAATTTAATAACATATTTTGACCTTTGCCTCTGATGTAAACTATTTCATAATTATTTTCCCTATTTTCTAAAACTATTTATTACTTAAAAATGTGTCCCTAATTGTGAATAATAAATTAAACAGATTCAATTCAGTCCAAAATATGTTTTTATCTCACTCCAAAATTTTCTAAACACTGAGAAAATATTTAACTTAATTTTGACAATATGTTTGTCCCACTTTTTAATTTTTAAACACTAGTTACATATTCAATTTTCTAAATTAAATACTAAACAGGGCTAAAATGATGAACTCACCCCATTACAGGGTCTATAATATTATTTTCAGAATTTCCAGGGGTCTAGCTACACTTATCAGAGGTGTTTTTCCTAATTTTTATTAAGTCCAGGGGCTAAAACTGATTTTTAAATGAATTTACATGATTTTCTCGAGTTCCAGGGGCTAGATCTGAAGTTTCCGGGGCTAGCTCTTATTTCCCGAGAACCCCGGGGGGTAGCACGTAAGAATTCCAGTCTTTATAACGTGGGGCTGACGTGGACCGTCCGATTTTAAACCGACGGCTGAGATTATAACGTCGAACCGGTACGTGGGGGTTTAAACACTACCGTGCGATTTAAAATAAACGGCGCACAAGCGGCCACGTCGCTCTAATCGAGCGCGGGCGGCGCTGCCGGTGGCGCACGGCGGCGGGAAGCGGCGATCTCGCCGGAAACTTTCGGATCCTCGAGAATTCTGCCTAGAACTGTGATCTTATGGCATAGATCGGTAGAGGGGAGGTCGGGGATCTCACCTCGGGGGTTTTCTTGAGCTCGGAGGTCCTGGAAGGTGATCGGCGACGAGGTCCGAGGAAAAACCACGGCGAAGCTCGTCGGCGCTGTGTTTACACCGCAAGTCACCGAGTTTTCTGCACCTGCAAGGTTCCCCGGAGGCGGTGGATCAAGACCAGCGAGTTAGATCGGAGTTTCCGAGCTTAGATCGGCCAGAATTCACCGGAGAAGTCTCGGTTCTCACCGGAGTAAAAATCGGCGATCGCGTGGGAAAAACAGAACGAGGCCGGGGTTTTTATAGACGGGGGAGGGCGGCGGGGTGGTTTAGATCATGTCCGCGTCGGCTACGAACAGAAATCAGCGGGGTTTACGTCGAAATCCTGATCGGTTTCATTCGGGCGTGGGGGAGTTCGGCGCGGCGCGAGGTAGACGAAGATCTGTGGGTCCCGCCTGTCAGCGTGAGAAAGCGCGGGCGCGTGGCTGCGGGCTGGCGTGGGGTAAGTTGGGCCGGCTGGTGGGTTTCGGCCCACTGGCCGGTTTTTTTCTGTTTTCTCTTTTTCTTTTTCCATTTCTTTTCTGATTTGAGTTTAATTTGAATTCCAGTTTGAATTTGAATTTTTGCAAAACATGCAACACGTCCAAAAATTTTTAAATTCCCCTCTTAACATGATTTAGTGTTTTGAATCAAAATTTTGGGGTGTTACAGCTCTACCCCCCTTAAAAGAAATCTCGTCCTCGAGATTGGTGTTTCTAAGAAAACAATTCCGGAAATTGTGCCTTGAGCTTATCTTCCCGTTCCCAGGTGGCTTCCTCTTCTGAGTGATGCTTCCACTGCACCTTGCACATCCGGATTCTTTTATTTCTGGTGAAGCGTTCCATTGTCTCCAAAATCTTGTATGGTTGCTCGGCATAAGACAAATCCTCAGCTACATCCACTTCATTCATGGGTAACACCTCTTCAGGCGTCCTCAGACATTTCTTGAGTTGTGACACATGGAATACATCGTGCACATCCGATAGATGAACCGGTAACTCTAGTTGATACGCCACTTTGCCTTTCCTTTTCAAAACTTGAAAGGGTCTGATGTATCGAGGTGACAACTTCCCTTTCACCTTGAACCGACGAAGTCCTCTAATAGGGGACACCTTGAGATAAACATAGTCTCCCACTTTGAAAACGAGCTCTCTTCTTCGTACATCGGCATAGCTCTTTTGGCATGTCTGTGCTATCCTCAAGTTATTGCGAATTTCCCTCACCTTCGCCTCGGCTTCTTGTAGTACTTCTGGACCAAACACCTTACTTTCGCCTGTTTGGTTCCAAAATAGGGGAGTTCTGCACTTCCTCCCGTACAAGGCCTCAAACGGTGACATCTTCATACTAGCTTGATAGCTGTTGTTATAGGAAAACTCCGCATACGGTAAGTTCTTGTCCCAACTCCTATTGTTTTTGAGTGCACATGCCCTTAGCATATCTTTAAGGATCTGATTGGTTCTTTCCGTCTGCCCATCAGTTTGGGGATGATAGGCAGAACTAAAGTTCAGATGGGTTCCCATGGTTTCGTGCAACTTCTGCCAGAATCTTGAGGTGAACTGTGTCCCTCGATCCGACACAATCTTGTTTGGCACTCCATGGTAACACACGATCCTTGACATGTACAACTCTGCCAATTTGGATCCGCTGCAGCTTTCTTTCACGGGGATGAAATGAGCTACCTTGGTTAGCCTATCAATGATGACCCATATTGAATCATACCCTGATTGGATTCTAGGCAATCCCACGATAAAATCCATGCTGATTTCTTCCCATTTCCATTCAGGCACTTTGAGTGGTTGCAATAATCCCGCGGGTAGTTGATGTTCTGCTTTCACCAACTGACATGTGTCACATAAGGCAACATGTTCCGCGACATCTCGCTTCATACCATACCACCAATACCTGCTCTTAAGGTCCTGATACATTTTCGTACTCCCAGGATGAATGGAATAGTCAGAATCATGAGCCTCCTTTAGAATCAATTTACGGATCTCCTTTACTTCTGGCACACAGATTCTTTTCCCGTGCCACACCGTTCCTTGTTCATCCTCTCTAAAACCCGGAGCTTTATTTTCCTTGATAAGTTGTCTGATCTCTTGTATCTTCTCATCATTCTTTTGACCATCGCGTATGTCTTGCTCTAGTGTGGAGTCCACTTCCATGGCGATGGCTTCACCACTATTCACTAGACATATATTGAGCCTTATAACTTCGTCCTTCAATTCTACAGGCATGTCCTTCAAGCTCAACTTATTGACCTGCACTTTCCGACTCAAAGCATCGGCCACTATGTTTGCTTTCCCGGGATGATAGTTGATGCCCACATCAAAGTCATTGATTAGCTCTAACCATCTCCTTTGTCTGAGGTTGAGATCTGGCTGTGTGAAAATATACTTCAAACTCTTATGATCCGTATATATCTCGGTCCTCTTCCCCATCAAATAGTGCCGCCAAATTTTCAACGCGTGTACCACTGCGGCTAGTTCTAGGTCATGTGTAGGATAGTTCTTCTCGTGCTTTCGAAGCTGCCGGGATGCATATGCCACGACATGCCCTTCTTGCATAAGAACACATCCCAACCCGTTTCCAGAGGCATCGCAGTACACCGTGAAGCTCTTTTGCATATCTGGCATAACCAGCACTGGGGCTGTTGTCAATCTTTCCTTTAACTCCTGAAAACTCTTCTCGCACTGTGGCGTCCATGTGAAGGTGATTCCCTTCTCCAATAGTTTGGTGAGAGGTCTCGAGATCTTAAAGAATCCCTCAATAAACCATCGATAGTATCCATCCAATCCCAAGAAGCTTCGAACTTCCCCGACATTTTCAGGGGTCTTCCACTTCTGTATATCCTCGATTTTGGCAGGATCCACGGAGATTCCTCCCTCCGAGATTATATGTCCTAAGAAGGGAACTCTCTTCAGCCAAAACTCACACTTGCTCAACTTGGCATATAGTTGTTGTTCTCTTAGCCTCTGCAACACCAACCTTAGATGTTTCTCATGTTCTTCTTCATCTTTGGAGAAGACGAGAATGTCATCTATGAAAACCACCACCAATTTGTCCAGATATTCCATGAATACCTTGTTCATGAGGTACATGAAGTATGCCGGGGCATTAGTTAGCCCGAAAGGCATGACGGTGTATTCATACCGTCCGTACTGAGATACGAAAGCTGTCTTGGGAATATCAGATTGCCTTATCTTGAGTTGGTGGTATCCCGACCTGAGATCAATTTTCGAGAACACACAAGCTCCCCTCAACTGATCAAACAAGTCTTCAATGCGAGGCAATGGGTACTTGTTCTTGATGGTTACCTCATTCAAAGCACGGTAATCCACACATAACCTTTGGGTTCCGTCTTTCTTGGGAACAAATATCACCGGAGCTCCCCATGGTGAGGAACTAGGGCGAATATACCCCTTCTCCGTCAATTCTCTCAAATGATCCTTGAGTTCTTCTAGCTGCTTGGAGTCCATCCGATAAGGTCTCTTGTATATCGGGGCTGTTCCCGGTACTAGCTCAATTGCGAATTCCACTTCACGGTCGAGAGGCATACCTGGCAACTCCTCCGGAAAAAACATCTGGATATTCCCTGATAGTCCTGATTTCCTCAACTTTCACCTACACTTGATTTAATTTAATGTCCCTCCTAGGCTCGTGTATCGTTATGAACTTTACTCTTGTGCCACTAGGGTGAGTTAGTTCCACCGTTCTGGTCGAACAATGGATGATTCCTTTATGTTTGGTCAACCAATCCATTCCCAAAATAATATCTATCCCTTGTGAATCTATCACTATGAGCTTAGCAGTAAATACTACCCCATTAATGTCTAGGTTCACTTTGGGACACACTTGTCTTGTCCTTATTTCTCCACCTGGAGAGTTTACAGCTAGCATATGGTTCATTTGTGTGGTTGCTAGGTCATGCTTCTTAACAAACCCTTGAGCAATGAACGAGTGGGGAGCACCAGAATCAAACAGCAGAGTTGCAAGGTGTAAATTGGCAGGAAACTTACCAACTACCGCGTCGGGTGCCTCTTGTGCTTCCTCCATAGTGACGTGGTTCACCCGTCCTCTCATTACATTCTGCTGTTGTGGCGGCGCAGACTTCTTCTTTGGGCATTTATGGGCGTAGTGCCCCACTTCACCACAGCTGAAACATTGCACCCCAATCTTAGATGCCTGGCTTTGTTGTCTTGGGGTTGGTTTGGGGGTCCTTGCACTGCTGGTCGAGGTGGATATGCGGGGCGAGGCTGCTGCACAAACTGACGTTGCGGCTGTGCTGGTGCTGCGGGAGACCTGTAGTTTGGGTTGTACCCTCTTGGTGCTGAATAGGGTACCGCAGCACGGCTCGTCTGCCCTGCAGGTGGCTGCATCAGACGTGGGCGGGTGTTGCTCCCTGAGGCTTGATGTGACCACCCGGCCTTCCTCTTATTCTCATTTTCCAGGGCCTTTAGCTTCCTTTCTACCACAAATGCTCTGTCCACCATCTTTTGGAAGCTTTCATACTCATTTGAGGACATTGCACACTGCATCTCTGCGGTAAGTCCTTCAATGAAACAATCTTGTTTCTGCTCATCAGTCTCTATGTCTCGTGGGGCATAACGGGATAGTTGAGTAAATTTAGTGAGGTATTCCCTCACCGTCATGTTTCCCTGCTGCAGTCCCAAAAACTCCTTCCTCTTATTTTTGAGTTCACCTCTTGGGATGTAATGGTTGCGGAAACTAAGCTTGAACTCTTCCCAAGTGATGTTCTCAGGGTTATGATGGGCGCCACATAGGCGGTCCACCAATCAGCAGCAGGTCCATGCAATTGATGAGAGGCAAACAGCACCCTCTCATACCCTTGGCACTGTATGATCCTCATCTTACTTTCAATGGTCTTCAGCCAATCATCTGCCTCCAGCGGTTCAGCAGCACTAGCAAACATTGGAGGTTGGGTTCCTAGAAACTCACTCAACCTTGGTTGGCGTGGTGCAGCTTGTGGAGGTGGAACTTGATGCAAGTTGGCCACCACTTGAGTCAAGTTCTGGATGAGCTGATTTTGATTCTCCAGCATTTGGTGGAGAGGATCAACTTCTTCACGGCGACCACCCCGGTCCTGGCCTCCAGAAAGATGAGGGTTGCATGCCTCATCGTTGTTGTTGGCGGGGTTGGCAGCACGTCCTTTTCCTCTTCCGGCCATCTGGCAGAATCAACCAATGTTAATTTGAAAGCATTTAGTATCATCTTACTACTTTCATTTGTTTGTACTTTGAAGTGTTGAGGCTTTGTTATACTTTTCTGAGGGTTCATTTCTCACACAAAATTAAATGCAATATTATTTCATGTGGGTTCACACACCAAAGCAAAACAATCTAAAGACGAGGCTGTGGACAATTGCTCATGGCTTCCACAACTCACGTCACACACCAAGCATTAACACACCATTAACTTAACTTAACGACTCGACTATTCGACATCTTGCTAACTAAGGGAAGGACTCTACACTACTCGTTTTCTTGAGCTGGCTCCTCGGGATCTTCCTCATCATTTCGGCTTCCTTCTGACTCTGCTTTGGGTGGGGAGGCTGCTGGTGGAGAAGTGCGACGACGCCTGATCGCTCGGCGATCCGGGGAATCAGGAGTCCATGTATCATTCACGGTGACACACAGTTCATTCCCATCTCCTCTTTCTCTCGCCTTTAAGCAGGCTCGCAGCAACGCCTCCGTTTCCTTCATGGTGTCCCGGACATCCTGAAGCTCTTGTTGACACTCCTGCAGTCGAGTGCTGAGCATTGCAGCATCCTCCAAGCACAAGTCCATGTGCTCATGGGAAGTCCCTTGCTGCACTGGTGGGTACTTGTACTCCGTGGTACCACTCTCACGCTGGAGGACATACATGTACTCAGTTTTGTCCAAGTGGCGATGATAGATGTGACTCTGGCAGGTGATGGCCTCCCAGGTGACATCTTTCTCCGCATCGACCTGTGTTGCTCGACAAGCTGGAGAGTGGTGAATCTTTAAGCAGCTGATTCTCGTGTATAATCCTCATCTCCGAACTCCATTCTTCCCTCTTCTCACGGATGGTCCTGGTGGAGTTATAGTGGATGATTAGCTTGCCCGTATTGCCGGCGGCTTCGAGCATACGCCGAAGTCGGCGCAATAAGCATCCTACTGCCAATCCGTAGGAAAGGTACGTCACGGGACGGCTCTCCTCTCTCTCGGCAAGGGCAACTACGGGAACTCTCCCTCCTGTGGACTTGTGAGCGGTACAAATCATGCGAACCATCTAAAACAAAGAGAATTTAAACTTAGGTTAGATAAACTCTTAAACCAAAAATCCTATTTTGAATGAATGTTGGGGTAAGATGAAGAAAATGACTCATTTAAATAACACTTTTCAATCCACACTTTTGAAAAATAGTTTTTAAGAAAATAGGGTCCTTAAATACGTCCATTTCTACCTAGGTCCACGTTCCTACGGGCAACCTTGGCTCTGATACCACTTCTGTCACACCCGGTTTTTCTGAAGAATAACCAAGTGAATATCACATGTATGCCAGGATCATTTTCTCATACACGTGATGACAAATAGTGAAGCATCATTTATTACAAGCCAGGTGTCGAATATAAATAAGTCTTACATAGCAAATGTCTTGATGGACAATAATATGTTCATCACAAGTAAAAAAAACTAGCAGCGGAATATTATTCTTTAGGGCTCCGTCACAGGCGTTGCCCGGGGTCTCCATGAACCTAGAAACCTTCTTCGGGTCCAAAGTCTTGGTCATTATACACCTCCTCATTTTCTTGACCTGAGCAGCAATATAAACCAACAAAATATGCAAGGTTGAGTACCAATGGTACTCAGCAAGTGTGGGAAAATCATATCATGCATGGCTAGAACAAGGAGAGGTTGAACTCATGGTTAATGCACTCGCAATTAATACCTATCACCTTAGCTTATTAAGCACCTACATTACTACACAGATGAAATGGTCCCAATCTCCCATCCCATCATCATAATCCAATAACCATAACATCATTTCCAATGTTAAGCTCCCCGCTTAACTTTCAAAACCATCAATCCTCTAATCATGAATAAGTCCAAGCCGCTCTTGACCGTGAGCACGGCTGTCATGACAGTTTTGACTATGCAGAGTTTGTACCACTGTACCCACATGTAGTGATTTCATCCCCCGTTGCCGGGTGGACTAAAAGAACCTCCATTATGCCAGTGGCTACGAACCACATTCACACTTCCCAGGTGTGTAGCCAGGAGATCACTATGAAGCCTTTACAAAGGGATTCCCGACGAGCGTGGGCCCACTGAGGTTTCACCCCTAACAGCATACAAGAGGCTCCAACCCCGCTGCAGTGGCCCCCTCTTGAGCCTTGCGGTCCATATGGTAGTCCAGCTGACACCTACTCCCCGCACCATCCAACACACCCATACTACGCCGGGGACACACCTAATTAATTGGCCAAGCTGCCCCATCTCAGCATGTGGTTGGCACTGTAAAGCCAGGTTACATGCTCCATGAACCGGTCCTTAGGATCCAGGCAAGTACTAAACACAAACCCAAGTCTCGTGCACCCAGCACACAACCAAAACATCCAACTTGCCTTGATCCCTACCTCTACATAACTCACAATATCTCATCCAAGAATATGGTAAAATAAACTGATGATCTCATATCCCAAATATCCCATTCTAAGCATGGCTAAGAACATGCATAATAATAAATGTCAAGATAAAATAAATCCCAACCCAAGCTACAAGGAAACAAGGTAATGCAATTCTAGGGAAACTTCCTATCATGGGTTTCATATTTAAATTAACAATGCAAATAATTCTAGCTACACATCCTAGCATAGGATCAAAGTGGTCAAGGACACTTGCCTCCTCCTTGCTGCTCTTGAAGTGGGTAGTCCTGGTCTTGGAAAGGAATAACTTGCTCTTGAGCAGGTTCTACATCATACCATCACACATAGCAAAGAAAAACAACAATCATAAGACATAGTTCACACTTCTACTTCATACAAACCACACATTCACATTTATGAAAGTTCTTTACCATTATATGTGTTGTGGTTACTTTATGTGTGTTGAGTTGTGGCTTGCATGCACTTTTAACTATGTGTATATGATTCCTACTTTTGTGTCCACATTTATACTTACATACTATATATATGAGTTTCCAATAAATTTCTTATATTCAACTACTACACCTTTTCACTACCAAGTGTGTATGAAAAGTATTTTTCTTCCCCATATGTGCTTTCATAATTTCTACCAACCCTAAACTGAACTCTTTGGATTTTAAAAACTCCATTTATCATTTACTAGTTGCTATATTTTCAGATTTATATTCCTATGCATAATTGTGTATTTTATTAGTAATACACATCATCTAAACAGAATAGGTTCTGGTCCTAAATAATTTAATAACATATTTTGACCTTTGCCTCTGATGTAAACTATTTCATAATTATTTTCCCTATTTTCTAAAACTATTTATTACTTAAAAATGTGTCCCTAATTGTGAATAATAAATTAAACAGATTCAATTCAGTCCAAAATATGTTTTTATCTCACTCCAAAATTTTCTAAACACTGAGAAAATCTTTAACTTAATTTTGAAAATATGTTTGTCCCACTTTTTATTTTTTAAACACTAGTTACATATTCAATTTTCTAAATTAAATACTAAACAGGGCTAAAATGATGAACTCACCCCATTACAGGGTCTATAATATTATTTTCAGAATTTCCAGGGGTCTAGCTACACTTATCAGAGGTGTTTTTCCTAATTTTTATTAAGTCCAGGGGCTAAAACTGATTTTTAAATGAATTTACATGATTTTCTGGAGTTCCAGGGGCTAGATCTGAAGTTTCCGGGGCTAGCTCTTATTTCCTGAGAACCCCAGGGGGTAGCACGTAAGAATTCCAGTCTTTATAACGCGGGGCTGACGTGGACCATCCGATTTTAAGCCGACGGCTGAGATTTTAACGTCGAACCGGTACGCGGGGGTTTAAACCCTACCGTGCGATTTAAAATAAACGGCGCACAAGCGGCCACGTCGCTCTGATCGAGCGCGGGCGGCGCTGCCGGTGGCGCACGGCGGCGGGAAGCGGCGATCTCGCCGGAAACTTTCGGATCCTCGAGAATTCTGCCTAGAACTGTGATCTTATGGCATAGATCGGTAGAGGGGAGGTCGGGGATCTAACCTCGGGGGTTTTCTTGAGCTCGGAGGTCCTGGAAGGTGATCGGCGACGAGGTCCGAGGCAAAACCACGGCGAAGGCCGTCGGCGCTGTGTTTACACCGCAAGTCACCGAGTTTTCTGCACCTGCAAGGTTCCCCGGAGGCGGTGGATCAAGACCAGCGAGTTAGATCGGAGTTTCCGAGCTTAGATCGGCCAGAATTCACCGGAGAAGTCTCGGTTCTCACCGGAGTAAAAATCGGCGATCGCGTGGGAAAAACAGAACGAGGCCGGGGTTTTTATAGACGGGGGAGGGCGGCGGGGTGGTTTAGATCATGTCCGCGTCGGCTACGAACAGAACTCAGCGGGGTTTACGTCGAAATCCCGTTCGGTTTCGATTCGGGCGCGGGGGAGTTCGGCGCGGCGCGAGGTAGACGAAGATCTGTGGGTCCCGCCTGTCAGCGTGAGAAAGCGCGGGCGCGTGGTAAGTTGGGCCGGCTGTGGGTTTCGGCCCACTGGCCGGTTTTTTTCTGTTTTCTCTTTTTCTGTTTCCATTTCTTTTCTGATTTGAGTTTAATTTGAATTCCAGTTTGAATTTGAATTTTTGCAAAACATGCAACACGTCCAAAAATTTTTAAATTCCCCTCTTAACATGATTTAGTGTTTTGAATCAAAATTTTGGGGTGTTACACCAAGCTACAAGGAAACAAGGTAATGCAATTCTAGGGAAACTTCCTAGCATGGGTTTCATATTTAACTTAACAATGCAATAATTCTATCTAAACATCCTAGTATTGGATCAAAGTGGTCAAGGACACTTGCCTCCTTCCTGCTGCTCTTGGAATGGGTAGTCCTGATCTTGGAAAGGGAGAACTTGCTCTGGAGCAGGTTCTACATCATACCATCACACATAGCAAAAGAAAAACAACAATCCATAAGACATAGTTCACACTTCCACTTCAAACAAACCACACATTCACTTTTATGAAAGTCATTCACAATTATATGTGTTGTGGTAACTCTATGTGTGTTGATCTTTGGCTTACATATACTTTTAATCATGTGTATATGATTCCTACTTTTACATTCACATTTATGCTTACATACTATATATATGAGTTTCCAATTTAAATAAATTCTTTATATTTAATTACTACACCTTTTAGCTACCAAGTATGAATGAAAGGTATTTTCCTACTCCATATGTGTCTTCGGAATTTCTACCAACCCTAAACTAAATTCTTTGGATTTTAGAAACTTCATTTATCATTTACTAGTTGCTATATTTTCAAATTTATTTCCTATGCCTAAATGTGAACTTTATTATGAAAATAACAAGACACATCATCTAAACAGAATAGGTTCTGATCTAAAATATTTAATAATATATTTTTGACCTTTTCCTCTGATGTAAACTATTTTACATTTATTTTCCCTATTTTCAGAACTATTCTTTACTTAAAAATGTGTCCCTATAACTAATAAATGTGAATAATAAATTAAACAGATTCATTTCTGCCAAAAATATATTTTTATCCCACTCCAAAGTTTTCTAAGTACTGAGAAAGTTTTTAATTTAATTTTGACAATATGTTGGTCCCACTTTTTAAATTTTAAATACTAGCCACATGTTCAATTTCCTAAATTTAATATCAAACAGGGTTAAAAAGGTAAACTCACCCCACTACAGGGTCTATAATATTATTTTAAGAATTCTCAGGGCTCTAGCTACACATAACAGAGGAGTTTTTCCTAATTTTTATTAAGTGCATGGGCTGAAACTGATTTTTAAATGAATTTACATGATTTTCTGAAGTTCCAGGGGCTAGATCAGAAGTTTCCAGGGCTAGCTCTTATTTCCCGAGAACCCTAGGGGGTAGCACGTAAGATTTCCAGTCTTTATAACGCGGGGCTGACGTGGACCGTCCTATTTAAATCAGACGGCTGAGATTATAACGTCGAACCGGTACGCGGGGATTTAAACCCTACCGATTTAAAATAAACAGCGCACAAGCGGCCACGTCGCTCTGATCGAGCGCGGGCGGCGCTGCTGGCAGCGCACGGCGGCGGGAGGCGGCGATCTCGCCAGAGAGTTTCGGATCTTCGGGAATTCTTCCTAGAACTGTGATTTTATGGCATAGATCGGTGGAGGGGAGGTCGGGGATCTCACCTCGGGGGTTTTCTTGAGCTCGGAGGTCTTGGAAAGCGATCGGCGACGAGGTCCGAGGTGTATTCACGGCGAGGCTCGTCGGCGCTGTGTTTACACCGCAAGTCACCGAGTTTTCTGCACCTGCAAGGTTCCCCGGAGGCGGTGGATCAAGACCAGCGAGTTAGATCGGAATTTCCGAGCGTAGATCGGGCAGAATTTACCGGAGGGGCTCGGGTTCTCACCAGAGTAAAATCGGCGGATCGCGTGGGAAAAACGGGACAAGGCCGGGGTTTTTATAGATGGGGGTGGGCGGCGGGTTGGTTTAGGTCGAGCTGGAGTCTTCGGGGTCCGGAAATCGGCTGGGGTACGCGAGAATTCCCGATCGGTTTTGATTCGGGTGAGAGAGTCCCGGCGCGGGCGCGAGGAAGAAGAAGGCTGGCGGGCCCCGCATGTCAGTGGGAAGAAGGGGGGCGCGCGTGGCTGCGGGCTGGCGCGGGATTCGGTGGGCCGGCTGGTGGGTTTCGGCCCACTGGCCGGTTTTTGTTTCTGTTTTCCTTTTTCTTTTTCTATTTCTTTTCTGTTTTGAGTTTAATTTGAATTCCAGTTTGAATTTGAATTTTTGCAACACATGCAACACGTCCAAAAATTTTTAAACTCCCCTCTGAACAGGATTTTGGGGTGTTATAGTGGCTGACTAGGGCGGTATGCAGGAGCGGTCGATCCATACTGCGGTGTGGCCGGGAGCAAGTACCGAGGTTGTATGTTGCTCCCTTGGGGCTGGTATGGCACCTTCCTCTTGCACTCTCGCTCGAGCTCTCGGATCTTGCTTTCGACTACTATAGCCTTGTCAACCAGCTTCTGGAAGCTCGCGTAGTCATTGTTGAGGAGCTGAACCTGAATCTCATTGTTCAACCCTCTCATGAACAGTTTTTGCTTTCTCTGGTCTGAGTTGACATCTTCGGGGGCATACCGAGACAGTTGTGTGAACTTGTTGAGATACTAATTCACGCTTCTCTGTCCTTGGCGGAGACCTTCAAACTCCTATCTCTTGAGCATCATTACACCAGCAGGGATGTAATGAGAGCGGAAACTCTCCTTGAACTCAGTCCAAGTGATTGTATCCGGGTCGACATGAGCGTTACATAGGGCATCCCACCAGTCAGCGGCAGCTCCCATGAGTTGGTGCGACGCAAAAAGAACCTTCTCTCGGTCATTGCACTGCACTATGGCAAGCTTCTTCTCCAGGGATTTCAACCAGTCGTCGGCCTCCATGGGGTCGTTAGCTTGAGCAAAGGTGGGTGGTCGAGTCCTCATGAACTCTCCTAGTCTGTTATGAGACGGCGGTGGTGGTGGCGGTGGTGCCTGTGACACCCTCAATTCTGTGGGAAAACCACAGAACCGAGAACTAATGCATATGTGTGCCCAGGATGTTTATCACACATACACATACGTTCCACAAACTGAATTCAGATATATATAACCACGAATAACAGAGTTTATTACAATACCTCATGAGTCTTGGAGTCATGCTTACAGCGGAAGTCTTATTTCTATGCAGCGGAAGTCCTTATTTTAATGCGGAAGCAAAAACTAATGCGGAAGCAAAACTAAGCAGTAGTGGCTCCATCTCTACTCCCTCCACAGGCAAGGTTGAGAACAGATCACACGCCATAATGCTCCACTTGGTCTTCATAGTAGCCTTCTCTAGCTGTTGATAATGAAATAATAATGCAAGTTTGAGTACAATGATGTACTCAGCAAGTGCGGGAAAACACATGATATGCAACTCACGAACAAGGTAGGCGTAAAAGGCTTATTTGCAGAAAAGCAGATTTGTAAAACCATGATAAAACAGCAACTTAACTTTAGATGTAATCCCAGCATGTACTAAATTACCAACATACCTCCATCACTTTCCGTGTTACATCCGAACATTAACCAATATTTATTCATACTCACGATTACCTCCTCGTATTCGCTACCATCTCACCTCGTAAAACAACTTCGTCTCACACCGAGACCAATCTCATGTCATGTCCCAATAGTTATGAAACCATCTCATCATCCAGACTCAACAGTTCCAAACCAATAACCATAACCAAGAACCTTCCCAATAACCATCCCAATATCCATCCCAACTAATCATGGCAGTTTAGCCAGGTGCTCGTGACCGTAAGCTCGGCTATCATGATAGTTTTAATAACTCTGCAGAGTTTGCACCTCTTTACCCACAAGTTTGTGATTTCGTCACCTGTCGGTGACTGCAGAACCTCCATTATACCAGTACACAACCGTCGGTGTATGGTCAAGACATCACAAAATACCCTTTACAAAGGGGTTACTAGATGTATGGACTCACTAAGGTTTCACCGGCAGGCTAGAATCTCCAATTCTCCCACCCACGGGCCCCCTCTTGTGCCATGCAGTTCCCAGGGCAGTCCTCACTCGACTCCCATTCCCCGCGCCTTCCACACTCCATAACACTCTAGCGACTTACCTAATTACTCAGCTAAGCCGCACCCATACTTGGCCTTGTGGTGGCACTGTTATCCTGGCATGTGCATGCATGAACCGGTCCTTAGATCTACGGCAAGTAAAACCACAATCTCGTGCTACCTCATTCACAAACCCAGGCTTGCTTAGATCTCCCTCCGATCCATGTTCATTAACCTCATCAGTTACTTATTATCAATACGAGTGCAGTTAGCTAGACACATCTATCTCGCTTCCCAATCCCATAGACTCAGCGAAGCATAAAGCAAAAACCATACCCGACTCATAAACTTTCAAGGCGACAAGGATGGTTTAATCAAAACTAGTAAACTCCTATAAAAGGGTTTCCCTTCATGTTTGACTCAGTATGCACACCTTTTCGCAAAACAAACAGTTTTTCGCAAAATGTAGGATCAATATGGTCATGGAGCACTTGCCTTGTACTTGCGGTTCCGGTTGTTCTTGATTCTCAAAGCCTTGTTGCTGCAGCTCGTCGTAGACAGCTCCCTGAGCTTGTCCTGCTATGTAGGATTCACGTGCATATAAGATTCACAGCAATCAATATCTTGCGCAAACCTTAAACTAGATGCGATGATGCACATGCATGCTATCCTATGATTTTTATTAGATTGGTGTGCTCTTGCATGGCTTGCATGGGCAGAGGTGTTCGGATCAAAGGTGGACGTGGCGATGATCTTGTCTTTAGATCAAACTGATCATCGATTGATCTGCCCACGAGTAGGCTTCTGTTCAAAAGGAATTGAAGAACAGATGCAAGAGATGAACACAATGATGTCGTAAGGTGGTGTCGAAGTCCTACCTCACGCTCTTCTTGTCTTCGAGGTCCTCCTCAGACTGCTTGGTTCTCCTCCGATGATCTCCCTTGTTGCGCTTTGGCGATGTTTTGCTCGGCGATTTAGGGCTAGGGCTCTAAGTCGTCGGCTCAGGAGTTGAAAGAGAAGTTTGTGGTTTCGGCTAGAGGTTTTGGGTTCTATTTATAATCGGGAAGAGAAGAGTCCTAATCTGATTGGATCCCGTTAAGAGTCTTATTCAGATCTTTGTTGGATCCTAACGTCTTATCTTTGGCAACATCATGGAATTTAGATCGGTTTCTGTTGCGTACCAGTATCTTTACGCGTAAAAACCGCTCCAGACTCGTTACCTTCGTGGTGATGAGCTCCGGAGGCTCCACGTGTCCTTCCGGGGCCTGGTATCTACTTCTCCGCAGAGACGAGCTCCGGTTGTGCCACGTGTCAATCGACCAAGACCTCCCCCTCTTTTGGAGGTGAGCTCCGCGCACGCCACGTGTTGGCACCGGTCTTCCCTCTCTCCCCTCCTCAGGAACATGCTCCGAGGTCGACACGTGTCTAGCAACGAAAGACCTCCCGGAGATAAGCTCCGGTGGCGACATGTGTTCGATAGATCCGGATTTCTCTGAGATGAGCTCTGAGGTCGACACGTATCCCGCGCGACTGGTCCTCTGATTGTCGTGAGGACTAGCTCCGAGGATGACTTGTGTCCTACGAAAAATAATGCCTTTGCTTCTTCCGCAGAGGCTAGCTCCGTGGGCAACACGTGTCCCGCAGGGTCGGACCTCTTTTCAATTTGCGGAGGTGACCCCCGAGCTTGCCACGTAGACAGTTTTAGCGGCGGACCTCTCCCAACTTCTCGGGGACGAGCTCCGAACACGCCGCGTGGCCTGCTGGCTGCGGAAGTTGCCTTCGGTGCTCTCTGAGGGCTTTATTGGCTATCCTTTTGATATTTGTGATTGTTCCATCTTTTCTTAAAATGTTTCCTCTTCATAAAGCATGAACATATGCTGACACCTGAGCCGAGGGTGTCACAGTGCCGGAACGGGGTTGTTGTTGTGGCCTGCAACTGACCCAAAGTTTGGATCATGGTTTGCATAAGTTGATTCTGCATGGCGATCAATCGTTCCAGGTTGTTCTCACCAGCTGCGGGGTTAACAGGAACTTCATCGTGGCCATCCTCTCGGTTGTCACGGATGTTCCTTCGGCCAGCGTTTCCTCTCACCATCTGTGAGAGAGAGAAATAGAATAGAAGGTTAGAAGGTTAGTTAGATCCCCTTAACTATATGCATTAAGGTGGATTGGACTATATATATTAGCCCATACGAGGATGTGAACAAGTGCCGAGGCATCTCACACCTCTTTCTACTTATGTGTGGATATGGACAACACTTTGAGACGTCCCACAACTCACACTAAACACATAATCACAAACAATCATCACAAGGGCTCACACAACTCCTATTCAAGGCTTGTTCTATGGGGGTCCTATATGGCTTAGGGTGTTGCCAATCTGTGACCCAACTATGGCCTTTCCTAGGCTTGTATCCTAAGTCAGCGTGGCTTAGCTACCAACTTGTGTTTGATACCAATCTGTGATCTATCTAAGTGTGTAACCTACCGTCAACCCGTGGCTCTGGTACCAATCTGTGATCTATCTAAGCGTGTAACCTACCATCAACCCGTGGCTCTGATACCAATCTGTGACACCCTCAATTCGGTGGAAAACCACGGAACCTAGAACTGATGCATGTGTGCCCCCAGGATGTTCATCACACATATACACATCATCCACAAATTGAATTTCAGAATATATACGACCACGAATAACAGAGTTTATTACAATGTCTCATGAGTCTTGGACTCATGCTCACAGTGGAAGTCTTAATCTAACAGCGGAAGTCTTTATTCAAGCAGCGGAAGTCTTCTAACTAATGCGGAAGCAATTCTAAGCAGCAGCAGCTCCATCTCTACTCCATCCCGACAGGCATGGTTGAGGACAGATTACACGCCTAATGCTCTACTTGGTCTTCATAGTAATCTTCTCCTGTTGCTGATGATGAAATAATAATGCATGTTTGAGTACATTGATATACTCAGCAAATGCGGGAAAATATGATATGTAGCTCACAACAAGGTAGGTATAAAAGTCTCATTGCAGAAAGCAAAGTTATTTATCAAAACCATGATAAAACAGCAACTTATCTTTAAGCGAATGTAATCCCAACATGTACTAAAATACCAATCATACCTCCATTATGTTCATTACCTTCCATGTCCCAACCAGACATTAATCAACCTCATTCTTGCTCACGAATACCTTCTCGTATCCGCTACCATCTCACGAATACCATCTCGTATTCGCTACCATTTCATCTCATAAACAATTTCGCCTCACACTGACCAACTTCGTTGCCATGACTGAACAGTCATGCAACCCATCTTATCACCCTGACTCAACAGTCAAGAAAACAAAACCAAAACCAAACCTTCCAAAACCATAACCAATAACCATACAAATAACCATCCCAACTAATCATGGAAGTTTGCCAGGCGCTCGTGACCGTAAGCTCGGCTATCATGATAGTTTTAGACTCTGCAGAGTTTGCACCTCTTTACCCACAAGTTTGTTATTTCGTCACCCGTCGGCGACTGCAGAACCTCCATTATACCAGTACAAAACCGTCGGTGTATGGCCAAGAGATCACAAAATAGCCTTTACAAAGGGGCTACTAGATGTATGGACTCACTTAGATTTCACCGGCAGGCAAGAATCTCCAATTCTCCCACCCACGGGCCCCCTCTTGTGCCATGCAGTTCTCAGGGAAGTCCTCACTCGACTCCCATTCCCCGCACCTTCCACGGTCCATAACAATCTAGCAACTTACCTAATTAGTCAGCTAAGCCGCACCCATACTTGGCCTTGTGGTGGCACTGTTATCCTGGCATGTGCTCCTATGAACCGGTCCTTAGATCTACGGCAAGTAAACTACCGTCCCTTTCTACCTCATTCACAAACCCATGCTTGCCTAGATCTCTCTCTGATCCATGTTCATTAAAAACATCAGTTTCTCATTATCATTACGAGTGCAGTTAGCTAGACACATCTATCTCGCTTCGCAATCCCATGGACTCAGTGAAGCTTAAAAGTAAAACCATACCCGACTCATAAACTTCCCTGGCAACAAGGGTGGTTTAACCAAAACTAGTAAACTCCTATAAAAGGGTTTCCCATTGTATTTGACTCAGCACACACACCTTTTCGCAAAAACAAAATAATTTCCCAAAACATAGGAAAAATATGGTCAAGGGGCACTTGCCTTGTTCTGGCTGTTCCGGTTGCTCAAAATCTTGTTGTTGTAGTCCATCGTAGGTAGCTCCCTGAGCTTGTCCTTCTATACATGATCACACACATACAAGATTTACAACAATCAATATCATGCACAAACTTTAACTAGATGCGATGATGCTTATGCATGTTAATCCTATGATGCAGTTTAGTTTGTACGTGTTCTTGCATGGCTTGCATGGATTTTATGAAGAACAGAGTTGTAGAGATCAATTGTGGACGTAGCGATGATCTTGACCTTTTAGATTAAGTCGATCAACAATGATCTGTCCACGAAAAAGCTTCTGTTCGAACGGAACCGAAGAACAGATGCAAAGAAAATGCGACGATGTCGTAAGGTGGTATTGGAGACCTACCTTATGTTCTTCTTAGTCTCGGGGTCCTTCTCCTAGCAAGACAGATCATTGGGGCTCTCTTCCGGCGATCTCTCTCGACCAAACTCCGGCAATGGGTTTACTCGGCGAGTTGGGGCTAGGGCTCTAAGTCGTCGGCTCCGGATGTGGAAAAGAAGTTTATGGTTTCGGCCAAAGGTTCTGAGTTCTATTTATAATCGGGAGAAGAAGAGTCCTAATCTGATTGTATTTCGAATAAGAGTCCTATTCAATTTGTTGTTGAATCTTAACAACTTATCTTTAGTTGATTTGGTGCGGTAACATTGTGGAATTCATGTCGGTTTCCTCTCCGTACCGGTATTTCTACGCGTACAGAATCCAAAAACCGCTCCAGAACTCGTTACCTCCGCGGTGATGAGCTCCGGAAGCTCCACGTGTCCACCGGGGCCTGGTCTCTCCCTTTCCTCCGAGACGAGCTCCAGTTGTGCCGCGTGTCAAGCAAGCGAGACCTCCCTCTCCTTCGGAGGTGAGCTCCGCGTGCGCCATGTATCCTGGCGGTCGGGACCTCCTCTCTATTTGGAGGTGGCTCCACGCACGCCACATGTCAGTGCCGGACCTTCCCTCTCTTTGGAGGTGGCTCCGGGTGTGCCACGTATCCTAACAGTGCCAGACTTCCTTTCTTCTCGGAGACGAGCTCCGAGGTTAACACGTGTCCAACAGTGACGGACCTCCCGGAGGCGAGCTCCGGAGGTGACACGTTTTTGGCAGTGTCGGACCTCCCGGAGGTAAGCTCCGAAGGTGACACGTTCCCCGCGTGGCTGGTCCTCTCTTTTCCGTGGTGAATAGCTCCTAAGGTGACATGTGTCCTGCAGAACTGCCTTCGCTTCTCTGCAGAGGCTAGCTCCGGGGACAACACGTGTCTCACAGGGTCGGACCTCTCCCCCTTTCCGGGGATGAGCTCCGAAGGCGCCACGTGGCCAGCGGGCCGCGAGAGTTGTCTTTGGCACTCTTGGTGAACTGGATTGTGCTCTTTTTGGCTATCTTTTTAATTCTTTCTCTGTCCCTTCTTCTTTTAAAATTTTTTCTCTACATGAAACATGAATACATGCAGAAACCAAAAATGAGTGTGTCACAAGCACAGACTTTGTCGCCAATCCAAGAGGGCTAGAAAGTGCAGAGGGTCCACTGGAGGCCATACATATAGGCCAGATGGACATCTCCGTCTAGCTAGACTAATGGTAAAGGAAATACTTACGAAACTACATTTATACTATATTTATGGTAGGTGACTCGTACTTACAGGAAAACAAACTCGGTGAACGACCGAGCGATGTTCAGGTATGGAAGAGAGGTCACAAGGCAAGTGACCCTTCACAGCCCAACCAGCTGTGCACTGCTGTGGCGACAGCTCGATTGGTGAGTCCTGACGTTGCTTTATGTTATTTGTAACTAACATTGCTATTGACACGTTTTCATGTATTGCTTGTATTTGTAGAAGAAGTATCGGGAGAAGGTGGTGAAGATTCATGGCGAAGACTACGATTGGCAGACCGCACCAATCAAAGTCAACGCCGTGTATGTGCGTGGTGGCAGAAAAGCCCATGGAAGGTGAGATGCTAGCTGTTTTTATTTCTGTCAATTCGAGCTATATTATCTTACTTTTAATCTTTTTTTGTAGTTTTGCCATTTTCGTTGGAGTGGTTGACTTGAGCGAGGCAAGGCCTTCTAAGGGCTTCTCCTCGCAGCCTTCGTCTGCTGGACCCAATCGGCAGATGTCGCAGAGGGATCTAGAGTTTCAATGTGTCAAGGAGGAGCTTCGCCTGACACAGGAGAAGCTCCATGAGCAAGCAGCCCTAGTGAAGGCCACACAAGAGCATCAAGTCAGCTACAATGCACAGCTACAAGCGGTGATTCAGGTAATAACTTGAAATACAAACCAATCATATCATTTCATTACTACTCATGTGGTAATGCTTTGCTATCATGGGACTTAGCCCAGCAGAACGGGCAGCAGGTTGCCAATCCCTCATGGCAGCCGCCGATGCAGCCATAGGTGCCAGCGGAGCCACATGTGTCTTCTTTAGCGGCACAGGTAAGCAACATTTCTTCAGATTAATATAAATTAGATTACTATAGCAAGCTGAGCAAAAATTAGTCAAACATGGGAAAACTTAGCCATAATTGCTCAAACATAGCTAAACTTAACCATAATTGCTCAAACATAGCCAAACTTAGCCATAATTGCTCAAACATAGCCAAACTTAGCCATAACTACTCAAATATAGCCAAACTTAGCCATAATTGCTCAAACATATTCAAATTAGCCAAGTTTAGCCATAATTGCTCAAACAGCCATAATTGCTCTAACTATACTTTTACATCACAGGGATCCACGGCAGAGCCTCAGACTCCATCACCGCAGCTAGACTTGGAGCATGACGCGTGGACGATGTTTCGGGCTCTAGAGGTAGAATACGTGAGAGTGTGTAGTGTCGTGTCTTTTATATTTGAAACTATTGTAATGTGAACTGTCTGATGTTATATATCTGTTTCTGTATCTGTCTATGAGCTAGCCATCGTGCCAGGTTAACATTTTTCTGTTATTTTAATAAAATCTTATATTTACAACGGTCTGGAGGTGGCCGTCGTAAATAAGCCTAAGTTATTTACGAAGGCCTGGAGCTGTATAAGGGCCCATGTTTTTGCACACATTTAAAGTGTTCATCACACCACACACACCTCATTTGAGGAAAACTTATGAACACATTTGAAGAGCAAGTAAACACCATCAACATAGTCATTAGATGATAAACTCACAAAATGCAAAAGTTGTACTTCCCACATGCACCATATAGGGGCTGAGCATATGAAAAACTTCTACACCTTGCTAGGGATGCTCATGCCAAGTTTCACCCAAATCCAAAACCTTTTGAAGTATTTTTGGGTATAATTAGAAAGAGGCTAGTTTGAACTTAAATTCAAATTCAAACTCATTTCATCCCATGATTTCAAAGGTGGGATTCATATTCACATTCAGCACATTTTTGTGAGCTCACACACCAATTTTCACTCCATTTGGAGTTCTTCTTGACATGAGCTAATTTGGCTAAATTTAAATTAAATTTGAATTTCAGTTCACATGTGCTGCAAATTCAATCAAACCAATTCCAAAATTTGATCATTTTGCAAACAAAATCCCAATTTGGGTGAATTATCAAATGACCAAGGGTAGGAAGGTCTCTACTGTTTTGAGCAGTAGGGAAATTGAATTTAAGAGGTTAAAATTTGAAAGTGGGGCCCTCTTGTCAGACACACAAACGAGCAACCGACTGAATCAACAGAGTACTCGGTTTCTGGTCTGCAGCTGAGCGCCCACCGAGCCACAGCGCCGGCCAGCAGCTGCTTCGCTCGCACGCGCTGGAAGCCACCGCTCGGCATCTTTACCGGCGCCCGAACCCTCTCTCGGAAATTTCACCGATCACAGCCCGTCTGCATCGTCCCCGAACGAAAGAACCTCGCCACTCACCCAAGCTCTCGGTTCCACCTTCGCCCGATCGATCCAGTGGCTGTCACGCCGAGCTGAGGTCTCAACCAAGTTTGCCGATCCTTGCTCGACATTCTCACACCGGTTCTAAACCGTGACCGACCTTCCTCGAGCTCTACCGCGCCATTTCTTCTTCCTCGGTTCAACCCGAGCCGCCGCCACGGGAACAACTCGTCCGGCCACCACAGCCCACCTTTCCCCGAGCTGTGAACAGAAAAGAGGTTCGTCATAGTTCCCTCTTCCATTACCGCAAGCACCGGTGGCGTGACATGAGCTGCCGTCGCCGGAATTTTATATTTTTGCGCCGGTATACAAAAGAGGCCGCCGGACCACATAGCAAAATTTGGGCTACACATCGCACCACTCATCACCTAACTTAGAGAACCACTTATAGACGTCCGTGCCAGTCCAGAGGATCAGAAACCTCATAGAACCATCGTGTATAGCCACTGTTCTCCTTGTTTTGCTAGTATTTCCAATTTCCGACCGAGGTTGTGTCACAACCGGTTTCTCCGAAGAACAACCGAGTGAATATCACATATATGCCAAAATCATTTTCTCATACATGTGATGACAAATAGTGAAGCATCATTTATTACAAGCCAGGTGTCGAATATAAATATGTCTTACAAAGCATACGTCTCGATGGACGATAATAAGTTCATAACATGTAAATAAACTAGCAGCGGAATATTATTCTTGTGGGCTCCGTCACAGGCGTTGCCCGGGGGACTCCATGAACCTAGAATCCTTCTTCGGGTCCGAAGTCTTGATCATTAAACACCACATCGTCCCCTTGACCTGAGCAGCAATTTAAACCAACAAATATGAAAGTTTGAGTACCGTTGGTACTCAGCAAGTGGGGGAAGGTTATGTCATGCATGGCCAGAGCAAGGAGAGGTTGAACTCATGGTTAAAGCACTACGCAATTAATTCCTATCACCTTAGCTTATTAAGCACCTACATTACTACACAGGTGAGATGGTCCCAATCTCCCAACCCATCATCAAAATCAAATAACCATAACATCATTTCCAATGTTAAGCTCCCCGCTTAACATCCACAACTTCCATAGTCATCATCCTCTAATCATGAATAAGTACAAGCCGCTCTTGACCGTGAGCACGGATGTCATGACAGTTTTTGACTCTACAGAGTTTGCACCACTGTACCCACATGTAGTGATTTCATCCCCCGTTGCCGGGTGGACTAAAAGAACCTCCATTATGCCAGTGGCCGCGAAACACATTCACACTACCCAGGTGTGTAGCCAGGAGATCACTACAAAGCCTTTACAAAGGGATTCCCGACGAGCATGGGCCCACTGAGGTTTCACCCCTAACAGCATACAAGAGGCTCCAACCCCGCTGCAGTGGCCCCCTCTTGAGGCTTGCGGTTCATATGGTAGTCCAGCTGACACCTATTCCCCGCACCATCCAACACACCCATACTACGCCGGAGATACACCTAATTAATTGGCCAAGCTGCCCCATCTCAGCATGTGGTTGGCATGGTAAAGCCAGGTTACATGCTCCATGAACTGGTCCTTAGGATCCAGGCAAGTACTAAACACAATCCCGAGTCTCTTGCACCCAGCACCAACCAAATCATCCAACTTGCCTCGATCCCTACGTCTACATAACTCATAATATCTCATTCAAGAGTAAGGTAAACAAGTTGACGATATCATATCCCTCTTATCCCATTCTAAGTATGGCTAAGCATAAGCATATAAATAAATGACATGATAAAATAAATCCCAACCCAAGCTACAAGGATCAAGATATTGCAATTCTAGGGAAACTTCCTAGCATGGGTTTCATATTTCAATTGACAATGCAAATAATTCTATCTACACATCCTAGCATAGGATCAAAGTGGTCAAGGACACTTGCCTTCTTCCTGCTGCTCTGGGAATGGATAGTCCTGATCTTGGAAGGGAAGAGCTTGCTCTGGGGCAGGTTCTACTCATGCCAACACACATAGCAAAAGAAAACAACAATCCATAAGACATAGTTCACACTTTCACTCCACACATACATACATACATATGATAGTCATTCACATTTCTAAGTGTTGTGGTTACTCTAAATGTGTTGATTTTTATCCTACATGCATTTTTAAATATATGTATATGATTTCTAACTTTTGTATTCAGATTTCTGTTTGCACACTATATATGAGTTTTCAACTTGAACAAATTCCTTATATTCAATTAATACACTTCTTAGCTACCAAGTTTGCATGAAAGGAAATTTCCTACTCCAAATAGGTTTTCAGACCTTCTACCAAATCCTAAAATGAAGTTTTTGGAGTTAGAGACTTCATCTATCATTTTTTAATTATGCATGCCCATTTTCCTATATTTTTTTCAGATTTACTTTCTATGTCTAAAAGTGAATTTTAAATATTAAATACTAGGGCATAACATCTAAACAGAATAGGTTCTTATCTAAAATATTAAATAATATATTTTTGAACTTCTCCTCTTATGTGAACTAATTTAAATTTATTTTACCAATTTTCAGAATTATTTCCTAACCTAAAAATGTGTCCCTACAACTAATAAATGTGAACAATCAATTAGACAGATTCATTTAATCTTAAAATCTACGTTTAACTCATTTTAAAGTTTTCCAAATGCTAGGAGAATTTAAATTTAAATCCTAGGCACATATTAAAGTTTCTGAATTTAATATCATATAGGGTCAAAAAGGTAAATCCACCTCACTACAGGGTCTATTATATTATTTCATAAATTTCCAGGGGTCTAGCTACACATAACAGAGGGGTTTTCCTAATTTTTATTAAGTCCAGGGGCTAAAACTGATTTTTAATTGAATTTCCATGAATTTCTGTAGTTGCAGGGGCTAGATCAGAAGTTTTCGGGGCTAGCTCGTATTTTCCGAGAACCCCAGGGGGTAGCGCGTAAGAATCCCGGCCTTTATAACGCGGGGCTGATGTGGACCGTCCGATTTAAAACAGACGGCTGAGATTATAACGTCGAACCGGTATGCGCGTGTTTTAATTCTACCGTGCGATTTAAAATAGACGGCGCACAATCGGCCACGTCGCCCTGACCGTGCGCGGGCGGCGCGCGGCGGCGGAAGGCGGCGATCTCGCTGTAGAACTTCGGATCTTCGTCTATACCTACTAAAACTTGGATTTCATGGCATAGATCGGTAGAGGGGAGGTCGGGGATCTCACCTCGGGGTTTTTCTTGAGCTCGGAGGTCCTGGAAGGCGGTCGGCGTCGAGGTCCGAGGTGGAACCTCTGCGGTTCTCGTCGGAGCTGTGCCTAGAGCGGAAACCACCGAGTTTTCTGCACCTGCGTGATTCCCCGGAGGCGGTGGAACACGATCGACACGTTAGATTGGAAAATCCGAGCAGAGATCAAGAGAAATCGGTGATCGGAGCTTCGGTTCTCACCGGGAGGAAAAACAGCTGATCGGGTGGGGAAAACGGAGCGATGCCGGCGTTTATATAGACGGGGGAGGGTGGCGTGTCGGTTGTGATTGAGTTTGAGTCGTCCGGGACCAGAATTCGGCTGGGGTCGCGGGTTTCCGGGGGTAGTTTTGATTCGGGAGAGAGAGGAGTCCCGGGTTCGGCCGAGCGCGCGCGAGGAGGAAGACGACGGCAGGCCCCGCGTGTCAGTGAGAGGGAAAAGGGGTGCACGGCTGTGGGCTGGCGCTGGTGGGGGGGTATGGTGGGCCGGCTGGTGGGTTTCGGCCCACTGGCCGAGGGTTTTGTTTTTTTCTTTTTCTTTTCTGTTTTGAGTTGAATTTGAATTCCAATTTGAATTTCTGCACCACATGCAATACGTCCAAAAATTTTTAAATTCCCCTCTTAACAGGTTTTTGGGGTGTTACAGGTTGCACGGTGACATACTAGTTAGGTCTGTTTCCGAGCTCACCTTAGTCCATGACGAACTTCCCTAGGGTGCACTGATGCTCTACGACCTTTTTCTCAATCCTTTGGGGTGCTAGGAAGCCCGGCCGACACGGCCGAAGTTCTTCCGAAGTCTTTATTTCTACGCAGCAGAAGTCTTTATTCTAATGCGGAAGCAAATCTAAGCAGAAGTGGCTCCATCTCTACACCCTCCACAGGCAAGGTTGAGAACAGATCACACGCCTTAATACTCCACTTGGTCTTCATAGTAGGCTTCTCCTGCTGCTGATGATGAAATAATAATGCAAGTTTGAGTACAATGATGTACTCAGCAAGTGCGGGAAAAACATGATATGCGGCTCATACCAAGGTATGTACAAAAAGGCTTATAAACAGCAACTTAACTTTAGATGAGTGTAATCCCAACATGTATTAAATTACCGACATACCTCCATCGCTTTCAATGTTCCACCCGAACATTAACCAACCTCATTTTTACTCAAGAATACCTCCTCGTATTCGCTACCATCTCACGAATACATTCACGTATTCGCTACCATCTTATCTCATAAACAACTTTGTCTCACACAGAGACCCATCTCGTTACCATGACTCAACAGTCATGCAACCATCTTATCACACTGACTCAACAGTCCCAAAACCAAAGCACAACATAATCAATAACCATAACCAATAACCATCCCGATAAACATCTCAATAACCATCCCAACTAATCATGGCAGTTTAGCCAGGCGCTCGTGACCGTAAGCTCGGCTATCATGATAGTTTTAGACTCTGCGGAGTTTGTACCTCTTTACCCACAAGTTTGTGATTTTGTCACCCGTCGGTGACTGCAGAACCTCCATTATACCAGTACACAACCGTCGGTGTATGGTCAAGAGATCACAAAATAGCCTTTACAAAGGGGCTACTAGATGTATGGACTCACTAAGGTTTCACCGGCAGGCTAGAATCTCCAATTCTCCCACCCACGGGCCCCCTCTTGTGCCATGCAGTTCCCAGGGCAGTCCTCACTCGACTCCCATTCCCCGCGCCTTCCACAGTCCATAACACTCTAGCAACTTACCTAATTACTCAGCTAAGCCGCACCCATACTTGGCCTTGTGGTGGCACTGTTATCCTGGCATGTGCATGCATGAACCGGTCCTTAGATCTACGACAAGTAAACCACCATCTCATGCTACCTCATTCACAAACCCAGTCTTGCCTAGATCTCCCTCCGATCCATGTTCATTAACATCATCAGTTTTTCATCATCATTATGAGTGCAGTTAGCTAGACACATCTATCTCGCTTCCCAATTCCATGGACTCAGCGAAGCAAAAAGCAAAAACCATACCCGACTCATAAACTTCCCTGGCGACAAGGGTGGTTTAACCAAAACTAGTAAACTCCTATAAAAAGGGTTTCCCATCATGTTTGACTTAGTAAGCACACCTTTTCACAAAACAAAACAGTTTAACTCAAAACATAGGATCAATATGGTCAAGGAGCACTTGTCTTGTTCTTGCGGTTCCGGTTGTTCTTGTATTTCAAAACCTGGTTGCTGCAGTACGTCGTAGACAGCTCCCTGAGCTTGTCCTGCTAGGTAGGATCACGTGGATACAAGATCCACAGCAATCAATATCATGCACAAACCTTAAACTAGATGCGATGATGCATATGCATGCTATCCTATAATTTTTATTAGATTGGTGTGTTCTTGCATGGCTTGCATGGACAGAGGTGTCCGGATCAAAGGTGGATGTGGCAATGATCTTGTCTTTAGATCAACCCGATCATCAAGTGATCTGTCCACGAGAAGGCTTCTGTTTGAAAGGAATCAAAGAACAGATGCAAAGAAAACACAACGATGTCGTAAGGTGGTATTGGGGGCCAACCTTACGTTCCTTTCGGTCTTCAAGGTCCTCCTCAGACTGCTGGGCTTTTCCTCCAGCGATCTTCCTTGCCACGCTCCTGCGATGGCTTTCTCGGCGAGTTGGGGCTAGGGCTCTAATTCGTCGGCTTAGGAGTTGGAAAAGAAGTTTGTGGTTTCGGCCAGAGGTTCTGGGTTCTATTTATAATCGAGAAGAGAAGAGTCCTAATCTGATTGTATCCCGAATATGAGTCCTGATTGAATCTTACAACTTATCTTTAGTTGATTTGGGGCGGTATCATCGTGGAATTCAGGTCGGTTTCTGTTCTGGTATTTCTTACGTGTACAGATTCCAAAATCGCTTCAGAACCCGTCACCTTCGTGGTGATGAGCTCCGGAAGCTCCACGTGTCCACCGGGCCTGGTCTCTTCCTTTCCGCACAGACGGGCTCCGGTTGTGCCACGTGTCAATCGAGCAAGACTTCCCTCTTCTTCGGAGGTGAGCTCCATGCACGCCACGTGTCAGTGCCGGACCTTTCCTCTCTTCTTTCCTCAGAGACGTGCTACGAAGTTATCACGTGTCCAACAGTGACGGGCCTCCCGGAGATATGCTCCAGAGGTGACACGTGTTTGATAGCACCAGACCTCTCGGAGGTGAGCTCCGAGATCGACACGTATCCCGCGCGACCAGTCATCTGATTTGTATGATGACTAGCTCCGGGGGCAACACGTGTCCCATAGGGTTGGACCTCTCCCCTTTTGGGAGATGAGCCCCGAGCCTGCCACGTAGCCTACTTTAGCGCCGGACCTCTCCCCACTTCGCAGGGATGAGCTACGAACACGCCATGTGGCCAGCAGGCCGCGGAAGTTGTTTTTGGCGCTCTCTGAGAGCTGGATTCGGCTCTTATTGGCTATCCTTTTGATATTTTTCTCTGTTCCTACTTTTCTTAAAATGTTTTCTCTTCATAAAGCATGAACGTATGCTGACACCCGAGATGAGGGTGTCACAAATCTACCCCCCTTAAACTGAATCTCGCCCTCGAGATTCGTTAGTAGTGAATAGATGGGGAAATTCTGCCTTGATATCCTCTTCATGCTCCCATGTGGCTTCAGCTTCTGTGTGATGGCTCCATTGTACCTTGCACCATCGATTCACCTTGTTCCGGGTGACCCTTTCCTTTACGTCCAAGATTCGGACAGGGTGTTCCGCATAAGTCATGTCCTTTTGAAGTTCAAGCTCTCCCATTGATACTTGTTCCTCTCGTACTCTCAAGCATTTCTTGAGCTGGGATACATGAAACACGTCATGTACGTCGGAGAGGTGCGTCGGGAGCTCTAGTTGATAGGGTACTTCTCCTCGCTTGTCTAAAATCATAATTGGTCCGATGTAGCGAGGTGCTAGCTTGCCTTTGACGTTGAAACGTCGTTGGCCTCGGATAGGCAATACCTTAAGGTATACGAAGTCTCCTACTTCAAAGGTCAACTTCCTACGCCTATTGTCCGCATAGCCTTTCTGTCGTGACTGAGCAGCTTTTAAGTTCTCCCGTACCGTTTGGACTTGCTTTTCAGCTTCTTGTAGCACTTCGGGTCCAAACACCTGGTTCTCCCAGTTTCGTTGCAGAACAGCGGCGTTCTACACCGTCTACCATATAATGCTTCGAAAGGCGACATCTTCAAGCTAGCTTGATAGCTGTTGTTATAGGAGAATTCGGTATACGGTAAACTCCTATCCCAATTACGCCCACGTTTCAAGGCGCAAGCTCTCAACATGTCCTCCAAAATTTGGTTTGTCCTTTCGGTTTGCCCATCAGTTTGTGGGTGATAGGCGGAGCTAAAATCCAGTCATGTACCCATGGCTTTCTGCAGCTTCCTCCAGAATCTAGAGGTAAAATGAGAACCTCGATCTGAGGCTATCCTCCTTGGAACTCCGTGGCAGCACATGATCTGCTCCATGTACAACTCGGCTAATTGTGCCACGTTGTAATTGGCCCTTACAGGGAGAAAATGGGCGGTTTTCGTCAATCAGTCCACGATGACCCAGATGGAGTCGTAACCTGACTGAGTATGTGGCAATCCGACGATGAAATCCATACTGATGTCCTCCCACTTTCATTCGGGTACCTTCAAAGGTTGCAACAATCCAGCGGGTTTTTGATGTTTGGCCTTCACCCGTTGGCATGTGTCGCATAGGGCAACGTATTCGGCTATATCCCTCTTCATACCATCCCACCAATAACAAGTTTTCAAGTCCTTGTACATTTTGGTGCTTCCGGGATGTATAGAATAGGGGGAATCATGTGCCTCCTTCAATATCATGTCGCGGAGGTGTTTTATGTTGGGCACACAAATCCTTTTTCCTAGCCAAAGCATACCCGTCTCATCTGCTTTGAAATCCTTCTCTATTCCTTGTCGGATTCTTTCCTTGATCTCCTTGATCTCCTCATCCGTTGCTTGGCCATCTCTTATTTCTTGCTCCAATAAAGAGTGGATCTCCATTATTTCCATGTTGTTCAAGAATCCGAGATGTAACCATTCGAACTCCTTACGTAGTTCGGGTGATAGCTCCCGAACCGTGAGTTGGTGACATGCTCCCTTTCGGCTCAAGGCATCAGCTACTACATTGGCCTTCCAGGGGTGGTAGTTGATTCCAACATCATAATCCTTGATGAGTTCCAACAATCGACGTTGCCTCAAATTCAAGTCCGTTTGTAAATATGGACTTGAGGCTTTTGTGATCCATATAGATCTCACATCGATGACCAAGGATATAATGTCTCCAAATCTTCAATGCATGCACTACTGCTGCTAGCTCCAAGTCATGTGTAGGATAATTAAGCTCGTGCTTCTTTAATTGTCATGAGGCATAGGCTACCACTTGTCCTTCTTGTATGAGCACACATCCAAGCCCCTGTCTGGATGCGTCACAATATATGTCAAAGCTCTTGCTTACGTCTGGCAATACCAGAACCGGTACTGTGGTTAGCCTTTTCTTGAGTTCCTCAAAACTTCGTTGGCAGGCTGGTGTCCATTGGAAGACTTTTCCCTTCAATAGCAACTCCTTCATAGGCTTTGCTATCTTAGAGAAGTCTTTAATGAAGCATCGATAGTATCCAGCCATCCCAAGAAAACTCCGAATATCCCTTACTCTCTGTGGTTGGTGCCACTTCAGAACACCTCTCACTTTTCCGGGATCAACCGATACCCCTTCCTTGGAGATAATGTGGCCTAGGAAAGATATTTCCTTTAGCCAAAATTGACACTTGTTAAGCTTGGCATACAATTGATGCTCACGCAATTTCTGCAAGGTCAATTTCAAATGTTCTTCATGCTCCTCCTCACATTTTGAATACACCATAATGTCGTCGATGAAAACCACGACGAACTTGTCCATGTACTCCATGAAAACCTTGTTCATAAGGTACATGAAGTATGCGGGTGCATTTGTCAACCCAAAAGACATGACGGTAATATTCATACGAACCATACCGTATTTGAAAGGCTGTCTTGGGTATATCGGAGGGCATAATCTTCAGCTGGAAGTATCCTGACCGAAGATCAATCTTGGAGAACACTTGGGCTCCATTCATTTGGTCGAATAGGTTCTCTATATGAGGCAGAGGGTATTTGTTCTTGATTGTTACCTCGTTGAGAGATCTATAGTCCACGCACTACCTTTGGGTTCCATCCTTCTTGTCTACGAAGAGCATCGGAGCTCGCCATGGTGACGAGCTTGGAGGTATGAAACCCTTCTCCAACTGCTCTTGAATTTGCTTCTTGAGTTCTACTAGTTCATTGACGGGCATCCTATAGGGTGTCTTGGCTATGGGTGCAGTTTTGGGTACCAAATGAATGGCAAACTCAATGTCCCGATCAGGGGGCATACCTGGAAGCTCTTCCGGGAACACGTCCAAAAATTCCTGAACCACAGGAATGCTGTCCAATGTTGCTCCTTCAACGTGTTTCAAATTTGCCCTTTCAGTAGTTTGTTGGGTTGACTCAAACTCGACACGGATGCCGTGCTCATTTGTCAAATGCACGCTTCTTTCAGCACATTGGATTACCCCGTTGTGCTTACTTAACCAGTCCATCCCGAGTATTATGTCAATCCCTTGGGAGTCCAAGACAATAAGATTGGCAAGAAAGTCTAACCCCCCTTATTTTAAGGTTTACTTTCGGACATACTATATTAGTCCTCATCTCTGCACTGGGAGAATTAACTAACATAGCACATTTTAAGTGGGATATGGGTAGGTGATGTTTGACAACATATTTGGATTATATGAAGGAATGTGATGCTCTAGAATCAAACAAGATGGTGGCTGGGTTGGAGTTGGCAAGGAACATACCAATTACGACGTCCTCAGCCTGTTGTGCTTCCTAAGCAGAGACATGGTTCACGTTGCCGCGAGCATAGTTCTGCTGTCCCCGATTTTCTTGTTTGTCCCCTCCGTTCGATTGCGGGTTCTGCTTGGCCGCGTTGCCTTGCTGTCCAGGGCCTCTCCTCGGGCACTGGTTCGCAAAGTGTCCTATCTCCCCGCATGTAAAGCATGCCCTGTTGCCCACGGCAGCAGGTACGTTTGGGCGGGGGTTTTGAATAGGAGCGTCATTGTTAGTCGAGGCGCAGGAGGCATGGGCACACAAGGTGCCAGTGCAACGAATTGTTGCTGTGGTGGCTGACCAGGGCAGTATGCAGGAGTGGTCGATCCATACTGCGGTGCAGGGGGCATGTACCGAGGTCGTACGTGTAAGGGCCTCAGTTTTTGACACACATTTGCAGTGTTCATCACCACACCACACACCTCATTTGAGGAAGGATCATGAACACAAATGAAGAGCAAGTAACAATTATCAACATGCTCATTAGAAAACAAACTCACATATTGCAAAAGTGGTATTTCCCACATGTGATATAGATGGGCTGGATATATGAAAACTCCTACACTTTACTAAGGATATCCATGCCAAGTTTCACCCAAATTCAAAACCTTTTTGAGGTCATTTTGGGTATAGTTAGGAAGAGGGCAGTTTGAAACCATATTCAAATTCAAACTGTTTTTATCCCATGAATTTAAAAGTGGGAGGCATATTCTTACTCAGCACATTTTTGTGAGCCCACACACCAATTTTCACTCCATTTGGAGTTGATCTTGACATGAGCTAAGTGGGACAAATTCAAACTTCATTTGAATTCAAAACTGCACTTGTGCTGAAATTCACTCAAACCAAACCCAAATTGAACTTTGATCAGTTCAAATGGTTCGTGCATGGATAATTTGAATTACCAGGGGTACTATGGGGATCACTGTTTACAACAGTGATTAGGAGTAAATTTCAGAGGTTAAAACTGGAAGTGGGTCCCACATGTCAGCCACTGCTCAGATCAAACCGACTGAGACTTTTCTCACTCGGGTCGCCGAGCCGCAGCGGTGATCGCCACCGAGGGCAGCCGCCGCGCCAGCAGCTGCTTGCCCACGCGTGGGCGCGAGACGGTGCAGAGCCTTCTTAAGGCGCCTGCCCCCCTCCTCGGCCGAGGCATCGCCGTTCTTCCCCGCAAGAACTCAGCGCCGGCTGAAATTTTCCGCAGCTCGGAATCGATCGGAGAACGCCGATCACAGCTCCCTCCGTCCACTCCAGAGCCGCAGCAAGGTACTAGAGACCTTCCTCCGTCCTCCCCGTTGCTAGAATTCAGTTGAAACCGATTGATATCGGCTGTGCCGAAAGATCAAATTCGGGACTTGGAACCGCCGCACCCCGGGCTCTCGTGGACAGCCCAACCAGGGCGTTGTCACGCCCGAGCCAAGGCACCCTTGGACGCGCTGGTGACCGGTGCTGCTCATCCCCGAGCCACAGCTCGAGTGGTTGCTCACCGGCGGCGAATTTCCACTTTTCCCCTTTCTGTGTGCAGAACGACCTTCGGGTACGATTCTGTTTAATTCGTGCTCTAGAAAGGATTAGAGGGCCTCAAGCCGCTCTCACACGAGCTAGACACGGTAACGCACAAGTTGCCTTCACAACTCTGGGCCGGAGAACCTCTGTACCCGACGTAATTTGAGGTCTACCAATGGCGGAATGAACGGGCAGCATCGGGCGCACGGTGAGGACCTATTTCGGGCCTTCCCCGAGCTGCCTCGAGCTCATGTCGACCTTCTCTGAGGTCCACTGGTTCTCCCCAACCGGTTTCCCAAGTAGCTGAGGTGCTAGAGAAGTCAGCCGACATGGCCAACGTCGTTCCGAGGTGGCGGCTCGTCGCCGGCCATGCTCCGGCCATTATCATGAGCAGCTGACCCTAGAATCCTGTTCCCCGAGTAAAAGTATGCAGGGGCGGCCAGAATCGAGAAGTTTGGAGCTGTACAGAAGCCGGCGGCAAGCTCTCCGGCGAGGTCCCTCGGCGGCGGAGCGCGGGCGTTGCGAGGTTGAAGAAGGGGGTGGACCCCAGCTGTCAGCGGGAGATATTTTGAATCTGGATCCGTATGCAGCCGGGATCGGGTGTGCTGGCGCGCAAAATCCTTGTGGGCCGCGGTGTGCTGTCGCCTCGGCGTGCGACGCGTGTCCCCTGGTCCCACGTGCGAGTTTAAACTTTTCCCCGATTTTCAGATTTCCTTTAAACTTCAAATCCTCATAACTTTGGCTAGAAAGCTCCAAATTTAGTGAACCAGATTTTGCTGGATTCAGCTCTCTGAGCACTTTCCAGCAAACCAAGTTTCACTTCATGAAATTCCTTATTTTTCCAGAATTAATTCCTCAAATTTTAAAATGTTTGGAATTTTACCTGGAGAATCCTGTGGAGGAAAATCCTGAAATTTTGCTGGGATGATCACCAAAATATCCCTGAACTACCATAAAAATTTCAGACCCATTGGAGCTCATTTAACCCACCTAATGGTGTGATTAGTGAAACTGTTCCAGAGAAAATAGAAAATGTTCAGAAACATTTTCAGAATTTTCTCTGAAATTGTTTAGCTCATATCTTTAGTTAGGAACTTCCAAATTAAGTGAGACCAACTCCATTAGGACCCTCTGAAAATCTAGTTTTCAGAAAGTCATAGTTTGTTTCATGAAAATTCCTAGAACACCCTAAGAGTTCCAATTAAGGTCAAGGACATAATTAATTGTGGAGGGCTCAAATGAGCTTTACTGCAACTAAAACTTGACCAAATCTCTGTATAGGTTGTAACCAGGCCCCAGTGAAGGTTTCACAGTCATTGGGTCTGTCTAGCAAGGGTTATAGACTTCACGACTTCAAAGTTAATACAAATGCATTTAAATTGATACATATATTGCTCTTATCATGTAGTCGCTAAGGTCGAGGAGGAACCCGAAGTCCTAGACTTCGTTACTTCGGAGGAACAGCTAGCCTACGACCAAGAGCAGCAAGGCAAGCTCCGGTTTGCATTAACCTTTTTACAAATGTTTATTGTTTTGAGCACATCTTTGAATATTGTTGTGATTCTTTGCATTAGAGTCTTGATTGGAAACCCAACTGCATAGCCATGAAAACCATGGGTTGGGTTTAGGATTGAAAACCTCGTTAGCCACTGCATTGCTAAGATAGAGTAGGATTCGGTACAAGTCGAGTAGTTGGAACTACTCGCGAGCATAGGCTAGAGGCACTCGACTCGGATAGTGATAGCACATGAAACACATGGCAAGAAGATGAGACCAAGCGGAGGTTAAGGGCAGTAGGACTTTGGGGCCTGTGTGCTATAGCTCCACTTGTGTTGATTGAGGACCGAGCCGTGTGCGGGCCTGTTGAACAAGCTAGAACAGTACCGAAGACCTACCGGCTATATGGGAACCGGGAAACTGATGTAACTCGGGTAGCTGGGTGTTGAGGCATAGCTGGTCGTTCAGAGGGTAGGTTGAGAGCTCGAGGTGTAAATCGGCTGGCGGCACTGAGATGCGCGTGCAGAGACCTCTTGCTCGGGACGATTGGACCGGTTCAACATTTGGCTAACGGATGAAAGGTAGTCGCGTACGGCGTCCATGATGGTTGTTATAGACAACATCGAGTACGGGCGTACGTGACGGGTTGTTCGGGTAACCCTGCAGGTGTAAATCGATTATAAAATCGCCGTCCCTCGCGGTCAGTGAGTACCACTTGTTCACTGTACCGTGACGTAGAAAGAACAGGCTAGTTACATGTTAAAATGTTGCTGATTGAAAGCTGGACATTGATTGTTAATGATATGCTGTAGCTTAGAGCTAACTAAAGTTCTTTTCAACTTTGGGCAAAGTACATGAGAGAAATGTGTTTCTTGTTTGATTGCGGCTCTCTCATGTGCCTTAGCGTAAGGTTCTCCATAACCTGCTGCTAAAACTTGAAAGTAAGGTTCTACTAATTAGGCGAGTCCTTGCAACTGATTTTTACCTCATGTAACCCATTACCCTCATGTAGAAGTTCCATGTTTAGGTGAGACGGGTCAGACTTGCTGAGCCTTCGTGCTCACTGCTTGTGTTTGAAGCTTTTGCAGGGTTCTATGAGGAAGGGACTCCTGAAGAGGAGACGGAACCCAAGGAGGGGAACCCCGCCGAGTGGGAGTCGTGCACGCCGCAGAGTTAGTGTGCGTGTGTGCTAGCAAGGACACGTTCAAGGGCTGAACGTGCACTTGATGCTTAGTCTACGCCCGCGAGTGTAGACTGAACTTATTTTGATGTAATCATGTTCATAACTTGTTTATGTAACAAAATTTTGCTTCCGCTTTGTACCTTTGACGTGTGTTATACGGTACTGTGCAACGCAGCACCCCTCAGCGTGATCCTGGCTCGACAGGACCGTGGGGTCGTGTCAGCGCTGGTATCAGAGCTCGCTTGAGGTTTAACATAGTACAAAGGTCTTCTTTTTCAAAAATCCAGTGAGGAACGAGTTAGTAGCCCGTATAAGGATGTTATTAGCATATAGAAAGTGGCATATTAACCTATTTGTTATGTCGGAAAATCATGTATCTCGGGACGTTTATGTCTTGGGGGTACACGTAAGTGCTGTCCACCAGTGCGCACAAGCTGAAGGGTGGAGCCCCACGGGTGGCAGGTAACCTGACTCGCTTTGATATCCTCTACGACTCTTCATGTCGTTTGGGGTATTCGAGCAACGTCTGTCCCTGGCGTGCGTGGTGCAACTTGGGAGACCCCGTCACGTGGTCTGAAATGTGAACACGTAACTCAAGGCGTGTTTGGCTTGAGAACATCCGGGCGAGTGATGACGGCCGGGTGTACGAACCGTATGGATTCCGGGCTCGGTGTGCAGCCGAGTCTGACGATTGCTTGAGTTTCTGCAGGTAGACTGACCACGAAACGGTAGACGTGTAGCATCCGTGTGCGAGTGACATTTTGTGCCACTGAGTTAACGAAGCCGGCTAAGCCCGGTATAGGTTTTTCCTTTGTGAGGACGTAGTACCGACATAATCTGGTGACGCATCGACGTCACACCCCATTAAATGAACAACTTCATTTAAAAACTTGAAGGTTTTGATCCAAAGTAGTAAAACTTGATGTAACTCCTTCCCTTGAACAGGATATTCAAAGTTAACAAGTTTTCAACTTATAGGTTGTTAAGGACAGAGCACTCTGTTTTTAGCTGAATCAAGGCTGAAGTTAATCAGAGGTTAGAGGTTGAGTTCTTTCGAGGTTGGGTTCATAGGATACATTTTTGGAAATCTTTGGAAGAGCTTTACAACTTTTCTGTTAAGGTCCAGAGGTGTTTCATCCCTTAACCACTCAAAAAACGCAGTAGAGTTGAAACTGTCCAGAAAACAGGACAGAGTAAAGACTCTCTGTAGACTCTCTGTACATTAAGCAATACTTCCTGCATAAAAATCCAAAAATAGAAAATGAGGTAGTTCTGGAAAGCTTATGAGATGGGTTACAACTTTGTAACAAAAAGTTTTGTCAGATTAGGAACAGAAGTGACTGGGATTCTTGGATCAAATCAGTACCTAAGGCAGGGAGGTGCTGTCCAATTGTTTCCAGAAATTCCGTTAACTTTTACATCTCATAACTTTTGAACCAGAACAGATCTTGGGCCAAGCAAATACTTTCTGGAAAGCTATTGAAGTTAGCTTTAAATTTGATGTTGAGCTCCAGAATTGGTTTTGCTTTCAACATAGCCTAAATCAGGTTGAAATGGAAACTGGTCAGGGCTGTCATGGGAACAGCAGATCAGCAGTCAAATTTGTTTAAAATTTGAACTATGTTTCCAAATTTTATGGGTTCAATGACATGTTTTATGTTATAACTCAGTGGTTTACTGTTTAAATAATTTATTTGACATTTCTCAAATATATTTTTACAGATGACAGCAGATAAGCAACTGGAGAACGGGTGGGTGATGTCCCACTGTTCTCACCGTAACGGCTACCCGGAAGCATTGTGGCAAATGCTCCAATATTTCGGGTACAATCAGATGCCGCAATACTTCGCCAAGGAAGAAGGCGAAGAGGAGAACAAGACGTGGATGATCCATGTCGAGGTTCCTGCAGGACCTACGCCACCCGGTTGGGTGCCGTTCACCGTCACAGTGAGAGGAAGACAACCGGAAGGGATGTGTCAAGTGGCAGCCCATGACACTATGTCACGTTTCTGCCAACTACACGTGCAAGCTATGGAGGGTACTCCATACGCGCTCATTCCGGTGGAGGGACGAGCACAGCATGTGTGGGAAGAGAGGTACCTTGAAGCAACGGATCCGAGTTGCCCAAGGTACAACCCCGCGGAGGCAAATCTCAGCCTCCAGATGAGGGCGGGAAACGCCGTGATGGACAGCCAAGCTGTTCATACGGAGCATCTCGCCACGCAGATCAAAGAGAGCACGAGCCGTGGAGACCATTTCGAGAGTGCCCACAGCGCACTCCGCAATGTGCTCCTTCCGACGATCAAACGATTGAATGAACAACACAATCAGTTGCGTCGTCTGAAGAAGGCAAAGAAGAAGAGCCGTGTTGACATCGCGGCGTTACAAGAACTGGTGCAGACCCTAACCCAGCAGAATGAGGACCTTGCTCAAGAGCGGGACGACGCTATTGAGGAAGGACAAGGCTGGGAATAGGACTACAACCAGGCTATGGACGAGGTGCATGCATTGCAGGACCTCGTACCTCCGGTGTTAGGCGTACCGGTGGTCTTGGGTCTTCCAGCAATAGGAGAACCCGGAATGGGAGAAGAGGTGGTAGATCCAGAGCAACCAGAAGAGGTACCGGAGGAGGACGACCCACAGGAGGTCGAGTTCTACTCTGAGTAGGGGGTTACGGTTGCCAAGTAGGGCAGCCAGGGTAGCGTAACCCAACTTTTGTAATCGGTGACATGTCGTGTAGACAGTAGCGTATGTATAGGTAGTGACGACATGAGCACGACTTCTCGGAGACCCGAGAATAATGTATCTTGTATAAAGTTTATGCTTTATCAATATATGTGAATGTTGTGCAAACTAATCATGTGTCACTTCAATACCTACTGTTGCTTATGGAATTTTAAGTAAGACATGTCGTAATTGCTGCTATTTTGAATTTCAGAATGACGCGTACTCGTGCCAACCCTGACGTTGGGGGTACCAGTCAATGGGGAGAGACCACCCAACCACCTCCCGAGGACTCCTCGGGACAGCAGCAGCAACAACAACAGCAAACACCGCCACCGCCACGGCCAACGGTTACATTGGCCGACATCGTCGCGGCAATGGCGGGTTCACATCAGCAGCACACGGAGTTGCTGCAAACGCTTATCGCCAATACGTCTCGCCCAGAGAGACGTCAAGATCGTGAGGAGCGCCAACAGAGCTCCTACTCCGACTTCCTGGCTACTCTTCCCCCGGTATTCTCAAGGGTGGATGAACCACTTGACGCGGACAACTGGCTCCGCGCCATAGAGATGAAGTTCGGGCTGCTCCAGCTCAGCGAGCAGCGCAAGACTCAGTTCGCGGTCCAGCAGCTCCAAGGATCCGCGAGCGCGTGGTGGGCCAACTTCTGTGCTTCACAGCCCACCGACCGAGTGATGACCTGGACGGAGTTCCGGACGGCCTTCAGGGCCTATCATATACCGCCAGGTTTAATGAAGAGGAAGACACAGGAGTTCTTACACCTGCAACAAGGGAGCCGGAACGCCCTGGAATACTCCAGGGCGTTTAACGATCTCGCGCTATATGCGTCGTATCATGCTGATACCGACGAGAAGCGGCGGGACCATTTTTACCAGGGGCTTAACCCGCTCCTGAAGGACAAGTTGGCGATGTTCAATTGCGGCAGCCTCAACGACATCATTGATGCTGCGATTGTTCAGGAGGACTCCGGCAAGGAGTTGGCAGCGGCAGAGCGAAAGCGAAGCGCGCCGCAAAGCAGCGGAGAAGGAGGCGGTCCTTCTCAGAAGTTTCGGATGGTGAATCGCCCACCATCAGGTCCACGCTGGCAACCACCACAGCGGTCAATGCCATTCCGTGGCCGGCCGTACTCTTCATCGGCATTCTGGCCGGCACAGCCAGCACCACTGCAACCACAACAGCAGCAGCGGGCGATGCCGCGTGCGTTTGCACCTCAGCAACGCATGCTGGGCTTTCGTTCCCCGAGCACTACACCGGCAGTGGCCACATGTTACAAGTGTGGCCGTCCAGGACACTTCGTGAGCAGTTGCCCGGAGAGGCAAGGCGGTGGAGTGGCACCACAGTTTCCGGGGAGGAATCAACCCCGGAACCCTACTAATGCGCGGCGGGCAAACCCTAGGCCCGGCACCGTCCACCAGCTCGCCATTGAGGACGTGCCGGAGGGCGAGCCAATCCTTGCGGGTATGTTCCAACTCCACCAGCATCCCGCTATAGTACTATTTGATTCAGGCGCCACGCATAGCTTCATTAGCCAAGCTTTAATTGATAACTATAGCTTGCAAGTACTACCCACCGATAGTCCTTATGTGATCTGTTCACCGGGTGGGAAAATTTCAGCAAGCATGATGGTCCCAAAAGCGCCATTGTGCTTAGAGGGTAGAGTTTACCCTACGTCTCTCATAATTTTAGAGGGACAATCGGTCGATGTCATCTTAGGGATGTCGTGGTTAACCCGCCACGGCGCAGTTTTAGACACCGTTCTCCGAGTCGTGCACTTGAACTCAGATGTGCACGAGTCTCACTCATTATTTCTGGACAGTCCGGAAATAAAACTTCCAAGTGTCTATCAAGCCACAACCATCAGATTGGAAGATATTCCGGTGGTCCGAGAGTTCCCTGATGTATTCCCGGACGATTTGCCGGGGATGCCGCCTGATAGAGAGGTAGAGTTCAAGATTGAACTTGCACCGGGAACCACGCCAATATCCCGAAGGCCTTACAAGATGGCGCCCAAGGAGTTGGCTGAACTGAGGACTCAGCTCACGGACCTTCTGGAGAAGGGTTTTATTTGGCCGAGCTCCTCGCAATGGGGCTGTTCGGCATTATTTGTCAAGAAGAAGGATGAGACGTTGCGGCTTTGCGTGGACTATCGTCCATTAAATGCCGTAACCATCAAGAACAAGTACCCGTTGCCACGGATCGACATGTTATTCGATCATTTGGTCGAAGCAAAGATCTTTTCCAAGATGGATTTAAGATCCGGGTACCATCAGATTAAGATAAGGGCTGAGGACATTCCGAAGACGGCTTTCTCGACGAGGTAAGGACTTTATGAGTACCTGGTCATGTCCTTCGGCCTCACCAATGCTCCAGCTCACTTCATGTACTTAATGAACTCGGTATTCATGCCGGAGCTGGACAAGTTTGTCATGGTCTTCATCGACGACATCCTGGTATATTCCAAGTCGGAGGAAGATCACAAGAAACATCTGCGTATAGTCTTAAAACGGCTGCGGGATCACAAGTTATACGCAAAATTCAGCAAATGCGAGTTTTGGATATCGCAAGTGCCTTTCCTCGGGCATATCATCTCAGCGGAGGGTATCGCTGTGGACCCGAGCAAGATCACTCAAGTGCTGAATTGGAAATCCCCGAGAACTGTTCACGAGGTACGGAGTTTCCTCGGACTCGCGGGATATTATCGGAGGTTCATTCCGAACTTCTCGAAAATTGCCAAGCCAATGACAGAGCTGCTAAAGAAGGCTACCAAATATGTTTGGAGTCCAGCATGCGAAGCAGCATTCAAGGCTTTAGTCAAGCACCTGACATCAGCACCGGTTTTGGCGCAGCCAGACACAACAAAACCGTTCGATGTGTACTGCGATGCATCCGGCATTGGGCTCGGGTGTGTGCTGATGCAAGACCGAAGGGTGGTCGCGTATGGGTCACGGCAGCTTAGAAACCATGAGCAAAATTATCCAACTCACGATTTGTAGCTCGCTGGCGTGGTACTTGCACTAAAAATGTGAAGGCACTACTTACTCGGTAACCTCGTACATTTATATACCGACCACAAAAGCCTCAAGTACATATTCACTCAGAAGGAACTGAACATGAGGCAACGAAGATGGTTAGAACTGATAAATGATTACGAGATAGAGATCCATTATCATCCGGGCAAGGCAAACGTAGTGGCAGATGCGCTGAGCCGCAAGTCACACGTCAATGATCTGACCATCACACCGTTGGAAGAGAGCGAACCACCACTACATGTGATTCCACACGGAGCTCTCTACAACCTAGCTTTGATCCCCACCATCCGTGAAGAGATAGCGGCAGCCCAGAAGAATGACAAGGGCATGTCACATTTGCGGAGATGTGTAGACAGTGGGGAGTTGAAATGTTTCCGGAAGGACGGAGACGGCGTCCTATGGTTCAAGGACCGGATCGTCGTACCCCGAAACCCGGAACTACGGAAGAAGATCTTTGATGAGGCTCACTTGTCAAAGTTCTCTATTCACCCTGGCAGCAACAAGATGTATCAAGAACTCAGAAGCAAGTTTTGGTGTACATGGATGAAGCGAGAGACTGCAAAATACGTGTCCGAGTGTGATACATGTCGAAGGGTGAAGGCAGACCACATGCGAAAACCGGGACTGCTACAACCACTGGGCATCCCTGCCTGGAAGTGGGAGGACGTGAGCATGGATTTCATCGTTGGTTTACCCACCACCTTACAGAAACATGATTCCATGTGGGTGATCGTCGATCGGCTCACCAAATTTGCCCATTTCATCCAGGTCAACACCAACTACAACGCCAAGAAGTACGCTGAACTGTACATCTCACGGATCCTATGCTTGTACAGCGTACCCCGTACCATCATATCGGATCGGGGCACTTTATTTGTGTCCCGTTTTTGGGAGCAGCTGCACGCTTCCTTGGGGACGAAGCTGATCCGTAGTTCAGCCTACCACCCGCAGACGGATGGGAAAACGGAGCGGGTAAATCAAATCTTAGAAGACATGCTACGAGCTTGCGCTATCGACCACGGCAAGAATTGGGATGATCACTTGCCGTTAGCTGAGTTCTCGTACAATAATGGGTACCAAGCCAGCATCAAGATGGCACCTTACGAGGCGCTATACGGTAGGAAATGCCGCACACCATTGAACTGGTGTGAGTCTGGCAAAAGGGTTACCTTCGGGATTGACCTTGTCAACAACGCGGAAGAAAAGGTTCGACTGATTCAAGCGAACCTAAAAGCCGCTCAATCTCGTCAGAAACAATATGCGGACCGGAGAAGGCGCCCATTACAATTCGAAGTTGGAGATCACGTATATCTACAGGTGTCTCCAATGAAGGGCGTAAACAGATTTGGGGTGAGAGGAAAGTTGGCACCCCGATTCATCTGTCCATTCCAGATTACCGAAAGATGTGGGTCAGTGGCATACCGGCTGACATTACCAGAAGCACTTTCCGGTGTGCACAACGTCTTTCACATTTCCCAGCTGAGGAAGTGTCTCAAGCTATCAACGACCGTTCAGCTGGAAGACATTGAAGAACTGCAACCGGATCTCACCTATCAGGAGGAACCGGTGCAGATTATTGATGAAAAGGCCCGAACCACACGCAACCGTACATTGTGGTTCTACAAGGTTCTATGGAGTAATCACTCCATGGATGAAGCGACATGGGAGAGTGAAGAATTCCTTCGCACTAACTACCCCGAATTTTTCACGTCGCATATCCGGTAATTTTCCACCGTCCTCTCTCTCATTTTCACTTTATAATCTCGGGACGAGATTCTTTTAAGGGGGGAGGAATGTAAGGGCCTCAGTTTTTGACACACATATGCAGTGTTCATCACCACACCACACACCTCATTTGAGGAAGGATCATGAACACAAATGAAGAGCAAGTAACAATTATCAACATGCTCATTAGAAAACAAACTCACATATTGCAAAAGTGGTATTTCCCACATGTGATATAGATGGGATGGACATATGAAAATTCCTACACTTTAGTAAGGATGTCCATGCCAAGTTTCACCCAAATTCAAAACCTTTTTGAGGTCATTTTGGGTATAGTTAGGAAGAGGGCAGTTTGAAACCATATTCAAATTCAAACTGTTTTTATCCCATGAATTTAAAAGTGGGAGGCATATTCTTACTCAGCACATTTTTGTGAGCCCACACACCAATTTTCACTCCATTTGGAGTTGATCTTGACATAAGCTAAGTGGGACAAATTCAAACTTCATTTGAATTCAAAACTGCACTTGTGCTGAAATTCACTCAAACCAAACCCAAATTGAACTTTGATCAATTCAAATGGTTCATGGGTGGGTAATTTGAATTACCAGGGGTACTATGGGGATCACTGTTTACAACAGTGATTAGGAGTAAATTTCAGAGGTTAAAACTGGAAGTGGGTCCCACATGTCAGCCACTGCTCAGATCAAACCGACTGAGACTTTTCTCACTCGGGTCGCCGAGCCGCAGCGGTGATCGCCACCGAGGGCAGCCGCCGCGCCAGCAGCTGCTTGCCCATGCGCGGGCGCGAGGCGGTGCAGAGCCTTCTTAAGGCGCCTGCCCCCTCCTCGGCCGAGGCATTGCCGTTCTTCCCCGCAAGAACTCAGCGCCGGCCGAAATTTTCCGCAGCTCGGAATCGATCGGAGAACGCCGATCGCAGCTCCCTCCGTCCACTCCAGAGCCCCAGCAAGGTACTAGAGACCTTCCTCCGTCCTCCCCGTTGCTAGAATTCAGTTGAAACCGATTGATATCGGCTGTGCCGAAAGATCAAATTCGGGACATGGAACCACCGCACCCCGGGCTCTCGTGGACAGCCCAACCAGGGTGTTGTCACGCCCGAGCCAAGGCACCCTTGGACGCGCTGGTGACCGGAGCTGCTCATCCCCGAGCCACAGCTCGAGTGGTTGCTCACCGGCGGCGAATTTCCACTTTTCCCCTTTCTGTGTGCAGAACGACCTTCGGGTACGACTCTGTTTAATTCATGCTCTAGAAAGGATTAGAGGGCCTCAAGCCGCTCTCGCACGAGCTAGACACGGTAACGCACAAGTTGCCTTCACAACTCTGGGCCGGAGAACCTCTGTACCCGGCGTAATTTGAGGTCTACCAACGGCGGAATGAAGGGGCGGCATCGGGCGCACGGTGAGGACCTATTTCGGGCCTTCCCCGAGCTGCCTCGAGCTCATGTAGACCTTCTCTGAGGTCCACTGGTGCTCCACGACCGGTTTCCCAAGTAGGTGAGGTGCTAGAGAAGTCAGCCGACATGGCCGAAGTCGTTCCGAGGTGGCGGCTCGTCGCCGACCATGCTCCGGCCATTGTCATGAGCAGCTGACCCTAGAATCCTGTTCCCCGAGTAAAAGTAGGCAGGGGCGGCCAGAATCGAGAAGTTTGGAGCTGTACAGAAGCCGGCGGCGAGCTCTCCGGCGAGGTCCCTCGGCGGCGGAGCGCGGGCGTCGTGAGGTTGAAGAAGGGGGTGGACCCCAGCTGTCAGCGGGAGATATTTTGAATCGGGATCCGGCTGCGGTCGGGATCGGGTGTGCTGGCGTGCAAAATCCTTGTGGGCCGCGGTGTGCTGTCGCCTCGGCGTGCGACACGTTTCCCTGGTCCCACGCGCGAGTTTAAACTTTCCCCGATTTTCAGATTTCCTTCAAACTTCAAATCCTCATAACTTTTGCTAGAAAGCTCCAAATTTAGTGAACCAAATTTTTCTGGATTCTAATCTCTGAGCACTTTCCAGAAAATCAAGTTTCACTTCATGAAATTCCTTATTTTTCCAGAATTAATTCCTCAAAATTTAAACTGTTTGGAATTTTAACTGGAGAATCCTGTGGAGGAAAATCCTGAAATTTTGCTGGGATGATCACCAAAATATCCCTGAACTACCATAAAAATTTCAGGCCCATTGGAGCTCATTTAACCTACCTAATGGTGTGATTAGTGAAACTGTTCCAGAGAAAATAGAAAATGTTCAGAAACATTTTCAGAATTTTCTCTGAAATTGTTTAGCTCATATCTTTTGTTAGGAACTTCCAAATTAAGTGAGACAAACTCCATTAGGACCCTCTGAAAATCTAGTTTTCATAAAGTCATAGTTTGTTTCATGAAAATTCCTAGAACACCCTAAGAGTTCCAATTAAGGTCAAGGACACAATTAATTGTGGAGGGCTCAAATGAGATTTACTGCAACTAAAACTTGACCAAATCTCTGTATAGGTTGTAACCAGGCCCCAGTAAAAGTTTCACAGTCATTGGGTCTGTCTAGCAAGGGTTATAGACTTCACGACTTCAAAGTTAATACAAATGCATTTAAATTGATACATATATTGCTCTTATCATGTAGTCGCTAAGGTCGAGGAGGAACCCAAAGTCCTAGACTTCGTTACTCCGGAGGAACAGCTAGCCTACGACCAAGAGCAGCAAGGCAAGCTCCGGTTTGCATTAACCTTTTTACAAATGTTTATTGTTTTGAGCACATCTTTGAATATTGTTGTGATTCTTTGCATTAGAGTCTTGATTGGAAACCCAACTGCATAGCCAAGAAAACCATGGGTTGGGTTTAGGATTGAAAATCTCGTTAGCCACTGCATTGCTAAGATAGAGTAGGATTCGGTACAAGTCGAGTAGTTGGAACTACTCGCGAGCATAGGCTAGAGGCACTCGACTCGGGTAGTGATAGCACATGAAACACATGGCAAGAAGATGAGACCAAGCGGAGGTTAAGGGCAGCAGGACTTTGGGGCCTGTGTGCTGTAGCTCCACTTGTGTCGATTGAGGACCAAGCCGTGTGCGGGCCTGTTGAACAAGCTAGAACAGTACCGAAGACCTACCGGCTATATGGGAACCGGGAAACTGATGTAACTCGGGTAGCTGGGTGTTGAGGCATAGCTGGTCGTTCTGAGGGTAGGTTGAGAGCTCAAGGTGTAAATCGGCTGGCGGCACTGAGATGCGCGTGCAGAGACCTCTTGCTCGGTACGATTGGACCGGTTCAACATTTGGCTAACGGGTGAAAGGTAGTCGCGTACGGCGTCCATGATGGTTGTTGTAGGCAACATCGAGTACGGGCGTACGTGACGGGTTGTTCGGGTAACCCTGCAGGTGTAAATCGATTATAATCGCCGTCCCTCGCGGTCAGTGAGTACCACTTGTTCACTGTACCGTGACGTAGAAAGAACAGGCTAGTTACATGTTAAAATGTTGCTGATTGAAAGCTGGACATTGATTGTTAATGATATGCTGTAGCTTAGAGCTAACTAAAGTTCTTTTCAACTTTGTGCAAAGTACATGAGAGAAATGCGTTTCTTGTTTGATTGCGGCTCTCTCATGTGCCTTAGCGTAAGGTTCTCCACAACCTGCTGCTAAAACTTGAAAGTTAGGTTCTACTAATTAGGCGAGTCCTTGCAACTGATTTTTACCTCATGTAACCCATTACCCTCATGTAGAAGTTCCATGTTTAGGTGAGACGGGTCAGACTTGCTGAGCCTTCGTGCTCACTGCTTGTGTTTGAAGCTTTTGCAGGGTTCTATGAGGAAGGGACTCCTGAAGAGGAGACGGAACCCTAGGAGGGGAACCCTGTCGAGTGGGAGTTGTGCACGCCGCAGAGTTAGTGTGCGTGTGTGCTAGCAAGGACACGTTCAAGGGCTGAACGTGCACTTGATGCTTAGTCTATGCCCGCGAGTGTAGACTGAACTTATTTTGATGTAAACATGTTCATAACTTGTTTATGTAATAAAATTTTGCTTCCGCTTTGTACCTTTGACGTGTGTTATACGGTGCTGTGCAACGCAGCACCCCTCAGCGTGATCCTGGCTCAACAGGACCGTGGGGTCGTGTCAGTACGTTGCTCCCTTGAGGCTGGTACGGCATCTTCTTCTTGCACTCTCGCTCGATCTCTCGGATCTTGTTTTCAACCACTATGCCTTGTCAACCAGCTTCTAGAAGCTCACGTAGTCATTGTTGAGGAGTTGAACCTGAATCTCATTGTTCAACCCTCTCATGAACAGGTACTGCTTCCTTTGATCTGAGTTGACATCTTCGGGGGCATACCGGGACAGTTGCGTGAACTTGTTGAGGTACTCATTCACACTTTTCTGTCCTTGGTGGAGACCTTCGAACTCCTGCCTCTCGAGCATCATTACACCAGCAGGGATGTAATGACAGCGGAAGCTCTCCTTGAACTCAGTCCAAGTGATTGTCTCCGGGTTGACATGGGCGTTGCATAGAGCATCCCACCAGTCAGCAGCTGCTCCCGTAAGTTGGTGCGACATGAAGAGAACCTTCTCTCGGTCATTGCACTGAACAATGTCAAGCTTCTTCTCCATGGATTTCAACCAGTCATCGGCCTCCATAGGATCACTAGCTTGAGCAAAGGTGGATGGTCAAGTCCTCATGAACTCTCCCAGTCTGTTGTGAGCCGGCGGTGGTGGTGGCGGTGGTGCCGGAACAGGGTTGTTGTTGGCCTGCAACTGACCCAATGTTTGGATCATGGTTTGCATAAGCTGGTTTTGCATGGCCATCAACCTTTCTAGGTTATTGTCGCCAGCTCCGGGGTTAACAAGAACTTCCTCATGATCATCCTCTTGGTTGTCACGGACGTTCCTTCGGCTGGCATTTCCTCTCACCATCTGTGAGAGAGATCGAAATAGAATAGAATGTTAGAAGGTTAAGTAGGTCCTTTCAACTATATGCATCAAGGTGAGTTGGACTATATACATATATTCTAGCCCATATGAGGATGTGAACAAGTGCCGAAGCATCTCACACCTCTTTCTACTTACGTGTGGATATGGACAATGTTTTTATACGTCCCACTACTCACACTAAGCACATAATCACAATTAATCATCACAAGGGCTCATACATCTCCTATTCAAGGATGGTTCCCTATGTCAAGGTGGGTTTAAAGCCAATCTAAGCGTCCTAGAGTGCTTCCTTGGATCAGCGTGGCTAAACTACCAATCTGTGTTTTAATACCGATCTGTGACTCCTATTTAAGGGTGTAACCTACTGTTAACCCGTGGCTCTAATGTCAATCTAAGGTAACCTACTGTCAACCCGTGGCTCTGATACCAATCTGTGACGCCCTCAATTCTGTGGAAAACCACAGAACCGAGAACTAATGCATATGTGTGCCCAGGATGTTCATCACACATACACATACGTTCCACAAACTGAATTCAGATTATATATTACCACGAATAACAGAGTTTATTACAATACCTCATGAGTCTTGGACTCATGCTCACAGCAGAAGTCTTTATTCTAATGCGGGAGCAATTTAGCTAATGCGGAAGCAAATCTAAGCAGAAGTGGCTCCATCTCTACACCCTCCACATGCAAGGTTGAGAACAGATCACACGACTTCATACTCCACTTGGTCTTCATAGTAGGCTTCTCCTGCTGCTGATGATGAAATAATAATGCAAGTTTGAGTACAATGATGTACTCAGCAAGTGCGGGAAAAACATGATATGCAGCTCGTAACAAGGTAGGTATAAAAAGGCTTATTTGCAAAAAAGCAGATTTATAAAACCATGATAAAACAGCAACTTAACCTTAGATGAATGTAATCCCAACATGTATTAAATTACCGGCATACCTCCATCGCTTTCCATGTTCCACCCGAACATTAACCAACCTCATTTTTACTCACGAATACCTCCTCGTATTCGCTACCATCTCACGAATGCCTTCACGTATTCGCTACCAACTTATCTCATAAACAACTTTGTCTCACACCGAGACCCATCTCGTTACCATGACTCAACAGTCCCAAAACCAAACCACAACATAATCAATAACCATAACCAATAACCATCCCGATAACCATCCCAACTAATCATGGCAGTTTAGCCAGGCGCTAGTGACTGTATGCTCGACTATCATGATAGTTTTAGACTCTGCAGAGTTTGTACCTCTTTACCCACAAGTTTGTGATTTCGTCACCCGTCGGCGACTGCAGAACCTCCATTATACCAGTACACAACCGTCGGTGTATGGTCAAGAGATCACAAAATAGCCTTTACACACGGGCTACTAGATGTATGGACTCACTAAGGTTTCACCGGCAGGCTAGAATCTCCAATTCTCCCAACCACGGGCCCCCTCTTGTTCCATGCAGTTCCCAGGGCACTCCTCACTCGACTCCCATTCCCCGCGCCTTCCACAGTCCATAGCACTCTAGCAACTTACCTAATTACTCAGCTAAGCCGCACCCATACTTGACCTTGTGGTGGCACTGTTATCCTGGCATGTGCATGATTGAACCGGTCCTTAGATCTACGGCAAGTAAACCACCATCTCATGCTACCTCATTCACAAACCCAGTCTTGCCTAGATCTCCCTCCGATACATGTTCATTAACATCATCAGTTTCTCATCATCATTACGAGTGCAGTTAGCTAGACACATCTATCTCGCTTCCCAATCCCAAGGACTCAGCGAAGCAAAAAGCAAAAACCATACCGGACTCATAAACTTCCTCGGTGACAAGGGTGTTTTAACCAAAACTAGTAAACTCCTATAAAAAGGGTTTCCCATCATGTTTGACTCAGTACGCACACCTTTTCGCAAAACAAAACAGTTTCACCCAAAACATAGGATCAATATGGTCAAGGAGCACTTGCCTTATTCTTGCGGTTCCGGTTGTTCTTGGATTTCAAAACCTGGTTGCTGCAGTTCGTTGTAGACAGCTCCCTGAGCTTATCCTGCTAGGTAGGATCACGTGCATACAAGATCCACAGCAATCAATATCATGCACAAACCTTAAACTAGATGCGATGATGCATATGCATGCTATCGTATGATTTTTATTAGATTGGTGTGTTCTTGCATGGCTTGCATGGACAGAGGTGTCCGGATCAAAGGTGGACGTGGCAATGATCTTGTCTTTAGATCAACCCGATCATCAAGTGATCTGTCCACGAGAAGGCTTATGTTCGAAAGGAATCAAAGAACAGATGCAAAGAAAACACAACGATGTCGTAAGGTGGTATTGGGGGCCTACCTTACGTTCCTTTTGGTCTTCGAGGTCCTCGTCAGACTGCTGGGCTTTTCCTCCGGCGATCTTCCTAGCCGCGCTCCGGCGATGGCTTTCTCGGCGAGTTGGGGCTAGGACTCTAAGTCATTGGCTTAGGAGTTGGAAAAGAAGTTTGTGGTTTCGGCCAGAGGTTCTTGGTTCTATTTATAATCGGGAAGAGAAGAGTCCTAATCTGATTGTATCCCGAATATGAGTCCTGTTTGAATCTTACAACTTATCTTTAGTTGATTTGGTGGGGTATCATCGTGGAATTCAGGTCGGTTTCTGTTCTGGTATTTCTTACGTGTATAGATTCCAAAATTGCTTTAGAACCCGTCACCTTTATGGTGATGAGGTCTGGAAGCTCCACGTGTCCACCGGGCATCATGCAAGACTTCCCTCTTCTTCAGAGGTGAGCTCCGTGCACGCCACGTGTCAGTGCCGGACCTTTCCTCTCTTCTTTCCTCAGAGACGTGCTCCGAAGTTAACACGTGTCCAACAGTGATGGGCCTCCTGGAGATAAGCTCCGGAGGTGACACGTGTTTGATAGCACCAGACCTCTCGGAGGTGAGCTCCAAGATCGACACGTATCCCGCGCGACCAGTCCTCTGATTTGTATGATGACTAGCTCCGGGGGCAACACGTGTCCCATAGGGTCGGACCTCTCACCTTTTGCGGAGATGAGCCCCGAGCCTGCCACGTAGCCTACTTTAGCGGCGGACCTCTCCCCACTTCGCAGGGATGAGCTCCGAACACGCCACGTGGCCAGCTGGCCGCGGAAGTTGTCTTTGGCGCTCTCTGAGAGCTGGATTCGGCTCTTATTGGCTATCCTTTTTATATTTTTCTCTGTTCCTACTTTTCTTAAAATGTTTTCTCTTCATAAAACATGAACATATGCTGAGACCTGAGATGAGGGTGTCACACCTGAGCTTCCATAAAAATGTCAGATCCATTTGAGCTCATTTGATCCACCTAATGGTGTGATTAATAAAACTGTTCCAGAGAAAATAAAAAATGTCCAGAAACATTTCCAGACTTTCTCTGAAATTGTTTAGCTCATATCTTATGCTATGAATCTTCAAATTAGGTGAACCCAATTCCATTAGGACCTATGGAAAATCTAGTTTCCAGAAAATCATGGTTTGCTCCATGAAAATCCTTAGAACACCCTAACAGCTCCAATTAAGGTCAAATACACAATATTTGTTGAGGGCACAAATGAGCTTTGCTGCAAATGAAATTTGGCCAAGTCTCTGTTTAGGTTGTATACAAACCACAGTAAATATTTCAGAGTCATTGGGCCTGTCTAGCAGTACTTATGATCTTAACAAATTTAACTTCAAATTCAAATGCATTCAAATTGACATATACATATGTTTATCTCATGTAGTCGCTAAGGTTCAGGAGAGCCAGAAGTCTTAGACTTCATAACTCCGGAGGAACAGATAGCCTACGACCAACAGCAGCAAGGTAAGCTTTGGTTTGCATTAGCCGTTTTATAAATTTTACTGTTTTCAGAACTTACTTTAAGTATCCACTTAGTTTATGCATTAGATTCTTGTTTGAAAACCCAAATGCATAGCCAAGAAAATTCTGGTTTTGGGCGTAGGTTTTTAAACCTCAAGTAGCCACTGCAATGCTAACATAGTGTAGAATTCGGTACAAGTCGAGTAGTTGGATCTACTCGCGAGAATAGGATCGAGGCACACCACTCGTTTAGAGATAGCAAATGGAACACATGGCATGAAAAATGAAACCGAGCGGAGAGTAAGGGCAGCAGGACGTTGGGGCCTAGGTGCCATAGATCCGCTCGTGTCGATTGAGGACCGAGCCGTGTGCGGGCCTGTTGAACAAGATAGAACAGTACTGAAGACCTACTGGATATATGAGAACCGGGAAACCGATGTAATTCGGGTAGCTGGGTGTTGAGGCATAGCTGGTCGTTCGGAGGATAGGTTGAGAGCTTGAGGTGTAAATCAGCTGTCAGCACTGTGGATGCGCGTGCAGAGAACTCTCGCTCGGGATGATTGGACTGGCTCAACATTTGGCTGACGGATGAAAGGTGGTCGCGTACGACGTCCATGATGGTTGCTGTAGGAAACATCAATTACGGGCGTACGTGACAGGTTATTTGGGTAACCTTGCAGGTCTAAATCGATTATAATCGCTGTCCCTCACGGTGAGTGAGTATCACTTGTTCACTGTACCGTGACATAGAACGAACAAGCTAGATTCATTTAAAAGTTGCTGATTGAAAGCTATACTGTGACATCCTCAATTTTGATTTCTACATGTATTCATGTTTCATGTAAAAAAACATTTTTAAAATAAGTTGAAACAAAGAAAGAATCAAAAATTTAGCCAAAAAAGAGCCAAATCCAGTCCACATAGAGCGCCGAAGACAATTCCCGTGGCCCGCTGGCCACGTGGCACCTTCGGAGCTCATCCCCGCAAAAGGGGGAGAGGTCCGCCGCTAACTGGCTACGTGGCAGGCTCGGGGCTCGTCCCTGCGGCAGAGGGAGAGGTCCGACCCCGTGGGATACTTGTTGCCCCCGGAGCTAGCCTCTGCGGAATGACGGAAGCCAGTCCCGCAGGACATTTGTCGTCATCGGAGCTAGTCACCACGGAAAAGAGAGGACCCACCGCGCGGGACACGTGTCGCTCTCGGAGCTCTTCTCCGAGAGGTATGACCCGCGGGACACGTTTTGCTCTCGGAGCTATCTTCCGAGAGGTCCGGTCCTGCTGGACACGCGTCACCTCCGGAGCTCACCTCCGTGAGGTCCGACACTACCGGACACATGTCACCTCCAGAGCTCATCTTCGGGAGGTCTGACGCTGATGGACACGTGTCGACCTCGGAGCTCACCTCCGAGCAGAAAGGAAGTCCGGCGCTACTTGACACGTGGCAATCTAGGAGCACACCTCTGAAGAGAGGGGAGGTCCAGAACGGTCACGTGGCACTACCGAAGCCCACCTCCGAAGAGAGGGGAGGTCCGACACTGACACGTGGCACCCCTGGAGCCGCCTCCGAAGAGAGGGGAGGTCCGGCACGGACACGTGGCGAACACGCGGAGCTCGCCTCCAAGGGAGAGGGAGGTCCCGCCCGCCAGGACGCGTGGCGCACGCGGAGCTCGTCTCTGAGGATGAGGGAGGTCTCGCCCGCCTGACACACGGCACAACCGGAGCTTGTCTCTACGGAAAAGGGAGCCCAGGTTCCCGCAGGACAGGTGGAGCTTCCGGAGCTCACCGCCGCGAAGGAAACGAGATTTGAAGCGGTTCTTCTTCTGTACGCACGGGAATACCGGTACGGGAGGAAACTGACACGAATGCCACGTTGCTACTGCACCAAATCAATTAAAGATAAGTTGTTAAGATCAAAAAACAATTTGGATAGGACTCTTATTCGAATTCCGATCAAATTAGGACTCTTCTCTTCCCCATTATAAATAGAACCCAAAACAACCTCTTGGTTGTAACATCTTTTCTAAGCCGACAACTTAGAAGCCCTAGCCCCCAAACTCGCCGAGCTAAAACCCTTCACCAGAATTTGACCATCGGAGAGACCGCTGACGAGCCGAGACACGATCGCCGCCGCCGGAAGAGAGGCCGGACGATCTGTTCTTGCTAGGAGAAGTACCGCGAGACCAAGAAAAACGTAAGGTAGTTTTCCAATACCATTATACGACATCATCGAGTTTTCTTTGCATCTGTTCTTCGATCCCTTTGAACAGAAGCTTTTTCGTGGACAGATCACGTGTTGATCGCTTTGATCTAGATATTATAACGAGATCATTGCCACGTACACAATTGATCCGAACACCTTCGTTCATTGTTAAACCCATGAAGGCCATGCAAGAACACGTACAAACTAAACTGCATCATAGGATTAGCATGCATATGTATCATTGCATCTTAAAGAAGAGTTTGTGCATGATGATTGATTGCTATGAATCTTGTATGTGTGTGATCGCGTATAGAAGGACATGCTCAGGGAGCTGCCTACGACAGACTACAACAACAAGAATTTGAGCAACAGGAGCCGAAAGAACAAGGCAAGTGCCCCTTGACCATATTGATCCCATGTTTTTGGAAAACTGTTTTGTTTGCGAAAAGGTGTGTGTGCTTGAGTCAACTTAATGGGAAACCCTTTCATTGGAGTTTACTAGTTTTGTTAGCCACCCTTGTCACCAAGAAAGTTAATGAGTTGGGTATGGTTTTTGCTTTTATACTTCGCCGAGTCCATGGGATATGGGAAGCGAGATAGATGTGTCTAGATAACTGCACTCGTATGAATAAATGAGAAACGGATATTGTTAATGAATGTGAATTGGAGGGAGATCTAGGCAAGCCTTGGTTTGTGGATGAGGTAGAATGAGATGGTGGTTTACTTGCTGAAGATCTAAGGACCGGTTCAGCGAGCCATGCCAGGATAACATTGCCATCGCAAGGACAAGTATGGGTGTGGCTTAGGTGAGTAATTAGGTAAGTTAAAAGATTGTTATGGACCGTGGAAGGCGCAGGAATGGGAGTCGAGTGAGGACTGCCTTGGGAACTGCATGGCACAAGAGGGGGCCTGTGGGTGGGAGGATTGGAGATTCTAACCTGCCGGTGAAACCTTAGTGAGTCCATATATCTAGTAACCCCTCTGTAAAGGCTATTGTAACACCCCATAATCTGCTAAAGAGGGGGGTTTAAAATTTTTTGGATGTATTGCATGTGGTGCAGAAATTCAAATTCAAACTGGAATTCAAATTCAAATCAAAACAGAAAAGAAAAGGAAAAAGAAAAAGAAAATCCCAGCTGGCCAGTGGGCCGAAACCCGCCAGCCGGCCCACTATCCCCCCCCCCCCCCCCCCCCGCGCGCCAGACCAAAACCGCGCGCCCTCTCTTCCTCTCATTGACACGCGGGGCCCACGTGTCATCTCCTAACTCTCGTGCGCCCCCAACGGCCGGACTCTTCCCCGCGCCCGATCGCAACGAACTCCGGAAACCCGCGCCCCCAGCCCAAATTCTGATCCCGGACGTCTCCAACTCAATCCCAATAGACCGCCGCCCTCCCTCGCCTATATAAACGCCGACAATCGCCCTGTTTTTCCGCCCCGATCGGCCGTTCTTCTCTCCGGTGAGAACCGAAGATTTAATCCCCGTTTTCTTTAGATCATTGCTCGGATTATCTGATCTAACGCGCTGATCGTGCTCCACCGCCCCAAGGGAGCCCTGCACGTGAAGGAAGCGACAAGTTTCGCGCCCTAGCATCTGTTCCAACGTGCACCGAAGATCGTCGCCGTTGAAGCTCGCCGCCGACCGACTTCCAGGACCTCCGAGTGCTGTAAAACCCCTCGGTGAGCGTCCCCTACCCCTCCGCAGCCGATCCATGCAAAAAGATGCGAGTTCTAACGTGTAGCGGCAAAAGCCGAGGCTGCGCCGGTGAGATCGCCACCCCCCGCTGCCGCGCGCCGCCGCGCGCGCGGGCTGGCTCCGGCTAGGGCGACGTGGCCCCTTGAGGGCCGTCTATTTTAAATCGCACGATAGAATTAAAACCCGAGCGTACCGGTTCGATGATCTAATCTGAGCCGTCCACTTTAAATCGGACGGTCCACATCAGCCCCGCGTTACAAAGGCCGGGATTCTTACGTGCTACCCTCTGGGGATCTCGGAAAATACGAGCTAGCCCCGGAAACTTCTGATCTAGCCCCTGGAACTTCAGAAATTCGTGTAAATTCATTTAAAAATCAGTTTTAGCCCCTGGACTTAATAAAAATTTGGAAAACCCCTCTGTTATGTGTAGTTAGACCCCTGGAAATTTATGAAATAGCAAATTAGACCCGGCAGTAGGGTAGACTTACCTTTTTAACCCTATATGATATTAAATTTAGAAATTTGAATATGTGACTAGGATTTAAATTTAAAAGGTAAGGCAAACACATGTGCAAATTCAAATTTAAACTCTCCTAGCACTTGGAAAACCTTAGAATGAGTTAAAAATAGATTTTAGGCCGAAATGAAATCTGTCTAAATGTTGTTCATATTTATTAGTTCTAGAAACACATTTTTAGTATAGGAAATAATTCTGAAAACTGATAAAATAAATTTAAATTAGTTCACATCAGGGGAGAAGTTCAACTATTTAATATTAAAACTCACTTTTAGGCATAGAAAATAAATCTGAAAAATATAGGAAAATAGGTATGCATAATTAGAAAATGATAAATGAAGTCTCCAAATCCAAAAACTTCAGTTTAGGATTTGGTAGAAGATCTGAAAACCTATTTGGAGTAGGAAATTACCTTTCATGCAAACTTGGTAGCTAAGAAGTGTATTAATCAAATATAAAGGATTTGTTCAAATTAGAAACTCATATATAGTTTGCAAACAGAAATCTGAATACAAAAGTTAGAAATCATATACATATGTTTAAAAGTGCATGTAGGCCAAAAACCAACACATGTATAGTAACCACAACACTTAGAAATGTGAATGACTTTCATAGGTATGTATGTGTGGTTTGTATGAAGTGAAAGTGTGAACTATGTCTTATGGATTGTTGTTTTCTTTTGCTATGTGTATTGGCATGATTAGAACCTGCCCCAGAGCAAGTTCTCCCTTTCCAAGATCAAGACTTTCCATTCCCAAAGCAGCAGGAAGAAGGCAAGTGTCCTTGACCACTTTGATCCTATGCCAGGATGTGTAGGTAGAATTATTTGCATTGTCAATTGAAATATGAAACCCATCCTAGGAAGTTTCCCTAGAATTGCATTACCTTATTTCCTTGTAGCTTGGGTTGGGATTTATTTTATCATGTCATTTATTTATATGCTTATGCTTAGCCATGCTTAGAATGGGATAATTGGGATATGAGATCATCAATTTATTTACCTTACTCTTGAATGAGATATTATGAGTTATGTAGAGGTAGGGATCGAGGCAAGTTGGATGATTTGGTTGTTGCTGGGTGCACGAGACTCGGGTTTGTGTTTAGTACTTGCCTGGATCCTAAGGACCGGTTCATGGAGCATGTAACCTAGCTTTACCGTGCAAACCACATGCTGAGATGGGGCAGCTTGGCCAATTAATTAGGCGTATCCCCGGCGTAGTATGGGTGTTTTGGATAGTGCGGGGAATAGGTGTCAGCTAGACTACCATATGAACCGCAAGGCTCAAGAGGGGGCCACTGCAGCGGGGTTGGAGCCTCTTGTTTGCTGTTAGGGGTGGAACCTCAGTGGGCCCGCACTCGTCGGCAATCCCATTGTAAAGGCTTCGTAGTGATCTCCTGGCTAGACATCTAAGAAGTGTGAATGTGGTTCGTAGCCACTGGCATAATGGAGGTTCTTTTAGTCCACCCGGCAACGGGGGATGAAATCACTACATGTGGGTACAGTGGTGCAAACTCTGTAGAGTCAAAACTGTCATGGCTGCCGTGCTCACGGTCAAGAGCGGTTTGGAATTATTCATGATTAGAGGATGATGGCTTTGGAAGTTGAGGATGTTAAGCGGGGAGCTTAATATTGGAATTGATGTTATGGTTATTTGATTTCGATGATGGGTTGGTAGAATGGGGACCATTTCACCTGTCTAGTAATGTAGGTGATTAATAAGCTAAGGTGATAGGTATTAATTGCGGAGTGCTTTAACCATGAGTTCAACCTCTCCTTGTTCTAGCCATGCATGACATTACTTTCCCATACTTGCTGAGTACCAACGGTACTCAACCTTGCATATTTGTTGGATTAAATTGCTGCTCAGGTCAAGGGGATGATGTTGCATTTAATGACCAAGACTTCGGACCCAAAGAAGGATTCTAGGTTCATTGAGTCCCCCGGGCAACGCTTGTGACCGAGCCCACAAGATTTATATTCCGCTGCTATTTTATTTACATGTTATGAAGTTATTATCGTCCATCGAGACGTATGTTTTGTAAGACATATTTATATTCGACACCTGGCTTGTAATAAATGATGCTTCACTATTTGTCATCACATGTATGAGAAAATGATCCTGGCATACATGTGATATTCACTCGGTTGTTCTTCGCAGAAACCGGGTGTGACAGATATTTTGTGATCTCTTGGCCATACACCGATGGTTGTGTACTGGTATAATGGAAGTTCTGCAGTCGCCAACGGGTGACGAAATCACAAACTTGTGGGTAAAGTGGTACAAACTCTGCAGAGTCTAAAACTATCATGATAGTCGAGCTTACGGTCACGAGCGCCTGAACAACCCACATGATTAGTTGGGATGGTTTTTGGGATGGTTTTTGGTTTGTTATGGTTTGGTCTTTGGATTTGGTTTTCTGGACTGTTGAGTTCGGGTAATTATATTGGTTGCATGACTGTTGAGTCATGGCAATGAGATTGGGTCTCGGAATGAGACGGAATTGAAAATTAGATGGTAGTGAATACGAGATGGTATTCATGAGATGGTAGTGAATAAGAGATGGAATTCATGAGCAAAGTTGAGAAATATTAATGTCTGGTTGAGACATGGAAAGGGGTGAATCATAATGGAGGTATGTTAATGTTTAAATACATGTTGGGATTACATTCACTTAAAGCTAAGTTGCTGTTTTTATCGTGTTTGAGAAATAAACTTTGGTTTCTGCAATGAGCTTTTTTATACCTTCCTTGCTGTGAGCCACATATCATATTTTCCCGCACTTGCTGAGTACATCATGTACTCAAACTTGCATTATTATCATACATCAACAGCAACAGGAGAGGAGTACTATGATTACTACGTGGAGAATTAGGCTTGTAATCTATCCTCAACCTTGCCTGTGACACGACCCCACTGGTCCTGTCGAGCCAGGATCACGCTGAGGGGTGCTGCGTTGCACAGCACCGTATAACACACGTCAAAGGTACAAAGCGGAAGCGGAAGCTTTATTACATAAACAAGTTTATTAACATGTTTACATCAAAATAAGTTTAGTCCACACTCGCGGGCGTAGACTAAGCATCAAGTGCACGTTCAGCCCTCGAACGTGTCCTTGCTAGCACACACGCACACTAACTCTGCGGCGTGCACGACTCCCACTCGACGGGGTTCCCCTCCTGGGGTTCCGTCTCCTCTTCGGGAGTCCCTTCCTCATAGAACCCTGCAAAAGCTTCAAACACAAGCAGTGAGCATGAAGGCTCAGCAAGTCTGACCCGTCTCACCTAAACATGGAACTTCTACATGGGGGTAATGGGTTGCATGAGGTAAAAATCATTTGCAAGGACTCGCCTAATTAGTAGAACCTTACTTTCAAGTTTTAGCAGCAGGTTGTGGAGAACCTTACGCTAAGGCACATGAGAGAGCCGCAATCAAACAAGAAACGCATTTCTCTCATGTACTTTGCCCAAAGTTGAAAAGAACTTTAGTTAGCACTAAGCTACAGCATATCATTAACAATCAATGTCCAGCTTTCAATCAGCAACATTTTAACATGTAACTAGCCTGTTCTTTCTACGTCACGGTACGGGACGGCGATTATAATCGATTTACACCTGCAGGGTTACCCGAACAACCCGTCACGTACGCCCGTACTCGATGTTGCCTACAACAACCATCACGGACGTCGTACGCGACTACCTTTCACCCGTTAGCCAAATATTGAACCGGTCCCATCGTCCCGAGCAAGAGGTCCCTGCACGCGCATCTCTGTGCCGCCAGCTGATTTACACCTCGAGCTCTCAACCTACCCTCTGAACGACGGGCAATGCCTCAATACCCAGCTACCCGAGTTACATCAGTTTCCCGGTTCCCATATAGCCGGTAGGTCTTCGGTACTGTTCTAGCTTGTTCAACAGGCCCGCACACGGCTCGGTCCTCAATCGACACAAGCGGAGCTACAGCACACAGGCCCCAAAGTCCTGCTGCCCTTACTCTCCGCTCGGTCTCATTTTCTTGCCATGTGTTTCATGTGCTATCTCTACCCGAGCAATGTGCTTCTAGCCTATTCTCGCGAGTAGTTCCAACTACTCGACTTGTACCGAATCCTACTCTATCCTAGCAATGCAGTGGCTAACGGAGTTTTCAATCCTAACCCCAACCCATGGTTTTCTTGGTTATGCAGTTGGGTTTCCAATCAAGACTCTAGTGCAAAGAACAATATTCAAAGATGTGCTCAAAACAATAAACATTTGAAAAAGGGTTAATGCAAACCGGGGCTTGCCTTGCTGCTCTTGGTCGTAGGCTAGCTGTTCCTCCGGAGTAACGAAGCCTAGGACTTCGGGTTCCTCCTCGACCTTAGCGACTACATGATAAAAGCAATGTATGTATTAATTTAAATGCATTTGTATTGACTTTGAAGTTGTGAAGTCTATAACCCTTGCTAGACAGACCTAATGACTGTGAAACTTTTACTGTGGCTTGGTTACAACCTAAACAAAGACTTGGTCAAGTTTTAGTTGCAGCAAAGCTCATTTGAGCCCTCCACAATTAATTATGTCCTTGACCTTAATTGGAACTCTTAGGGTGTTCTAGGAATTTTCATGAAACAAACTATGCCTTCCTGAAAACTAGATTTTCAGAGGGTTCTAATGGAGTTGGTCTCACTTAATTTGGAAGTCTCTAACTAAAGATATGAGCTAAACAATTTCAGAGAAAATTCTGAAAATGTTTCTGAACATTTTCTATTTTCTTTGGAACAGTTTCACTAATCACACCATTAGGTGGACTAAATGAGCTCAAATGGATCTGAAATTTTTATGGCAGTTCAAGGATATTTTGGTGAACATCTCAGCAAAATTTCAGGATTTTCCTCCAAAGGATTCTCCAGTTAAAATTCCTAACAGTTTAAACTTTGAGGAATTAATTCTGGAGAAATAAGGAATTTCATGGAGTGAAACTTGATTTTCTGGAAAGTACTCAGAGAGCTGAATCCAGCAAAATTTGGTTCACTCAATTTGGAGCTTTCTAGCCAAAGTTATAAGGATTTGAAGTTTGAAGGAAATCTGAAAATCGGGGAAAAGTTTAAACTCGCGCGTGGGCCCAGGGGACACGCGTCGCATGCCGAAGCGACGGCACACCGCGGCCCACAAGGATTTTGCACGCCAGCTCACCCGATCCCGGCCGCAGCCGGATCCCGATTCAAAATATCGGCCTCTGACAGCTGGGGTCCACCCCCTTCTTCAACCTCGCGACACCCGCGCTCCGCCGCCGAGGGACCTCGCCGGAGAGCTCGCCGCTGGCTGCTGTACAGCTCCAAACTTCTTGATTCTGGCCGCCCCTGCCTACTTTTACTTGGGGAACAGGATCCGAGGGTCAGCTGCTCATGACAACGGCCGGAGCATGGTCGGCGACGAGCCGCCATATCGGAACGACTTCGGCCATGTCGGCTGACTCTCCTAGTACCTCAGCTACTTGGGAAATCGGTCGGGAAGCATCAGTGGACCTCAGAGAAGGTCGACATGAACTCGAGGCAGCTCGGGGAAGGCCCGAAATAGGTCCTCACCGTGCGCCCGATACCCCCCGTTCGTTCCACCATTAGTAGACCTTAAATTACGCCGGGCACAGAGGTTCTCCGGTCCAGAGTTGTGAAGGCAACTTGTGCGTTACCGTGTCTAGCTCGTGTGGGAGTGGCCTGAGGCCCTCTAATCCTTTCTAGAGCACGAATTAAACAGAATTGTACCCGAAGGTCGTTCTGCACACAGAAAGGGGAAAAGTGGAAATTCGCCGCCGGTGAGCAACCACTCGAGCTGTGGCTCGGGGATGAGCAGCACCGGTCACCCGCGCGTCCAAGGGTGCCCTGGCTCGGGCGTGACAACGCCCAGGTTGGGCTGTCCACGAGAGCCCGAGGTGCGGCGGTTTCCAGTTCCGAGTTTGATCTTTCGGCACAGCCGATATCACTCGGTTTCAATCGACTTCTAGCAATGGGGAGGATGGAGGAAGGTCTCTAGTACCTTGCTGGGACCCTGGAGTGGAAGGAGGGAGCTGCGATCGGCTTGATCGATCGGGAGCTCGAGCGGCGGTGATGGCAGTGGAAAAACGGCCGAGTATGCCGGCAGCTCGGGGAATGAATGATCGGAGCACGCCGGGGAGGAAATAAATAGCCCGGCGGCTGGTCTCCGGCTTGGGGCGCGCAGCAGGAGCTGGCGCCGGCTGCCCCCTTCGGTGGCGCGCGCACACAGCAGCCGGGAACCGACTGAACTGTGTTTCAGTCGGTTTGTTTTGAGGCAGAGGCTGACATGTGGGTCCCACCCCTCTTTTAACCTCTGAAATTTACTCCTAACAGCTGTGGTAAACAGTGAACCCTATTCTACCCTTGGCAATTCAAAGTATTCACCCAAGAGCCATTTGAATTGATCAAAGTTCAAATGAGGTTTGGTTTGAATGAATTTCAGCACAAGTTCAGTTTGAAATTCAAATAAAGTTTGAATTTCTCCCCCTTAGCTCATGTCAAGATCAACCCCAAATGGAGTGAAAATTGGTGTGTGAGCTCACAAAAATGTGCTGAGCAAGAATATGCCTTCCACTTTCAAATTCATGGTATAAAAACAGTTTGAATTTGAATATGTTTTCAAACTGCCCCTTTCCTATCTATACCCAAGATGACCTCAAAAAGGTTTTGAATTTGGGTGAAACTTGGCATGGACATCCTTAGCAAAGTGTAGGAGTTTTCATATGTCCAGCCCATCTATATCACATGTGGGAAATACCACTTTTGCAATGTGTAAGTTTGTTCTCTAATGAGCATGTTGATAATTGTTACTTGCTCTTCATTTGTGTTCATCATTCTTGCTCAAATGAGGTGTGTGGTGTGGTGATGAACACTACAATTGGGTGTCAAAAACTGAGGCCCTTACATTCCTCCCCCCTTAAAAGAATCTCGTCCCGAGATTACAAGGTGAAAATGAGAGAGAGGACGGTGGAAAAATTACCGGATATGCGACGTGAGAAAGTCGGGGTAGTTAGTGCGAAGGAATTCTTCGCTTTCCCATGTCGCTTCGTCCATGGAGTGATTACTCCATAGAACCTTGTAGAACCACAACGTACGGTTGCGTGTGGTTCGGGCCTTTGCATCAATAATCTGCACCGGTTCCTCCCGATAGGTGAGATCCGGTTGCAGTTCTTCGATGTCTTCCAGCTGAACGGTAGTTGATAGCTTGAGACACTTCCTCAGCTGGGAAATGTGAAAGACGTCGTGCACACCGGAAAGTGCTTCTGGTAATTTCAGCCGGTATGCTACCGATCCACATCTTTCGGTAATTTGGAATGGACCGATGAATCGGGGTGCCAACTTTCCTCTCACCCCAAATCTGTTTACGCCCTTCATTGGAGACACTCGTAGGTATACGTGATCTCCAACTTCGAATTGTAATGGGCGCCTCCTCCGGTCCGCATACTGTTTCTGTCGGGATTGAGCGGCTTTTAGGTTCGCTTGAATTAATCGAACCTTTTCTTCCGCGTTGTTGACAAGATCAATCCCGAAGGTAACCCTCTCGCCAGACTCACACCAGTTCAGTGGTGTGCGGCATTTTCTCCCGTATAGCGCCTCATAGGGCGCCATCTTGATGCTGGCTTGGTACCCATTGTTGTACGAGAACTCGGCTAACGGCAAGTGATCATCCCAATTCTTGCCGTGGTCGATAGCGCAAGCTCGTAGCATGTCTTCTAGAATCTGATTTACCCGCTCGGTTTGTCCATCCGTCTGCGGGTGGTAGGCTGAACTGCGGATCAGCTTCGTCCCCAAGGCAGCGTGTAGCTGCTCCCAAAAACGGGACACAAATAAAGTGCCCCGGTCCGATATGATGGTACGGGGTACGCCATATAAGCATAGGATCCGTGAGATGTACAGTTCAGCGTACTTCTTGGCGTTGTAGTTGGTGTTGACCGGGATGAAATGGGCAACTTTGGTGAGCCGATCGACGATTACCCACACAGAATCATGTTTCTGTAAGGTGGTGGGTAAACCGACGACGAAATCCATGCTCACGTCCTCCCACTTCCAGGCAGGAACGCCCAGTGGTTGCAGCAGTCCCGGTTTCCGCATGTGGTCTGCCTTCACCCTTCGACATGTATCACACTCGGACACGTACTTTGCAGTCTCTCGCTTCATCCGTGTCCACCAAAACTTTCTTCTGAGCTCTTGATACATTTTGTTGCTGCCGGGGTGAATAGAAAATTTTGATAAGTGAGCCTCATCAAATATTTTCTTCCGTAACTCCCGGTTTCGGGGTACGACGATCCGGTCCTTGAACCATAGGACGCCGTCTCCGTCCTTCCGGAAACATTTCAACTCCCCACTGTCTACACGTCTCCGCAAATGGGACATGCCCTTGTCATTCTTCTGGGCTGCCGCTATCTCTTCACGGATGGTGGGGATCAAAGCTAGGTTGTAGAGAGCTCCGTGTGGAATCACATGTAGTGGTGGTTCGCTCTCTTCCAACGGTGTGATGGTCAGATTATTGACGTGTGACTTGCGGCTCAGCGCATCTGCCACAACGTTTGCCTTGCCCGGATGATAATGGATCTCTATCTCATAATCCTTTATCAGTTCCAACCATCTTCGTTGCCTCATGTTCAACTCCTTCTGAGTGAATATGTACTTGAGGCTTTTGTGGTCGGTATATAAATGTACAAGGTTACCGAGTAGGTAGTGCCTCCACATCTTCAGTGCAAGTACCACGGCAGCGAGCTCCAAGTCGTGAGTTGGATAATTTTGCTCATGATTCCTAAGCTGCCGTGATCCATACGCGACCACTCTTCGGTCTTGCATCAGCACACATCCGAGCCCAATGCCGGATGCATCGCAGTACACATCGAACGGTTTTGTTGTGTCTGGCTGCGCCAAAACCGGTGCTGATGTCAGGTGCTTGACTAAAGCCTTGAATGCTGCTTCACATGCTGGACTCCAAACATATTTGGTAGCCTTCTTCAGCAGCTCTGTCATTGGCTTGGCAATCTTCGAGAAGTTCGGGATGAACCTCCGATAATATCCCGCGAGTCCGAGGAAACTCCGTACCTCATGAACAGTTCTCGGGGATTTCCAATTCAGCACTTGCGTGATCTTGCTCGGGTCCACAGCGATACCCTCTGCTGAGATGATATGCCCGAGGAAAGGCACTTGCGATATCCAAAACTCGCATTTGCTGAATTTTGCGTATAACTTGTGATCCCGCAGCCGTTGCAAGACTATACGCAGATGTTTCTTGTGATCTTCCTCCGACTTGGAATATACCAGGATGTCGTCGATGAGGACCATGACAAACTTGTCCAGCTCCGGCATGAACACCGAGTTCATTAAATACATGAAGTGGGCTGGAGCATTGGTGAGGCCGAAGGACATGACCAGGTACTCATAAAGTCCATACCTTGTCGAGAAAGCGGTCTTCGGAATGTCCTCCGCCCTTATCTTAGTCTGATGGTACCCGGATCTTAAATCCATCTTGGAAAAGATCTTTGCTTCGACCAACTGATCAAACAACATGTCGATCCGTGGCAAAGGGTACTTGTTCTTGATGGTTACGGCATTTAATGGACGGTAGTCCACGCAAAGCCGCAACGTTTCATCCTTCTTTTTGACAAATAATGCCGAACAGCCCCATGGCGAGGAGCTCGGCCTAATAAAACCCTTCTCCAGAAGGTCCGTGAGCTGAGTCTTCAGTTCAGCCAACTCCTTGGGTGCCATCTTATACGGCCTTCGGGATATTGGCATGGTTCCCGGTGCGAGTTCGATCTTGAACTCCACCTCCCTATCGGGTGGCATCCCCGGTAAATCCTCCGGGAATACATCAGGGAACTCTCGGACCACTGGAATGTCTTCCAATCTGATGGTTGTGGCTTGATAGACACTTGGAAGTTTTATTTCTGGACTGTCCAGGAATAATGAGTGAGAACCGTGCACCTCTGAGTTTAAGTGCACGACTCGAAGGACGGTGTCTAAAACAGCGCCGTGGCGGGTTAACCACGACATCCCTAGGATGACATCGACCTTCTGTCCCTCTAAGATAATGAGAGACGTGGGGTACACTCTCCCCGCTAAGCATAATGGTGCTTTGGAGACCATTACGCTTGCTGAAATCTTCCCACCCTGTGAACAAATTAAATATGGACTATCAGTGGGTAGTATTGGCAAGCTGTGTTTAGCAATGAAAGCCTGGCTAATAAAATTATGCGTGGCGCCCGAATCAAATAGTACTACAGCGGGATGCTGGTGGAGTTGGAACATACCCGCAAGGATTGGCTCGCCCTCCGGCACGTCCTCAATGGCAAGCTGGTGGACAGTGCCGGGCCTAGGGTTTGCCCGCCGCGCATTAGTAGGGTTCCGGGGTTGATTCCTCCCCGGAAACTGTGGTGCCACTCCGCCGCCTTGCCTCTCCGGGCAACTGCTCGCGAAGTGTCCTGGACGACCACACTTGTAACATGTGGCCGCTGCTGGTGGAGTACTCGGGGGACGAAAGCCCGGCATGCGTTGCGGAGGTGCAAACGCACGCGGCATCGCCCGCTGCTGCTGCTGTTGTTGCGGTGGTGCTGGCAGTGCCGGCCGGAATGCCGGTGAAGAGTACGGCCGACTGCGGAACGGCATCGACCGCTGTGGTGGTTGCCAGCGTGGACCTGATGGTGGGCGATTCACCATCCGAAACTTCTGAGAAGGACCACCTCCTTCTCCGCTACTCTGCGGCGCGCTTCGCTTTCGCTCTGCCGCCGCCAACTCCTTGCCGGAGTCTTCCTGAACAATCGCAGCATCAATGATGTCGTTGAGGCTGCCACGATTGAACATCGCCAGCTTGTCCTTCAGGAGCGGGTTAAGCCCCTGGTAAAAGTGGTCCCGCCGCTTCTCGTCCGTATCTGCGTGATACGACGCGTAGAGCGCGAGATCGTTGAACGCCCTGGAATATTCCAGCGCGTTCCGGCTCCCTTGCTGCAGGTGTAGAAACTCCTGCATCTTCCTCTTCATCAAACCGGGCGGTATATGATAGGCCCTGAAGGCCGTCCGGAACTCCGCCCAGGTCATCGCTCGGTCGGTGGGCTGTGAAGCACAGAAGTTGGCCCACCACGCGCTCGCGGATCCTTGGAGCTGCTGGACCGCGAACTGAGTCTTGCGCTGCTCGCTAATTTGGAGCAGCCCGAACTTCATTTCTATGGCGCGGAGCCAGTTGTCCGCGTCAAGTGGTTCATCCGCCCTTGAGAATACAGGGGGATGAGTCGCCAGGAAGTCGGAGTAGGAGCTCTGTTGGCGCTCCTCACGATCTTGACGTCTCTCTGGGCGAGACGTATTCGCAATTAACGTTTGCAGCAGCTCTGTGTGCTGCTGATGTGAACCAGCCATTGCCGCGACAATGTCGGCCAATGTAACCGTCGGCAGTGGCGGTGGCGGTGTTTGCTGTTGCTGTTGCTGCTGCTGTCCCGAGGAGTCCTCGGGAGGCGGTTGGGAGGTCTCTCCCCCTTGGCTAGTACCTCCAACATCAGGGTTGGCACGAGTACGCGTCATTCTGAAATTCAGCACAGCAGCAATTAGCACATGTCTTACTCAAAATTCCATAACAGCAGTAAGTATTGAAGCGACGCATGATTAACTTGCACAACATTCACATATATTGATAAAGCATAAACTTTATACAAGATACATTATTCTCAGATCTCCGAGAAGTCGTGCTCATGTCGTCACTACCTATACATACACTACTGTCTACCCGACATGTCACTGATTACAAAAGTTGGGTTACGCTACCCTAGCTGCCCTACTTGGCAACCGTAACCCCCTACTCGGAGTAGACCTCGACCTCCTGTGGGTCGTCCTCCTCCGGTACTTCTGCTGGTGGCTCGGGGTCTACCACCTCTTCTCCCATCCCGGGTTCTCCCATGGCTGGAAGACCCAAGACTACCGGTACGCCCAATACCGGGGGCACGAGGTCCTGCAATGCATGCACCTCGTCCATAGCCTGGTTGTAGTCCTCTTCCCAGCCTTGTCCTTCCTCAATAGCGTCGTCTCGCTCTTGAGCAAGGTCCTCATTCTGCTGGGTTAGGGTCTGCACCAGCTCTTGCAAGGCCGCGATGTCAACACGGCCCTTCTTCTTTGCCTTCTTTAGACGACGCAACTGATTGTGTTGTTCATTCAGTCGCTTGATCGTCGGAAGGAGCACATTGCGGAGTGCACTGTGAGCACTCTCAAAATGATCTCCACGGCTTGTGCTCTCCTTGAGCTTGGTGGCGAGATGCTCCGTATGAACAGCTTGGCTGTCCATCACAGCGTTTCCCGCCCTCATTTGGAGGCTGAGATTTGCCTCCGCGGGGTTGTACCTTGGGCAACTCGGGTCTGTTGCCTCCAGGTACCTCTCTTCCCACACATGCTGAGCTCGTCCCTCCACCGGAACGAGTGCGTATGGAGTACCCTCCATAGCCTGCACATGTAGCTGGCAGAAACGTGACATAGTGTCACGGGCTGCCACTTGCCACATCCCTTCCGGTTGTCTTCCTCTCACCGTGACGGTGAATGGCACCCAACCGGGTGGCGTAGGTCCTGCGGAAACCTCGACATGGATCATCCACGTCTTGTTCCCCTCTTCGCCTTCTTCCTTGGCGAAGTATTGCGGCATCTGGTTGTACCCGAAATATTGGAGCATTTGCCACAATGCTTCCGGGTAGCCGCTACGGTCAGAACAGTGGGAAACTACCCACCCGTTTTCCAACCGTTTATCTGCCGCCATCTGTAAAAATATATTTGAGAAATGTCAAATATTTATTTAAACAGTAAACCATTGAGTTATAACATAAGATATGTCATTGAACCCATAACACTTGGAAACATAGTTCAAATTTTTAAACAAATTTGACTGCTGATCTGCTGTTACCATGACAGCCCTGACCAGTTTCCATATCAACCTGATTTAGGCCAGGTTAAAGGCAAAACTAATTCTGGAGCTTAACATCAAAGTTAAAGCTAACTTCAATAGCTTTCCAGAAAGCATTTGCTTGGCCTATGATCTGTCCTGGTTCAAAAATTATGAGATGTCAAAGTTAACAGAATTTCTGGGAACAATTGGACAGCACCTCCCTGCCTTAGGTACTGATTTGATCCAAGAATCCCATTTAATTCTGTTCCTAATCTGACAAAACTTTCTGTTACAAAGTTGTAACCCATCTCATAATCTTTCCAGAACTACCTCATTTCCTATTTTTGGATTTTAAGCAGGAAGTTATGCTTAATTTACAGAGAGTTTACAGAGAGTCTTTGCTCTGTCCTGTTTTCTGGACAGTTTCAACTCTACTGCATTTTTCGAGTGGTTAAGGGATGAAACACCTCTGGACCTCAACAGAAGAGTTGTAAAGCTCCCCCAAAGCTTTCCAGAAATGTATCATACGACCCCAACCTCGAAAGAACTCAACCTCTAACCTCTGATTAACTTCAGCCTTGATTTAGCTGAAAACAGAGTGCTCTGTCCTTAACATCCTATAAGTTGAAAACTTATTAGCTTTGAATATCCTGTCCAAGGGAAGGAGCTACATCAAGTTTTACTACTTTGGATCAAAACCTTCAAGTTTTTAAATGAAGTTGTTCATTTAGTTGGATGTGACGTCGATGCGTCACCAGCTTATGTCGGTACTACGTCCTCACAAAGAAAAACCTATACCGGACTTAGCCGGCTTCGTTAGTTCAGTGGCACTAAACGTCACTCGCACACGGATGCTACACGTCTACCGTTTCGTGGTAAGGCTACCTGCAGAAATTCAACCAATCATCAGACTCGGCTGCACACCGAGCCCGGAATCCATACAGTTTGTACACCCGGCCGTCATCACTCGCCCGGATGTTCTCAAGCCAAACACGCCTTGAGTTACGTGTTCACGTTTTAGACCACGTGACGGGGTCTCCCATGTTGCACCATGCACGCCAGGGACAGACGTTGCTCGAATACCCCAAACGACATGAAGAGTCGTAGAGGATACTAAAGCGGGTCGGGTTACCTGCCACCCGTGGGGCTCCACCCTTCAGCTTGTGCGCACTGGTGGACTGCGCTTACGTGCACCCCCCAAGACATGAACGTCCCGAGATGCACGATTTTCCGACATAACAAATAGGTTAATATGCCACTTTCTATATGCTAATAACATCCTTATACGGGCTACTAACTCGTTCCTCACTGGATTTTTGAAAAAGAAGACCTTTGTACTGTGTTAAACCTCAAGCGAGCTCTGATACCACGCTGACACGACCCCACTGGTCCTGTCGAGCCAGGATCACGCTGAGGGGTGCTGCGTTGCACAGCACCGTATAACACACGTCAAAGGTACAAAGCGGAAGCGGAAGCTTTATTACATAAACAAGTTTATTAACATGTTTACATCAAAATAAGTTTAGTCCACACTCGCGGGTGTAGACTAAGCATCAAGTGCACGTTCAGCCCTCGAACGTGTCCTTGCTAGCACACACGCACACTAACTCTGCGGCGTGCACGACTCCCACTTGACGGGGTTCCCCTCCTGGGGTTCCGTCTCCTCTTCGGGAGTCCCTTCCTCATAGAACCCTGCAAAAGCTTCAAACACAAGCAGTGAGCACGAAGGCTCAGCAAGTCTGACCCGTCTCACCTAAACATGGAACTTCTACATGGGGGTAATGGGTTGCATGAGGTAAAAATCATTTGCAAGGACTCGCCTAATTAGTAGAACCTTACTTTCAAGTTTTAGCAGCAGGTTGTGGAGAACCTTACGCTAAGGCACATGAGAGAGCCGCAATCAAACAAGAAACGCATTTCTCTCATGTACTTTGCCCAAAGTTGAAAAGAACTTTAGTTAGCACTAAGCTACAGCATATCATTAACAATCAATGTCCAGCTTTCAATCAGCAACATTTTAACATGTAACTAGCCTGTTCTTTCTACGTCACGGTACAGTGAACAAGTGGTACTCACTGACCGCGAGGGACGGCGATTATAATCGATTTACACCTGCAGGGTTACCCGAACAACCCGTCACTTACGCCCGTACTCGATGTTGCCTACAACAACCATCACGGACGTCGTACGCGACTACCTTTCACCCGTTAGCCAAATATTGAACCGGTCCCATCGTCCCGAGCAAGAGGTCCCTGCACGCGCATCTCTGTGCCGCCAGCTGATTTACACCTCGAGCTCTCAACCTACCCTCTGAACGACGGGCAATGCCTCAATACCCAGCTACCCGAGTTACATCAGTTTCCCGGTTCCCATATAGCCGGTAGGTCTTCGGTACTGTTCTAGCTTGTTCAACAGGCCCGCACACGGCTCGGTCCTCAATCGACACAAGCGGAGCTACAGCACACAGGCCCCAAAGTCCTGCTGCCCTTACTCTCCGCTCGGTCTCATTTTCTTGCCATGTGTTTCATGTGCTATCTCTACCCGAGCAATGTGCTTCTAGCCTATTCTCGCGAGTAGTTCCAACTACTCGACTTGTACCGAATCCTACTCTATCCTAGCAATGCAGTGGCTAACGGAGTTTTCAATCCTAACCCCAACCCATGGTTTTCTTGGTTATGCAGTTGGGTTTCCAATCAAGACTCTAGTGCAAAGAACAATATTCAAAGATGTGCTCAAAACAATAAACATTTGAAAAAGGGTTAATGCAAACCGGGGCTTGCCTTGCTGCTATTGGTCGTAGGCTAGCTGTTCCTCCGGAGTAACGAAGTCTAGGACTTCGGGTTCCTCCTCGACCTTAGCGACTACATGATAAAAGCAATGTATGTATTAATTTAAATGCATTTGTATTGACTTTGAAGTTGTGAAGTCTATAACCCTTGCTAGACAGACCTAATGACTGTGAAACTTTTACTGTGGCTTGGTTACAACCTAAACAAAGACTTGGTCAAGTTTTAGTTGCAGCAAAGCTCATTTGAGCCCTCCACAATTAATTATGTCCTTGACCTTAATTGGAACTCTTAGGGTGTTCTAGGAATTTTCATGAAACAAACTATGCCTTCCTGAAAACTAGATTTTCAGAGGGTTCTAATGGAGTTGGTCTCACTTAATTTGGAAGTCTCTAACTAAAGATATGAGCTAAACAATTTCAGAGAAAATTCTGAAAATGTTTCTGAACATTTTCTATTTTCTTTGGAACAGTTTCACTAATCACACCATTAGGTGGACTAAATGAGCTCAAATGGATCTGAAATTTTTATGGCAGTTCAAGGATATTTTGGTGAACATCTCAGCAAAATTTCAGGATTTTCCTCCAAAGGATTCTCCAGTTAAAATTCCTAACAGTTTAAATTTTGAGGAATTAATTCTGGAGAAATAAGGAATTTCATGGAGTGAAACTTGATTTTCTGGAAAGTACTCAGAGAGCTGAATCCAGCAAAATTTGGTTCACTCAATTTGGATCTTTCTAGCCAAAGTTATAAGGATTTGAAGTTTGAAGGAAATCTGAAAATCGGGGACAAGTTTAAACTCGCGCGTGGGCCCAGGGGACACGCGTCGCATGCCGAAGCGACGGCACACCGCGGCCCACAACGATTTTGCGTGCCAGCTCACCCGATCCCGGCCGCAGCCGGATCCCGATTCAAAATATCGGCCTCTGACAGCTGGGGTCCACCCCCTTCTTCAACCTCGCGACACCCGCGCTCCGCCGCCGAGGGACCTCGCCGGAGAGCTCGCCGCTGGCTGCTGTACAGCTCCAAACTTCTTGATTCTGGCCGCCCCTGCCTACTTTTACTTGGGGAACAGGATCCGAGGGTCAGCTGCTCATGACAACGGCCGGAGCATGGTCGGCGACGAGCCGCCATATCGGAACGACTTCGGCCATGTCGGCTGACTCTCCTAGTACCTCAGCTACTTGGGAAATCGGTCGGGAAGCATCAGTGGACCTCAGAGAAGGTCGACATGAACTCGAGGCAGCTCGGGGAAGGCCCGAAATAGGTCCTCACCGTGCGCCCGATACCCCCCGTTCGTTCCGCCATTAGTAGACCTTAAATTACGCCGGGCACAGAGGTTCTCCGGTCCAGAGTTGTGAAGGCAACTTGTGCGTTACCGTGTCTAGCTCGTGTGGGAGTGGCCTGAGGCCCTCTAATCCTTTCTAGAGCACGAATTAAACAGAATTGTACCCGAAGGTCGTTCTGCACACAGAAAGGGGAAAAGTGGAAATTCGCCGCCGGTGAGCAACCACTCGAGCTGTGGCTCGGGGATGAGCAGCACCGGTCACCCGCGCGTCCAAGGGTGCCCTGGCTCGGGCGTGACAACGCCCAGGTTGGGCTGTCCACGAGAGCCCGAGGTGCGGCGGTTTCCAGTTCCGAGTTTGATCTTTCGGCACCGCCGATATCACTCGGTTTCAATCGACTTCTAGCAATGGGGAGGATGGAGGAAGGTCTCTAGTACTTTGCTGGGACCCTGGAGTGGAAGGAGGGAGCTGCGATCGGCTTGATCGATCGGGAGCTCGAGCGGCGGTGATGGCAGTGGAAAAACGGCCGAGTATGCCGGCAGCTCGGGGAATGAATGATCGGAGCACGCCGGGGAGGAAATAAATAGCCCGGCGGCTGGTCTACGGCTTGGGGCGCGCAGCAGGAGCTGGCGCCGGCTGCCCCCTTCGGTGGCGCGCGCACACAGCAGCCGGGAACCGACTGAACTGTGTTTCAGTCGGTTTGTTTTGAGGCAGAGGCTGACATGTGGGTCCCACCCCTCTTTTAACCTCTGAAATTTACTCCTAACAGCTGTGGTAAACAGTGAACCCTATTCTACCCTTGGCAATTCAAAGTATTCACCCAAGAGCCATTTGAATTGATCAAAGTTCAAATGAGGTTTGGTTTGAATGAATTTCAGCACAAGTTCAGTTTGAAATTCAAATAAAGTTTGAATTTCTCCCCCTTAGCTCATGTCAAGATCAACCCCAAATGGAGTGAAAATTGGTGTGTGAGCTCACAAAAATGTGCTGAGCAAGAATATGCCTTCCACTTTCAAATTCATGGTATAAAAACAGTTTGAATTTGAATATGTTTTCAAACTGCCCCTTTCCTATCTATACCCAAGATGACCTCAAAAAGGTTTTGAATTTGGGTGAAACTTGGCATGGACATCCTTAGCAAAGTGTAGGAGTTTTCATATGTCCAGCCCATCTATATCACAAGTGGGAAATACCACTTTTGCAATGTGTAAGTTTGTTCTCTAATGAGCATGTTGATAATTGTTACTTGCTCTTCATTTGTGTTCATCATTCTTGCTCAAATGAGGTGTGTGGTGTGGTGATGAACACTACAATTGGGTGTCAAAAACTGAGGCCCTTACAGCCTGTGGAGTAGAGATGGAGCCGCTGCTGCTGCTTAGATGCTTCCGCAATAGTTTAGAAGACTTCCGCTACTAGAATAAAGACTTCCGCTGTTAGAATAAGACTTCCGCTGCTAGATTAAGACTTTCACTGCTAGCATGAGTCCAAGACTCATGAGACATTGTAATAAACCCTGTTCTTCGTTGCTATATATATTCTGAATTCAGTTTGTGGAACATATGTATATGTGTGATGAACATCCTGGGCACACATATGCATCAGTCTTAGTTCAGAGAGGTTTCCTCTCAGAACAGGGGCGTCACAGATTGGTATCAGAGCCACGGTTGACGGTAGGTTACACGCCTAGATAGAAAACACAAATTGGTATCAACCTGCCACGGGTTGATCGTAGATCACACACCTAGATAGGTCACTGATTGGTATCAACCTACCACGGTTGATCGTAGGACACACACCTAGATAGGTCACAGATTTATATTAGAGCTGCCATGCCTAGTCACAGATTGGTACAATCCACAGATTGGTATCAAGCTACCACGGTTGACTGTAGGTCACAAGCCTAGATTGATCACAGATTGGTAGCTGAACCACGTTAACTGTAGGATGCACACCTAGTAACAGATTGGTATTATAAGCCACGCTGACTATAGGATGCAAGCTTAGGTAAAATGCATATATTGGCATTGGAACCACCTTGACATAGTGTGAAATCACAGATTGGTATCACCCCAAAAACCCTATAGGACCCCCATTGAGTAAGCCATGAATAGGAGTTGTGTGCTGAACTTTGTGATGATTGCTTGTGATTGTGTGCTTAGTGCGAGTTGTGGGATGTTTTAAGCGTTGTCCATATCCGCACAGAGAAGAGAGATGTGAGATGCTTCGACACTTGTTCACATCCTCATATAGGACAATATTAAGTCCATCCACCTTGATGCATATAGTTGGGAGGGATCTATCTAAACTTCTAAACCTCTATTGTATCCAACTCTCTCTCAAGATGGTGAGAAGAAACACCGTCCTTCAATGGAGGAACGTCCATGGCAACCAAGAGGAGGACCACGTTGAAGTTCCTGAGAATGACAATCCCGGAGCTGGTGCAAACAATCTAGAATGGTTGATGGCTATGCAGAATCAGAATATGGAAACCAGGATCCAAACTTTGGGTCAGCTGCAGGCCAACAACAACAATCCCGTTCCTGCACCACCGCCACCACCACCGCCACCGGCTCACAACCGACTGGGAGAGTTCATGAGAACTCGACCGCCTACCTTCTCACAAGCTAACGACCCCATGGAGACCGACGATTGGTTGAAATCCATGAAGAAGAAGCTTGCCATATTTCAGTGCAATGACCAAGAGAAAGTTCTCTTTGCGTCGCAACAACTCATGGGAGCAGCCGTTGACTGGTGGGATGCTCTTTGTAATTCTCATGTCGACCCAGAGACTATTACTTGGACTGAGTTCAAGGAGAGTTTCCGCTCTCATTACATCCCTGCTGGTGTAATGATGCTCAAAAGACAAGAGTTTGAAGGTCTCCGCCAAGGACAGAAAAGCGTGAATGAGTACCTCAACAAGTTCACGCAACTGTCACGGTACGCCCCTGAAGATGTCAACTCGGACCAATGGAAGCAGTACTTGTTCATGAGAGGGTTGAACAATGAGATCCAGGTTCAGCTCCTCAACAATGACTATGCGAGCTTCCAGAAGCTGGTTGACAAAGCCATAGTGGTTGAGAGCAAGATCCGAGAGATCGAGCAAAAGGGAAAAAAAAAGATGCCATACCAGCCACAAGGAAGCCACATGGGAGCGTGAAGAAGACCTCAAGACAGAATCCCTCATCTATTTTCCACTAGCGAATCTCGAGGGCGAGATTCAATTTAAGGGGGGTAGATTTGTCACACCCTCAATTTTGATTTCTGCATGTATTCATGTTTCATGTAGAAAAACATTTTTAAAATAAGTTGAAACAAAGAAAGAATAAAAAAGTTAGCCAAAAGAGCCAAATCCAGTCCACAGAGAGCACTAAAACAATTCCCGCAGCCTGCTGGCCACGTGGCACCTTCGGAGCTCATCCCTGCAAAAGGGGGAGAGGTCCGCCGCTAACCGGCTACGTGGCAGGCTCGGGGCTCATCACTGTGGCAGAGGAAGAGGTCTGACCCCGTGGGATACGTGTTGCTCTCCAAGCTAACTTCCAAAAGGTCCGGTCCTACTAGACAAGAGTTACCTCCGGAGATCACCTCCGGGTGGTCCGACACTACCGGACACGTGTCACCTCCGGAGCTCATCTCCAGAAGGTCTGACGCTGATGGACACATGTCGACCTCGGAGCTCACCTCTGAGCAGAAACGAAGTCCGGCGCTACTTGACACGTGGCAATCTAGGAGCTCACCTCCGAAGAGAGGGGAGGTCCAGAACGGACATGTGGCACTACCGGAGCCCACCTCCGAGGAGAGGGGAGGTCCGGCACTAACACGTGGCACCCCCAGAGCCGCCTCCGAAGAGAGGGGAGGTCCGGCACAGACACATGGCGCACGCGGAGCTCGCCTATGAGGGAGAGGGAGGTCCTACCCGCCAGGACGTGTGGCGCACGCGGAGCTCGCCTCTGAGGAAGAGGAAGGTCTCGCCCGCCTGACACACGGCACAACCGGAGCTGGTCTCTACGGAAAAGGGAGCCCAGGTTGCCGCAGGACACGTGGAGCTTCCGGAGCTCACCGCCGCGAAGGAAACGAGATTTGAAGCGGTTCTTCTTCTGTACGCACGGGAATACTAGTATGGGAGGAAACCGACATGGATTCCATGTTGCTACTGCACCAAATCAATTAAAGATAAGTTGTTAAGATCCAAAAACAATTTGGATAGGACTCTTATTTGAATTCCGATCAAATTAGGACTCTTCTTATCCCGATTATAATTAGAACCCGAAACAACCCCTTGGTCGTAACATCTTTTCTAAGCCGACAACTTAGAAACCCTAGCCCCCAAACTCGCCGAGCTAAAACCCTTCGCCGGAATTTGACCACCGGAGAGACCGCCGACGAGCCGAGACACGATCGCCACCGCCGGAAGATAGCCCCGACGATTTGTTCTTGCTAGGAGAAGGACCCTGAGACCAAGAAGAACGTAAGGTAGGTTTCCAATACCACCATACGACATCATCACGTTTTCTTTGCATCTGTTCTTCGATCTCTTCGAACAGAAGCTTTTTCGTGGAGAGATCACATGTTGATCGGTTTGATCTAGATCTTTTAACGAGATCATCGCCACGTCCACAATTGATCCTAACACCTTTGTTAATCGTAAAACTCATGTAAGCCATGCAAGAACACGTTGAAACTAAACTGCATCATAGGATTAGCATGCATATGCATCATTGCATCTTAAAGTAGAGTTTGTGTATGATGATTGATTGCTATAAATCTTGTATGTGTGTGATCGCGTATTGAAGGACAAGCTCAGGGAGCTGCCTACGATGGACTACAACAACAAGAATTTGAGCAACAGGAACCGCAAGAACAAGGCAGGTGCCCCTTGACCATATTGATCCCATATTTTTGGGAAACTGTTTTGTTTGCGAAAAGGTGTATGTTCTTGAGTCAACTTGATGGGAAACCCTTTCATAGGAGTTTACTAGTTTTGTTAGCCACCCTTGTCGCCGGGAAAGTTAATGAGTCGGGTATGGTTTTTGCTTTTATGCTTCACCGAGTCCATGGGATATGGGAAGCGAGATAGACGTGTCTAGCTAACTGCACTCGTATGAATAAATGAGAAATGGATATTGTTAATGAACGTGAATCGGAGGGAGATCTAGGCAAGCCTTGATTTGTGGATGAGGTAGAATGAGATGGTGGTTTACTTGTCGTAGATCTAAGGACCGGTTCATGCGAGCCATGCCAGGATAACAGTGCCACCACAAGACCAAGTATGGGTGCGGCTTAGCTGAGTAATTAGGTAAGTTACTAGATTGTTATGGACCGTGGAAGGCGCGGGGAATGGTAGTCGAGTGAGGACTGCCCTGGGAACTGCATGGCACAAGAGGGGGCCCGTGGGTGGGAGGATTGGAGATTCTAGCCTGCCCGTGAAACCTTAGTGAGTCCAAACATCTAGTAACCCCTTTGTAAAGGCTATTTTGTGATCTCTTGGCCATCCACCGACGGTTGTGTACTGGCATAATGGAGGTTCTGCAGTCGCCGACGGGTGATGAAATCACAAACTTGTGGGTAAAGTGGTACAAACTCTGCAGAGTCTAAAACTATCATGATAGCTGAGCTTACGGTCACGAGCTCCTGAACAACCCAAATGATTAGTTGGGATGGTTTTTGGCATGGTTTTGGCTTGGTTATGGTTTGGTCTTTGGATTTGGTTTTTGGGACTGTTGAGTCCTGGTAATGAGATTGGTTGCATGACTATTGAGTCATGGCAACGAGATTGGGTCTCGGAATAAGATGGAATTGAATATGAGATGGTAGCGAATACGAGATGGTATTCATGAGATGGTAGTGAATATGAGATGGTATTCATGAGCAAAGTTGAGAATGATTAATGTCTGGTTGAGACATGGAAAGGGGTGAATCATAATGGAGGTATGTTAATGTTTAAATACATATTGGGATTACATTCACTTAAAGCTAAGTTGTTGTTTTTATCATGTTTGAGAAATAAACTTTGCTTTCTGCAATGAGCCTTTTTATACCTTCCTTGCTGTGAGCCACATATCATATTTTCCTGCACTTGCTGAGTACATCATGTACTCAAACATGCATTATTATGTAACACCCCAAATTTTTAGTCAAGATTCAAATTTTGGATTTAGAACCATAAACCATGTTCAGAGGGGGATTTAAAAATTTTTGGACGTGTTGCATGTTTTGCAAAAATTCAAATTCAAACTGGAATTCAAATTAGACTCAAAACAGAAAAGAAATGGAAAAAGAAAAAGGAAAACCGGAAAAAAACTGGCCAGTGGGCCGAAACCTCAGCCGGCCCAGCTAACCCCCGCGCAGCCCGCCCCCGCGCGCGCCGCGCTGCCCCTCGCTGACATGTGGGACCCGCCTGTCATCCCTAACCCCGCGACCCCGGACTTCTCCCCGCGCGCGCGCGATCGCAACCGATCGGGAAACCGCGTCCCGCAGCCGAATTCTGGAACCTGAGGACTCTAACTCGATCACAACAGAACCACCGCCCTCCCCCGGCTATAAAAACAACCGATCCGATCAGTTTTTCGCACGCGATCGCCGATTTTCACTCCGGTGAGCACCGAGACTTCGCCGGTGAATTCTGGCCGATCTAAGCTCGGAAACTCTGATCTAACTCGTTGGTCTTGATCCACCGCCTCCGGGGAACTTTGCAGGTGCAGAAAACCCGAAGATATACGGTGCAAATCCAGCTCCGACGAGCTTCGCCGTGGTTTTGCCTCGGACCTCGCCGCAGAGCACTTTCCAGGACCCCCGAGCTCGAGAAAACCCCCGAGGTGAGATCCCTGACCTCCCCTCTACCGATCTAGGCCATAAGATCACAGTTCTAGGCAGAATTCTCGAGGATCCGAAAGTTTCCGGCGAGATCGCCGCTTCCCGCCGCCGTGCGCCGCCGGCAGCGCCGCCCGCGCTCGATCAGAGCGACGTGGCCGCTTGTGCGCCGTTTATTTTAAATCGCACGGTAGACTTTAAAACCCCGCGTACCGGTTCGATGTTATAATCTCAGCCGTCGGTTTAAAATCAGACGGTCCACGTCAGCCCCGCGTTATAAAGACTGGAGTTCTTACGTGCTACCCCCTGGGGTTCTCTGGAATTGAGAGCTAGCCCCGGAAACTTCAGATCTAGCCCCTGGAACTCCAGAAAATCATGTAAATTCATTTAAAAATCAGTTTTAGCCCCTGGACTTAATAGAAATTAAGGAAAACACCTCTGAAAAGTGTAGCTAGACCCCTGGAAATTATGAAAATGATATTATAGACCCTGTAATGGGAAGAATTCATTATTCTAGCTCTGTTTAGTATTTAATTTAGAAAATTGAATATGTGCCTAGTGTTTAAATATTAAAAAGGGGGACAAACATAATTGTCAAACTTATTAAAAACTTTCTCAGTACTTAGAAAACTTTGGAGTGAGATAAAAATATATATTTGGGCTGAAATAAATCTGTTTCATCTATTATTCACATTTAATAGTATAGGGACACATTTTTAAGTAAAGAATAGTTAAAGAAAAATAGGGAAAATAATTATGAAATAGTATACATCAGAAGCCAAGGTCAAAATATGATCTTAAATTATTTAGGACCAGAACCTAATCTGTTTAGGTAGTGTGTATTACTAATTTAATAATAAAATGTACAATTATGCATAAGAATATAAATCTGAAAATATAGAAACTAGTAAATGATAAATGAAGTTTCTAAAGTACAAAGAATTCAGTTTAGGGTTGATAGAAATTATGAAGGCACATATGGAGGAGAAAAATACTTCTCATACATACTGGGTAGTTTAATATATAAGGAATTTATTTAAAACTGAAACACACATATATACATATATATATAGTATGTGAGTATAAATATGAACACCAAAGTAGGAATCATACACATGTAAATAAAAGTGTATGCAAGCCCCAAATCAACACACATAGAGTATCCACAACACCTAAAATGGTAAAGAAACTTTCATAAATGTGAATGTGTGGTTTGTATGAAGTAGAAGTGTGAACTATGTCTTATGATTGTTGTTTTTCTTTTTGCTATGTGTGATGGTATGAAGTAGAACCTGTTCAAGAGCAAGCTATCAGTTTCCAAGATCAAGACTACCCATTTCAAGAGCAGCAAGAAGGAGGCAAGTGTCCTTGATCACTTTGATCCTATGCTAGGATGTGTAGCTAGAATTAATTGCATTGTCAATTTAAATATGAAACCCATGCTAGGAAGTTTCCCTAGAATTGCATTACCTTGTTTCCTTGTAGCTTGGGTTGGGATTTATCTTATCATGTCATTTATTATTATGCATATGCTTAGCCATGCTTAGAATGGGATAATTGGGATATGAGATCATCAGTTTATATTACCATACTCTTGAATGAGACATTGTGAGTTATGTAGAGGTAGGGATCAAGGCAAGTTGGATGTTTTGGCTGTGTGCTGGGTGCACGAGACTTGGGTTTGTGTTTAGTACTTGCCTGGATCCTAAGGACCGGTTCATGGAGCATGTAACCCGGCTTTACAGTGCCAACCACATGCTGAGATGGGGCAGCTTAGCCAATTAATTAGGTGTATCCCCGGCGTAGTATGGGTGTGTTGGATGGTGCGGGGAATAGGAGTCAGCTGGACTGCCATATGAACCGCAAGGCTCAAGAGGGGGCCACTGCAGCGGGGTTGGAGCCTCTTGTATGCTGTTAGGGGTGAAACCTCAGTGGGCCCACGCTCGTCGGGAATCCCTTTGTAAAGGCTTCGTAGTGATCTCCTGGCTACACACCTGGGAAGTGTGAATGTGGTTCGTAGCCACTGGCATAATGGAGGTTCTTTTAGTCCACCCGGCAACGGGGGATGAAATCACTACTTGTGGGTACAGTGGTACAAACTCTGCAGAGTCAAAACTGTCTTGACAGCCGTGCTCACGGTTAAGAGCGGCCTGGACTTATTCATGATTAGAGAATTGATGGTTTTGGAAGTTAAGCGGGGAGCTTAACATTGGAAATGATGATTTTGGTTATTGGTTTATGATGATGGGATGGGAGATTTGGACCATTTCACCTGTGTAGTAATGTAGGTGCTTAATAAGCTAAGGTGATAGGTATTAATTGCGTAGTGCTTTAACCATGAGTTCAACCTCTACTTGTTCTAGCCATGCATGATATAATTTTCCCACACTTGCTGAGTACCATTGGTACTCAACCTTGCATATTTGTTGGTTTATATTGCTGCTCAGGTCAAGATAATGAGGTGGTGTATAATGACCAAGATTTTGGACCCGAGGAAGGTTTCTAGGTTCATGAAGACCCCGGGCAACACCTGTGATGGAGCCCTAAAGAATAATATTCCGCTGCTAGTTTATTTACTTGTGATGAAGCATTAGTGTTCATTGAGACATTTGTGATGTAAGACTTATTTATATTCGACACCTGGCTTGTAATAAATGATGCTTCACTATTTGTCATCACATGTATGAGAAAATGATCCTGGCATACATGTGATATTCACTTGGTTGTTCTTCGGAAAAACCGGGTGTGACAGAGGTGGTATCAGAGCCAAGGTTGCCCGTAGGAACGTGGACCTAGGTAGAAATGGACGTATTTAAGGGCCCTATTTTCTTAAAAACTATTTTCCAAGGTGTGGGTAAAAGAGTGTTATTAAAAGAGTCATTTTCTTCATCTTACCCCAACTTCCATTCAAAAATAGGATTTTTGTTTGAAATTTTATCTAACCTAATTTTAAATTCTTTTGTTTTAGATGGTTCGCATGATTCGCACCGCCGTAAATCCACGGGAGGGAGAGTTCCCGTAGTTGCCCTTGCTGAAAGAGAGGAGAGTCGTCCAGTGACGTACCTTTCCTACGGATTGGCAGTGGGAGATTTGTTGCGCCGTCTTCGACGTATGCTCGAAGCCGCCGGCAATACGGGCAAGCTCATCATCCACTATAACTCCACCAGGACCATCCGAGAGAAGAGGGAAGAATGGAGTTCGGAGATGAGGATTATACACGAGAATCAGCTACTTAAGATTCACCACTCTCCAGCTTGTCGAGCAACACAAGTTGACGCGGAGAGAGATGTCACCTGGGAGGCCATCACCTGCCAGAGTCACATCTATCGTCGTCACTTGGACAAAACTGAGTACATGTATGTCCTCCAACGTGAGAGTGGTACCACGGAGTACAAGTACCCACCGGTGCAGCAAGGGACTTCTCATGAGCACATGGACTTGTGCTTGGAGGATGCTGCTATGCTCAGCACTCGACTGCAGGAGTGTCAACAAGAGCTTCAGGATGTCCGAGATACTCTGAAGGAGACGGAGGCATTGCTGCGAGCTTGCTTAAAGGCGAGAGAAAGAGGAGATGGGAATGAACTGTGTGTCACCGTAAGTGATCCATGGACCCCTGACTCCCCGGATCGCCGAGCAATCAGGCGTCGTCGCACTTCTCCACCAGCAGCCTCCCCACCCAAAGCAGAGTCAGAAGGTAGTCGAAATGAGGAGGAAGATCCCGAGGAGCCAGCTCAAGAGGATGAGTAGTGTAGAGTCTTTCCCCTAGCTAGCAAGAGGTCGAGTAGTCGAGTCGTTACGTAGTTAATGGTGTGATAATGCTTGGTGTGTGACGTGAGTTGTGGAAGCCATGAGCAAGTGTCCACAGCCTCGTCTTCAGATTGTTTTGCTTTGGTGTGTGAACCCACAGGAAATAATAGTGCATTTATTGGGTGTGAGATATAAAACCCTCGTAAGATTTTAACAAAACTTCAACACTTCAAAGTACAAACAAGTGAAAGTAGTAAGATGATACCAAATGCTTTAAAATTAACACTTGTGATTCTGCCAGATGGCCGGAAGAGGAAGAGGACGTGCTGCCAACCCCGCCAACAACAATGATGAGGCATGCAACTCTCATCTTTCTGGAGGCCAGAACCGGGGTGGTCGCCGTGAAGAAGTTGATCCTCTCCACCAAATGCTGGAGAATCAAAATCAGCTCATCCAGAACTTGACTCAAGTAGTGGCCAACTTGCATCAAGTTCCACCTCCACAAGCTGCACCACGCCAACCAAGGTTGAGTGAGTTTCTAGGAACTCAACCTCCAAAGTTTGCAAGTGCTGCTGAACCTCTGGAGGCAGATGATTGGCTGAAGACCATTGAAAGTAAGATGAGAATCATACAATGCCAAGGGTATGAGAGGGTGCTGTTTGCCTCTCATCAATTGCAGGGACCTGCTGCTGATTGGTGGACCGCCTACGTGGCCGCCCATCATGACCCGGAGAGCATCACTTGGGAAGAGTTCAAGCGTAGCTTCCGCAACCATTACATCCCAAGGGGTGAACTCAAAAACAAGAGGAAAGAGTTTTTGGGACTGCAGCAGGGAAACATGACGGTGAGGGAATACCTCACTAAATTCACTCAACTATCCCGTTATGCTCCACGAGACATAGAGACAGATGAGCAGAAACAAGACTGTTTCGTGGAAGGACTTACCGCAGAGATGCAGTGTGCAATGTCCTCCAATGAGTATGAAAGCTTTCAAAAGATGGTGGACAGAGCGTTTGTGGTGGAAAGGAAGCTGAAGGCCCTGGAAAATGAAAATAAAAGGAAGGCTGGGTGGTCACATCAAGCCTCAGGGAGCAACACCCGCCCACGTATGATGCAGCAACCTACGGGGCAGACGAGCCGTGCTGCGGTACCCTATTCAGCACCAAGAGGGTACAACCCAAACTACAGGCCACCCGCAGCACCAGCACAGCCGCAACGTCAGTTTGTACAACAGCCTCGCCCTGCATATCCACCTCGACCAGCAGTGCAAGGACCCCCAAACCAACCCCAAGACAACAAGGGCCAAGCATCTAAGATTGGGGTGCAATGTTTCAACTGTGGTGAAGTGGGGCACTACGCCCATAAGTGCCCAAAGAAGAAGCCCACGCAGCCACAGCAGCAGAACGTAATGAGAGGACGGGTGAACCACGTCACTATGGAGGAAGCACAAGAGGCACCCGACGTGGTAGTTGGTAAGTTTCCTGCCAATTTACACCTTGCAACTCTGCTGTTTGATTCTGGTGCTACCCATTCGTTCATTGCTCAAGGGTTTGTTAAGAAGCATGACCTAGCAACCACACAAATGAACCATATGCTAGCGGTAAATTCTCCAGGTGGAGAAATAAGGACAAGACAAGTGTGTCCCAAAGTGAACCTAGACATAAAGGGGGTAGTATTTACCGCTAACCTCATAGTGATCGATTCACAAGGGATAGATATTATTTTGGGTATGGATTGGTTGACCAAACATAATGGAATCATCCATTGTTCGACCAGAACGGTGGAACTAACTCACCCTAGTGGCACAAGAGTAAAGTTCATAACGATACACGAGCCTAGGAGGGACATTAAATTAAATCAAGTGGAGGTGAAAGTTGAGGAAATCCGGACTATCAGGGAATATCCAGATGTTTTTCCGGAGGAGTTGCCGGGAATGCCTCCCGACCGTGACGTGGAATTCGCAATCGAGCTAGTACCGGGAACAGCCCCGATATACAAGAGACCTTATCGAATGGACTCCAAGCAGCTAGAAGAGCTCAAGGATCATTTGAGAGAATTGACGGAAAAGGGGTATGTTCGCCCTAGTTCCTCACCATGGGGAGCTCCGGTAATATTTGTGCCTAAGAAAGATGGAACTCAAAGGTTATGCGTGGATTACCGTGCCTTGAATGAGGTAACCATCAAGAACAAGTACCCATTACCCCGCATTGAAGACTTGTTTGATCAGTTGAGGGGAGCTTGCGTGTTCTCGAAAATTGATCTCAGGTCGGGATACCACCAACTCAAGATAAGGCAATCTGATATTCCCAAGACATCTTTCGTATCTCGGTACGGACTGTATGAATACACTGTCATGCCTTTCGGGCTAACCAATGCCCCGGCATATTTCATGTACCTCATGAACAAGGTATTCATGGAATATCTGGACAAATTTGTGGTGGTTTTTATAGATGATATTCTCGTCTTCTCCAAAGATGAAGAAGAACATGAGAAACATCTAAGGTTGGTGTTACAGAGGCTGAGAGAACACCAACTATATGCCAAGTTGAGCAAGTGTGAGTTTTGGCTAAAGAGAGTTCCCTTTTTAGGACATATAATCTCGGAGGGAGGAATCTCCGTAGATCCCGCCAAAATCGAAGATATCCAGAAATGGAAAACCCCTGAAAATGTCGGGGAAGTTCGAAGCTTTTTGGGATTGGCTGGATACTATCGACGGTTTATTGAGGGATTCTCCAAGATCTCGAGACCTCTCACCAAACTGTTGGAAAAGGGAATCACATTCACCTGGACGCCACAGTGCGATACGAGCTTTCAGGAGCTAAAGAAGAGATTGACAACAGCCCCAGTGTTGGTTATGCCAGATATGCAGAAGAATTTCACGGTGTACTGCGATGCCTCTGGAAACGGGTTGGGATGTGTTCTCATGCAAGAGGGACATGTCGTGGCATATGCATCCCGGCAGCTTCGGAAGCACGAGAAGAACTATCCTACACATGACCTAGAACTAGCTGCAGTGGTAGACGCGTTGAAAATTTGGCGGCACTATTTGATGGGGAAGAGGACAGAGATATATACGGATCATAAGAGTTTGAAGTACATATTCACACAGCCAGATCTCAACCTTAGACAAAGAAGATGGTTAGAGCTAATCAATGACTTTGATGTAGGCATCAACTATCATCCCGGGAAAGCAAACGTCGTGGCCGATGCCTTGAGTCGGAAAGTGCAGGTCAATAAGTTGAGCTTGAAGGATATGCCTGCAGAATTGAAGGACGAGGTTATAAGGCTCAATCTATGTCTAGTAAATAGTGGTGAAGCCATCGTCATGGAAGTGGACTCCACACTCGAGCAAGACATACGCGAGGGCCAAAAGAATGATGAGAAGATACAAGAAATCAGACAGCTCATCAAGGAAAATAAAGCTTCTGGTTTTAGAGAGGATGAACAAGGAACGGTGTGGCACGGGAAAAGGATCTGTGTGCCAGAAGTAAAGGAGATTCGTAAATTAATTTTGAAGGAGGCTCACGATTCCGACTATTCCATTCATCCTGGGAGTACGAAGATGTATCAGGACCTCAAAAGCAGGTATTGGTGGTATGGCATGAAGCGAGATGTCGCGGAACATGTTGCCCTATGTGACACATGTCAGTTGGTGAAAGCAGAACATCAACGACCCGCGGGATTGCTGCAACCACTCAAAGTGCCTGAATGGAAGTGGGAAGAGATCAGCATGGATTTTGTCGTGGGATTGCCTAGGACCCAATCCGGGTATGATTCAATATGGGTCATTATTGATCGGCTAACCAAGGTAGCTCATTTCATCCCTGTGAAAGAAAGCTACAGCGGATCCAAATTGGCAGAATTGTACATGTCAAGGATTGTGTGTTACCATGGAGTGCCAAAGAAGATAGTGTCGGACCGAGGGACGCAGTTCACCTCGAGGTTTTGGCAAAAGTTGCATGAAACCATGGGAACCCATCTGAATTTCAGTTCTGCCTATCATCCCCAAACTGACGGGCAGACGGAGAGAACCAATCAGATTCTTGAAGATATGTTAAGGGCATGTGCACTTAAAAACAATAGGAGTTGGGACAAGAACCTACCGTATGCGGAGTTTTCCTATAACAACAGTTATCAAGCTAGTATGAAGATGTCACCGTTTGAAGCTTTGTATGGAAGGAAGTGCAGAACTCCCCTATTTTGGAACCAAACAGGAGAAAGTAAAGTATTTGGTCCCGAAGTGCTACAAGAAGCCGAGGCAAAGGTGAGAGAGATTCGCAACAACTTGAGGATAGCACAGACACGCCAGAAGAGTTATGCTGATGTACGAAGAAGAGAGCTCGTTTTCAACGTGGGAGACTATGTTTATCTCAAGGTGTCCCCTATCAGAGGACTTCGTCGGTTCAAGGTGAAAGGGAAGTTGTCACCTCGATACATCGGACCCTTTCAAGTTTTGGAAAGAAAAGGCGAAGTGGCGTACCAACTAGAGTTGCCGGTTCATCTGTCAGACGTGCACGATGTGTTCCATGTGTCGCAACTCAAGAAATGTCTGAGGACGCCTGAGGAGGTGTTACCCATGAATGAAGTGGATGTAGCTGAGGATTTGTCTTATGCCGAGCAACCATACAAGATTTTGGAGACAATGGAACGTATCACCAGAAATAAGAGAATCAGAATGTGCAAGGTACAGTGGAAGCATCACTCAGAGGAGGAAGCCACCTGGGAACGGGAAGATGAGCTTAAGGCACAATTTCCGGAATTATTTTCTTAGAAACACCAATCTCGAGGACGAGATTTCTTTTAAGGGGGGTAGAGCTGTAACACCCCAAATTTTTAGTCAAGATTCAAATTTTGGATTTAGAACCATAAACCATGTTCAGAGGGGGATTTAAAAATTTTTGGACGTGTTGCATGTTTTGCAAAAATTCAAATGCAAACTGGAATTCAAATTAGACTCAAAACAGAAAAGAAATGGAAAAAGAAAAAGGAAAACCGGAAAAAAACTGGCCAGTGGGCCGAAACCTCAGCCGGCCCAGCTAACCCCCGCGCAGCCCGCCCCCGCGCGCGCCGCGCTGCCCCTCGCTGACATGTGGGACCCGCCTGTCATCCCTAACCCCGCGACCCCGGACTTCTCCCCGCGCGCGCGCGATCGCAACCGATCGGGAAACCGCGTCCCGCAGCCGAATTCTGGAACCTGAGGACTCTAACTCGATCACAACAGAACCACCGCCCTCCCCCGGCTATAAAAACAACCGATCCGATCAGTTTTTCGCACGCGATCGCCGATTTTCACTCCGGTGAGCACCGAGACTTCGCCGGTGAATTCTGGCCGATCTAAGCTCGGAAACTCTGATCTAACTCGTTGGTCTTGATCCACCGCCTCCGGGGAACTTTGCAGGTGCAGAAAACCCGAAGATATACGGTGCAAATCCAGCTCCGACGAGCTTCGCCGTGGTTTTGCCTCGGACCTCGCCGCAGAGCACTTTCCAGGACCCCCGAGCTCGAGAAAACCCCCGAGGTGAGATCCCTGACCTCCCCTCTACCGATCTAGGCCATAAGATCACAGTTCTAGGCAGAATTCTCGAGGATCCGAAAGTTTCCGGCGAGATCGCCGCTTCCCGCCGCCGTGCGCCGCCGGCAGCGCCGCCCGCGCTCGATCAGAGCGACGTGGCCGCTTGTGCGCCGTTTATTTTAAATCGCACGGTAGACTTTAAAACCCCGCGTACCGGTTCGATGTTATAATCTCAGCCGTCGGTTTAAAATCAGACGGTCCACGTCAGCCCCGCGTTATAAAGACTGGAGTTCTTACGTGCTACCCCCTGGGGTTCTCTGGAATTGAGAGCTAGCCCCGGAAACTTCAGATCTAGCCCCTGGAACTCCAGAAAATCATGTAAATTCATTTAAAAAACAGTTTTAGCCCCTGGACTTAATAGAAATTAAGGAAAACACCTCTGAAAAGTGTAGCTAGACCCCTGGAAATTATGAAAATGATATTATAGACCCTGTAATGGGAAGAATTCATTATTCTAGCTCTGTTTAGTATTTAATTTAGAAAATTGAATATGTGCCTAGTGTTTAAATATTAAAAAGGGGGACAAACATAATTGTCAAACTTATTAAAAACTTTCTCAGTACTTAGAAAACTTTGGAGTGAGATAAAAATATATTTTTGGGCTGAAATAAATCTGTTTCATCTATTATTCACATTTAATAGTATAGGGACACATTTTTAAGTAAAGAATAGTTAAAGAAAAATAGGGAACATAATTATGAAATAGTATACATCAGAAGCCAAGGTCAAAATATGATCTTAAATTATTTAGGACCAGAACCTAATCTGTTTAGGTAGTGTGTATTACTAATTTAATAATAAAATGTACAATTATGCATAAGAATATAAATCTGAAAATATAGAAACTAGTAAATGATAAATGGAGTTTCTAAAGTACAAAGAATTCAGTTTAGGGTTGATAGAAATTATGAAGGCACATATGGAGGAGAAAAATACTTCTCATACATACTGGGTAGTTTAATATATAAGGAATTTATTTAAAACTGAAACACACATATATACATATATATATAGTATGTGAGTATAAATATGAACACCAAAGTAGGAATCATACACATGTAAATAAAAGTGTATGCAAGCCCCAAATCAACACACATAGAGTATCCACAACACCTAAAATGGTAAAGAAACTTTCATAAATGTGAATGTGTGGTTTGTATGAAGTAGAAGTGTGAACTATGTCTTATGATTGTTGTTTTTCTTTTTGCTATGTGTGATGGTATGAAGTAGAACCTGTTCAAGAGCAAGCTATCAGTTTCCAAGATCAAGACTACCCATTTCAAGAGCAGCAAGAAGGAGGCAAGTGTCCTTGATCACTTTGATCCTATGCTAGGATGTGTAGCTAGAATTAATTGCATTGTCAATTTAAATATGAAACCCATGCTAGGAAGTTTCCCTAGAATTGCATTACCTTGTTTCCTTGTAGCTTGGGTTGGGATTTATCTTATCATGTCATTTATTATTATGCATATGCTTAGCCATGCTTAGAATGGGATAATTGGGATATGAGATCATCAGTTTATATTACCATACTCTTGAATGAGACATTGTAAGTTATGTAGAGGTAGGGATCAAGGCAAGTTGGATGTTTTGGCTGTGTGCTGGGTGCACGAGACTTGGGTTTGTGTTTAGTACTTGCCTGGATCCTAAGGACCGGTTCATGGAGCATGTAACCCGGCTTTACAGTGCCAACCACATGCTGAGATGGGGCAGCTTAGCCAATTAATTAGGTGTATCCCCGGCGTAGTATGGGTGTGTTGGATGGTGCGGGGAATAGGAGTCAGCTGGACTGCCATATGAACCGCAAGGCTCAAGAGGGGGCCACTGCAGCGGGGTTGGAGCCTCTTGTATGCTGTTAGGGGTGAAACCTCAGTGGGCCCACGCTCGTCTGGAATCCCTTTGTAAAGGCTTCGTAGTGATCTCCTGGCTACACACCTGGGAAGTGTGAATGTGGTTCGTAGCCACTGGCATAATGGAGGTTCTTTTAGTCCTCCCGGCAACGGGGGATGAAATCACTACTTGTGGGTACAGTGGTACAAACTCTGCAGAGTCAAAACTGTCTTGACAGCCGTGCTCACGGTTAAGAGCGGCCTGGACTTATTCATGATTAGAGAATTGATGGTTTTGGAAGTTAAGCGGGGAGCTTAACATTGGAAATGATGATTTTGGTTATTGGTTTATGATGATGGGATGGGAGATTTGGACCATTTCACCTGTGTAGTAATGTAGGTGCTTAATAAGCTAAGGTGATAGGTATTAATTGCGTAGTGCTTTAACCATGAGTTCAACCTCTCCTTGTTCTAGCCATGCATGATATAATTTTCCCACACTTGCTGAGTACCATTGGTACTCAACCTTGCATATTTGTTGGTTTATATTGCTGCTCAGGTCAAGATAATGAGGTGGTGTATAATGACCAAGATTTTGGACCCGAGGAAGGTTTCTAGGTTCATGAAGACCCCGGGCAACACCTGTGATGGAGCCCTAAAGAATAATATTCCGCTGCTAGTTTATTTACTTGTGATGAAGCATTAGTGTTCATTGAGACATTTGTGATGTAAGACTTATTTATATTCGACACCTGGCTTGTAATAAATGATGCTTCACTATTTGTCATCACATGTATGAGAAAATGATCCTGGCATACATGTGATATTCACTTGGTTGTTCTTCGGAAAAACCGGGTGTGACATATTATCATACATCAACAGCAACAGGAGAGGAGTACTATGAAGACTACGTGGAGAGTTAGGCGTGTAATCTGTCCTCAACCTTGTCTGTGGAGTAGAGATGGAGCCGCTACTTCTGCTTAGTTGCTTCCGCAATAGTTTAGAAGACTTCCGCTGCTAGAATAAAGACTTCCGCTACTAGAATAAGACTTCCGCTGCTAGATTAACACTACCGCTGCTAGCATGAGTCCAAGACTCATGAGAAATTGTAATAAACCCTGTTATTCATGGTTATATATTTTTTGAATTCAGTTTTTGGAACATATGTATATGTGTGATGAACATCATGGGCACACATATGCATCAATGTTAGTTCAGAGAGGTTTCCTCTCAGAACAGGGGCGTCACATATACCTTGATTGTTAATGACTTGTTGTAGTTTAGAGCAAATTAAAGTTCTTTTCAAACTTGGGCAAAGCACATGAGAGAAATGCATTTCTTGTTTAATTGCGGCTCTCTTATGTGTTTTAGCATGAGGTTCTCTACAACGTGCTGCTAAAACTTGAAAGTAAGGTTCAACTATTTAGGTGTGTCCTTTGCAACTTACATTCCCATTTACACAGTAATCCAGCATGTAGAAGTTTCATGTACATGAAAGACGGGTGGGTCTTGCTGAGCCATTGTGCTCACTGCTTGTGTTTGAAGCTTTTGCAGGGTGTTATGAGGAGGAGACGGACCGCCAAGAGGGAAACCAAGTCGAATGGGCGTCAGGCACGCCGCAGTGTTAGTGTGTGTGCATGCTAGAGGGAATACTTTCACGGGCTGAACATGAACTCTGTGCTTTTGATACGCCCGTGAATGTGGACTGAACATATTTTGTTGTAAACATGTATATAAACTCTTTTATGTAATAAAATTTGCTTCCGCTTTGTACCTTTTACGTGTGTTATCCGGTCCTCTGCAACGCAGCACTCCTCAGCGTGATCCGGGCTAGTCGAGGCCATGAGGCCCTTGCAGCATGGTATCAGAGCTTGCTTGAGGTTTAACGGACTAAAAGGGTCATCTTTTTTAAAAACTTGGTGAGGAACAAGTTAATAGCCCATATAAGGATGTTATTAGTGTATAAAAAGTGGCAATACTAACCTATTTGCTTATGTCAGAAAATCATGCATCTCAGGACGTCATATGTCTTGGGGGTGCATGTAAGCGCTGTCCACCAGTGCGCACAAGCTCAAGGGTGGAGCCTCATGGGTGGCAGGTAACCCGGCCAGCTTTAGTATTCTCTACGGCTCTTCATGTCGTTTGGGGTATTCGAGCATCGCCCTTCCCTGGCGTGCTACGGGCAAGTTTGGGAGACCCCGTCACGTGGTTAGTAACGTGAACACGTAGCTCAAAGCGTGTTTGGCTTGAGAACACCCGTGCGAGTGATGACGGACGGGTGTATGGAATGTATTGGGACCGGGTTCGGTGTGCAGCCGAGCCCGAAGATTGTGTGAGTTATTTGCAGGTAGTCTGACCGCGAATCGGTAGATGAGTAGCACACGTGTGCGAGAGATGTTTAGTGACACTGAACTAACGAAGCCGGCTAAGTCCGGTATAGGTTTTTCTTTGTGAGGAACGTAGTACCCGCATGAAATGGTGACGCTTCGACGTCTCACCCCACTAAATGATTAACATCATTGTAAAACCTAAAATTTTTAATCCATAGCACTAAAACATTGATATAACTTCTTCCCTTAATCAGGATGTTCAAAGTTAACAAGTTTTCAACTTATAGGATATTAAGGACAGAGTCCCCTGTTTTTAGCTGAAATAAGGCTGTAAGTTAAACAGAGGATAGAGGTTGAGTTCTTTTGAGGTTGGGATCATATGATACATTTCTGGAAATATTTGGAAGAGCTTTACAACTTTTCTATTGATGTACAGAGGTGTTTCATCCCTTAACAAGTCGAAAATGCAGTAGAGTTGAAACTGTCCAGAAAACAGGGCAGAACAAACACTCTCTGTAACTCTCTGTAAATTGAGCATAACTTCCTGCAGAAAAATCCAAAAATAGAAAATGAGGTAGTTTTGAAAATTTCAGGAGATAGGTTACAACTTTGTAACAGAAAGTTTTGTCAAATTCGATGAAGAATTGACTGGAATTCTTGGATAAAGTCAGTACCTCAAACAGGGAGGTGCTGTTGAATTTTTTCCAGAAATTCTATCAACTTTGACATCGCATAACTTTTGAATAAGGACAGATATTAGGACAAGCAAATAATTTCTAGAAAGCTATTGAAGTTAGATTTAAATTTGACGTTGAGCTATAGAATTGGTTTTGCATTTAGCATGGTCTAAATTAGGTTGAAGTGGAAACCGGTCAGGGCTGTCTGTTTGGGCAGCAGACCAGCAATCAAATTTGTTCTAAGTTTGAATTGTGTTTCCAAGTTTTATGAGTTCAATGACATGTTTTAATGTTATAACTCTATGAATTACTGTTGAAATGCATATTTGACCTTTTTCAAATATATTTCCACATATGAGAGCGGATAAAAAACTGGAGATGGGTATGGGGCATCCCACTGTTCTCAACGCAGCGGTTATCCGAAACTGTTGAGGCTAATGCTCCAACATTTCGGGTACGTGGAAACGCCGCAGTACCTTGCCAAGGAATAAGGCGAGGAGGGGAACATGACATGGACCATCCATGTCGATGTTCCAGCAGGACATACGCCACTCGGCTGGGCACCGTTCACCGTCACGGTGAAAGGTAGACAACCGGAGGAGATGTGGCAAGTGGCAGCCCGCGACACCATGTCGCGTTTTTGCCAACTACATGTGAGAGCTATGGAGGTCACTCCATACATGCTCATTCCGGTGGAGGGATGATCTAATCACGTGTGGAGGGAGAGGTACTTGGAGGCAACAGATCCGGGTTGCCCAAGGTACAACCCCGCGGAGGCAAATCTCAGCCTCCAGTTGAGAGCAGAAAAGACCGTGATGGACAGCCAAGCTGTCCATACAGATCGTCTTGCCGTGGATCTTAAGGAGAGCACCAGCCGCCGAGACCATTTCGAGAGTGCTCACAGCGCACACCGTAATGTTCTCCTTCCGACGATAAAGCGACTGAATGAACAACACAATCAGTTGCGTTGTCGGAAAAAGGCAAAGAAGAAAAGCCGCGTCGACATCACGGCTTTACAGCAGCAAGTGCAGACCTTGACCCAGCAAAATGAGGTCCTCACTCAAGAGCGTGATGATGCCATTGAGGAGAGTCGGGGCTGGGAAGAGGACTACGACCAGGCCATGGACGAGGTGCACGCGTTGCAAGACCTCGTACCTCCGGTAGTGGGCCTACCGATGGTAGGTGCCGTACCCGTGGTTTTGGGTATCCCAGCGATGTGGGTACCTGAGCAAGAAGAGGAGGTCATGGACCCTGAGCCACCAGCAGAGGTAGTGGAGGAGGACGGCCCGCAGGAGGTCGAGTTCTACTCCGAGTAGTGAGTTACCGTTGCCAAGTAGGGCAGTGAGGTTGGTGTGTAGAAACTTTTGTAACCGGTGACATGTCGTGTAGACAGTAGCATGTGTATAGGTAGTGACGACATGAGCACGACTTCTCGGGGGTCCGAGAATAATGTATCTTGTATAAAGTTTATGCTTTAACAATATATGTGAATGTTGTGCAAGTTTATTCATGTGTCACTTCAATACCTACTGCTTTATATGGAATTTTAAGAATGACATGTGCTGATCGTTGCTGTTTTGAATTTAAGAATGACTCGCACTCGTGCCAACCCAGAAGTTGGGGGTTCTAGTCAGGGGGGAGATGCCTCCCAACAGCCTCCCGAGGATTCCTCGGGACAGCAACAACAGCAACAGCAACAACCGCCACCGCCACAGCCAACGGTTACTTTGTCTGACATCGTGGCAGCGATGGCGGGTTCTCATCAGCAGCACACGGAGTTGCTGCAAACTTTAATTGCAAATACATCTCGACCAGAGAGGCGTCCAGACCGCGAGGAGCGCCAACAAAGCTCCTACTACGACTTTCTGGCCACTCGTCCCCCGGTATTCTCAAGGGCAGATGAACCCCTCGATGCGGACAACTGGCTCCGCACGACGGAGATGAAATTCGGGCTGCTCCAAGTGAGTGAGCAGCACAAGACTCAGTTCGCGGCCCAGCAGCTTCAAGGATCCGCGAGCACTTGGTGGGCAAACTTTTGTGCCTTGCAACCCAGCGAGCGAGTAATGACCTGGGCAAAGTTCCGTACGGCCTTCAGGGCATATCACATACTGCCGGGTCTAATGAAAAGGAAGACGCAGGAGTTCCTTCGCCTGCAGCAAGGCAGCGGAACGCGCTGGAATACTCCAGGGCATTCAACGATCTCGCGCTCTATGCTTCATATCACGCTGATACCGATGAGAAGCGGCGGGATCACTTTTACCAGGGGCTTATTCCGCTCCTGAAGGACAAGCTGGCAATGTTCAATTGCGGCAGTCTCAATGACATTATTGATGGTGCGATTGTGCAAGAGGACTGCGGAAAGGAGTTAGCGGCGGCAGAGAAGAAGCGAAGCATGCCGCAGAGCAGCGGAGAGGGAGGTGTCCTTCCCAGAAATACCAGATGGCGTATCGCTCACCATCGGGTCCACGCTGGCAGCCACCACAGCGGCCGATGCAGTTTCGCAGTCGGCCATATTCTCCACCAGCGTTCTGGCTGGCATTACCAGCACCACCTCCGCAGCAACAACAGCAACAGCGGGCGATGCCGCATGCGTTTTCACCTCAGCAGTGCATGTCGGGCTTCCGTCCCCTAAGCACGGGCCAGTCGACAACCGCATGCTTCAAATGCGGTCACCCAGGGCACTTCACCAACAACTGCTCTGAGAGGCAAGGCGGCGGAGTGGGACCACAGTTTCCGGGGAGGAATCAGCCCCAGAATCCCATTAATGCATAGCGGGCAAATCCTAAGCCTGGCACCGTCCACCAAATAGCCATAGAGGATGTGCCGGATGGAGAGCCAATCCTTGCGGGTATGTTCCAACTCCATCAGCATCCTGCCATAGTGTTATTTGATTCAGGCACCAGGCATAGTTTCATTAGCCACGCTTTTATTGCTAAATACAGCTTGCAAATACTACCCACCAAAAGTTCTTACTTGATTTGTTCGCCGGGTGGGAAAATTTCAGCAAGCATGATGGTTCCAAAAGCGCCATTATGCTTAGGGGGTAGAGTATATCTTACGTCTCTCATAGCTTTAGAGGGACAAAAGGTCGATGCCATCCTAGAGATGTCGTGGTTAACCCGCCACAGCGCTCTTTTAGACACCGTCCTTCGAGTCGTGCATCTACACTCAGAAGTGCATGAGCCTCACTCATTATTTCTGGATAGTCCAGAAATAAAACTTCCAAGTGTATACCAGTTCACCACCATCAAATTGGAAGACATTCCAGTAGTCCGTGAGTTCCCTGACGTGTTCCCGGATGATTTACTGGGGATGCCGCCTGACAGAGAGGTGGAGTTTAAGATTGAACTTGTGCCGGGAACTATGCCAATATCCCGAAGGCCATACACGATGGCGCCAAAAGAGTTGGCAGAATTGAAAATGCATTAGACGGACCTGCTGGAGAAAGGTTTTATTAGGCTGAGCTCCTCGCCATGGGGCTGTTCGGCATTTTTGTGAAGAAGGATGAGACGTTGCGGCTTTGCGTGGACTATCATCCACTAAACGCCGTAAACATCAAGAATAAGCACCCATTGCCACGGATCGACATGTTGTTTGATCAGTTGGTCGAAGCAAAGATCTTTTTGAAAGTGCATCTAGGCATCCCTTGTGGGTTTTGGTTGATTTATGACAAACAAATGAGACCCTAACAAAATCGTTGAGATGAGCGCAGGTTTTTAACAAAATTAGGAAGAAAGCGCAAAAAGAAAGGAGAATGGGGATCTAAAATGATAAGGGCTCAGGAGCTGAAAAGATTAGATTACTTAGTATGGAGTGTGTTGGAGAAACACACCCGAAGAGCTCAAGTGAAAGAAATCACACTAACTGCACAAAAATCAGCATGTGCGGACTAGTCCGGTATCAACCGGACTAGTCCGATTTCTCTCTGACTAGAAAACGGACTAGTCCGATATGGACCGGACTAGTCCGATTTGTCTCTGAGTAGACAACGGACTAGTCCGCACTCTTACGGACTAGTTCTGTATCTCACAACACTTACGGTTTTCCACACGCCGCATACCGGACTAGTTCGGAGTCCACCATGGACTAGTCCGGACATCACAAACCCTAATGGTAACCTTTGGAAACCCTAGTATAAATAGAGGTGTACGGCAGTACTACCATATATCTCGACCCCCTGCGCCATCACACCTCCCAAGAGCCCAAAATTCACATCTCTCCACACATACTAACCCAAAAAGGATCAAATCTTTGAGTATTAGCAATTGATCAAAGGAGAGACTTGTTCTACACATCTTGAGCTCTTGGATTTGATCTCTCACACACTCCTGTTCATTCATTGTTCATCTTTTGAGTGTGTTTGGTGGTATTCATTCATTTTAATTCTTGGGGAGCCCTCAACTTATGAGAAGGCCCCTTGAACAATTTATTTGCCCTCTGTGATTAGTGGAAGAGAATCGGCCTTCGTGGCGATTCGACGAGGGTAGGGTTGGTGAAGGCCCGGTACTTCGTGGACTCCTCAACGGCGACATAGATTTCCTTCGTAGAATCGAACCTCGGGATAAAACTTGTCTCTCACTTTTGTTCATTTATTGTTCAACAGATTCTAGGGTATACTTAATCTTGTGTAATTCACGTTGAAACATTGAAACTTAAGTTGATCTCTGTCATTCATTGTTTCACTGTTATAATACATCTAAGTTCTCAATTAATTTCCACTGCATAGGGTACTAGAAGTGAAAATATTGATCAACCTTGATCTTTCTAGTCCACGCATACCGGACTAGTCCACACTGTACCGGACTAGTCCGATTTGTCTCTGACTAGAAAACGGACTAGTCTGCACTCTACCGGACTAGTCCGATTTCTCTGTATTTGATAAATCTATTAAGTGTTTCAGGGATTAACAAAGAATCGAAAAGCCTATTCACCCCCCCTCTAGGGTACATTCAATTGGTATCAGAGCCAAACTCTTCAAAACAGACTCACCGCTCGAAGAGACGATGTCGGACATCAAGGATGTACACAAGAAGATCGACGATGAAAAGGGTGATGATGAAAGGACTCCAAAGCTAAAGAAGCTACTCGACACCATTCAAGACAGTGAGGACGATGATGATGAGGTGCTCGAACTCAAGGCTCTTCTATGGAAGAAGACACTCTGCCCAAAAGGGAAGAAGAAGATCGATGATGAAAAGAAGAAGAAAGGGGGTAGTCACACAAACTACTCCCGATATCCTTTTGACTATGAACGTTTGAATTCTAATAATAGTCACTACTTATCAATTCCACTAGGAAAAGCACCTTACTTTGATGGCAATGACTATTGAATGTGGAGACAAAACATGAAAATGCACCTTATATCTCTTAACCCGAGTTTGTGGCATACAGTGTGTACAGGGATAGATATCCCGGATGATGATGAAGAGCTGACTCCAATCCAAGAACAAGCCGTTCATCGGAATGCTCAAGCTGTAGCTGTGATCACGTCATCACTGAGCCGAGACGAGTTCACCAAGGTGGATGGACTCGAAATTGCCAAGGAGATATCGGACACACTACAAACTGCACATGAAGGTGACCGTCATGTACGTGAAGTCGAGATAGAGATGATTGAAGATGAATTGGGAAGATTCACGATAGAAGAAGATGAATCACCACAAGATATGTACAATCGACTGAAGAATCATATCAACAAAGTCCGAGCTTATGGCAGCAAAAAGTGGAATGATCATGAGGTCGTGAAGTTGATTCTCAGAGCATTCATGCCCCGCAACGTGACTCTTTGCTCTATGATTAGAGAAAGCCCCAGAAATCGGAAAATGACCCCAAACGAACTTCTTGGCAAGATCATCAGCTTTGAAATGATGGAGAAGACAGCCAAGCATGTCAAGGAAATTTCCGATCTCACCTCGGCAAAGAAGAAAGGAGTTGCTTTGAAGTCAACTTGTAAACCCCTAGCAAAAGATGCTCGAGAAGCCCATGGAGAAGACGACAGTGATGATGAAAGTAGTGATATCGATGAAGAAGACATGATCTTGTTCATGAAGAAATTCAAGAAAATGATGAGAAGAAGAAAGGGTAGCAGCTCAAACGAAGGAAGACAAAGGGACAAACAAAGACCCAAGATGAGACGGGCGTGCTACAACTACTAAGAATATGATCACTTTATAGTAGATTATCCATATGAAGAAATAAAGAGGAAGACTAAAGACAACAAGCCTCAACCAAAGAAATTGTTCAAGAAGAAGAAGCAATATGGCCAAGTGCATCTAGGGAAGGAGTGGGACTCCAATGATGAATCCTCATCCAAAAAAGAAGAGGAGATGGCCACCATAGCCATAAAGAAGACTACCAAGAAATCCACTCTCTTCCCAACCATGGGCGCATGGAAGGACACCGACAACACTTGTCTAATGGCAAAGGAAGGTAAAAGGAAGGTAACAACTAAATCTTCCTTCTCGCATTCTTTTACTAGTGATAGTGATAATTCTAGTGACGATGATAGCAGTGATGAAAATGAATATATGTTTAGTGGTTTAGACAAAAAGACAGCTGCTAAGATGAAATTTCTATTTGATAAGCTTGTTGATATGGAGAAGTTAGTCAATCATCGGGAAGATATGATCATCTCCAAAAAGGGGGAGTATCTTGAGATTGAAAAGCTTCTTGAACTTGAAAAGGAGCGAAGTAAATCACTAGAACTTGAGTTAGCTTCAAGCAAGGAAGCTTGCTTGAAGTTAAAAGACTCAAATGCCACCATCAAGGCTGAACTTGCTAACTTAACCAAAGTTAACAAGATCCTTGAGGTACAAGTTGAGTCACTCAAGCAAAGTGGTTCTTCATCCACTTCAAGCTCACCTTCTCAACATATAAAATTTGAAACTAGTATTACTTGTGCTTGTGCCAAAAGTGACACTAACTTGAAGAAAAAGCCAAACTCGACAAAGGACAAGCAATCTTCTCAAAGTGGCATATTTGACAAGGAGAAGATCAAGTATGCACGCAGTGCATACTCGGTCACAAGACCTCCTAATGTCAAATATGGCATTGGATATTCTTATGGTGACAAGCAAAACGCTAAGAGCCACAAGAATAACAAGGGTTGCATTGCCTTTGTCAAGGGAAACTCTTCTCAAGATACAAAAATTAATAATGTTGATAAATTTAACACTGTGAACACATATGAACAACAACTTCTATTTAGAACTTTTGATGCTTTATATGTACTTATGAAAAGTAATCTTGGAAGAGTTTATGCTAAATATGTTGGGCCACGCCATGGGAACACCAAGTCTCATGTGTGGGTGCCAAAATCACTTGTGAATAACCTCAAAGGACCCAAGCAAGCTTGGGTACCTAAGACCAAGGCATAATTTGTCTTTTGCAGACTTATTCATCCGGTGGACCAAAATGGGTGCTAGATAGTGGATGCACCAATCACATGACCGGAGAAAGAAGAATGTTCGTGGAATATGAAGAAAATGAAGATCCAAGCGAAGGCATTTACTTTGGTGATAATAGTCAAGGAAGAGTTCTTGGTACCGAAGGAATGATAACTCAATTGCATTCAAGGGTGTGTTAAAGGGAAAACTTTATCTAGTTAACTTCAACAAAGATAAAGCCGAACTTGACACATGCTTGATTGCAAAGACCAACGTGGGTTGGCTGTGGCATAGACGGCTAACACATGTTGGTGTGAGGAATCTTCAAAAACTCTTTAAAGGCGATCACATACGAGGTTTAAAGGATGTTGTTTTTGAAAAAGACAGTCCTTGTAGAGCATGCCAAGCAGGGAAGCAAGTAGGAGCGCCCCATCCTGCGAAGAATGTCATGACTACAACAAGACCGCTTGAGGTCCTACACATGGATCTATTCGGTCCAATTGCGTACATAGGCATCGGCGGTAATAAATACGGTCTAGTCATTGTTGATGATTTTTCACGCTTCATGTGGGTTTTCTTTTTGCATGATAAGACAGAAACTCAAGGAACCCTCAAGAAGTTCATCAAGCGTGCCCAAAATGAATTCTCCTTGAAGATCAAGAACATATAAAGTGACAATGGGACAGAATTCCAAAACACCCAAGTTGAGAAGTATCTAGACGAAGAAGGGATAAAGCACGAATTTTCAGCACCATATACTCCTCAACAAAACGGAGTAGCCGAAAGGAAGAACATAACTCTCATTGAGATGACGAGGACAATGCTCGATGAATACAAGACTTCGGACAGGTTTTGATCTAAAGCGGTTAACACCGCTTGTCACGCCATAAACCGACTATATCTTCATCGGTTGCTCAAGAAAACTTCATATGAACTTCTCACGGGTAACAAGCCGAATATTTCATATTTTTGAGTTATTGGTTCAAAATTTTATATTTTAAACAATAAGCCAAGGGCTTCGAAGTTCGCTTCGAAGTCCGATGAAGGTTTCTTACTTTGCTATGATTCGAACTCCTATGCTTATCGTGTCAACCTCTAGACTTGTTGAAGTAGCATGTGAGGTAGTCTTCGATGAAACTAACGGCTCTCAAGAAGAGCAAGTTGATCAACGTGTGCTAGATCAAGAAGAAGCTCCATGTCAAGCATTGAGAAGAATGGCATTAGGCGATGTTCGACCACAAATGCCACCTTCAAATGCAAATGAAGAAAATGAACCACAGGTGGAGGAAAATGATTAAGGGGGAGCTTCCATACAAGATCAACCTCAAGAAAATAAAGAAGATCAAAACATCAATCAGGGCAACTATCCAGGGGAGAAGAAGATGATAATGAAGATTCAAGACCACAAGTGCCTCATCCAAGTGTACACCAAAGCATCCAAAGAGATCACCCCGTCGACAACATAATCGGTGACATCCAAAAGGGAGTAATAACTCGATCTCGCATAGCTAAATTTTGTGAACACTGTTCTTTTGAATCTTCTTTGGAACCATACAGGGTTGAGGATGCATTAAAAGATCTGGATTGGGTGATGGCGATGCAAGAAAAATTGAACAACTTCAAAAGGAACGACGTGTGGGAGCTTGTTGAAAGACCCAAGTCCAACATCGTCGGCACTAAATGGGTCTTCCGCAACAAGCAAGACGAACATGGAGTGGTAACAAGGAACAAGGCACGACTTGTGGCAAAAGGGTACTCACAAGTCGAAGGTTTGGATTTCGACGAGACATTTGCTCCCGTAGCTAGGCTTGAATCGATTCGTATATTACATGCATATGCTACTCACCATGATTTCAAACTTTATCAAATGGACATGAAAAGCGCCTTTCTCAATGGACCGATCAAGGAGGAGGTGTACGTGGAGCAACCACCCGGTTTTGAAGATCAAGAGTACCCCGACTATGTGTTCAAACTGCGTAAGCCTCTCTATGGCCTCAAACAAGATCCTAGAGCTTGGTATGAGTGCCTTAGAGATTTTTTGATTGAAAATGAATTCAATATTGGAAAATCTGATTACACCTTATTTACTAAACACTTTTATGATGATCTCTTCATTTGCCAAATCTATGTTGACGATATTATATTTGGTTCAACTAACAAATCCTTTTGTCATGAATTTAGTAAGATTATGACAGATAGATTCGAGATATCAACGATGGGAGAGTTTAGGTACTTTTTGGGATTCCATGTGAAGCAACAAAAGGACGGAACATTCATAAGCCAAACAATGTACACTCAAGACATTCTCAAGAAGTTTGGAATGGACAAAGCATAGCCCATAAAGACTCCCATGGCGACAAATGGACACTTGGATCTCAATGAAGATGGACCAAATGTGGATCAAAAGGTATATCGTTCCATGATTGGCTCCTTACTTTATTTATGTGCATCTAGGCTTGATATCATGTTGAGTGTATGTTTGTGTGCAAGGTTTCAAGACAATCCTAAGGAATGTCATTTGACAGCCGTTAAAAGGATCTTGAGATATTTAGTTCATACACCCAACCTAGGCCTTTGGTATCCCAAAGGTTCAAAATTCAATCTCATTGGATACTCCGATGCAGATTATGCCGGATGCAAGGTAGATAGAAAAAGTACTTCTAGTACTTGCCAATTCCTAGGTAAATCCTTAGTTTCTTGGTCCTCCAAGAAACAAAATTCAATTGCCTTATCCACGGCCGAAGTGGAGTATGTTGCAGCCGGGAGTTGTTGTGCACAACTCCTTTGGATGCGACAAACTTTAAGGGATTACGGTTACAATATGAGCTGTATTCCACTCCTTTGTGACAATGAGAGTGCAATTAAAATTGCCATAACCCTGTTGAGCACTCTAGAACAAAACACATAGATATCCGACATCATATTTTGAGAGATCACTCAATGAAAGGAGACAGCCATTTACCATGTCAACATTGAAAAACAACTAACCGATATCTTTACCAAGCCACTTGATGAAAAACGCTTTTGTGAGCTCCGAAATGAACTAAATATCCTTGATGCTAGGAACGTGGCTTGAAAACTTGCATACCTGTATGCCATCCTCAAAATCATATTAATTGTGTTGAAAAATCATCTCTCTCTATTTTTCTCCTAAAAACTATGTTAGTTACTTCATCTTGATGAATTATGGTCATAGCTTGATTGTTGTATGTTTACTGATCATATTCATCAAGAATATCTGTGTGTCTTTGTCCCTTATTCCTTATTAGGAACCATTGAATACATATATATAAGTGTTTTGTACTTTTCTGTACAAGGGACCACGGACTAGTCCGTGGTCACCCCGGACTAGTCCGCACATTGCAGACTAGTCCGCACTTGGTCCTCTAGTTCGGACTAGTCCGGTTCGACCACAGACTAGTACGATATTTTGACTCCATAACCTTAGGGCCGGATCATACCTAATCTCCTTCAACCTCACAACTCCTCCCACGTTCTCTCTCCTCCTCCTCCTTAGCCTGATGATGAAGACGAAGAAAGGACTGACAGCAAGGAGTGAGCCGGCGACGACAAGTAGATCCCTCCTCTCCTTCATTTTGGTGCCTTGATGCCAAAGGGGGAGAGATTGAGGGGGAGCCTTAGGTCATAGCTTCTTCTTTTTGTTTCCTAGTTTCAGAAGTGGTTTTTTGTAAGACTTATGTTATCATTATGCTTTTGGACATGTGCTGTGAAATGATGACTATGTTATGCTTATGATTAATGGTGTATGTTTAAAACTGCTATGTTGGCTTGAGACTCTTGATGATATTATGATTATGCTTATTATTATATTCACATCAAAATTATTGCTCACACACATAGTTTTGCACCCACCATAAATAGTGCACATGTGTCTTATGTCTACATTGCCTATTTTGCTCAAAGCTCATATGTGCACACTTTATGAAAATCTGAATTTTTTATCATAATTGTGTGATCTCAATTGGTTGTCATCAATCACCAAAAAGGGGGAGATTGAAATTGCATCTAGGCATCCCTTGTGGGTTTTGGTTGATTTATGACAAACAAATGAGACACTAAAAAAATCGTTGAGATGAGCGCAGGTTTTTAAAGAAATTAGAAAGAAAGCGCAAAAATAAAGGAGAATGTGGATCTAAAATGATAAGAGCTCAGGATCTGAAAAGATTAGATTACTTAGTATAGAGTGTGTTAGAGAAACACACCCCAAGAGCTCAAGTGAAAGAAATCACACTAACTGCACAAAAATTAGCATGTGCGGACTAGTCCGATATCAACTGGACTAATCCGATTTCTCTCTGACTAGAAAACGGACTAGTCCAATATGGACTGGACTAGTCCGATTTGTCTCTGAGTAGACAACAGACTAGTACACACTCTTATGGACTAGTCCGGTATCTCACAACACTTAGGGTTTTCCACAGCCGCACATCAGACTAGTCCGTAGTCCCGGACTAGTCCGGACACCACAAACCCTAACGGTAACCTTTGAAAACCCTAGTATAAATAGAGGTGTACAGCCATACTACCATATCTCTCGATCCCCTGTGCCGTCACACCTCCCAAGAGCCAAAAATTCACATCTCTCCATACATTCTAACCCAAAAAGGATCAAATCTTTGAGGATTAGCAATTGATCAAAGGAGAGACTTGTTCTACACATCTTGAGCTCTTGGGTTTGATCTCTCGCACACTCTTGTTCATTTATTGTTCATCTTTTGAGTGTGTTTGGTGGTATTCATCCATTATAATTCTTGGGGAGCCCTAAACTTGTGAGAAGGCCCCTTGAACAATTTATTTGCCCTTTGTGATTAGTGGAAGAGAATCGGCCTCCATGGCGATTCGGCGAGGGTAGGGTTGGTGAAGACCCGGTCCTTCGTAGACTCCTCAACGGGGACGTAGATTTCCTTCGTGGAATCGAACCTCAGGATAAAACTTGTCTTTTGCTCTTGATCATTTATTGTTCATCATATTCTAGGGTTTACTTAATCTTGTGTAATTACGTTGAAACATTAAAACTAAAGTTGATCTCTGTCATTCATTGTTTCACTGTTATAATACGTCTAAGTTCCAAATTAATTTCCGTTGCATAGGGTACTAGAAGTGAAAATATTCATCAACCTTGATTTTTCTAGTCCACGCATACCGGACTAGTCCGCACTGTACCGGACTAGTCCGATTTGTCTCTGACTAGAAAACGGACTAGTCTGCACTCTACCAGACTAGTCCGATTTCCCTGTATTTGATAAATCTATTAAGTGTTTCAGGGATTAACAAAGAATCAAAAAGCCTATTCACCCCCCCTCTAGGCTACATTCACTTTTCCAAGATGGATTTAAGATCCGGGTACCATTAGATTAAGATACAGGCTGAGGATATTCCGAAGACGGCTTTCTCGACAAGTTACGGGCTTTATGAGTACCTGGTCATGTCCTTCGGCCTCACCAATGCTCCAGCTCATTTCATGTACTTGATGAACTCATTATTCATGCCGGAGATGGACAAGTTTGTCGTGGTCTTCATCGATGACATATTGGTATATTCCAAGTTGGAGGAAGAACACATGGAGCATCTGCGTATAGTCTTGCAACGGCTGTGGGATCACAAACTATACGCGAAATTCAGCAAGTGCAAATTCTGGATATCGCAAGTGCCTTTTCTCGGGCATATTATCTCAGCGGAGGGCATCGCTGTAAACCCAAGTAAGATCACACAAGTGATGAATTGGAAGTCCCCGAGAACTGTTCATGAGGTATGGAGTTTCCTCGCACTCGCGGGATATTATCGGAGGTTCATTCCAAACTTCTCAAAGATTGCCAAGCCTATGACAGAGCTGCTGAAGAATGCTACCAAATATGTTTGGAGTCCAGCATGTGAAGCAGCATTCAAGGAATTAGTGAAGCACCTAACATCAGCACCGGTTTTGGCGCAGCCAGACACAACAAAACCGTTCGATGTGTACTGCGATGCATCCGGCATTGAGCTCAGATGTGGGCTGATGCAAGACCGAAGAGTGGTTGCGTATGGATCACGGCAGCTCAGGTATCATGAGAAAAACTAAGCAACTCATGACTTAGAGCTCGCTGCCGTGGTACTCGCACTAAAAATGTGGAGGCACTACCTACTCGGTAACCTCGTACATTTAAATACCGACCACAAGAGCCTCAAGTACAAATTCACTCAGAAGGAGCTGAACATGAGGCAGCGAAGATGGTTGGAGTTGATAAAGGATTATGAAATAGAGATCCATTATCAGACCGGCAAGGCAAACTTAGTGGCGGATTCGCTGAGTCGCAAGTCACACGTCCACAATCTGACCATCACACCGTTGGAAGAAAGCGAGCAACCATTGCATGTGATTCCACATGGAGCTCTCTACAACTTAGCTTTGATCCCCACCATCCGTGAAGAGATAGCGGCAGCTCAAAAACATGACAAGGGCATGTGGCATTTGCGGAGACGTATAGACAGTGGGGAGCTGAAGTGTTTCTGGAAAGACAGAGATGGCATCCTATGGTTCAAGGACCGGATCGTCGTACCCCATAACTGTAACACCCCAAAATCCTGTCAAGAGGGGAATTTAAAAAATTTTGGACGTGTTCATGTGTTGCAAAAATTCTAATTCAAACTGGAATTCAAATTAAACTCAAAACAGAAATGAAAAAGAAAAAGAAAAAGAAAAAAACAAATCTTCCCGGCCAGTGGGCCGAAACCCACCAGCCGGCCCACCCAACTCCCGCGCCAGCCCGCAGCCACGCCCCCTCTCGCAGACAGGCGGGACCCACCTGTCATCCCTAACCCCCGCTCGTCCGAACCCGGGACTGTTTCCCCGCGCGCGCACGATCTTAACCGACCGGATTTCCGCCGAATTCTGGTTCCGGAAGACGCCAACTCGATCTAAACTAACACGCCACCCTCCCCCGTCTATAAAAACCCCGGCATCGTCCCGTTTTTCCCCACGATCCGCCGTTTTTCTCTCCGGTGAGAACCCGAGCTTCGCCGGCGAATTCTGCTCGATCTACGCTCGGGAATTCTGATCAAACTCGCTGGTCTTGATCCACCGCCTCTGGGGAACCTCACAGGTGCAGAAAACTCGGTGGTTTGCGGTTCAAAAACAGCGCCGATGAGCCTCGCCGTGAATTCACCTCGGACCTCGTCGCCGATCCTTTTCCAGGACCTCCGAGCTCAAGAAAACCCCCAAGGTGAGATCCCCGACCTCTCCTCCACCGATCTATGCCATAAAATCACAGTTTTAGGAAGAATTGACGAAGATCCGAAACTCTCCGGCGAGATTACCGCCTCCCGCCGCCGTGCGCCGCCGGGCAGCGCCGCCCGCGCTCGATCAGAGCGACGTGGCCGCTTGTGCGCCGTCTATTTTAAATCGCACGGTAGAATTTAAATCTCTGCGTACCGGTTCGACGTTATAATCTCAGCCGTCTGTTTTAAATCGGACGGTCCACGTCAGCCCCGCGTTATAAAGGGTGGAATTCTTACACGCTACCCCCTGGGGTTCTCGGAAAATAAGAGCTAGCCTCGGAAACTTCTGATCTAGCCCCTGGAACTTCAGAAAATCATGTAAATTCATTTAAAAATCAGTTTTAGCCCCTGGACTAAAAAAAATTAGGAAAATAAGTGTAGCTAGACCCCTGGAAGGCTAAAACTGATTTATAAATGAATTTACATGATTTTCTGGAGTTCCAGGGGCTAGATCAGAAGTTTCCGGGGCTAGCTCTTATTTCCCGAGAACCCCAGGGGGTAGCACGTAAGAATTCCAGTCTTTATAACGCGGGGCTGACGTGGACCGTCCGATTTTAAACCGACGGCTGAGATTATAACATCGAACCAGTACGCGGGGTTTTAAAGTCTACCGTGCGATTTAAAATAAACGGCACACAAGCGGCCACGTCGCTCTGATCGAGCCGGGCGGCGCTGCCGGCGGCGCACGGCGGCGGGAAGCGGCGATCTCGCCGGAAAGTTTCGGATCCTCGAGAATTCTGCCTAGAACTGTGATCTTATGGCATAGATCGGTAGAGGGGAGGTCAGGGATCTCACCTCGGGGGTTTTCTTGAGCTCGGGGGTCCTGGAAAGTGATCGGCGGCGAGGTCCGAGGCAAAACCACGGCGAAGCTCGTCGGCGCTGGGTTTACACCGTAAGTCTCCGAGTTTTCTGCACCTGCAAAGCTCCCCGGAGGCGGTGGATCAAGACCAGCAAGTTAGATCGGAGTTTCCGAGCTTAGATCGGCTAGAATTCACCGGAGAATTCTCGGTTGTCACCGGAGTAAAAATCAGCGATCGCGTGGGAAAAACCGATCGGGGCTGAGGTTTTTATAGCCGGGGGAGGGCGGTGGGTCAGTTGTGATCGAGTTTGAGTCTTCTGGGACCGGAATTCGGGCTGAGGGACGCGGTATTCCGATCGGTTAAGATCGCGCGCGCGCGGGAGAGAGTCCGGGGTCGGCGCGAGCGAGGTTGGGGATGACAGGTGGGTCTCACCTGTCTGTGTGAGAGAGCGCGGGCGCGCGCGGCTGCGGGCTGGCGCGGGGAAACTGGGCCGGCTGGCGGGTTTCGGCCCACTGGCCGGTTTTTTTCGTTTTCTCTTTTTCTTTTTCCATTTCTTTTCTGATTTTAGTTACAGCTCTACCCCCTTAAAAGAAATCTCGTCCTCGAGATTGGTGTTTCTAAGAAAACAATTCCGGAAATTGTGCCTTGAGCTCATCTTCCCGTTCCCAGGTGACTTCCTCTTCTGAGTGATGCTTCCACTGCACCTTACACATCCGGATTCTTTTATTTCTGGTGAGGCGTTCCATTGTCTCCAAAATCTTGTAGGGTTGCTCGGCATAAGACAAATCGTCAGCTAGATCCACTTCATTCATGGGTAACACCTCTTTAGGCGTCTTCAGGCATTTCTTGAGTTGTGACACATGGAATACGTCGTGCACGTCCGATAGATGAACCGGTAACTCTAGTTGGTACGCCACTTCGCCTTTTCTTTCTAAAACTTGAAAGGGTCCGATGTATCGAGGTGACAACTTCCCTTTCACCTTGAACCGACGAAGTCCTCTGATAGGGGACACCTTGAGATAAACATAGTCTCCCATGTTGAAAACGAGCTCTCTTCTTCGTACATCAGCATAACTCTTTTGGCGTGTTTGTGCTATCCTCAAGTTGTTGCGAATCTCCCTCACCTTTGCCTCGGCTTCTTGTAGCACTTCTGGACCAAACACTTTACTTTCTCCTGTTTGGTTCCAAAATAGGGGAGTTCTGCACTTCCTTCCATACAAAGCTTCAAACGGTGACATCTTCATACTAGCTTGATAACTGTTGTTATAGGAAAACTCCGCATACGGTAAGTTCTTGTCCCAACTCCTATTGTTTTTGAGCGCACATGCCCTTAACATATCTTCAAGGATCTGATTGGTTCTCTCCGTCTGCCCGTCAGTTTGGGGATGATAGGCAGAGCTGAAGTTCAGATGGGTTCCCATGGTTTCATGCAACTTCTGCCAAAACCTCGAGGTGAACTGTGTCCCTCGGTCCGACACAATCTTCTTTGGCACTCCATGGTAACACACGATCCTTGACATGTACAACTCTGCCAATTTGGATCCGCTGTAGCTTTCTTTCACAGGGATGAAATGAGCTACCTTGGTTAGCCTATCAATAATGACCCATATTGAATCATACCCGGATTGGGTCCTAGGCAATCCCACGACAAAATGCATGCTGATTTCTTCCCACTTCCATTCAGGCACTTTGAGTGGTTGCAACAATCCCGCGGGTCGTTGATGTTCTGCTTTCACCAACTGACATGTGTCACATAGGGCAACATGTTCCGCGACATCTCGCTTCATGCCATACCACCAATACCTGCTCTTGAGGTCCTGGTACATCTTCGTACTCCCAGGATGAATGGAATAGTCGGAATCGTGAGCCTCCTTCAAAATTAATTCACAGATCTCCTTTACTTCTGGCACACATATCCTTTTCCCGTGCCACACCGTTCCTTGTTCATCCTCTCTAAAACCAGGAGCTTTATTTTCCTTGATGAGCTGTCTGATCTCTTGTATCTTCTCATCATTCTTTTGGCCACGACATGTCCTTCTTGCATGAGAACACATCCCAACCCATTTCCAGAGGCATCGCAGTACACTGTGAAATTCTTCTACGTATCTGGCATAACCAACACTGGGGCTGTTGTCAATCTCTTCTTTAGCTCCTGAAAGCTCGTATCGCACTGTGGCGTCCAGGTGAATGTGATTCCCTCTTCCAACAGTTTGGTGAGAGGTCTCGAGATCTTGGAGAATCCCTCAATAAACCGTCGATAGTATCCAGCCAATCCCAAAAAGCTTCGAACTTCCCCGACATTTTCAGGGGTCTTTAGCTTCCTTGTACCACAAATGCTCTGTCCACCATCTTTTGGAAGCTTTCATACTCATTTGAGGACATTGCACACTGCATCTCTGCGGTAAGTCCTTCCACAAAACAATCTTGTTTCTGCTCATCAGTCTCTATGTCTCGTGGAGCATAACGGGATAGTTGAGTAAATTTAGTGAGGTATTCCCTCACCGTCATGTTTCCCTGCTGCAGTCCCAAAAACTCCTTCCTCTTGTTTTTGAGTTCACCTCTTGGGATGTAATGGTTGCGGAAGCTACGCTTGAACTCTTCCCAAGTGATGTTCTCAGGGTCATGATGGGCGGCCACGTAGGCGGTCCACCAATCAGCAGCAGGCCCATGCAATTGATGAGAGGAAAACAGCACCCTCTCATATCCTTGGCATTGTATAATCCTCATCTTACTTTCAATGGTCTTCAGCCAATCATCTGCCTCCATAGGTTCAGCAGCACTTGCAAACTTTGGAGGTTGAGTTCCTAGAAACTCACTCAACCTTGGTTGGCGTGGTGCAGCTTGTGGAGGTGGAACTTGATGCAAGTTGGCCACCACTTGAGTCAAGTTCTGGATGAGCTGATTTTGATTCTCCAGCATTTGGTGGAGAGGGTCAACTTCTTCACGGCGACCACCCCTGTCCTGGCCTCCAGAAAGATGAGGGTTGCACGCCTCATCGTTGTTGTTGGCGGGGTTGGCAGCACGTCCTTTTCCTCTTCCGGCCATCTGGCAGAATCAACCAATGTTAATTTGAAAGCACTTAGTATCATCTTACTACTTTCACTTGTTTGTACTTTGAAGTGTTGAGGCTTTGTTATACTTTTCTGAGGGTTCATTTCTCACACAAAATCAAATGCAATATTATGTCATGTGGGTTCACACACCAAAGCAAAACAATCTAAAGACGAGGCTGTGGACAATTGCTCATGGCTTCCACAACTCACGTCACACACCAATCATTATCACACCATTAACTACGTAACGACTCGACTACTCGACCTCTTGCTAGCTAAGGGAAAGACTCTACACTACTCGTTCTCTTGAGCTGGCTCCTCGGGATCTTCCTCCTCATTTCGGCTACCTTCTGACTCTGCTTTGGGTGGGGAGGCTGCTGGTGGAGAAGTGCGACGACGCCTGATCGCTCGGCGATCCGGGGAGTCAGGAGTCCATGTATCATTCACGGTGACACACAGTTCATTCCCATCTCCTCTTTCTCTCGCCTTTAAGAAAGCTCGCAGCAATGCCTCCGTTTCCTTCAGGGTGTCTCGGACATCCTGAAGCTCTTGTTGACACTCCTGCAGTCGAGTGCTGAGCATAGCAGCATCCTCCAAGCACAAGTCCATGTGCTCATGGGAAGTCCCTTGCTGCACCGGTGGGTACTTGTACTCCGTGGTACCACTCTCACGTTAGAGGACATACATGTACTCAGTTTTGTCCAAGTGGCGACGATAGATGTGACTCTGGCAGGTGATGGCCTCCCAGGTGACATCTTTCTCCGCGTCAACTTGTGTTGCTCGACAAGCTGGAGAGTGGTGAATCTTAAGCAGCTGATTCTCGTGTATAATCCTCATCTCCGAACTCCATTCTTCCCTCTTCTCACGGATGGTCCTGGTGAAGTTATAGTGGATGATTAGCTTGCCCGTATTGCCGGCGGCTTCGAGCATACGCCGAAGATGGCGCAACAAGCCTCCTACTGCCAATCCATAGGATAGGTACGTCACTGGACGACTCTCCTCTCTTTCGGCAAGGGCAACCACGGGAACTCTCCCTCCTGTGGACTTGCGAGCGGTGCGAATCATGCGAACCATCTAAAACAAAAGGAATTAGGTTAGATAAAATCTCAAACAAAAATCCTATTTTGAATGAAAGTTGGGGTAAGATGAAGAAAATAACTCTTTAAATAACACTCTTCAACCCACACCTTGGAAAATAGTTTTTTTAAGAAAAATAGGGCCCTTATATAAGTCCATTTCTACCTAGGTCCACGTTCCTACGGGCAACCTTGGCTCTGATACCACCTCTGTCACACCCGGTTTTTCCGAAGAACAACCAAGTGAATATCACATGTATGCCAGGATCATTTTCTCATACATGTGATGACAAATAGTGAAGCATCATTTATTACAAGCCAGGTGTCGAATATAAGTAAGTCTTACATAATAAATGTCTCGATGGACAATAATAAGTTCATCACAAGTAAATAAACTAGCAGCGGAATATTATTCTTTAGGGCTCCATCACAGGCGTTGCCCGGGGTCTCCATGAACCTAAAAACCTTCCTCGGGTCCAAAATCTTGGTCATTATACACCACCTCATTATCTTGACCTGAGCAGCAATATAAACCAACAAATATGCAAGGTTGAGTACCAATGGTACTCAGCAAGTGTGGGAAAATTATATCATGCATGGCTAGAACAAGGAGAGGTTGAACTCATGGTTAAAGCACTACGCAATTAATACCTATCACCTTAGCTTATTAAGCACCTACATTACTACACAGGTGAAATGGTCCCAATCTCCCATACCATCATCATAATCCAATAACCATAACATCATTTCCAATGTTAAGCTCCCCGCTTAACTTCCAAAACCATCAATCCTCTAATCATGAATAAGTCCAGGCCGCTCTTGACCGTGAGCACGGCTGTCAAAACAGTTTTGACTCTGCAAAGTTTGTACCACTGTACCCACATGTAGTGATTTCATCCCCCGTTGCCGGGTGGACTAAAAGAACCTCCATTATGCCAGTGGCTACGATCCACATTCACACTTCCCAGGTGTGCAGCCAGGAGATCACTACGAAGCCTTTACAAAGGGATTCCCGACGAGCGTGGGCCCACTGAGGTTTCACCCCTAACAGCATACAAGAGGCTCCAACCCCGCTGCAGTGGCCCCCTCTTGAGCCTTGCGGTTCATATGGTAGTCCAGCTGACACCTACTCCCCGCACCATCCAACACACCCATACTACGCCGGGGATACACCTAATTAATTGGCCAAGCTGCCGCATCTCAGCATGTGGTTGGCACTGTAAAGCCAGGTTATGCTCCATGAACCGATCCTTAGGATCCAGGCAAGTACTAAACACAAACCCAAGTCTCGTGCACCCAGCACACAACCAAAACATCCAACTTGCCTTGATCCCTACCTCTACATAACTCACAATATCTCATTCAAGAGTATGGTAATATAAACTGATGATCTCATATCTCAATTATCGCATTCTAAGCATGGCTAAGCATATGCATAATATTAAATGACATGATAAAATAAATCCCAACCCAAGCTACAAGGAAACAAAGTAATGTAATTCTAGGGAAACATCCTAGCATGGGTTTCATCTTTCATTTGACAATGCAAATAATTCTATCTACACATCCTAGCATAGGTTCAAAGTGGTCAAGGACACTTGCCTCCTTCTTGCTGCTCTTGAAATGGGTAGTCCTGATCTTGGAAAGGGATAACTTGCTCTTGAACAGGTTCTACTTCATACCATCACACATAGCAAAAGAAAAACAACAATCATAAGACATAGTTCACACTTCTTACTTCATACAAACCACACATTCACCTTTATAAAAGTTCTTTACCATTATATGTGTTGTGGTTACTTTATGTGTGTTGAGTTGTGGCCTGCATGCACTTTTAACCATGTGTATATGATTCCTACTTTTATGTCCACATTTATAATTACATACTATTTGTATGGGTTTCCAATAAATTTCTTATATTCAACTACTACACCTTTTCACTACCAAGTGTGTATGAAAAGTATTTTTCTTCCCCATATGTGCCTTCATAATTTCTACCAACCCTAAACTGAACTCTTTGGATTTTAAAAACTCCATTTATCATTTACTAGTTTCTATATTCTCAGATTTATATTCCTATGCATAATTGTGTATTTTATTATGAAATTAGTAATACACATCATCTAAACAGTATAGGTTCTGGTCCTAAATAAGTTAATAATATATTTTGACCTTGGCCTCTGATGTAAACTATTTCATAATTATTTTCCCTATTTTTCTATAACTATTCTTTACTAATAAATGTGAATAATAAATGAAACAGATTCATTTTAGCCCAAAAATATATTTTTATCTCACTCCAAAGTTTTCTAAGTACTGAGAAAGTTTTTAATTAATTTTGACAATTATGTTTGTCCCACTTTTTAATTTTTAAACACTAGTTACATATTCAATTTTCTAAATTAAATACTAAACAGGGCTAAAATAATGAACTCACCCCATTACAGGGTCTATAATATTATTTTCATAATTTCCAGGGGTCTAGCTACACATATCAGAGGTGTTTTTCCTAATTTTTATTAAGTCCAGGGGCTAAAACTGATTTTTAAATGAATTTACATGATTTTCTGGAGTTCCAGGGGCTAGATCAGAAGTTTCCGGGGCTAGCTCTTATTTCCCGAGAACCCCAGGGGGTAGCACGTAAGAATTCCAGTCTTTATAACGCGGGGCTGACGTGGACCGTCCGATTTTAAACCGACGGCTGAGATTATAACATCGAACCGGTACGCGGGGTTTTAAAGTCTACCGCGCGATTTAAAATAAACGGCGCACAAGTGGCCACGTCGCTCTGATCGAGCGCGGGCGGCGCTGCCGGCGGCGCACGGCGGCGGGAAGCGGCGATCTTGCCGGAAAGTTTCGGATCCTCGAGAATTCTGCCTAGAACTGTGATCTTATGGCATAGATCGGTAGAGGGGAGGTCAGGGATCTCACCTCGGGGGTTTTCTTGAGCTCGGGGGTCCTGGAAAGTGATCGGCGGCGAGGTCCGAGGCAAAACCACGGCGAAGCTCGTCGGCGCTGGGTTTACACCGTAAGTCTCCGAGTTTTCTGCACCTGCAAAGCTCCCCGGAGGCGGTGGATCAAGACCAGCGAGTTAGATCGGAGTTTCCGAGCTTAGATCGGCTAGAATTCACCGGAGAATTCTCGGTTCTCACCGGAGTAAAAATCGGCGATCGCGTGGGAAAAACCGATCGGGGCTGGGGTTTTTATAGCCGGGGGAGGGCGGTGGGTCAGTTGTGATCGAGTTTGAGTCTTCTGGGACCGGAATTCGGGCTGAGGGACGCGGTATTCCGATCGGTTAAGATCGCGCGCGCGCGGGAGAGAGTCCGGGGTCGGCGCGAGCGAGGTTGGGGATGACAGGTGGGTCCCACCTGTCTGTGTGAGAGAGCGCGGGCGCGCGCGGCTGCGGGCTGGCGCGGGGAAACTGGGCCGGCTGGCGGGTTTCGGCCCACTGGCCGATTTTTTTCCGTTTTCTCTTTTTCTTTTTCCATTTCTTTTCTGATTTGAGTTAAATTTGAATTCCAGTTTGAATTTGAATTTTTGCAAAACATGCAACACGTCCAAAAATTTTTAAATTCCCCTCTGAACATGGTTTAGTGTTTTGAATCAAAATTTTGGGGTGTTACATGGTGGATCAAGACCAGCGAGTTAGATCTGAATTTCCGAGCTTAGATTGGCCAGAATTCGCCGTAGAAGTCTCGGTTCTCACCGGAGTAAAAACAGCCGATCGCGTGAGAAAAACAGAACGAGGCCGGGGTTTTTATAGACGGGGGAGGGCGGCGGGTTTGTTAGATCGAGTGGGAGTCCTCCGGAACTAGAATTCGGCCGGAAATCCGGTCGGTTGCGATCGCGCGCGCGCGGGTGAACAGTCCGAGTTTCGGACGATCGGGGGTTAGGGATGATAGGTGGGTCCCACCTGTCTGAGAGAGAGAGCGCGGGCGCGCGGCTGCGGGCTGGCACGGGCAGGGTGGGCCCGCTGGTGGGTTTCGGCCCACTGGCCGGTTTTTTTCTGTTTTCCTTTTTTCTTTTTTTTTCTATTTCTTTTCTGATTTGAGTTTAATTTGAATTCCAGTTTGATTTTGAATTTTTGCAAAACATGCAACACGTCCAAAAATTCTTAAATCCCCCTCTTAACATGATTTAGGGTTTTGAATCAAAATTTTGGGGTGTTACAGCTCTACCCCCCTTAAAAGAAATCTCGTCCTTGAGATTGGTGGTTCTAAGAAAACAACTCCGGAAATTGTGCCTTGAGCTCATCTTCCCGCTCCCAGGTGGCGTCATCTTCTGAGTGATGCTTCCACTGCACCTTGCACATCCGGATTCTTTTATTTCTGGTGAGGCGTTCCATTGTCTCCAAAATCTTGTATAGTTGCTCGGCATAAGACAAATCCTCAGCTACATTCACTTCATTCATGGGTAACACCTCCTCAGGCGTCCTCAGGCATTTCTTGAGTTGTGACACATGGAATACATCGTGCACATCCGATAGGCGATCCGGTAACTCTAGTTGATACGCCACTTCGCCTTTCTTTTCCAAAACTTGAAAGGGTCCGATGTATCGAGGTGACAACTTCCCTTTCACCTTGAACCGACGAAGTCCTCTTGTAGGGGACACTTTGAGATAGACATAGTCTCCCACATTGAAAACGAGCTCTCTTCTTCGTACATCGGCATAGCTCTTTTGGCGTGTCTGTGCTATCCTCAAGTTATTGCGAACTTCCCTCACCTTCGCCTCGGCTTCTTGTAGTACTTCTGGACCAAACACTTTACTTTCCCCTGTTTGGTTCCAAAATAGGGGAGTTCTGCACTTTCTCCCGTACAAGGCTTCAAACGGTGACATCTTCATACTAGCTTGATAGCTGTTGTTATAGGAAAACTCCGCATACGGTAAGTTTTTGTCCCAACTCCTATTGTTTTTGAGTGCACATGCCCTTAGCATATCTTCAAGGATCTGATTGGTTCTTTCCGTCTGCCCATCAGTTTGGGGATGATAGGCAGAACTAAAGCTCAGATGGGTTCCCATGGTTTCGTGCAACTTCTGCCAGAACCTTGAGGTGAACTGTGTCCCTCGATCCGACACAATCTTCTTTGGCACTCCATGGTAACACACGATCCTTGACATGTACAACTCTGCCAATTTGGATCCGTTTTAGCTTTCCTTCACGGGGATGAAGTGAGCTACCTTGGTTAGCCTATCAATGATGACCCATATCGAATCATATCCTGATTGGGTCCTAGGCAATCCCACGATGAAATCCATGCTGATTTCTTCCCATTTCCATTCAGGCACTTTGAGTGGTTGCAATAATCCCGCGGGTCGTTGATGTTCTGATTTCACCAACTGACATGTGTCACATAGGGCAACATGTTCCGCGACATCTCGCTTCATACCATACCACCAATACCTGCTCTTAAGGTCCTGATACATTTTAGTACTCCCAGGATGAATGGAATAGTCAGAATCATGAGCCTCCTTTAGAATCAATTCACGGATCTCCTTTACTTCTGGCACACAGATTCTTTTCCCGTGCCACACCGTTCCTTGTTCATCCTATCTAAAACCCGGAGCTTTATTTTCATTGATGAGTTGTCTGATCTCTCGTATCTTCTCATCATTCTTTTGACCCTCGCGTATGTCTCGCTCTAGTGTGGAGTCCACTTCCATGGCGATGGATTCACCACTATTTATTAGACATAGATTGAGCCTTATAACTTCGTCCTTCAATTCTACAGGCATGTCCTTCAAGCTCAACTTATTGACCTGCACTTTCCGACTCAAAGCATCGGCCACGACGTTTGCTTTCTCGGGATGATAGTTGATGCCCACATCAAAGTCATTGATTAGCTCTAACCATCTCCTTTGTCTGAGGTTGAGATCTGGCTGTGTGAAAATGTACTTCAAACTCTTATGATCCGTATATATCTCGGTCCTCTTCCCCATCAAATAGTGCCGCCAAATTTTCAACGCGTGTACCACTGCGGCTTGTTCTAGGTCATGTGTAGGATAGTTCTTCTCGTGCTTCTGAAGCTGCCGGGATGCATATGCCACGACATGCCCTTCTTGCATAAGAACACATCCCAACCTGTTTCCAGAGGCATCACAGTACACCGTGAAGCTCTTTTGCATATCGGGCATAACCAGCATTGGGACTGTTGTCAATCTTTCCTTTAACTCCTGAAAACTCTTCTCGCACTGTGGCGTCCATGTGAATGTGATTCCCTTCTCCAACAGTTTGGTGAGGGGTCTCGAGATCTTGGAGAATCCCTCAATAAACCGTCGATAGTATCCAGCCAATCCCAAGAAGCTTCGAACTTCCCCGACATTTTCAGGGGTCTTCCACTTCTGTATATACTCGACTTTGGCAAGATCCACGGAGATTCCTCCCTCCGAGATTATATGTCCTAAGAAGGGAACTCTCTTCAGCCAAAACTCACACTTGCTCAACTTGGCATATAGTTGGTGTTCTCTTAGCCTCTGCAACACCAACCTTAGATGTTTCTCATGTTCTTCTTCATCTTTGGAGAAGACGAGAATGTCATCTATGAAAACCACCACAAATTTGTCCAGATATTCCATGAATACCTTGTTCATGAGGTACATGAAGTATGCCGGGGCATTAGTTAGCCCGAAAGGCATGACAGTATATTCATACAGTCCGTACCGAGATACGAAAGCTGTCTTGGGAATATCAGATTGCCTTATCTTGAGTTGGTGGTATCCCGACCTGAGATCAATTTTCGAGAACACACAAGCTCACCTCAACTGATCAAACAAGTCTTCAATGCGGGGTAATGGGTACTTGTTTTTGATGGTTACCTCATTCAAGGCACGGTAATCCACGCATAACCTTTGGGTTCCGTCTTTCTTCGGCACAAATATCACCGGAGCTCCCCATGGTGAGGAACTAGGACGAATATACCTCTTCTCCGTCAATTCTCTCAAATGATCCTTGAGTTCTTCTAGCTGCTTGGAGTCCATCCGATAAGGTCTTTTGTAAATCGGGGCTGTTCCAGATACTAGCTGAATTGCAAATTCCACTTCACGATCGGGAGGCATACCTGGCAACTCCTCTGGAAAAACATCTGGATATTCCCTGATGGTCCTGATTTCCTCAACTTTCACCTCAACTTGATTTAATTTAATGTCCCTCCTAGGCTCGTGTATTGTTATGAACTTTACTCTCGTGCCACTAGGGTGAGTTAGTTCCACTGTTCTGGTCGAACAATGGATGATTCCTTTATGTTTGGTGAACCAATCCATACCCAAAATAATATCGATCCCTTGGGAATCTATCACTATGAGGTTGGCAGTAAATACCACCCCATTAATGTCTAGGTTCACTTTGGGACACACTTGTCTTGTCCTTATTTCTCCCCCTGGAGAGTTTACGGCTAGCATATGGTTCATTTGTGTTGTTGCTAGGTCATGCTTCTTAACAAACCCTTGAGCAATGAACGAGTGGGTAGCACCAGAATCAAACAGCAGGGTTGCAATGTGTAAATTGGCAGAAAACTTACCAACTACCACGTCGGGTGCCTCTTGCGCTTCCTCCATAGTGACGTGGTTCACCCGTCCTCACATCACATTCTGCTGTTGTGGTTGCGCGGGCTTCTTCTTTGGGCACTTATGGGCGTAGTGCCCCACTTCACCGCAGCTAAAACATTGCACCCCAACCTTAGGTGTTTGGCCTTTATTGTCTTGGGGTTGGTTTGGAGGTCCTTGCACAGCTGGTCGAGGTGGATATGCGGGGCGAGGCTGCTGTACAAACTGACGTTGCGGCTGTGCTGGCGCTGTCGGAGGCCTGTAGTTTGGGTTGTACCCTCTTGGCGCTGAGTAGGGTACCGCAGCACGGTTCGTCTGCCCTGCTGGTTGCTGCATCAGACGGGGGCGGGTGTTGCTACCCGAGGTTTGATGTGACCAACTGGCCTTCCTCTTATTCTCATTTTCCAAGGCCTTTAGCTTCCTTTCTACCACAAATGCTCTGTCCGCCTTCTTTTGGAAGATTTCATACTCATTTGAGGACATTGCACACTGCATCTCCGCGGTATGTCCTTCCACGAAACAATCTTGTTTCTGCTCATCAGTCCCTATGTCTCGTGGGGCATAACGGGATAGTTGAGTAAATTTAGTGAGGTATTCCCTCACAGTCATGTTACCTTGCTGCAACCCCAAAAACACCTTCCTCTTGTTTTTGATTTCACCTATCGGAATGTAATGGTTGCAGAAGCTACGCTTGAACTCTTCCCAAGTGATGTTCTCAGGGTCATGGTGGGCAGCCACGTAGGCGGTCCACCAATCAGAAGCAGGTCCATGCAATTGATGAGAGGCAAACAGCACCCTCTCATACCCTTGGCACTGGATGATCCTCATCTTGCTTTCAATGGTCTTTAGCCAATCATCTGCCTCCAGAGGTTCAGCAGCACTTGCAAACTTTGGAGGTTGAGTTCCTAGAAACTCACTCAACCTTGGTTGGCGTGGTGCAGCTTGTGGAGGTGGGACTTGATGCAAGTTGGCCGCCACTTGAGTCAAGTTCTGGATGAGCTGATTTTGATTCTCCAGCATTTGGTGGAGAGGGTCAACTTCTTCACGGCGACCACCCCTGTCCTGGCCTCCAGAAAGATGAGGGTTGCACGCCTCATCGTTGTTGTTGGCGGGGTTGGCAGCACGTCCTTTTCCTCTTCCGGCCATCTGGCAGAATCAACCAATGTTAATTTGAAAGCATTTAGTATCATCTTACTACTTTCACTTGTTTGTACTTTGAAGTGTTGAGGCTTTGTTATACTTTTCTGAGGGTTCATTTCTCACACAAAAAGAAATGCAATATTATTTCATGTGGGTTCACACACCAAAGCAAAACAATCTAAAGACAAGGCTGTGGACAATTGCTCATGGCTTCCACAACTCACGTCACACACCAAGCATTATCACACCATTAACTTAACTTAACGACTCGCCTATTCGACATCTTGCTGACTAAGGGAGGGACTCTACACTACTCGTTTTCTTGAGCTGGCTCCTCGGGATCTTCCTCATCATTTCGGCTTCCTTCTGACTCTGCTTTGGGTGGGGAGGCTGCTGGTGGAGAAGTGCGACGACGCCTGATCGCTCGGCGATCCGGGGAGTCAGGAGTCCATGTATCATTCACGGTGACACACAGTTCATTCCCATCTCCTCTTTCTCTCGCCTTTAAGCAGGCTCGTAGCAACGCCTCCGTTTCCTTCAAGGTGTCCCGGACATCCTGAAGCTCTTGTTGACACTCCTGCAGTCGAGTGCTGAGCATAGCAGCATCCTCCAAGCACAAGTCCATGTGCTCATGGGAAGTCCCTTGCTGCACTGGTGGGTACTTGTACTCCGTGGTACCACTCTCACGTTGGAGGACATACATGTACTCAGTTTTGTCCAAGTGGCGACGATAGATGTGGCTCTGGCAGGTGATAACCTCCCAGGTGACATCTTTCTCCGCATCGACCTGTGTTGCTTGACAAGCTGGAGAGTGATGAATCTTAAGCAGCTGATTTTCGTGTATAATCCTCATCTCTGAACTCCATTCTTCCCTCTTCTCAAGGATGGTCCTGGTGGAGTTATAGTGGATGATTAGCTTGCCCTTGTTGCCGGCGGCTTCGAGCATACGCCGAAGACGGCGCAATAAGCCTCCTACTGCCAATCCGTAGGAAAGGTACGTCACCGGATGGCTCTCCTCTCTCTCGGCAAGGGCAACTACAGGAACTCTCCCTCCTGTGGACTTGCGAGCGGTGCGAATCATGCAAACCATCTAAAACAGAAAACATTTAAAGTTAGGTTAGATAAACTTTTAAACAAAAAATCTATTTTGAATGAAAGTTGGGGTAAGATGAAGAAAATTACTTCATTAAATAACACTTTTCAACACACACCTTGTAAAATAGTTTTTAAGAAAATAGGGCCCTTAAATACGTCCATTTCTACCTAGGTCCACGTTCCTACGATCAACCTTGGCTCTGATACCACTTCTGTCACACCCGGTTTTTCCGAAGAACAACCAAGTGAATATCACATGTATGCCAGGATCATTTTCTCATACATGTGATGACAAATAGTGAAGCATCATTTATTACAAGCCAGGTGTCGAATATAAATAAGTCTTACAGAGCAAATGTCTCGATGGACAATAATAAGTTCATCACAAGTACATAAACTAGCAGCGGAATATTATTCTTGTGGGCTCCGTCACAGGCGTTGCCCGGGGGTCTCCATGAACCTAGAAACCTTCTTCGGGTCCAAAGTCTTGGTCATTATATACCACCTCATTATCTTGACCTGAGCAGCAATATAAACCAACAAAATATGCAAGGTTGAGTACCAATGGTACTCAGCAAGTGTGGGAAAAATTATATCATGCATGGCTAGAACAAGGAGAGGTTGAACTCATGGCTAAAGCACTACGCAATTAATACCTATCACCTTAGCTTATTAAGCACCTACATTACTACACAAGTGAAATGGTCCCAATCTCCCATCCCATCATCATAATCCCATAACCATAACATCATTTCCAATGTTAAGCTCCCCGCTTAACATCCACAACTTCCAAAACCATCACTCCTCTAATCATAAATAAGTCCAGGCCGCTCTTGACCGTGAGCACGGCTGTCATGACAGTTTTGACTCTGCAGAGTTTGTACCACTGTACCTACATGTAGTGATTTCATCCCCCGTCGCCGGGTGGACTAAAAGAACCTCCATTATGCCAGTGGCTACGAACCACATTCACACTTCCCAGGTGTGTAGCCAGGAGATCACTACGAAGCCTTTACAAAGGGATTCCCGACGAGCGTGGGCCCACTGAGGTTTCACCCCTAACAGCATACAAGAGGCTCCAACCCCGCTGCAGTGGCCCCCTCTTGAGCCTTGCGGTTCATGTGGTAGTCCAGCTGACACCTATTCCCCGCACCATCCAACACACCCATACTACGCCGGGGATACACCTAATTAATTTGCCAAGCTGCCCCATCTCAGCATGTGGTTGGCACTGTAAAGCCAGGTTAAATGCTCCATGAACTGGTCCTTAGGATCCAGGCAAGTACTAAACACAAACCCGAGTCTCGTGCACCCAGCACACAACCAAAACATCCAACTTGCCTTGATCCCTACCTCTACATAACTCACAATATCTCATTCAAGAGTATGGTAAAATAAACTGATGATCTCATATCCCAAATATCCCATTCTAAGCATGGCTAAGCATATGCATAATAATAAATGACATGATAAAATAAATCCCAACCCAAGCTACAAGGAAAACAAGGTAATGCAATTCTAGGGAAACTTCCTAGCATGGGTTTCATATTTCAATTGACAATGCAAATAATTCTAGCTACACATCCTAGTATAGGATCAAAGTGGTCAAGGACACTTGCCTCCTTCTTGCTGCTCTTGAAATGGGTAGTCCTGATCTTGGAAAGGAATAACTTGCTCTTGAGAAGGTTCTACATCATACCATCACACATAGCAAAAGAAAAACAACAATCCATAAGACATAGTTCACACTTCCACTTCATACAAACCACACATTCATATTTATGAAAGTCATTCACCATTATATGTGTTGTGGTTACTCTATGTGTGTTGATTTGTGGCTTGCATACACTTTTAATCATGTGTATATGATTCCTACTTTGGTGTTCACATTTATACTTACATACTATATATATATATATATATATATATATATATATATATTTGTATATATATATATATGAGTTTCCAATTTAAATAAATTCCTTATATTCAACTACTACACCTTTTTACTACCAAGTATGTATGAAAGATATTTTTCTTCTCCACATGTGCCTTCAGAAATTCTACCAACCCTAAACTGAATTCTTTGGATTTTAGAAACTCCATTTATCATTTACTAGTTGCTATATTTTCAGATTTATTTTCCTATCCATACATGTGTGCTTTATTATGAAATTAGTAATACACATCATCTAAACAGAATAGGTTCTGGTCCTAAATAATTTAATAACATATTTTGACCTTGGCCTCTGATGTAAACTATTTCACAATTATTTTCCCTATTTTCTAAAACTATTCATTACTTAAAAATGTGTCCCTAAATGTGAATAATAAATTAAACAGATTCAATTCAGCCCAAAATATGTTTTTATCTCACTCCAAAGTTTCCTAAATACTGAGAAAGTCTTTAATTAAATTTTGACAATATGCTTGTCCCACTTTTTAATTTTTAAACACTAGCCACATATTCAATTTCCTAAATTAAATACTAAAAAGGGCTAAAAAGGTAAACTTACCCCACTATAGGGTCTATAATATTATTTTCAGAATTCCCAGGGGTCTACCTACACTTATCAGAGGTGTTTTTCCTAATTTTTATTAAGTCCAGGGGTTAAAACTGATTTTTAAATGAATTTACATGATTTTCTGGAGTTCTAGGGGTTAGATCAGAAGTTTCCGGGGCTAGCTCTTATTTCCTGAGAACTCCAGGGGGTAGCACGTAAGATTTCCAGTCTTTATAACCGGGGCTGACGTGGACCGTCCGATTTTAAATAAACAGCCGAGATTATAACATCGAACCGTTACGCGGGGGTTTAAACCCTACCGTGCGATTTAAAATAAACGGCGCACAAGAGGCCACGTCGCTCTGATCGAGCGCGGGCTGCGCTGCCGGCGGCGCACGGCGGCGGGAAGCGGCGATCTCGCCGGAGATCTTCGGATCTTCGAGAATTCTTCCTAGAACTGTGATTTTATGGCATAGATCGGTAGAGGGGAGGTCGGGGATCTCACCTCGGGGTTTTTCTTGAGCTCGGAGGTCCTGGAAGGTGATCGGCGACGAGGTTCGAGGCGAAACCACGGCGAAGCTCGTCGGCGCTGTGTTTACACCGCAAGTCACCGAGTTTTCTGCACCTGCAAGGTTCCCTAGAGGCGGTGGATCAAGACCAGCGAGTTAGATCGGAATTTCCGAGCTTAGATCGGCCAGAATTCGCCGTAGAAGTCTCGGTTCTCACCGGAGTAAAAACAGCCGATCGCGTGAGAAAAACAGAACGAGGCCAGGGTTTTTATAGACGGGGGAGGGCGGCGAGTTTGTTTAGATCGAGTGAGAGTCCTCCGGAACCAGAATTTGGCCGGAAACCCGGTCGGTTGCGATCGCGCGCATGCGGGTGAACAGTCCGAGTTTCGGACGATCGGGGGTTAGGGATGACAGGTGGGTCCCACCTGTCTGAGAGAGAGAACGTGGGCGCGCGGCTGCGGGCTGGCGCGGGCAGGGTGGGCCGGCTGGTGGGTTTCGGCCCACTGGCCGGTTTTTTTCTGTTTTCCTTTTTCTTTTTTTTTCTATTTCTTTTCTGATTTGAGTTTAATTTGAATTCCAGTTTGAATTTGAATTTTTGCAAAACATGCAACACGTCCAAAAATTTTTAAATCCCCCTCTTAACATGATTTAGGGTTTTGAATCAAAATTTTGGGGTGTTACAGTGATGGTATGAGTAGAACTTGCTCCAGAGCAAGTTCTCCCTTTCCAAGATCAGGACTACCCATTCCAAGAGCAGCAGGAAGGAGGCAAGTGTCCTTGACCACTTTGATCCTACGCTAGGATGTGTAGCTAGAATTATTTGCATCGTCAGTTGAAATATGAAACCCATGCCAAGAAGTTTCCCTAGAATTGCATTACCTTGTTTCCTTGTAGCTTGGGTTGGGATTCATTTTATCATGTCATTTATTATTATGCATATGCTTAGCCATGCTTAGAATGGGATATTTGGGATATGAGATCATCAGTTTATTTTGCCATACTCTTGAATGAGATATTGTGAGTTATGTAGAGGTAGGGATCAAGGCAAGTTGGATGTTTTGGTTGGTGCTGGGTGCACGAGACACGGGTTTGTGTTTAGTACTTGCCTGGATCCTAAGGACCGGTTCATGGAGCATGTAACCTGGCTTTACCGTGCCAACCACATGCTGAGATGGGGCAGCTTGGCCAATTAATTAGGTGTATCCCCGGCGTAGTATGGGTGTGTTGGATTGTGTGGGGAGTAGGTGTCAGCTGGACTACCTTATAAAACGCAAGGCTCAAGAGGGGGCTACTGCAGCAGGGTTGGAGCCTCTTGTATGCTGTTAGGGGTGAAACCTCAGTGGGCCCACGCTCGTCGGGAATCCCTTTGTAAAGGCTTCGTAGTGATCTCTTGGCTACACACCTGGGAAGTGTGAATGTGGTTCGTAGCCACTGGCATAATGGAGGTTCTTTTAGTCCACCCTGCAACGGGGGATGAAATCACTACATGTGGGTACAGTGGTGCAAACTCTGCAGAGTCAAAACTGTCATGACAGCCGTGCTCACGGTCAAGAGCGGCTTGGACTTATTCATGATTAGAGGAGTGATGGTTTTGGAAGTTGTGAATGTTAACCGGGGAGCTTAACATGGGAAATGATGTTATGGTTATTTGATTATGATGATGGGATGGGAAATTGGGACCATTTCACCTATGTAGTAATGTAGGTGCTTAATAAGCTAAGGTGATAGGTATTAATTGCGTAGTGCTTTAACCATTAGTTCAACCTCATCTTGTTCTAGCCCAGCATGACATAACTTTCCCACACTTGCTGAGTACCATCGGTACTCAACCTTGCATATTTGTTGGTTTATATTGCTGCTCAGGTCAAGATAATGAGGTGGTGTATAATGATCAAGACTTTGGACCCGAAGAAGGTTTCTAGGTTCATGGAGTCCCCCGGGCAACACCTGTGATGGAGCCCACGAGAATAATTATTCCGCTGCTAGTTTATTTACTTGTGATGAACTTATTATTGTCCATCGAGACATTTGCTATGTAAGATTTATTTATATTCGACACCTGGCTTGTAATAAATGATGCTTCACTATTTGACATCACATGTGTGAGAAAATGATCCTGGCATACATGTGATATTCACTTTGTTGTTCTTCGGAAAAACCGGGTGTGACAGTAACTCAGAGTTGCGGAAGAAAACCTTTGATGAGGCTCAAATGCCAAAGTTTTCTATTCACCACGGCAGCAACAAGACGTATCAAGAACTCAGAAGCAAGTTTTGGTGTACACGAATGAAGCGGGAGATCGCAAAGTACATGTCCGAGTGTGATACATGTCGTAGGGTGAAGGCTGACCATATGAAGAAACCGGGACTGCTACAACCACTGGGCATTCCAGCCTGGAAGTGAGAAGATGTGAGCATGGACTTCATCGTCGGTTTACCCACCACATTTAAGAAGCATGATTCAGTGTGGGTGATCGTCGACCGGCTCACCAAAGTTGCTCATTTCATCCCGGTCAACACCAACTACAATGCCAAGAAGTATGCTGAATTATAAATCTCACGGATCTTGTGCTTATGCGGCGTACCCCGTACCATTATTTCAGATCGGGGCACTTTATTTGTGTCTCGTTTTTGGGAGCAGTTGCATGCTTCTTTGGGGACAAATCTGATCTGTAATTCAGCGTACCACCCGCAGACGGATGGATAAACCGAGCGGGTAAATCAGATTTTAGAGGATATGCTACGAGCTTGTGATTTCAACCACGGTAAGAATTGGGATGATCACTTACCGTTGGTCGAGTTCTCGTACAACAATGGGTACCAAGCCAGCATCAAAACGGCGCCTTATGAGGCGCTATACGGGAGAAAATGTCGCACACCACTGAATTGGTGTGAGTCTGGCGAAAGGGTTACCTTCGGGATTGATCTTGTCACCAACGCGAAAGAAAAAGTTCGGCTGATTCAAGCAAACTTAAAAGCCGCGCAATCGCGACAAAAACACTATGTGTACCGGAGAAGACGTCCTTTGCAATTTGAAGTCGGGGATCACGTGCATCTACGTGTGTCTCCAATGAAAGGCGTAAACAGATTTGGGGTGAGAGGAAAGTTGGCACCCCGATTCATCGGTCCATTCCAGATCGTGGAAAGATGTGGATCAGACGCATACTAGATGGAATTACCAGAAACACTCTCTGGTGTGCATGAAGTCTTTCACATTTCTCAGCTGAGGAAGTGTCTTAAGCTACTAACTACCATTCAGCTGGGGGATATTGAAGAACTGAAACCGGATCTCACTTATCGGGAGGAGCCGGTTCAGATTATTGATGAAAAGGCCTGAACCACACGCAACTGTATGTTGTGGTTCTACAAAATTCTATGGAGTAATCACTCCATAGATGAAGCGACATGGGAGAGCGAAGGTTTCTTTCGCGCTAATTATCCGACTTTTTAAGGTCGCACATAAAGTAATTTTCCACCGTCCTCTCTCTCATTTTCACCTTATAATCTCGGGACGAGATTCTTTTAAGGGGGGAGGAATGTAAGGGCCCATGTTTTTGCACACATTCAAAGTGTTCATCACACCACACACACCTCATTTCAGGAAAACTTATGAACACATTTGAAGAGCAAGTAAACACCATCAACATAGTCATTAGATGATAAACTCACAAAATGCAAAAGTGGTACTTCCCACATGCATCATATAGGGGCTGATCATATGAAAAACATCTACAACTTGCCAGAAATGCTCATGCCAAGTTTCACCCAAATCCAAAACCTTTTGAGATATTTTTGGGTATAATTAGAAAGAGGCTAGTTTGAACATAAATTCAAATTCAAACTCCTTTCATCCCATGGATTTAAAGGTGGGATTCATATTCACACTCAGCACATTTTTGTGAGCTCACACAAAAATTTTCACTCCATTTAGAGTTGATCTTGACATGAGCTAATTTGGCTAAATTCAAATCAAATTTGAATTTCGATTCACATGTGCTGCAAATTCGATCAAACCAATTCCACAATTTGATCATTTTGCAAACCAAATCCAAATTTGGGTGAATGATCAAATGACCAATAGTAGGAAGGTCTCCACTGTTTTGAGCAGTGGGGAAATTGAATTTCAAAGATTAAAATTTGAATGTGGGGCCCTCTTGTCAGCCACATAAGCGAGCTACCGACTGAATCAACCGAGTACTCGGTTTCTTGGGCTGCAGCTGACCGCGCCACCGAGCCAAAGCGCCGGCCAGCAGCTGCTTCGCTCGCACGCGCTGGAGGCCACCGCTCGGCGTCTGTACCGGCGCCCGAACCCTCTCTAGGATATTTCACTGATCACAGCCTGTTTGCATCATCCCCGAACGAAAGAACCTCGCCGCTCACCCGAGCTCGCGGTTCCACCTTTGCCCGGTCGAACAAATGGCTGTCACGCCGAGCTGACGCCGCCACCGAGTTCGCCGATCCTTGCTCGACGTTCTCGCACTGGTTCCAGACCATGACCGACCTTCCTCGAGCTCTACTGCGCCATTTCTTCTTCCTCGGTTCAACCTGAGCTGCCACCATGGGAACAACTCGTCCGGCCACCACAGCCCACCTTTCCTCAAGCTGTGAACAGCAAAGAGGTTTGTCATAGTTCCCTCTTCCATTACCGCAATCTCCGGCGGCATGACATGAGCTGCCGTCGCCGGAATTTCACGGTTTTGCGCTGGTGTACAAAAGAGGCCACTGGACCACTTTGTAAGATTTGGGCTACACACCGCACCACTCATCACCTAACTTAGAGAACCACTTCTAGATGTTCGTGCGAGTCCATAGGATCAGAAACCTCGGACAACCATCGTGTGTAGCCACTGTTCTCTGAGTTTTGCTAGTATTTCTGATTTCTGACCTAGGTGACATGGTGACATACTAGTTGGGGCCGCTTCCGAGCTCATCTGAGTCCATGATGACCTTCTCTATGGTGCACTGATGATCTATGACCTTTTGCTTGAGCCTTTGGGGTGCTAGGAAGCCCGGCCGAAATGGCAGAAGTTCTTCCGAAGCCGCCGCTCATCGCCGGCCATGTTCCAGTTGTTGTCATGTCGAGCTAAGGCCAGCACCGTGTTCCCCGTGTGGGATTAGGCAGAGGCGGCGAAAATCTCTGAGTTTGGTGCACGGCAGAGCCCCTCCGGTGAGCACTCCGGCGAGGGTGGCGGTGGCGGAGCTCGGGATGGCGGGAGGTTGAAGAAGCCCCCGGCCCCACGTGTCAGTGAGCAGATATTTAAACCGGGGATCAGCTGTGGCTCCGGATCATTTGTGGCTGCGTGCAAAAAATCCGTAGCCCCGTGTGTCAGCCGCTGAGAAGCCGACACGTAGCCTCGGTCCCACGCGCAGCAATTTAAACATTTCCCTGAGTTTGAGATCTTAGTTCAAACTTCAAACCCACATAACTTTGGCTAGGAAACTACAAATCGAGTGAACCAAATTTTATTGGATTTATATCTCTGAGTACTTTCCCAAAAATTAAGTTTCACTTTATGAAAATCCTTATTTATCCATAATTAATTCCTCAAATTTTAAAATATTTAGAATTTTAACTGGAGAACCCTTTGGTGGAAAATTCTGAAATTTGGCCAGGATGTTCACCATAATATCCCTGAGCTACCATAAAAATGTCAGATCCATTTGATATCATTTGTTCAACCTAATGGTGTGATTAATAAAACTGTTCTAGAGAAAATAGAAAATGTCCAGAAACATTTTCAGATTTTCTCTGAAATTGTCTAGCTCATATCTTTTGCTAGAAATCTTAAAATTAGGTGAAACCAATTCCAATAGTATTTTTGGAAAATCCAGTTTCCATAAATTCATGGTTTGCTCCATGAAAATCCTTAGAACACCCTAAGAGCTCCAATTAAGATCAAACACACAACTATTTGTGGAGGGCTCAAATGAGCTTTGCTGCAAATGCAATTTGGCGAAGTCTCTGTTTAGGTTGTATCCAAACAACTGTAAAAAATTCAGAGTCATTGGTCCTGTCTAGCAGTACTTATGATCTTAACAAATTCAACTTCAAATTCAAATGCATTCAAATTGACATATACATATGTTTATCTCATGTAGTCGCTAAGGTTGAGGAGGAGCCAGAAGTCTTAGACTTCATAACTCCGGAGGAACAGCTAGCCTACGACCAACAGCAGCAAGGCAAGGTCCGGTTTGCATTAGCCGTTTTATAAATTTTACTGTTTTGAGAACTTACTTTAAGTATCCACTTCATTTATGCATTAGAGTCTTGTTTGAAAACCCAAATGCATAGCCAAGAAAACCCTGGTTATATGCGTACGTTTTTAAACCTCGAGTAGCCACTGCAATGCTAAGATAGTGTAAGATTTAGTACAAGTCGAGTAGTTGGATCTACTGACACGACCCCACGGTCTTGTCGAGCCAGGATCACGCTGAGGGGTGCTGCGTTGCACAACACCGGATAACACACGTCAAAGGTACAAAGCGGAAGTGAAATTTTATTACATAAACAAGTTTATGAACATGTTTACATCAAAATAAGTTCAGTCTACACTCACGGGCGTAGACTAAGCATCAAGTGCACGTTCAGCCCTTGAACGTGTCCTTGCTAGCACACACGCACACTAACTCTGCGGCGTGCACGACTCCCACTTGACGGGGTTCCCCTCCTGGGGTTCCGTCTCCTATTCGGGAGTCCCTTCCTCATAGAACCCTGGAAAAGCTTCAAACACAAGCAGTGAGCACGAAGGCTCAGCAAGTCTGACCCGTCTCACCTAAACATGGAACTTCTAAATGAGGGGTGGTGGGTTACATGAGGTAAAAATCATTTGCAAGGACTCGCCTAATTAGTAGAACCTTACTTTCAAGTTTTAGCAGAAGGTTGTGGAGAACATTACGCTAAGGTACATGAGAGAGCCGCAATCGAACAAGAAACACATTTCTCTCATGTACTTTGCCCAAAGTTGAAAGGAACTTTAGTTAGCTCTAAACTACAACAAACCATTAACAAGCAAAGTCCATCTTTCACTCAGCAGCATTTTAACATGTAACTAGCCTGTTCTTTCTACGTCACGGTACAGTGAACAAGTGGTACTCACTGACCGTGAGGGACAGCGATTATAATCGATTTACACCTGCAGGGTTACCTGAACAACCCGTCACGTACGCCCGTACTTGATGTTGCCTACAACAACCATCACGGACACCGTACGCGACTACCTTTCACCCGTTAGCCAAATGTTGAACCGGTCCAATCGTCCCGAGCAAGAGGTCTCTGCACACGCATCTCAGTGCCGCCAGCCGATTTACACCTCGAGCTCTCAACCTACCCTCTGAACGACCAGCTATGCCTCAACACCCAGCTACCCGAGTTACATCAGTTTCCCGGTTCCCATATAGCCGGTAGGTCTTCGGTACTGTTCGAGCTTGTTCAACAGGCCCGCACACGGCTCTGTCCTCAATCGACACAAGCGGAGCTACAGCACACAGGCCCCAAAGTCCTGTTACCCTTACCCTCCGCTTGGTCTCATTTTCTTGCCATGTGTTTCATGTGCTATCACTACCCGAGTCGAGTGCTTCTAGCCTATGCTCGCGAGTAGTTCCAACTACTTGACTTGTACCAAATCCTACTCTATCTTAGCAATGCAGTGGCTAACAAGGTTTTCAATTCAAATCCCAACCCATGGTTTTCTTGGCTATGTGTGAGACCTATGTGTGCTGAATACATTGGCAATTAGGATAAAAGTTAGCATTAACATTCAAAGTTTTGAATATTGCCAAAACATTCTTCTGTGGCAAGGTCCGACAAGTTCTTTGTTAGGTCCGCCAAGTGTTGGCAAGGTCCGACGCAAGGTCCGGAGAGCTCCTGCAAGGTCCGGAGAGCTTCTGTGAGGTCCGGAGCTTGTTTTTAGAGAGCTCCCTTGAAGTTCAACTCGTAGAACTGCAGCGTCTTGTTTTTTCTTTTAACTCGCAATGTTTCAAACTTGCTTTATGGGAATGTTTGCTTAGTATTAATTTGCTAAGTTTTTGGTGTGTTTTGGTGGTTATGGCTGTTATCATTTGATATGGTTTGCAACATGCTTATGTGACGTGCTCATGTAAGGTGTTGTGGTTTTCGAACTAACGTGAGTCAAGTCGAGGACTTGTGCTCGGAAGAATTGGTTGTTTATTCATGTGCAGGTGTTGCTTGAGTTCAAGACATGGCTGGTGACGGGATCCTTGGACTAGTCTCAGGGAGGAGATGAGGTTCCAACAACCAGGTTCGGGAGGAGCTGTGGTTGAGTTGATCGGGAGGTCGCGCAGCATGTTTGGATCAAGGGCAGTGCATATGAAGGTTGCGTGTACGTCGTTGGAAGGTGTTTGCACGTGTGCAAGGAGTGCATGGACGTGGCAACATTGTTCCAAGGCATGATGAAGAGAAGTGGACGTAAAGAATTGGTCGGAAAGGTCCAACTGGCTGGATTGCGTACTCAGGCTGAGGCTTAGTCGGATATGGCTCAAATATGGAAGATTTGAGTTGGTTATGATAGGATTTCGTGCTAGGAACGAAGTTGAGTTGCTTTAGGAATGTTTAGGACGTTCCTAAGGTGTTTGGAAGTCTCACGATTGCTTCTATCTGCGAATAGGAGAGTCCTGAGCAGTTATGGTAAGTTAGGATACGAGTCCAATTAGCAGTAGGAGTCCTAGATTGGATTGTTTAGCCTGAGGGCTGGCTATAAAATCAAGGGAGGCCAGAGCTCTCGTGGGTAGAGAACTTTGGGCTGTTCCTCTTGTGTTTCTATTGAATAAAGTTCATAGTTTCGAGGAGCTTTTGTGCCTTGTTCGTCCGACTTGTTTTTCGTCAAGTCTTTCTCGCCGAGTTTCTGGACAGACCGATATTGCTTCGGTGTTTCATTCATAACTCGAGTTTTACAGATCCGATTGACGTGATTCTTTTTGGGTTGTCTTCAAAACTCAATTATCTATCATCTGTAAAATTTTCACGAGCTTCGGATCTGTAGTTTTTGAGGTACACGAGTTTCTTTGCAGCGTTGGAGATCTGTTTTATATCGGGTAGAACAGATTGATCTTCGTTTAATGTTTTGATCGTATCTCAAGTTTTACTTCATGTTTTCAAGTGATTCTTGTTGCATTAGATTCGTGACTTGATTCTCTACCTCTCTACTTGATTTGTCACGGTTGAACACGTTTGAGAACATCTGCACACACAGTTTCTTTAACCGATTGATTTTTTGCTGAGGGGTTTTTGTTGTTTCCGCTGCGAAAAGTTTTAATCTACCATTCACCCCCCTCTGGTAGCTTTTCATGTGCTCTTTGATCCTACAATTGGTATCAGAGCCAAGGTGCTCTAATCTTTGTGATTTGCACATGTTTTGACTAACCATCATGGAGAAGTACTCCGCAAAACCTTGTGTGTTCAATGGCATCGATTTTCAGGTTTGGAAGGCGCGGATGGAGGCCTACATACAGGCGCAAGGCTTCGCCATATGGGAAAAGGTCTACCAGAACTTTGATGTACCACCCAACGATAAAGTTACAGCTATGAACATGAGAGATGTTGACAACAACAACAAGGCTCGCAACTTGATCATCCAAGAATTGACTCAAAGCGACTTCGACTGTGTTGCACACCTCCGATCTGCATATGATGTTTGGAAAGCTCTTTGTGACTACCATGAAGGATCCAATACGATCAAGGAGGTAATGCAAGATATGTTCTAGAAATAATACATGTGTTTTGAGATGCAACCCGGTCAGTCAATTGACGACATTTTTGCTCGCTTTAATAAAATTCTCAGCAACTTGCGTAGTGTCAATGTTAACTTTTCAGATGCTGAAAATGCTAGACAATTGTTAGGAGCATTAGATATGTCAATTTGGGAGATGAAAGTTACATCTATTCATGAATCTACTGTCATGAGTTCTCTTACTTTAGACGTGCTTTATTCTAAGTTGAAAACTCATGAAATTGACATCATCTCAAGTAAAAACCCCAACAAGTCTATTGCATTTGTTTCGCAACGTGACATGTCTAGTTCTAGTCAATCATCATCTAGTGGTGCACTCTCTTTGCTGTCCGCTCTAACCCTTGAACAGATTGAAGAGTTTCCAGAGGAGGAGCTTGCACTCATCTCTACTCGGTTCTCAAAAGCATTGCAAAATGTGAGAACTAGAAGGAGAGAAAGCTCCGGACCTCAACGATGTTTTGAATGTGGTAAGACAGGACATTTTCGTACGGAGTGCCCTAACCTTTCAGGTCCGACTTCACGTGAAAAAAAGCAAACAAGGCCGAAGAAATCGTTTGCAAAGAATAAGAAGAAGAAAGATTTATCAATGCGCAACATAGTGCATAGTATGATCTCTGCACTTCAAGATTTCGGCTCAAGTGATGTGGACACTGGTAGTGATGAAGATGAAGAAGCTATGGCAAATATGTGCTGCATGGCGAGCAAGTCAAGTTCAAGCTCCGAGGAGGCAGAACACAACAGCGACGATGAAGAGGTATGTCCCACTTGCGAAGAAATGTGTGATGCTATTTCTCGTGCCACTGTTATATTAAAGAAAAAGGATTAAAAACTTAGGAACAATGCTGTTAAAATTGAATCACTAGAATCTGAAATTAATCGTTTAAAAACTTAGATTCCTAGTGATGATTCTTGTTCCTCATGTGATTTGATTTATGAACAATTATCCTCTTTAAGAAGTGAACACGCATCTACACTTGATAAACTTGAACTTGAAATTGAAAAGAACAAAGAGCTTGCTGCACTTAATGATAAAAATTTGAAAGATGCTTGTTGTTCTACAATTGACTTGCATTGTTCTTCATGTGATGATCTGAATAAGAAACTAAATGATGCTATGAATGAGATTTCTATTCTGAACAATGTTTTACGTGTGCATGAAGTTAAATATTGTTCAAATTGCAAACTAAAAGGAAAAACTTCATGTGAAAACTGCTTTGATCTGTCCAATAAACTTGATGACATGCATAGGACACTAGATCGGTTTTCTAATGCAAATAAGAACCTAAACTTGCTGCTGAATTCTTCCAAGTCTTGTAATGATAAAACTATTTTAGGTTTTAATTCTCATGCTCATGCTAAAGCACACCCACCTAAAGTTGTAAAGTCATTAGGAAGCGGTTTGATTCAAACAGCTCCTAGACAAAAAGAGGTGATTTTCAAATCTGCAGGAGTACTGTCCCATTCGGGTTCTAATAAACGTGTTGCTTGCTCATCTAGACATGATAATAAGGTTATTTTTCATTGTACCTACTGTGGTAGAGATGGTCATGTCATGGATTTTTGTTATAGACTAGCTAAACACGATAAGAAACAAAGAATACTTGCTAGATCACATAACAACCAAGCAAAATCTGCTAGACCGAATGTTCGGAGCTTGCAACCTGCTGTAATGAGTCAAAAACTTGCTATCGGACCTACTGTTTTTTGTGCTACATATAACACATCTTCTATGTCAGTAGTTGGGAACAAAAATTTTCGATGTTTGGCTCATAAACCTGCTGTATCTTCTCAGCTTTCGCGTGTTATTCCTGCTGGACGTTGTGTGACTCAGTACTGGATTCCTAAAAGTCTTTTAACTAACCCCAGTATTGAGTCATCGACGTATTGTGCTGCTGTGTAGGTTTCACGTTTGAGGAAGGAGAACATTTGGATTGTGGATTCAGGTTGCTCACGCCACATGACCGGTAACAAAGAATGATTCTTCTCTCTCTCTTTTGTGTCACGTGTAGAAAATGTTACTTTCGCCGATAACTCTTCTACTCCCATAATTGCTAAAGGTTCGGTTAGAGTAAACAATCTCTACACTTTGAAAGATGTGGCACTTGTTAAAAATTTGAAATACAACTTGCTTTCGGTTTCACAATTGCTAGATGAAAATCTAGAGGTTAGCTTTGCTAAAAATTGCTGCAAGGTTGTAGATTTAAAAGGTGAGCTTTTGTTTAACATGTCTAGGTTTGGAAGAGTTTTTAAAGCTGATTTTGATTTGTCAACTTCTAAGCATCGGTGTCTAGTTGCTAATAATACAAAGGATCTATATTTTTGGCATCGTAGACTTGGTCACATAGGCTTTGATCATCTCACTCGTGTTAGTGCTCTCGATCGCATACGTGGGCTGCCAAAGCTTAAAAAGGACAATGATATTGTGTGCTCTTCTTGTAGACATGCTAAGTTTGTTGCAGGTTCACATGCTCATCTCACAATGACCATGACAGCTGAACCGGGACAACTTTTACATCTTGACACAGTAGGTCCGGCACGTGTTCAATCCTTCGGAGGTAAATGGTATGTGCGTGTGATTGTTGATGATTATTCCAGATATTCTTGGGTTTATTTTATGGCATCTAAGAATGAAGCTTTTAGTCATTTTAGAACTTTATTTCTTAGATTATCTATTGATCACCCAGGATCATTAAAAGCAATTAGAAGTGATAACGGAACTGAATTTAAAAACTAATCCTTTCATCACTTTTGTGCTGAAAATGGAATAGATCATCAATACTCTTCACCCTATGTACCACAACAAAATGGTGTTGTAGAAAGAAAGAACAGGACCTTAGTTGAGATGGCTAGGACTATGCTTGATGAATATCAAACTGCTAGGAAATTTTGGGCTGATGCAATTGCAACCGCTTGTTATGTCTCAAATCGTGTTTTCTTGCGTGCTAAGCTTGGAAAAACCCCATATGAGCTCCGGTTTGGACATAGGCCTAGTGTTACACACTTTAGGGTTTTTGGTTGCAAATGCTTTGTTAAGAAACATGGTAATCTTGATAAATTTGAAGCTAGATCTGTTGATGGCATGTTTCTTGGTTATCCATCTCGTACTAGAGGCTACCGTGTGCTTTTACTTGACACTAACAAAATTGTGGAGACTTGCGAGGTTTCTTTTGATGAAGCTAGCCCAAGTACTAGCTGTGATATTGCTGGTCCGGATCCATATCCGCAGGGGGAGAGTATTTTTATTGAAGAAGATGAAGAAGTGGTGCTGCTGCCCGAAAACTCGGAAGTAAATAACGATCAAGCTGCTGATTTTGCACCACAACCAGCACCAACAGTCACTACTGCTGGTTCGTACCTTCCTCAATCAACAAGCTCTCCTAATCAAAGGTCCGAACATGAAGAAGAAGGTGCTTATAAAGTGTCTACTCCCCTCCGAGTACTCAAAAGTCATCCTCCACAACAAATCATTGGAAGCTTGCATGAACGAGTCACTCGGTCCAGGTTTTGCGATCCAAACTCTCATGCTCATTCTGCTTTTGTTGCTTCTTTTGAACCCAAGGATATATCACACGCACTCACTAATGAATCTTGGATTAATGCCATGCAAGAAGAGTTAGAAAATTTTGAAAGAAATAATGTTTGGAAACTTATACCTCCACCTCAAGGTCACACATTAATTGGAACTAAATGGGTATTTAAAAATAAGCAAAGTGAGGATGGGGTTGTGGTTACGAGTAAAGCTAGGTTGGTTGCTCAAGGTTTCACACAAATTGAAGGTCTAGATTTTGATGAAACATTTGCTCCTGTTGCTAGATTAGAAGCTATAAGAATTTTATTAGCATTTGCAGCATCTAAAGGTTTCATGTTATATCAAATGGATGTTAAAAGTGCTTTTCTTAATGTCTACATAGAGGAGGAGGTTTATGTTAAGCAGCCACCGGGTTTTGAAAATCCAAATTTTCCTAATCAAGTTTACAAACTGTCCAAAGCCTTGTACGGTCTAAAACAAGCCCCTAGAGCATGTTATGATAGGTTAAAAACATTCTTACTTGAAAAGGGGTTTACCATGGGCAAGGTTGATAAAACTCTTTTTGTACTTAAGCATGGCAGTGACTCATTATTCATTCAAGTGTATGTGGATGATATTATCTTTGGTTTTGCTTCTCATGATCTCGTGTCCAAGTTTTCAGCTATGATGAGTTCAGAATTTGAGATGAGTATGATGGGAGAACTCACATACTTTTTGGGGCTGCAAATCAAGCAAACAAAAGAAGGAACTTTTGTGCATCAAACTAAGTATACAAAGGACCTTCTTAAGCGCTTCAACATGGACAAATGCAAGCCTCTTCGGACACCAATGGAAACAGCAACAACACTTGAACTTGACGAAGATGGTGACCTGTCACACCCGGTTTTTCCGAAGAACAACCAAGTGAATATCACATGTATGCCAGGATCATTTTTTCATACATGTGATGACAAATAGTGAAGCATCATTTATTACAATCCAGGTGTCAAATATAAATAAGTCTTACATAGCAAATGTCTCGATGGACAATAATAAGTTCATCACAAGTAAATAAACTAGCAGCGGAATAATTATTCTCGTAGGCTCCATCACAGGCGTTGCCCGGGGGTCTCCATGAACCTAGAAACCTTCTTCGGGTCCAGAGTTTTGGTCATTATACACCACCTCATTATCTTGACCTGGGCAACAATATAAACCAACAAATATGCAAGATTGAGTACCGATGGTACTCAGCAAGTGTGGGAAAATTATGTCATGCATGGCTAGAGCAAGGGGAGGTTGAACTCATGGTTAAAGCACTATGCCATTAATACCTATTACCTTAGCTTATTAAGCACCTACATTACTACACAGGTGAAATGGTCCCAATCTCCCATCCCATCATCATAATCAAATAATCATATCATCATTTCCAATGTTAAGCTCCCCGCTTAACATCCACAACTTCCAAAACCATCAATCCTCTAATCATGAATAAGTCCAAGCCGCTCTTGACCGTGAGCACGGCTGTCATGACAGTTTTGACTCTGCAGAGTTTGTACCACTGTACCCACATGTAGTGATTTCATCCCCCGTTGCCGGGTGGACTAAAAGAACCTCCATTATGCCAGTGGCTACGAACCACATTCACACTTCCCAGGTGTGTCGCCAGGAGATCACTACGAAGCCTTTATAAAGGGATTCCCAACGAGCATGGGCCCACTGAGGTTTCACCCCTAACAGCATACAAGAGGCTCCAACCCCGATGCAGTGGCCCCCTCTTGAGCCTTGCGGTTCATATGGTAGTCCAGCTGACACCTATTTCCCGCACCATCCAACACACCCATACTACGCCGGGGATACACCGAATTAATTGGCCAAGCTGCCCCATCTCAGCATGTGGTTGGCACGGTAAAGCTAGGTTACATGCTATATGAACCGGTCCATAGGATCCAGGCAAGTACTAAACACAAACCCGAGTCTCGTGCACCCAGCACACAACCAAAACATCCAACTTGCCTTGATCCCTACCTCTACATAACTCACAATATCTCATTCAAGAGTATGGTAAAATAAACTGATGATCTCATATCCCAAACATCCCATTCTAAGCATGGCTAAGCATATGCATAATTATAAATAACATAAAAAAAATAAATCCCAACCCAAGCTACAAGGAAACAAGGTAATGCAATTCTAGGGAAACTTCCTAGCATGGGTTTCATATTTCATTTAACAATGCAAATAATTCTATCTACACATCCTAGTATAGGATCAAAGTGGTCAAGGACACTTGCCTCCTTCCTGCTGCTCTTGGAATGGGTAGTCCTGATCTTGGAAAGGGATAACTTGCTCTTGAGCATGTTCTACATCATACTATCACACATAGCAAAAGGAAAACAACAATCCATAAGACATAGGTTCACACTTCCACTTCATACAAACCACACATTCATATTTATGAAAGTCATTCACCATTATATGTGCTGTGGTTACTCTATGTGTGTTGATTTGTGGCTTGCATGCACTTTTAATCATGTGTATATGATTCCTACTTTTGTGTTCACATTTATACTTACATACTATATATATATAAATTCCTTATATTCAAATACTACACCTTTTTGCTACAAAGTATGCATGAAAGGTATTTTTCTTCTCCATATGTGTCTTCAGAATTTCTAACAACCCTAAACTGAATTCTTTTGGATTTTTTCGAAACTCCATTTATCATTTACTAGTTGCTATGTTTTCAAATTTATTTTCCTATGCATAAATGTGTACTTTATTATGAAAATAACAAGACACATCATCTAAACAGAATAGGTTCTGGTCCTAAATAATTTAATAACATATTTTGACCTTTGCCTCTGATGTAAACTATTTCACAATTATTTTCCCTATTTTCTAGAACTATTCTTGACTTAAAAATGTGTCCCTAAATGTGAATAATAAATTAAACAGATTCAATTCAGCCCAAAATATGTTTTTATCTCACTCCAAAGTTTCCTAAATACTGAGAAAGTCTTTAATTTAATTTTGACAATATGTTTGTCCCACTTTTTAATTTTTAAACACTAGCCACATATTCAATTTCCTAAAGTAAATACTAAACAGGGCTAAAAAGTTAAACTTACCCCACTACAGGGTCTATAATATTATTTTAAGAATTTTCAGGGGTCTAGCTACTCATAACAGAGGTGTTTTTCCTAATTTTTATTAAGTCCAGGGGCTAAAACTGATTTTTAAATGAATTTACATGATTTTCTGATGTTCCAGGGGCTAGATCAGAAGTTTCCGGGGCTAGCTCTTATTTCCCGAGAACCCCAGGGGGTAGCACGTAAGATTTCCAGTCTTTATAACGCGGGGCTGACGTGGACCGTCCGATTTTAAACCGACGGCTGAGATTATAACGTCGAACCGGTATGCGGGGATTTAAACCCTACCGTGCGATTTAAAATAAACGGCGCACAAGCGGCCACGTCGCTCTGATCGAACGCGAGCAGCGCTGCCGGCGGCGCACGGCGGCGGGAAGCGGCGATCTCGCCGGAGATTTTCGGATCTTCGAGAATTCTTCCTAGAACTGTGATTTTATGGCATAGATCGGTGGAGGGGAGGTCGGGGATCTCACCTCGGGGGTTTTCTTGAGCTCGGAGGTCCTGGAAGGTGATCGGCGACGAGGTCCGAGGTGAATTCACGGCGAGGCTCGTTGGCGCTGTGTTTATACCGCAAGTCACCGAGTTTTCTGCACCTGCAAGGTTCCCCGGAGGCGGTGGATCAAGACCAGTGAGTTAGATTGGAATTTCCGAGCTTAGATCGGCCAGAATTAGCCGGAGAAGTCTCGGTTCTCACAGGAGGAATATCGGCGGATCGCCTGGAAAAAACAGAACGAGGTCGGGGCTTTTAAAGACGGGGAAAGGCGGCGGGGTGGTTTAGATCAAGTCCGCGTCGCCTACGAACGGAATTCGGCGGGGATGCGCAGGAATCCAGGTCGGTTTTGATCCGGGTGAGAGAATGCCGGCGCGGGCGCGAGGTAGAAGAAGGGCTGGCGGGTCCCGCCTGTCAGTGGAGGAAGCGGCGCGCGCGGCTGCGGGTTGGCGCGGCGCTGGTTGGGCCGGCTGGTGGGTTGCGGCCCACTGGCCGGTTTTTTTCTGTTTCTCTTTTTCTTTTTCTATTTCTTTTCTGATTTGAGTTTAATTTGAATTCCAGTTTGAATTTGATTATTTGCAAAACATGCAACACGTCCAAAAATTTTTAAATTCCCCTCTTAACATGATTTAGGGTCTTAACAAAATTTTGGGGTGTTACAGCTCTACCCCCCTTAAAAGAAATCTCGTCCTCAAGATTGGTGGTTCTAAGAAAACAATTCCGGAAATTGTGCCTTTAGGTCATCTTCGCACTCCCAGGTGGCTTCCTCTTCTAAGTGATGCTTCCACTGCACCTTGCACATCTGGATTCTTTTATTTCTGGTGAGGCGTTCCATTGTCTCCAAAATCTTGTATGGTTGCTCGGCGTAAGACAAATCCTCAGCTACGTCCACTTCATTCATGGGTAACACCTCCTCAGGTGTCCTTAGGCATTTCTTGAGTTGTGACACATGGAATACATCGTGCACATCCGATAGACGAGCCGGTAATTCTAGTTGATACGCCACTTCGCCTTTCCTCTCCAAAACTTGAAAGGGTCCGATCTATCGAGGTGACAACTTCCCTTTCACCTTGAACCGACGAAGTCCTCTGATAGGGGACACCTTGAGATAGACATAGTCCCCCACGTTGAAAACGAGCTCTCTTCTTCGTACATCGGCATAGCTCTTTTGGCGTGTCTGTGCTATCCTCAAGTTATTGTGAATTTCCCTCACCTTTGCCTCGGCTTCTTGTAGTACTTCTGGACCAAACACTTTACTTTCCCCTGTTTGGTTCCAAAATAGGGGAGTTCTGCACTTCCTCCCGTACAAAGCTTCAAACGGTGACATCTTCATACTAGCTTGATAGCTGTTGTTATAGGAAAACTCCGCATACGGTAAGTTCTTGTCCCAACTCCGATTGTTTTTGAGTGCACATGCCCTCAGCATATCTTCAAGAATCTGATTGGTTCTCTCCGTCTGCCCGTCGGTTTGGGGATGATAGGCAGAGCTGAAATTCAGATGGGTTCCCATGGTTTCATGCAACTTCTGCCAAAACCTCGAGGTGAACTGTGTCCCTCGATCCAACACAATCTTCTTTGGCACTCCATGGTAACACACGATCCTTGACATGTACAACTCTGCCAATTTGGATCCGCTGTAGCTTTCCTTCACGGGGATGAAGTGAGCTACCTTGGTTAGCCTATCAATGATGACCCATATCGGATCATATCCTGATTGGGTTCTACGAAATCCCACGATGAAATCCATGCTGATTTCTTCCCATTTCCATTCAGGCACTTTGAGTGGTTGCAATAATCCCGCGGGTCGTTGATGTTCTGCTTTCACCAACTGACATGTGTCACATAGGGCAACATGTTCCGCGACATCTCGCTTCATACCATACCACCAATACCTGCTCTTAAGGTACTGATACATTTTCGTACTCTCAGGATGAATAGAATAGTCAGAATCATGAGCCTCCTTCAAAATCAATTCACGGATTTCCTTTACTTCTGGCACATAGATTCTTTTCCCGTGCCACACCGTTCCTTGTTCATCCTCTCTACAACCCGGGGCTTTATTTTCCTTGATGAGTTGTCTGATCTCTTGTATCTTCTCGTCTTTCTTTTGACCCTCGCGTATGTCTCGCTCTAGTGTGGAGTCCACTTCCATGGCGACGGCTTCACCACTATTTACTATACATAGATTGAGCCTTATAACCTCGTCCTTCAATTCTGCAGGCATGTCCTTGAAGCTCAACTTATTGACCTGCATTTTCCAACTCAAAGCATCGGCCACGACGTTTGCTTTCCCGGGATGATAGTTGATGCCCACATCAAAGTCATTGATTAGCTATAACCATCTCGTTTGTCTGAGGTTGAGGTCTGGCTGTGTGAATATGTACTTCAAACTCTTATGATCCGTATATATCTCGGTCCTCTTCCCCATGAAATAGTGTCGCCAAATTTTCAACGCGTGTACCACTGCGGCTAGTTCTAGGTCATGTGTAGGATAGTTTTTCTCGTGCTTCCGAAGCTGCCGGGATGCATATGCCACGACATGCCCTTCTTGCATGAGAACAAATCCCAACCCGTTTCCAGAGGCATCGCAGTACACTGTGAAATTCTTCTGCATATCTGGCATAACCAACACTGGGGCTGTTGTCAATCTCTTCTTTAGCTCCTGAAAACTCGTCTCGCACTGTGGCGTCCAGGTGAATGTGATTCCCTTTTCCAACAGTTTGCTGAGAGGTCTCGAGATCTTGGAGAATCCTTCAATAAACCGTCAATAGTATCCAGCCAATCCCAAGAAGCTTCGAACTTCCCCGACATTTTCAGGGGTCTTCCACTTCTGGATATCCTCGATTTTGGCGGGATCTACGGAGATTCCTCCCTCCGAGATTATATGTCCTAAGAAGGGAACTCTCTTCAGCCAAAACTCACACTTGCTCAACTTGGCATATAGTTGGTGTTCTCTCAGCCTTTGCAACACCAACCTTAGATGTTTCTCATGTTCTTCTTCATCTTTGGAGAAGACAAGAATGTCATCTATGAAAACCACCACAAATTTGTCCAGATATTCCATGAATACCTTGTTCATGAGATACATGAAGTATGCCAGGGCATTAGTTAGCCCGAAAGGCATGACAATGTATTCATACAGTCCGTACCGAGATACGAAAGCTGTCTTGGGAATATCAGATTGCCTTATCTTGAGTTGGTGGTACCCCGACCTGAGATCAATTTTCAAGAACACACAAGCTCCCCTCAACTGATCAAACATGTCTTCAATGCGGGGTAATGGGTACATGTTCTTGATAGTTGCCTCATTAAAGGCACGGTAATCCATACATAACCTTTGGGTTCCGTCCTTCATGGGCACAAATATCACCGGAGCTCCCCATGGTGAGGAACTAGGACGAATATACCCCTTCTCCGTCAATTCTCTTAAATGATCCTTGAGTTCTTCTAGCTGCTTGGAGTCCATCCGATAAGGTCTTTTGTATATCGGGGCTGTACCAGACACTAGCTCAATTGCAAATTCCACTTCACGATCGGGAGGCATACCTGGCAACTCCTCTGGAAAAATATCTAGATATTCCCTGATGGTCCTGATCTCCTCAACTTTCACCTCAACTTGATTTAATTTAATGTCCCTCCTAGGCTCGTGTATTGTTATAAACTTTACTCTTGTGCCACTAGGGTGAGTTAGTTCCACCGTTCTGGTCAAACAATGGATGATTACTTTATGTTTGGTCAACCAATCCATACCCAAAATAATATCTATCCCTGGTGAATCTATCATTATGAGGTTAGCAGTAAATACTACCCCATTAATGTCTAGGTTCACTTTGGGACACACTTGTCTTCTCCTTATTTCTCCACCCGGAGAGTTTACGGCTAGCATATGGTTCATTTGTGTTGTTGCTAGGTCATGCTTCTTAACAAACCCTTGAGCAATGAATGAGTGGGTAGCACCAGAATCAAACAGCAGGGTTGCAATGTGTAAATTGGCAGGAAACTTACCAACTACTACGTCGGGTGCCTCTTGTGCTTCCTCCATAGTGACGTGGTTCACCCGTCCTCTCATTACATTCTGCTGTTGTGGCTGCGTGGGCTTCTTCTTTGGGCACTTATGGGCGTAGTGCCCCACTTCTCCGCAGCTAAAACATTGCACCCCAACCTTAGGTGCCTGGCCTTTGCTGTCTTGGGGTTGGTTTGGGAGTCCTTTACTGCTGGTCGAGGTGGATGTGCAGGGCGAGGCTGCTGTACGAACTGACGTTGTGGCTGTATTGGTGTTGCCTGAGGCCTGTAGTTCGGGTTGTACCCTCTTGGTGCTGAGTAGGGTACCGCAGCACGGTTCGTCTGCCCTGCAGGTTGCTGCATCAGACGTGGACGGGTGTTGCTCCCTGAGGCTTGATGTGACCACCCGGCCTTTCTCTTATTCTCATTTTCCAAGGCCGTTAGCTTCCTTTCTACCACAAACGCTCTGTCCACCATCTTTTGGAAGCTTTCATACTCATTTGAGGACATTGCACACTGCATTTCTGCGGTAAGTCCCTCCACAAAACAATCTTGTTTCTGCTCATCAGTCTCTATGTCCCGTGGGGCATAACGAGATAGTTGAGTAGATTTAGTGAGGTATTCCCTCACCGTCATGTTTCCCTGCTGCAGTCCCAAAAACTCCTTCCTCTTGTTTTTGAGTTCACCTCTTGGGATGTAATGGTTGCGGAAGCTACGCTTAAACTCTTCCCAAGTGATGTTCTCAGGGTCATGATGGGCGGCCACATAGGCGGTCCACCAATCAGCAGCAGGTCCATGCAATTGATGAGAGGCAAACAGCACCCTCTCATACCCTTGGCACTGTATGATCCTCATCTTACTTTCAATGGTCTTCAGCCAATCATCTGCCTCCAGAGGTTCAGCAGCACTTGCAAACTTTGGAGGTTGAGTTCCTAGAAACTCACTCAACCTTGGTTGGCGTGGTGCAGCTTGTGGAGGTGGAACTTGATGCAAGTTGGCCACCACTTGAGTCAAGTTCTGGATGAGCTGATTTTGATTCTCCAGCATTTGGTGGAGGGGATCAACTCCTTCACGGCGACCACCCCGGTCCTGGCCTCCAGAAAGATGAGGGTTGCATGCCTCATCGTTGTTGTTGGTGGGGTTGGCAGCACGTCCTTTTCCTCTTCCGGCCATCTGGCAGAATCAACCAATATTAATTTGAAAGCATGTAGTATCATCTTACTACTTTCATTTGTTTGTACTTTGAAGTGTTGAGGCTTTGTTATACTTTTCGGAGGGTTCATTTCTCACACAAAAATAAATGCAATATTATTTCATGTGGATTCTCACACCAAAGCAAAACAATCTAAAGATGAGCCTGTGGACAATTGCTCATGGCTTGACTATTCGACATTAACGTCACACACCAAGCATTAACACACCATTAACTTCACGTAACGACTTGACTATTCGACATCTTGCTAACTAAGGGAAGGACTCTACACTACTCGTTTTCTTGAGCTGGCTCCTCGGGATCTTCCTCATCATTTCGGCTGCCTTCTGACTCTGCTTTGGGTGGGGAGGCTGCTGATGGAGAAGTGCGACGACGCCTGATCGCTCGGCGATCTGGGGTGTCAGGAATCCATGTATCATTCACGGTGACACATAGTTCATTCCCATCTCCTCTTTCTCTCGCCCTTAAGCGGGCTCGCAGCAACACCTCCGTTTCCTTCAGGGTTTCCCGGACATCCTGAAGCTCTTGTTGACACTCCTGCAGTCGAGTGCTGAGCATAGCAGCATCCTCCAAGCACATGTCCATGTGCTCATGGGAGGTCCCTTGCTGCACCGGCGGGTACTTGTACTCCGTGGTACCACTCCCACGCTGGAGGACATACATGTACTCAGTCCTGTCCAGGTGGCGACGATAGATGTGACTCTGGCAGGTGATGGCCTCCCAGGTGACATCCTTCTCCGCATCGACCTGTGTCGCTCGACAAGCTGGAGAGCGGTGGATGTTAAGCAGCTAATTTTCATGGATAATCCTCATTCTGAACTCCATTCTTCCCTCTTCTCACGGATGGTCCTGGTGGGGTTATAGTGGATGATTAGCTTGCCCGTATTGCCGGCGGCTTCGAGCATACGTCGAAGACGGCGCAACAAGCCTCCTACTGCCAATCCGTAGGAAAGGTACGTCACCGGACGGCTCTCCTCTCTTTCGGCAAGGGCAACTACGGGAACTCTCCCTCCTGTGGACTTGCGAGCGGTGCGAATCATGCGAACCATCTAAAAAAAGCATTTAAACTTAGTTAGTTAAACTTTTAAACAAAAAATCCTATTTTGAATGAAAATTGGGGTAAGATGAAGAAAGTGACTCATTAAATAACACTTTTCAACACACACCTTGTAAAATAGTTTTTAAGAAAATAGGGCCCTTAAATACGTCCATTTCTACCTAGGTCCACGTTCCTACGAGCAACCTTGGCTCTGATACCACCTCTGTCACACCCGGTTTTTCCAAAGAACAACCAAGTGAATATCACATGTATGCCAGGATCATTTTCTCATACATGTGATGACAAATAGTGAAGCATCATTTATTACAAGCCAGGTGTCGAATATAAATAAGTCTTACATAGCAAATGTCTCGATGGACAATAATAAGTTCATCACAAGTAAATAAACTAGCAGCGGAATAATTATTCTCGTATGCTCCATCACAGGCGTTGCCCGGGGATCTCCATGAACCTAGAAACCTTCTTCGGGTCCAAAGTCTTGGTCATTATACACCACCTCATTATCTTGACCTGAGCAGCAATATAAACCAACAAATATGCAAGGTTGAGTATCGATGGTACTCAGCAAGTGTGGGAAAATTATGTCATGCATGGCTAGAGCAAGGGGAGGTTGAACTCATGGTTAAAGCACTATGCCATTAATACCTATTACCTTAGCTTATTAAGCACCTACATTACTACACAGGTGAAATGGTCCCAATCTCCCATCATCATAATCAAATAACCATATCATCATTTCCGATGTTAAGCTCCCCGCTTAAAATCCACAACTTCCAAAACCATCAATCCTCTAATCATGAATAAGTCCAAGCCGCTCGTGACCGTGAGCACGGCTGTCATGACAGTTTTGACTCTGCAGAGTTTGTACCACTGTACCCACATGTAGTGATTTCATCCCCCGTTGCCGGGTGGACTAAAAGAACCTCCATTATGCCAGTGGCTACGAACCACATTCACACTTCCCAGGTGTGTCGCCAGGAGATCACTACGAAGCCTTTACAAAGTGATTCCCGACGAGCGTGGGCCCACTGAGGTTTCACGCCTAACAGCATACAAGAGGCTCCAACCCCGCTGCAGTGGCCCCCTCTTGAGCCTTGCGGTTCATATGGTAGTCCAGCTGACACCTATTTCCCGCACCATCCAACACACCCATACTACGCCGGGGATACACCTAATTAATTGGCCAAGCTGCCCCATCTCAGCATGTGGTTGGCACGGTAAAGCCAGGTTACATGCTCCATGAACCGGTCCTTAGGATCCAGGCAAGTACTAAATACAAACCCGAGTCTCGTGCACCCAGCACACAACCAAAACATCCAACTTGCCTTGATCCCTACCTCTACATAACTCACAATATCTCATTCAAGAGTATGGTAAAATAAACTGATGATCTCATATCCCAAACATCCCATTCTAAGCATGGCTAAGCATATGCATAATAATAAATGACATAAAAAAAATAAATCCCAACCCAAGCTACAAGGAAACAAGGTAATGCAATTCTAGGGAAACTTGCTAGCATGGGTTTCACATTTCATTTGACAATGCAAATAATTCTATCTACACATCCTAGTATAGGATCAAAGTGGTCAAGGACACTTGCCCTCCTTCCTGCTGCTCTTGGAATGGGTAGTCCTGATCTTGGAAAGGGATAACTTGCTCTTGAGCAGGTTCTACATCATACCGTCACACATAACAAAAGGAAAACAACAATCCATAAGACATAGGTTCACACTTCCACTTCATACAAACCACACATTCATATTTATGAAAGTCATTCACCATTATATGTGCTGTGGTTACTCTATGTGTGTTGATTTGTGGCTTGCATGCACTTTTAATCATGTGTATATGATTCCTACTTTTGTGTTCACATTTATACTTACATACTATATATATATAAATTCCTTATATTCAACTACTACACCTTTTTGCTACCAAGTATGCATGAAAGGTATTTTTCTTCTCCATATGTGTCTTCAGAATTTCTACCAACCCTAGACTGAATTCTTTTGGATTTTTAGAAACTCCATTTATCATTTACTAGTTGCTATGTTTTCAAATTTATTTTCCTATGCATAAATGTGTACTTTATTATGAAAATAACAAGACACATCATCTAAACAGAATAGGTTCTGGTCCTAAATAATTTAATAACATATTTTGACCTTTGCCTCTGATGTGAACTATTTCACAATTATTTTCCCTATTTTCTAGAACTATTCTTTACTTAAAAATGTGTCCCTAAATATGAATAATAAATTAAACAGATTCAATTCAGCCCAAAATATGTTTTTATCTCACTCCAAAGTTTCCTAAATACTGAGAAAGTCTTTAATTTAATTTTGACAATATGTTTGTCCCACTTTTTAATTTTTAAACACTAGCCACATATTCAATTTCCTAAATTAAATACTAAACAGGGCTAAAAAGTTAAACTTGCCCCACTACAGGGTCTATAATATTATTTTAAGAATTTTCAGGGGTCTAGCTACTCATAACAGAGGTGTTTTTCCTAAATTTTATTAAGTCCAGGGGCTAAAACTGATTTTTAAATGAATTTACATGATTTTCTGAAGTTCCAGGGGCTAGATCTAAAGTTTCCGGGGCTAGCTCTTATTTCCCGAGAACCCCAGGGGGTAGCACGTAAGATTTCCAGTCATTATAACGTGGGGCTGACGTGGACCGTCCGATTTTAAACCGACGGCTGAGATTATAACGTCGAACCGGTATGCGGGGATTTAAACCCTACCGTGCGATTTAAAATAAACGGCGCACAAGCGGCCACGTCGCTCTGATCGAACGCGGGCGGCGCTGCCGGCGGCGGGAAGCGGCGATCTCGCCGGAGATTTTTGGATCTTCGAGAATTCTTCCTAGAACTGTGATTTTATGGCATGGATCGGTGGAGGGGAGGTCGGGGATCTCACCTCGGGGGTTTTCTTGAGCTCGGAGGTCCTGGAAGGTTATCGGCGACGAGGTCCGAGGTGAATTCACGGCGAGGCTCGTCGGCGCTGTGTTTACACCGCAAGTCACCGAGTTTTCTGCACCTGCAAGGTTCCCCGCAGGCGGTGGATCAAGACCAGCGAGTTAGATCGGAATTTCCGAGCATAGATCGACCGGAATTAGCCGGAGAAGTCTCGGTTCTCACCGGAGGAAAATCGGCGGATCGCGTGGGAAAAACAGAACGAGGCCGGGGCTTTTATAAACGGGGAAAGGCGGCGGGGTGGTTTAGATCAAGTCCGCGTCGCCTACGAATGGAATTCGGCGGGGATGCACAGGAATCCGGGTCGGTTTTGATCCGGGGTGAGAGAATCCCGGCGCGGGCGCGAGGTACAAGAAGGGCTGGCAGGCACCGCCTATCAGTGGGAGGAAGCGGCGCGCGCGGCTGCGGGCTGTCGCGGCGCTGGTTGGGCCGGCTGGTGGGTTGCGGTCCACTGGCCGGTTTTTTTCTGTTTTCTCTTTTTGTTTTTCTATTTCTTTTCTGATTTGAGTTTAATTTGAATTCCAGTTTGAATTTGAATTTTTGCAAAACATGCAACACGTCCAAAAAATTTTAAATTCCCCTCTTAACATGATTTAGGGTCTTAACAAAATTTTGGGGTGTTACATGACCCGGTCGATAAAAAAGAATATAGAAGTATGATTGGATCACTTTTGTATCTCACGGCGTCAAGACCGGACATACAATTCAGCGTATGTCTTTGTGCACGTTTTCAAGCTTCTCCACGTGCTTCACATCGCCAAGCCATCAAAAGGATTCTAAGGTACCTACATGGAACTCAAGAATTTGGCATTTTTCTTCCTTCTTCCTCAACCGTTTCTTTGAAAGCTTTTTCGGATGCTGATTTTCGGGATTGTAGGATTGATAGGAAATGTACTTCGGGTGCTTATCATTTTCTTGGTAATTCACTTGTTGCTTGGTCCTCTAGAAAACAAAGTTCAGTTGCACAATCCACGGCCGAATCTGAATATGTAGCTGCGGCTACCGCTTGCTCACAAATTCTTTGGATTGTTTAAACACTTAAGGACTATGGGGTTGATTTAGATACTGTTCCACTGTTTTGTGATAACACTAGTGCAATTTGTATTGCTAAAAACCCCGTGAAACACTCTAGAACTAACCACATTGACATTAGGTATCACTTTCTTCGTGATAATGTTAAAAAAGGAAACATTGTGCTTCACCATGTCGATACCGAACAACAATTGGCTGATATTTTTACAAAACCTTTGGATTTCACTCGTTTTTGTTTCATTCGTAGTGAAATAGGGGTTATGCATCCTCATGGCTTAAATTGAGGGGGAGTTTTTGAAACTTTGAAAGACTATGTGTGAATCTGAAACTAAAATAATATGAGCATAGTATTTCATACATATATGACTTTGTGATTCCTTTTACAGGCTGAAAGTTCTTACTACATTACTCATGTTATACATTTTGTAGTTTTTGCCATGACTAGTAATTGGAATAATTACTTACACTAAATCTGGTCATGATCGAACTTTCTTGCTGTTTTGAACTTGTTGCGTGCTCACAAGTGCTTTTAATCATAAAAAATAATCAAGTGATCAGCTCACATGTTCAGTTTTCAAATAAAAATTCAGAAAAGATCAAGAGAATATGCATGCATCGCACTTCTTCTTTTAAGATTGCTTATCATTGCACTAAGATATGAACTTGGAAGGAATTGTGTATGACTAAAACCATGTCCTTAAGCTTCTGATTGTCAAATGACATAGGCTTGGCTTGGTTGGTTAGAATAAGGCTGATGCGGCATATAATCTCTTGCAAATATCATATGATCAACTTTGTGCCTTAAATGATTATGAATAATAAAAATGCAGCAACAAGTGTCATGTTTTCAGGTTTTGAAATAGTTGAGTAAGGGAGATCATGACTTGCTTAAACTGAAAAATACATTTGATCTCTAGCATGGCTTACACTACTTTATGTATCTCATTGATGTGATAGTGTAAGTAACCTGATAGTATGACTTGGATGAGCTTTGTTTTGTATGTATATGTTATAATATGCTCATAACATTTAAAAATTTCTCTTTTGAACCTTGCTGAATACATTGTCAAAGGGGGAGAAATATGTATAAGGAGAGATTTTTTTACACTTTGCATATGTTATACACTTTCTTCCTTCTCTGATTTTAAAAAATGAGGAGAAATTAATAAAGGAGGAGAAATGAGTTTTCAAAGCTTTTCAAAACTTTTCATAAGCCAATGTTCGGATTTTAATTGGTGTTGCCAATGCATTCATCAAAGGGGAGATTGTGAGACCTATGTGTGCTGAATACATTGGCAATTAGGATAAAAGTTAGCATTAACATTCAATGTTTTGAATATTGCCAAAACATTCTTCTGTGGCAAGGTCCGACAAGTTCTTTGTTAGGTCCGCCAAGTGTTGGCAAGGTCCGACGCAAGGTCCGGAGAGCTCCTGCAAGGTCCGGAGAGCTTCTGTGAGGTCCGGAGCTTGTTTTTAGGGAGCTCCCGTGAAGTTCAACTCGTAGAACTGCAGCGTCTTGTTTTTGCTTTCAACTCTCAATGTTTCAAACTTTCTTTATGGGAAGGTTTGCTTAGTATTAATTTGCTAAGTTTTTGGTGTGTTTTGGTGGTTATGACTGTTATCATTTGATATGGTTTGTAACATGCTTATGTGACGTGCTCATGTAAGGTGTTGTGGTTTTCGAACTAACGTGAGTCAAGTCGAGGACTTGTGCTCGGAAGAATTGGTTGTTTATTCATGTGCAGGTGTTGCTTGAGTTCAAAACATGGCTGGTGACGGGATCCTTGGACTAGTCTCAGGGAGGAGATGAGGTTCCAACAACCAAGTTTGGGAGGAGCTGTGGTTGAGTTGATCGGGATGTCGCGCAGCATGTTTGGATCAAGGGCAGTGCATATGAAGGTTGCGTGTTCGTCGTTGGAAGGTATTTGCACGTGTGCAAGGAGTGCATGGACGTGGCAACATTGTTCCAAGGCGTGATGAAGAGAAGTGGACGTAAAGAATTGGTCGGAAAGGTCCAACCGGCTGGATTGCGTACTCAGGCTGAGGCTGAGTCGGATATGGCTCAAATATGGAAGATTTGAGTTGGTTATGATAGGATTTCGTGCTAGGCACGAAGTTGAGTTGTTTTAGAAATGTTTAGAACGTTCCTAAGGTGTTTGGAAGTCTCACGATTGCTTCTATCTGCGAATAGGAGAGTCCTGAGCAGTTATGGTAAGTTAGGATACGAGTCCAATTAGGAGTAGGAGTCCTAGATTGGATTGTTTAGCCTGAGGGCTGGCTATAAAATCAAGGGAGGCCAGAGCTCTCGTGGGTAGAGAACTTTGGGCTGTTCCTCTTGTGTTTCTATTGAATAAAGTTCATAGTTTTGAGGAGCTTTTGTGCCTTGTTCGTCCGACTTGTTTTTCGTCAAGTCTTTCTCGCCGAGTTTCTGGACAGACCGATGTTGCTTCAGTATTTCGTTCATAACTCGAGTTTTACAGATCCGATTGACGTGATTCTTTTTGGGTTGTCTTCACAACTCAATTATCTATCATATGTGAAATTTTCACGAGCTTCGGATCTGTAGTTTTTGAGATACACGAGTTTCTTTGCAGCGTTGCAGATCTGTTTTATATCGGGTAGAACAGATTGATCTTCGTTTAATGTTTTGATCGTATCTCAAGTTTTACTTCGTGTTTTCAAGTGATTCTTGTTGCATTAGATCCGTGACTTGATTCTCTACCTCTCTACTTGATTTGTCACGGTTGAACACGTTTGAAAACATCTGCACACATGGTTTCTTTAACCGATTGATTTTTTGCTGAGGGGTTTTTGTTGTTTCCGCTGCGAAAAGTTTTAATCTACCATTCACCCCCTCTGGTAGCTTTTCACGTGCTCTTCGATCCTACACTATGCATTTGGGTTTCCAAACAAGACTCTAATGCAAAGAATAATAGTATTCAAAGATGTGCTCAAAACAATAAACATTTATAAAAAGGTTAATGCAAACCGGAGCTTGCCTTGCTGCTCTTGGTCGTAGGCTAGCTTCTCCTCCGTAGTAACAAAGTGTAGGACTTCGGGTTCCTCCTCGACCTTAGCGACTACATGATAGAAGGAATACATGTATCAATTTAAATGCATTTGTATTAAGTTTGAAGTTGTGAAGTCTATAACCCTTGCTAGACAGACCCAATTACTGTGAAACTTTTACTGGGGCTTGGTTACAACCTAAATAGAGATTTGGTCAAGTTTTAGTTTCAGCAAAGCTCATTTGAGCCCTCCACAATTAATCATGTACTTGACCTTAATTGAAGGCTTTTAGGGTGTTCTAAGGATTTTCATCAAACAAACCATGACTTTCTGAACACTAGATTTTCAGAGAGTTCTAATGGAGTTGGTCTCACTTAATTTGAAGGTTCCTAACTAAAGATATGAGCTAAACAATTTCAGAGAAAATCCTGAAAATGTTTCTGAACATTTTCTATTTTCTCTGGACAATTTCACTAATCACACCATTAGGTGGATCAAATGAGCTCAAATAGATCTGAAATTTTTATAGTAGTTCAGGGATATTTTTGTGAACATCCCAGCAAAATTTCAGGATTTTCCTCCAAAGGATTCTCCAGTTAAAATTCCTAATAGTTTAAATTTTGAGGAATTAATTCTGGAGAAATAAGGGTTTTCATGAAGTGAAACTTGATTTGCTGGAAAGTGCTCAGAGATATGAATCCAGAAAAATTTGGTTCACTCGATTTGGAGCTTCCTAGCCAAAGTTATGAGGATTTGAAGTTTGAATGGAATCTGAAAATCGGGAGAAAAGTTTAAACTTGCGGGGGCCCGCGGGGACACGTGTCGAGCGCGGAGGTGTCCGGCACACCGGTGCTCACAGGGTATTTGCACGCCAGCATACCAGATCCCGGCCGCAGCCCGATCCCGATTTAAAATACCTCCCGCTGACAGCTGGGGTCCACTCCCTTCTTCAACCTCTCGCCGCCCGCGCTCCGCCGCCGAGGGACCTCGCCGGCAGCTTCTGTAAAGCTCCAAACTTCACGATCTTGGCCGCCCCTGCCTACTTTCACTTGGTGAACAGGATTCTGGGGTCAGCTCGTCATGACAACGGCCGATACATGGTCGGCGACGAGCCGCAGCCTCAGGAGAACTTCGGTTGCGTTGTCCACCCTCCCTAGCACCTCCCAGATCAAGCTAAGGGTCGTCGAGCATCAGTGGACCATAGGAAAGGTCGACATGAGCTCTACGGAGCTCGGGAAGGGCTGTGTTGGGCTGTCACCGTGCGACCTAGGCCGGAAATCGGGATTTCTACTAAAACTCGAAGAACAGCGGTCTCCCTCCATGGTTCTTCGTGGTTCCTGCTCCTATGGACCCGCACGGGCTACCAGAAGTGATCCCCTCAATGAGAGGATGAGTGATGTAGTGTGGATTACGAATTTCTCGTATCGGTACCGACCTCACTTTTGCACACTATGAAATTCCGGCCGGAGCAGTGCTTGTCACGCCGCCGGAGCTTGCGGGAAAGAAAGAGGGGTTGAAGACGAACCTCTTTTCTGTTCACAGCTCCGTGAACGGTGGGCTGTGGTGGCCGGAAGGACGGTTCCCGCAGCTGCGGCTCGAGCTGAACCGGCAGAGACAAGATCGCTGCGGTGGAGCTCGGGGAAGACCGCGCAGGGTCTGGAACCAATGCAAAGGTTTCGAAGATGGCTTGGCGCACCCGGTGCTGATCTCAGACCGCCGAGAGGGTCACTGGATCGGCCGGGCGATGAGGGACCAAAAATTCAATCGGGCGGCGAGGAGTTTCAGTCTGTTGGGCGAGAGCGCGTCGGGGTAGGGATGGGGAGCACCGGCGGCTGCTCGGACGCCTAGATAAGGGTCCCGGGAGTCGGTTCAGCGACCGCGGGCGGCAAGCAGGTGGTGGCGCGGCGGCCTCCCCTCGGTGGCGCTCTCGGGAGAAGCTCGGGGACCCGAGTACTGAAAGTCCACTCGGTTGATCTCCTTCAGTGGCTGACATGTGGGTCCCACTTCCAATTTTAACCTCTGGAATTTACTTCTAATCACTGTTGTAAACAGTGAGTCCCAAAATACCCATGGTGATTCAAATTATTCACCCATGAGCCATTTGAATTGGTTAGAATACAAATGGGGTTTGGTTTGAATGAATTTCAGCACAAGTTCAGTTTGAAATTCAAATAAAGTTTGAATTTGCCCCACTTAGCTCATGTCAAGATGAACTCCAAATGGAGTGAAAATTGGTGTGTGAGCTCACAAAAATGTGCTGAATAAGAATATGCCTCCCACTTTTAAATTCATGGGATAAAAACAGTTTGAATTTGAATATGGTTTCAAACTGCCCTCTTTCTAGCTATACCCAAAATGACCTCAAAAAGGTTTTGAATTTGGGTGAAACTAGGCATGGATATCCTTAGCAATGTGTAGGAGTTTTCATATGTCCAGCCCACCTATATCACTTGTGGGAAATACCACTTTTGCAATATGTGAGTTTGTTCTCTAATGAGCATGTTGATGGTGGTTACTTGCTCTTCATTTGTGTTCATTATCTTTCCTCAAATGAGGTTTGTGTGTATGGTGATGAACACTTCAACTATGTGTCACAAACTGAGGCCCTTACATTCCTCCCCCCTTAAAAGAATCTCGTCGCGAGATTATAAGGTGAAAATGAGAGAGAGGACGGTGGAAATTACCGGATATGCGACGTGAAAAAGTCAGGGTAGTTAGCGCGAAGAAATCCTTGGTTCTCCCATGTCGCTTCGTCCACGGAGTGATTACTCCATAGAACCTTGTAGAACCACAACGTGCGGTTGCATGTGGTTCGGGCCTTTTCATCAATAATCTGCACCGGTTCCTCCCGATAGGTGAGATCCGGTTGCAGTTCTTCAATATCTTCCAGCTGAACGGCAGTTGATAGCTTAAGACACTTCCTCAGCTGGGCAATGTGAAAGACGTCGTGCACACCGGAAAGTGCTTCTGGTAATTGTAGCCGGTATGCCACTGATCGACATCTTTCGGTAATCTGAAATGGACCGATGAATTGGGCTGCCAACTTTCCTCTCACCCCAAATCTGTTTACGCCCTTCATTGGAGATACCCGTAGATATACGTGATTTCCAACTTCAAATTGTAATGGGCGCCTTCTCCGGTCCGCATACTGTTTCTGACAGGATTGAGCGGCTTTTAGGTTCGCCTGAATCAGTCGAACCCTTTCTTCCGCGTTGTTGACGAGGTCAATCCCGAAGGTAACCCTTTCGCCAGACTCACACCAGTTCAATGGTGTGCGGCACTTCCTACCGTATAACGCCTCATAAGGTGCCATCTTGATGCTGGCTTGGTACCCATTATTGTACGAGAACTCGGCTAACGGCAAGTGATCATCCCAATTCTTGCCGTGGTTGATAGCGCAAGCCCGCAGCATGTCTTCTAGGATCTGATTTACCTGCCCATTTTGTCCATCCGTCTGTGGGTGGTATGCTGAACTACGGATCAGCTTCGTCCCCAAGGCAGCGTGTAGCTGCTCTCAAGAACGGGACACAAATAAAGTGCCCCGATCCGATATGATGGTACGGGGTACGCCATACAAGCATAGGATGCGTGAGATGTACAGTTCAGCGTACTTCTTGGCGTTGTAGTTGGTGTTGACCGGGATGAAATGGGCAACTTTGGTGAGCCGATCGACGATGACCCACACAGAATCATGTTTTTGCAAGGTGGTGGGTAAACCGACGATGAAGTCCATGCTCACATCCTCCCATTTCCAGGCAGGAATGCCCAGTGGTTGCAGCAGTCCCGGTTTCCGCATATGGTCTGCCTTCACCCTTCGACATGTATCACACTCGGACACATATTTTGCAATCTCACTCTTCATCCGTGTCCACCAAAACTTGCTTCTGAGTTCTTGATACATCTTGTTGCTGCCGGGGTGAATAGAAAATTTTGATAAGTGAGCCTCATCAAAAATTTTCTTCCGTAATTCCGGGTTACGGGGTACGACGATCCTGTCCTTGAACCATAGGATGCCGTCTCCGTCCTTCCGGAAACATTTCAACTCCCCACTGTCTACACGTCTCCGCAAATGCGACATGCCCTTGTCATGTTTCTGAGCTGTCGCTATCTCTTCACGGATGGTGGGGATGAAAGCTAGGTTGTAGAGAGCTCCGTGTGGAATCACGTGTAGTGGTGGTTCGCTCTCTTCCAACGGTGTGATGGTTAGATTGTTGACGTGTGACTTGCGGCTCAGCGCATCTGCCACCATGTTTGCCTTGCCCGGATGATAATGGATCTCTATTTCGTAATCCTTTATCAGTTCTAACCATCTTCGTTGCCTCATGTTCAGCTCCTTCTGAGTGAATATGTACTTGAGGCTTTTGTGGTCGGTATATAGATGTACGAGGTTACCGAGTAGGTAGTGCCTCCAATATCTTTAGTGCAAGTTCCACGGCAGCGAGCTCCAAGTCGTGTGTTGGATAATTCTGCTCATGGTTTCTAAGCTGCCATGATCCATACGCGACCACTCTTCGGTCTTGCATCAGCACACATCTGAGCCCAATGCCGGATGCATCGCAGTACACATCGAATGGTTTTGTTGTGTCTGGCTGCGCCAAAACCGGTGCTGATGTTAGGTGCTTGACTAAAGCCTTGAATGCTGCTTCACATGCTGGACTCCAAACATATTTGGTAGCCTTCTTCAGCAGCTCTGTCATTGGCTTGGCAATCTTCGAGAAGTTCGGAATGAACCTCCGATAATATCCCACGAGTCCGAGGAAACTCCGTACCTCGTGAACAGTTCTCGGGGATTTCCAATTCAGCACTTGAGTGATCTTGCTCGGGTTTACAGCGATACACTCCGCTGAGATGATATGCCCGAGAAAAGGCACTTGCGATATCCCGCAGCCGTTGCAAGACTATACGCAGATGCTTCTTGTGATCTTCCTCCGACTTGGAATATACCAGTATGTCGTCGATGAAGACCATGACAAACTTGTCCAGCTCCGGCATGAATACCAATAAGTTCATCAAGTACATGAAGTGAGCTGGAGCATTGGTAAGGCCGAAGGACATGACCAGGTACTCATAAAGTCCGTACCTTGTCTAGAAAGCTGTTTTTGGAATGTCCTCAGCCCTTATCTTAATCTGATGGTACCCGGATCATAAATCCATCTTGGAAAAGATCTTTGCTTCGACCAACTGATCAAACAACATGTCGATCCGTGGCAATGGGTACTTGTTCTTGATGGTTACGGCATTTAATGGATGATAGTCCACGCAAAGCCGTAACGTCTCATCCTTCTTCTTGACAAATAATGTCGAACAGACCCATGGCGAGGAGCTCGGCCTAATAAAACCCTTCTCCAGAAGGTCCGTGAGCTGAGTCTTCAGTTCAGCCAACTCCTTGGGCGCCATCTTGTACGGCCTTCGGGATATTGGCATAGTTCCCGGTGCAAGTTCAATCTTGAACTCCACCTCTCTATCGGGCGACATCCCCGGTAAATCTTCCAGGAACACGTCAGGGAACTCTCGGACTACTGGAATATCTTCCAATCTGATGGTTGTGGCATGATAATAAGTTTTATTTCTGGACTGTCCAGAAATAATGAGTGCGACTCGTGCACTTCTGAGTTCAAGTGCACCACTCGGAGGACGGTGTCTAAAACAGCGACGTGGCGGGTTAACCACAACATCCCTAAGATGACATCGACCTTTTGTCCCTCTAAAATTATGAGAGACGTAGGGTAAACTCTACCCTCTAAGCACAATGGTGCTTTTGGGACCATCATGCTTGCTGAAATTTTCCCACCCGGTGAACAGATCACATAAGGACTAACGGTGGGTAGTATTTGCAAGCTATACTTATCAATGAAAGCTTGGCTAATGAAGCTATGCGTGGCGCCTGAATCAAATAATACTCTAGCGGGATGCTGGTGGAGTTGGAACATACCCGCAAGGATTGGCTCGCCCTCCAGCACGCCCTCTATGGCAAGCTGGTGGACAGTGCCGGGCCTAGGGTTTGCCCGCCGCGCATTAGTAGGGTTCCGGGGTTGATTCCTCCCCGGAAACTGTGGTGCCACTCCGCCGCCTTGCCTCTCCGGGCAACTGCTCGCGAAGTGTCCTGGACGACCACACTTGTAACATGTGGCCGCTGCTGGTGTAGTGCTTGGGGGACGAATGCCCGGCATGCGTTGCTGAGGTGCATACGCACGCGGCATCGCCCGCTGCTGCTGTTGTTGTTGTGGTGGTACTGGCAGTGCCGGCCTGAATGCCGGTGAAGAGTACGGCCGACTGCGGAACGGCATCGACCGCTGTGGTGGCTGCCAGCGTGGACCTGATGGTGGGCGATTCACCATCCGAGACTTCTGAGAAGGACCGCCTCCTTCTCCGGTGCTCTGCGGCGCGCTTCGCTTCCTCTCCGCCGCCGCTAACTCCTTGCCGGAGTCCTCCTGAACAATCGCAGCATCAATGATGTCGTTGAGGCTGCCGCGATTGAACATCACCAACTTGTACTTCAGGAGCGGGTTAAGCCCCTGGTAAAAGTGGTCCCGCCGCTTCTCGTCAGTATCTGCATGATACGACGCGTAGAGCGCGAGATCGTTGAACGCCCTGGAGTATTCCAGCGTGTTCCGGCTCCCTTGCTGCAGGTGTAAGAACTCCTGCGTCTTTATTTTCATCAGACCTGGCGGTATATGATAGGCCCTGAAGGCCGTCCGGAACTCCGTCCAGGTCATCACTTGGTCGGTGGGCTGTGAAGCACAGAAGTTGGCCCACCACGCGCTCGCAGATCCTTGGAGCTGCTGGACCGTGAACTGAGTCTTGCACTGCTCGCTTATCTGGAGCAGCCCGAACTTCATCTCTATGGCGCGGAGCCAGTTGTCCGCGTCAAGAGGTTCATCCGCCCTTGAGAATACCGGGGGATGAGTCGCCAGGAAGTCGGAGTAGGAGCTCTGTTGGCGCTCCTCACGGTCTTGACGTCTCTCTGGGCGAGACGTATTGGCGATAAGCGTTTGCAGCAATGTAACACCCCCAAATTTTGATTTAAAACCCTAAATCATGTTAAGAGGGGAATTTAAAAATTTTTGGACGTGTTGCATGTTTTGCAAAAAATCAAATTCAAACTGGAATTCAAATTAAACTCAAATCAGAAAAGAAATAGAAAAAGAAAAAGAGAAAACAGAAAAAAACCGGCCAGTGGGCCGAAACCCACCAGCCGGCCCAACCAGCGCCCGAGCCAGGCCGCGGCCGCATGCGCCGCTTCCTTCCGCTGACAGGCGGGACCCACCAGATCGTCTTCCACCTCGCGCCCGCGCCGGACTCTCTCTCACCCGAATCCAAACCGATCGGAATTGCTGCGGATCACAGCCGAATTTCGCTCGGGGGTGAAGCAAACACGATCTAAACCACCCCGCCGCCCTCCCCCGTCTATAAAAACTCCGGCCTCGTTCTATTTTTCCCACGCGATCGGCTGTTTTTACTCCGGTGAGAACCGAGACTTCTTCGGCGAATTTGACACGACCCCACTGGTCCTGTCGAGCCAGGATCACGCTGAGGGGTGCTGCGTTGCACAACACCGTATAACACACGTCAAAGGTACAAAGCGGAAGCGGAAGCTTTATTACATAAACAGGTTTATTAACATGTTTACATCAAAATAAGTTTAGTCCACACTCGCGGGCGTAGACTAAGCATCAAGTGCACGTTCAGCCCTCGAACGTGTCCTTGCTAGCACACTCGCACACTAACTCTGCGGCGTGCACGACTCCCACTCGACGGGGTTCCCCTCCTGGGGTTCCGTCTCCTCTTCGGGAGTCCCTTCCTCATAGAACCCTGCAAAAGCTTCAAACACAAGCAGTGAGCACGAAGGCTCAGCAAGTCTGACCCGTCTCACCTAAACATGAAACTTCTACATGAGGGTGATGGGTTGCATGAGGTAAAAATCATTTGCAAGGACTCGCCTAATTAGTAGAACCTTACTTTCAAGTTTTAGCAGCAGGTTGTGGAGAACTTTACGCTAAGGCACATGAGAGAGCCGCAATCAAACAAGAAACGCATTTCTCTCATGTACTTTGCCCAAAGTTGAAAAGAACTTTAGTTAGCACTAAGCTACAACATATCATTAACAATCAATATCCAACTTTCAATCAGCAACATTTTAACATGTAACTAGCCTGTTCTTTCTACGTCACGGTACAGTGAACAAGTGGTACTCACTGACCGCGAGGGACGGCGATTATAATCGATTTACACCTGCAGGGTTACCCGAACAACCCGTCACGTACGCCCGTACTCGATGTTGCCTACAACAACCATCACGGACGCCGTACGCGACTACCTTTCACCCGTTAGCCAAATATTGAACCGGTCCCATCGTCCCGAGCAAGAGGTCCCTGCACGCGCATCTCTGTGCCGCCAGCTGATTTACACCTCGAGCTCTCAACCTACCCTCTGAACGACGGGCAATGCCTCAATACCCCGCTACCCGAGTTACATCAGTTTCCCGGTTCCCATATAGCCGGTAGGTCTTCGGTACTGTTCTAGCTTGTTCAACAGGCCCGCACACGGCTCGGTCCTCAATCGACACAAGCGGAGCTACAGCACACAGGCCCCAAAGTCCTGCTGCCCTTACTCTCCGCTCGGTCTCATTTTCTTGCCATGTGTATCATGTGCTATCTCTACCCGAGCAATGTGCCTCTAGCCTATTCTCGCGAGTAGTTCCAACTACTCGACTTGTACCGAATCCTACTCTATCCTAGCAATGCAGTGGCTAACGGGGTTTGCAATCCTAAACCCCAACCCATGGTTTTCTTGGCTATGCAGTGGGGTTTCCAAACAAGACTCTGATGCACAACATAAAGAAAACAAGTATGTGCTCAAAACAATAAAAATTTATAAAATGGTTAATGCAAACCGGGGCTTGCCTTGCTGCTCTTGGTCGTAGGCTAGCTGTTCCTCCGGAGTAACGAAGTCTAGGACTTCGGGTTCCTCCTCGACCTTAGCGACTACATGATAAGAACAATATATGTATTAATTAAATGCTTTTGTATTAACTTTGAAGTTGTGAAGTCTATAACCTTTACTAGATAGACCTAATGACTGTGAAACTTTTACTGTGGCTTGGTTACAACCTAAACAGAGACTTGGTCAAGTTTTAGTTGCAGCAAAGCTCATTTGAGCCCTCCACAAATAATTATGTCCTTGACCTTAATTAAAGGCTTTTAGGGTGTTCTAGGTATTTTCATGAAACAAACTATGACTTTCTGAAAACTAGATTTTCAGAGGGTTCTAATGGAATTGGTCTCACTTAATTTGGAAGTCTCTAACTAAAGATATGAGCTAAACAATTTCAGAGAAAATTCTGAAAATGTTTCTGAACATTTTCTATTTTCTCTGGAACAGTTTTACTAATCACACCATTAGGTGGACTAAATGAGCTCAAATGGATCTGCAATTTTTATGGTAGTTCAAGGATATTTTGGTGAACATCTCAGCAAAATTTCAGGATTTTCCTCCAAATGATTCTCCAGTTAAAATTCCTAACAGTTTAAACTTTAAGGAATTAATTCTGGAGAATTAAGGAATTTCATGAAGTGACACTTGATTTTCTGGAAAGTACTCAAAGAGCTGAATCCAGCAAAATTTGGTTCACTCAATTTGGAGCTTTCTAGCCAAAGTTATAAGGATTTGAAGTTTGAAGGAAATCTGAAAATCGGGGAAAAGTTTAAACTTGCGCGTGGGCCCAGGGGACACGCGTCGCACGCCGAAGCGACAACACACCGCGGCCCACAAGGCTTTTGCGCGCCAGCACACCTGATCCCGGCCGCAGCCGGATCCCGATTCAAAATATCGGCCGCTGACAGCTGGGGTCCACCCCCGTCTTCAACCTCGCGACACCCGCGCTCCGCCGCCGAGGGACCTCGCCGGAGAGCTCGCCGCCGGCTGCTGTACAGCTTCAAACTTCTTGATTCTGGCCGCCCCTGCCTACTTTTACTTGGGGAACATGATCCGAGGGTCAGCTGCTCATGACAACGGCCGGAGCATGGTCGGCGACGAGCCGCCATATCGGAACGACTTCGGCCATGTCGGCTGATGCTCCTAGTGCCTCAGCTACTTGGGAAACCGGTCGGGGAGCATCAGTGGACCTCAGAGAAGGTCGACATGAACTCGGGGCAGCTCGGGGAAGGCCCGAAATAGGTCCTCACCGTGCGCCCGATACCCCCCGTGCGTTCCGCCATTAGTAGACCTTGAATTACGCCGGGCACAGAAGTTCTCCGGCCCAGAGTTGTGAAGGCAACTTGTGCGTCACCGTGTCTAGTTCGTGTGGGAGTGGCCTGAGGCCCTCTAATCCTTTCTAGAGCATGAATTAAACAGAATCGTACCCGAGGGTCGTTCTGCACACAGAAAGGGGAAAAGTGGAAATTCGCCGCCGGTGAGCAACCACTCGAGCTGTGGCTCGGGGATGAGCAGCACCGATCACTTGCGCGTCCAAGGGTGCCTTGGCTCGGGTGTGACAACGCCCAGGTTGGGCTGTCCATGAGAGCCCGAGGTGCGGCGGTTTCCAGTTCCGAGTTTGATCTTTCGGCACAGCCGATATCACTCGGTTTCAATCGATTTCTATCAATGGGAAGGATGGAGGATGGTTGCTAGTACCTTGCTGGGACCTTGGAATGGAAAGAGGGAGCTGCGATCGGCTTGATCAAGCAGGAACTCGAGCGGCGGCGATGGCAGTGGGAAAAGCAGTCGCGCACGTCGGTAGCTCGGGGAAATGGTGACTGAGGCACGCCGGGGAGGGAATAAATAGCTCGGCCGGCTGGCCTCCGGCTTGGGGCACGCAGCAGGAGCTGGCGCCGGCCGGCCCCTTCGGTGGCGCGCGCGCACAACAGCCGGGAACCGACTGAACTGTGGTTCAGTCGGTTTGCTTTGAGGCTGAGGCTGACATGTGGGTCCCACTCCTCTTTTAACCTCTGAAATTTATTCCTAACAGCTGTGGTAAACAGTGAACCCTATTCTACCCTTGGCAACTCAAATTATTCACCCAAGAGCCATTTGAATTGATCAAAGTTCAAATGAGGTTTGGTTTGAATGAATTTCAGCACAAGTGCAGTTTGAAATTCAAATAAAGTTTGAATTTCTCCCCCTTAGCTCATGTCAAGATCAACTCCAAATGGAGTGAAAATTGGTGTGTGAGCTCACAAAAATGTGCTGAGCAAGAATATGCCTTCCACTTTTAAATTCAGTGGGTGAAAACAGTTTGAATTTGAATATGTTTTCAAACTGCCCCTTTCCTATCTACACCCAAGATGACCTCAAAAATGTTTTGAATTTGGGTGAAACTTGGCATGGACATCCTTAGCAAAGTGTAGGAGTTTTCATATGTCCAGCCCATCTATATCACATGTGGGAAGTACCACTTTTGCAATGTGTGAGTTTGTTCCCTAATGAGCATGTTGATAATTGTTACTTGCTCTTTATTTGTGTTCATCATTTTTCCTCAAATGAGGTGTGTGGTGTGGTGATGAACACTGCAAATGAGTGTCAAAAACTGAGGCCCTTACATTCCTCCCCCCTTAAAAGAATCTCGTCCCGAGATTATAAGGTGAAAATGAGAGAGAGGACGGTGGAAAAATTACCGGATATGCGACGTGAGAAAGTCGGGGTAGTTAGTGCGAAGGAATTCTTCGCTCTCCCATGTCGCTTCATCCATGGAGTGATTACTCCACAGAACCTTGTAGAACCACAACGTACGGTTGCGTGTGGTTCGGGCCTTTTCATCAATAATCTGCACCGGTTCCTCCCGATAGGTGAGATCCGGTTGCAGTTCTTCAATGTCTTCCAGCTGAACGGTAGTTGATAGCTTGAGACACTTCCTCAGCTGGGAAATGTGAAAGACGTCGTGCACACCGGAAAGTGCTTCTGGTAATCTTAGCCGGTATGCCACCGATCCACATCTTTCGGTAATCTGGAATGGACCGATGAATCGGGGTGCTAACTTTCCTCTCACCCCAAATCTGTTTACGCCCTTCATTGGAGACACTCGTAGGTATACGTGATCTCCAACTTCGAATTGTAATGGGCGCCTTCTCCGGTCCGCATACTGTTTCTGTCGGGATTGAGCGGCTTTTAGGTTCGCTTGAATTAATCGAACCTTTTCTTCCGCGTTGTTGACAAGATCAATCCCGAAGGTAACCCTCTCGCCAGATTCACACCAGTTCAGTGGTGTGCGGCATCTCCTGCCGTATAGCGCCTCGTAGGGCGCCATCTTGATGCTGGCTTGGTACCCATTGTTGTACGAGAACTCGGCTAATGGCAAGTGATCATCCCAATTCTTGCCGTGGTCGATAGCGCAAGCTCGTAGCATGTCTTCTAGGATTTGATTTACCCGCTCCGTTTGCCCATCCGTCTGCGGGTGGTAGGCTGAACTACGGATCAGCTTCGTCCCCAAGGCAGCGTGGAGCTGCTCCCAAAAACGGGACACAAATAAAGTGCCCCGGTCCGATACGATAGTACGGGGTACGCCGTATAAGCATAGGATCCGTGAGATGTACAGTTCAGCGTACTTCTTGGCGTTGTAGTTGGTGTTGACCGGGATGAAATGGGCAACTTTGGTGAGCCGATCGACGATCACCCACACAGAATCATGTTTCTGTAAGGTGGTGGGTAAACCGACGACGAAATCCATGCTCACGTCCTCCCACTTCCAGGCAGGAATGCCCAGTGGTTGCAGCAGTCCCGGTTTCCGCATGTGGTCTGCCTTCACCCGTCGACATGTATCACACTCGGACACGTATTTTGCAGTCTCTCGCTTCATCCGTGTCCACCAAAACTTGCTTCTGAGTTCTTGATACATCTTGTTGCTGCCGGGGTGAATAGAAAACTTTGATAAGTGAGCCTCATCAAAGATTTTCTTCCGTAACTCCGGGTTTCGGGGTACGACGATCCGGTCCTTGAACCATAGGACGCCGTCTCCGTCCTTCCGGAAACATTTCAACTCCCCACTGTCTACACGTCTCCGCAAATGTGACATGCCCTTGTCATTCTTCTGGGCTGCCGCTATCTCTTCACGGATGGTGGGGATCAAAGCTAGGTTGTAGAGAGCTCCATGTGGAATCACATGTAGTGGTGGTTCGCTCTCTTCCAACGGTGTGATGGTCAGATTATTGACGTGTGACTTGCGGCTTAGCGCGTCTGCCACAACGTTTGCCTTGCCCGGATGATAATGGATCTCTATCTCGTAATCCTTTATCAGTTCCAACCATCTTCGTTGCCTCATGTTCAGCTCCTTCTGAGTGAAGATGTACTTGAGGCTTTTGTGGTCGGTATATAAATGTACGAGGTTACCGAGTAGGTAGTGCCTCCACATTTTCAGTGCAAGTACCACGGCAGCGAGCTCCAAGTCATGAGTTGGATAATTTTGCTCATGATTCCTAAGCTGCCGTGACCCATACGCGACCACCCTTCGGTTTTGCATCAGCACACATCCGAGCCCAATGCCGGATGCATCGCAGTACACATCGAACGGTTTTGTTGTGTCTGGCTGCGCCAAAACCGGTGCTGATGTTAGGTGCTTGACTAAAGCCTTGAATGCTGCTTCACATGCTGGACTCCAAACATATTTGGTAGCTTTCTTCAGCAGCTCTGTCATTGGCCTGGCAATCTTCGAGAAGTTCGGAATGAACCTCCGATAATATCCCGCGAGTCCGAGGAAACTCCGTACCTCATGAACAGTTCTCGGGGATTTCCAATTCAGCACTTGCGTGATCTTGCTCGGGTCCACAGCGATACCCTCCGCTGAGATGATATGTCCGAGGAAAGGCACTTGCGATATCCAAAACTCGCATTTGCTGAACTTTGCGTATAACTTGTGATCCCGCAGCCGTTGCAAGACTATACGCAGATGTTTCTTGTGATCTTCCTCCGACTTGGAGTATACCAGGATGTCGTCGATGAAGACCACGACAAACTTGTCCAGCTCCGGCATGAACACCGAGTTCATTAAATACATGAAGTGAGCTGGAGCATTGGTGAGGCCAAAGGACATGACCAGGTACTCATAAAGTCCGTACCTTGTCGAAAAAGCTGTCTTTGGAATGTCCTCAGCCCTGATCTTAATCTGATGGTACCCGGATCTTAAATCCCTCTTGGAAAAGACCTTTGCTTCGACCAACTGATCAAACAACATGTCGATCCGTGGCAACGGGTACTTGTTCTTGATGGTTACGGCATTTAATGGACGGTAGTCCACGCAAAGCCGCAACGTTTCATCCTTCTTTTTGACAAATAATGCCGAACAGCCCCATGGCGAGGAGCTCGGCCTAATAAAACCCTTCTCCAGAAGGTCCGTGAGCTGAGTCTTCAGTTCCGCCAACTCCTTGGGCGCCATCTTGTACGGCCTTCGGGATATTGGCATGGTTCCCGGTGCAAGTTCAATCTTGAACTCCACCTCTCTATCGGGTGGCACCCCCGGCAAATCATCCGGGAATACATCAGGGAATTCTCGGACCACTGGAATGTCTTCCAATCTGATGGTTGTGGCTTGATAGACACTTGGAAGTTTTATTTCTGGACTGTCCAGAAATAATGAGTGAGAACCGTGCACTTCTGAGTTTAAGTGCACGACTCGGAGGACGGTGTCTAAAACAGCGCCGTGGCGGGTTAACCACGACATCCCTAGGATGACATCGACCTTCTGTCCCTCTAAGATAATGAGAGACGTGGGGTACACTCTACCCGCTAAGCATAATGGTGCTTTGGAGACCATTACGCTTGCTGAAATCTTCCCACCCGGTGAACAAATTAAATATGGACTATCGGTGGGTAGTATTGGCAAGCTGTGTTTAGCAATGAAAGCTTGGCTAATAAAATTATGCGTGGCGCCTGAATCAAATAGTACTATAGCGGGATGCTGGTGGAGTTGGAACATACCCGCAAGGATTGGCTCGCCCTCCGGCACGTCCTCAATGGCAAGCTGGTGGACAGTGCCGGGCCTAGGGTTTGCCCGCCGCGCATTAGTAGGGTTCCGGGGTTGATTCCTCCCCGGAAACTGTGGTACCACTCCGCCGCCTTGCCTCTCCGGGCAACTGCTCGCGAAGTGTCCTGGACGACCACACTTGTAACATGTGGCCGCTGCTGGTGGAGTACTCGGGGGACGAAAGCCCGGCATGCGTTGCGGAGGTGCAAACGCACGCGGCATCGCCCGCTGCTGCTGTTGTTGTTGCGGTGGTGCTGGCAGTACCGGCCGGAATGCCGGTGAAGAGTACGGCCGACCGCGGAACGGCATCGACCGCTGTGGTGGTTGCCAGCGCGGACCTGATGGTGGGCGATTCACCATCCGAAACTTCTGAGAAGGACCGCCTCCTTCTCCGCTGCTCTGCGGCGCGCTTCGCTTTCGCTCTGCCGCCGCCAACTCCTTGCCGGAGTCTTCCTGAACAATCGCAACATCAATTATGTCGTTGAGGCTGCCGCGATTGAACATCGCCAGCTTGTCCTTCAGGAGCGGGTTAAGCCCCTGGTAAAAGTGGTCCCGCCGCTTCTCGTCCGTATCTGCGTGATACGACGCGTAGAGTGCGAGATCGTTGAACGCTCTGGAGTACTCCAGCGCGTTCCGGCTCCCTTGTTGCAGGTGTAGGAATTCCTGCGTCTTCCTCTCACCGTGACGGTGAATGGCACCCAACCGGGTGGCGTAGGCCCTGCAGGAACCTCGACATGGATCGTCCACGTCTTGTTCCCCTCTTCGCCTTCTTCCTTGGCGAAGTATTGCGGCATCTGGTTGTACCCGAAATATTGGAGCATTAGCCACAATGCTCCCGGGTAGCCGCTACGGTCAGAGCAGTGGGAAACTACCCACCCGTTCTCCAACCGTTTATCTGCTGCCATCTGTAAAAATATATTTGAGAAATGTCAAATATTTATTTACACAGTAGACCATTGAGTTATAACATAAGATATGTCATTGAACCCTTAACACTTGGAAACATAGTTCAAATTTTTAAACAAATTTGACTGCTGATCTGCTGTTCCCATGACAGCCCTGACCAGTTTCCATATTAATCTGATTTAGGCCAGGTTAAAAGCAAAACCAGTCCTGGAGCTCAACATCAAAGTTAAAGTTAACTTCAATAGCTTTCCAGAAAGTATTTGGTTGGCCTAAGATCTGCTCTGGTTCAAAAGTTATGAGATGTCAAAGTTAACAGAATTTCTGGGAACAATTGGGCAGCACCTCCCTGCCTTAGGTACTGATTTGATCCAAGAATTCCAGTTAATTCTGTTCCTAATCTGACAAAACTTTCTGTTACAAAGTTGTAACCCATCTCATAAGCTTCCCAGAACCACCTCATTTTCTATTTTTGGGTTTTTATGCAGGAAGTTATGCTTAATTTACAGAGAGTCTACAGAGAGTCTTTGCTCCGTCCTGTTTTCTGGACAGTTTCAACTCTACTGCATTTTTCGAGTGGTTAAGGGATGAAACACCTCTGGAACTCAACAGAAAAGTTGTAAAGCTCCTCCAAAGCTTTCCAGAAATGTATCATTCGACCCCAACCTCGAAAGAACTCAACCTCTAACCTCTGATTAACTTCAGCCTTGATTTAGCTGAAAACAGAGTGCTCTGTCCTTAACATCCTATAAGTTGAAAACTTATTAACTTTGAATATCCTGTTCAAGGGAAGGAGTTACATCAAGTTTTACTACTTTGGATCAAAACCTTCAAGTTTTTAAATGAAGTTGTTCATTTAGTTGGGTGTGACGTCGAGGCGTCACCAGATTATGTCGGTACTACGTCCTCACAAAGGAAAAACCTATACCGGATTTAGCCGGCTTCGTTAGTTCAGTGGCACTACTCGTCACTCGCACACGGATGCTACACGTCTACCGTTTCGTGGTAAGGCTACCTGCAGAAACTCAAACAATCATCAGACTCGGCTGCACACCGAGCCCGGAATCCATACAGTTTGTACACCCGGCCGTCATCACTCGCCCGGATGTTCTCAAGCCAAACACGCCTTGAGTTACGTGTTCACGTTTCAGACCACGTGACGGGGTCTCCCATGTTGCACCACGCACGCCAGGGACAGACGTTGCTCGAATACCCCAAACGACATGAAGAGTCGTAGAGGATATCAAAGCGGGTCGGGTTACCTGCCACCCGTGGGGCTCCACCCTTCAGCTTGTGCGCACTGGTGGACAGCGCTTACGTGCACCCCCCAAGACATGAACGTCCCGAGATGCACGATTTTCCGACATAACAAATAAGTTAATAAGCCACTTTCTATATACTAATAACATCCTTATACGGGCTACTAACTCGTTCCTCACTGGATTTTTGAAAAAGAAGACCTTTGTACTGTGTTAAACCTCAAGCGAGCTCTGATACCACGCTGACACGACCCCACTGGTCCTGTCGAGCCAGGATCACGCTGAGGGGTGCTGCGTTGCACAACACCGTATAACACACGTCAAAGGTACAAAGCGGAAGCGGAAGCTTTATTACATAAACAGGTTTATTAACATGTTTACATCAAAATAAGTTTAGTCCACACTCGCGGGCGTAGACTAAGCATCAAGTGCACGTTCAGCCCTCGAACGTGTCCTTGCTAGCACACTCGCACACTAACTCTGCGGCGTGCACGACTCCCACTCGACGGGGTTCCCCTCCTGGGGTTCCGTCTCCTCTTCGGGAGTCCCTTCCTCATAGAACCCTGCAAAAGCTTCAAACACAAGCAGTGAGCACGAAGGCTCAGCAAGTCTGACCCGTCTCACCTAAACATGAAACTTCTACATGAGGGTGATGGGTTGCATGAGGTAAAAATCATTTGCAAGGACTCGCCTAATTAGTAGAACCTTACTTTCAAGTTTTAGCAGCAGGTTGTGGAGAACTTTACGCTAAGGCACATGAGAGAGCCGCAATCAAACAAGAAACGCATTTCTCTCATGTACTTTGCCCAAAGTTGAAAAGAACTTTAGTTAGCACTAAGCTACAACATATCATTAACAATCAATATCCAACTTTCAATCAGCAACATTTTAACATGTAACTAGCCTGTTCTTTCTACGTCACGGTACAGTGAACAAGTGGTACTCACTGACCGCGAGGGACGGCGATTATAATCGATTTACACCTGCAGGGTTACCCGAACAACCCGTCACGTACGCCCGTACTCGATGTTGCCTACAACAACCATCACGGACGCCGTACGCGACTACCTTTCACCCGTTAGCCAAATATTGAACCGGTCCCATCGTCCCGAGCAAGAGGTCCCTGCACGCGCATCTCTGTGCCGCCAGCTGATTTACACCTCGAGCTCTCAACCTACCCTCTGAACGACGGGCAATGCCTCAATACCCCGCTACCCGAGTTACATCAGTTTCCCGGTTCCCATATAGCCGGTAGGTCTTCGGTACTGTTCTAGCTTGTTCAACAGGCCCGCACACGGCTCGGTCCTCAATCGACACAAGCGGAGCTACAGCACACAGGCCCCAAAGTCCTGCTGCCCTTACTCTCCGCTCGGTCTCATTTTCTTGCCATGTGTATCATGTGCTATCTCTACCCGAGCAATGTGCCTCTAGCCTATTCTCGCGAGTAGTTCCAACTACTCGACTTGTACCGAATCCTACTCTATCCTAGCAATGCAGTGGCTAACGGGGTTTGCAATCCTAAACCCCAACCCATGGTTTTCTTGGCTATGCAGTGGGGTTTCCAAACAAGACTCTGATGCACAACATAAAGAAAACAAGTATGTGCTCAAAACAATAAAAATTTATAAAATGGTTAATGCAAACCGGGGCTTGCCTTGCTGCTCTTGGTCGTAGGCTAGCTGTTCCTCCGGAGTAACGAAGTCTAGGACTTCGGGTTCCTCCTCGACCTTAGCGACTACATGATAAGAACAATATATGTATTAATTAAATGCTTTTGTATTAACTTTGAAGTTGTGAAGTCTATAACCTTTACTAGATAGACCTAATGACTGTGAAACTTTTACTGTGGCTTGGTTACAACCTAAACAGAGACTTGGTCAAGTTTTAGTTGCAGCAAAGCTCATTTGAGCCCTCCACAAATAATTATGTCCTTGACCTTAATTAAAGGCTTTTAGGGTGTTCTAGGTATTTTCATGAAACAAACTATGACTTTCTGAAAACTAGATTTTCAGAGGGTTCTAATGGAATTGGTCTCACTTAATTTGGAAGTCTCTAACTAAAGATATGAGCTAAACAATTTCAGAGAAAATTCTGAAAATGTTTCTGAACATTTTCTATTTTCTCTGGAACAGTTTTACTAATCACACCATTAGGTGGACTAAATGAGCTCATATGGATCTGAAATTTTTATGGTAGTTCAAGGATATTTTGGTGAACATCTCAGCAAAATTTCAGGATTTTCCTCCAAATGATTCTCCAGTTAAAATTCCTAACAGTTTAAACTTTAAGGAATTAATTCTGGAGAATTAAGGAATTTCATGAAGTGACACTTGATTTTCTGGAAAGTACTCAAAGAGCTGAATCCAGCAAAATTTGGTTCACTCAATTTGGAGCTTTCTAGCCAAAGTTATAAGGATTTGAAGTTTGAAGGAAATCTGAAAATCGGGGAAAAGTTTAAACTTGCGCGTGGGCCCAGGGGACACGCGTCGCACGCCGAAGCGACAACACACCGCGGCCCACAAGGCTTTTGCGCGCCAGCACACCCGATCCCGGCCGCAGCCGGATCCCGATTCAAAATATCGGCCGCTGACAGCTGGGGTCCACCCCCGTCTTCAACCTCGCGACACCCGCGCTCCGCCGCCGAGGGACCTCGCCGGAGAGCTCGCCGCCGGCTGCTGTACAGCTTCAAACTTCTTGATTCTGGCCGCCCCTGCCTACTTTTACTTGGGGAACATGATCCGAGGGTCAGCTGCTCATGACAACGGCCGGAGCATGGTCGGCGACGAGCCGCCATATCGGAACGACTTCGGCCATGTCGGCTGATGCTCCTAGTGCCTCAGCTACTTGGGAAACCGGTCGGGGAGCATCAGTGGACCTCAGAGAAGGTCGACATGAACTCGGGGCAGCTCGGGGAAGGCCCGAAATAGGTCCTCACCGTGTGCCCGATACCCCCCGTGCGTTCCGCCATTAGTAGACCTTGAATTACGCCGGGCACAGAAGTTCTCCGGCCCAGAGTTGTGAAGGCAACTTGTGCGTCACCGTGTCTAGTTCGTGTGGGAGTGGCCTGAGGCCCTCTAATCCTTTCTAGAGCATGAATTAAACAGAATCGTACCCGAGGGTCGTTCTGCACACAGAAAGGGGAAAAGTGGAAATTCGCCGCCGGTGAGCAACCACTCGAGCTGTGGCTCGGGGATGAGCAGCACCGATCACTTGCGCGTCCAAGGGTGCCTTGGCTCGGGTGTGACAACGCCCAGGTTGGGCTGTCCATGAGAGCCCGAGGTGCGGCGGTTTCCAGTTCCGAGTTTGATCTTTCGGCACAGCCGATATCACTCGGTTTCAATCGATTTCTATCAATGGGAAGGATGGAGGATGGTTGCTAGTACCTTGCTGGGACCTTGGAATGGAAAGAGGGAGCTGCGATCGGCTTGATCAAGCAGGAACTCGAGCGGCGGCGATGGCAGTGGGAAAAGCAGTCGCGCACGTCGGTAGCTCGGGGAAATGGTGACTGAGGCACGCCGGGGAGGGAATAAATAGCTCGGCCGGCTGGCCTCCGGCTTGGGGCACGCAGCAGGAGCTGGCGCCGGCCGGCCCCTTCGGTGGCGCGCGCGCACAACAGCCGGGAACCGACTGAACTGTGGTTCAGTCGGTTTGCTTTGAGGCTGAGGCTGACATGTGGGTCCCACTCCTCTTTTAACCTCTGAAATTTATTCCTAACAGCTGTGGTAAACAGTGAACCCTATTCTACCCTTGGCAACTCAAATTATTCACCCAAGAGCCATTTGAATTGATCAAAGTTCAAATGAGGTTTGGTTTGAATGAATTTCAGCACAAGTGCAGTTTGAAATTCAAATAAAGTTTGAATTTCTCCCCCTTAGCTCATGTCAAGATCAACTCCAAATGGAGTGAAAATTGGTGTGTGAGCTCACAAAAATGTGCTGAGCAAGAATATGCCTTCCACTTTTAAATTCAGTGGGTGAAAACAGTTTGAATTTGAATATGTTTTCAAACTGCCCCTTTCCTATCTACACCCAAGATGACATCAAAAATGTTTTGAATTTGGGTGAAACTTGGCATGGACATCCTTAGCAAAGTGTAGGAGTTTTCATATGTCCAGCCCATCTATATCACATGTGGGAAGTACCACTTTTGCAATGTGTGAGTTTGTTCCCTAATGAGCATGTTGATAATTGTTACTTGCTCTTTATTTGTGTTCATCATTTTTCCTCAAATGAGGTGTGTGGTGTGGTGATGAACACTGCAAATGAGTGTCAAAAACTGAGGCCCTTACAGAATTCTGACCGATCTACGATCGGAAATTCCGATCTAACTCGCTAGTCTTGATCCACCGCCTCCGGGGAACCTTGCAGGTGCAGAAAACTCGGTGACTTGCGGTGTAAACACAGCGCCGACGAGCCTCGCCGTGAATTCACCTCGGACCTCGTCGCCGATCATCTTCCAGGACCTCCGAGCTAAAGAAAACCCCCGAGGTGAGATCCCCGACCCCCCCTCTACCGATCTATGCCATAAAATCACAGTTCTAGGAAGAATTCCTGAAGATCCGAAAGTTTCAGGCGAGATCGCCGCTTCCCGCCGCCGTGCGCCGCCGGCAGCGCCGCCCGCGTTCGATCAGCGCGACGTAGCCGCTTGTGCGCCGTTTATTTTAAATCGCACGGTAGGGTTTAAATCCCCGCGTACCGGTTCGACGTTATAATCTCAGCCGTCGGTTTAAAATCGGACGGTCCACGTCAGCCCCGCGTTATAAAGACTGGAAATCTTACGTGCTACCCCCTGGGGTTCTCGGGAAATAAGAGCTAGCCCCGGAAACTTCTGATCTAGCCCCTGGAACTTCAGAAAATCATATAAATTTATTTAAAAATCAGTTTTAGTCCCTGGACTTAATAAAAATTAGGAAAAACTCCTCTGATAAGTGTAGCTAGACCCCTGGAAATTCTGAAAATAATATTATAGACCCTGTAGTGGGGTGAGTTTACCTTTTTAACCCTGTTTGATATTTAATTTAGGAAATTAAATATGTGGCTAGTATTTAAAATTTAAAAAGTGGGACAAACATATTTTTAAAATTAAATTAAAAACTTTCTCAGTACTTAGAAAACTTTGGAGTGAGATAAAAATATATTTTGGGCTGAAAGGAATCTGTTTAATTTATTATTCACATTTATTAGTTTTAGGGACACATTTTTTAGTAAAGAATAGTTCTGAAAACAGGGAAAATAAATGTAAAATAGTTTCATCAGAGGAAAAGGTCAAAAATATATATTTTAGATCAGAACCTATTCTGTTTAGATGATGTGTCTTGTTATTTTCATAATAAAGTTCACATTTAGGCATAGGAAATAAATCTGAAAATATAGCAACTAATAAATGATAAATGGAGTTTCTAAAATCTAAAGAATTCAGTTTAGGGTTGGTAGAAATTATGAAGACACATATGGAGAAGGAAAATACCTTTCATGCATACTAGGTAGCTAAAAAGTGTAGTAATTGAATATAAGGAATTTATTTAAATTGGAAACTCATATATATATATATAGTATGTAAGTATAAATGTGAACACAAAAGTAGGAATCATATACATATGATCAAAAGTGCATGCAAGCCACAAATCAACACACATAGAGTAACCACAACACATAGAAATGAGAATGACTTTCATAAATATGAATGTGTGGTTTGTATGAAGTGGAAGTGTGAACCATGTCTTATGGATTGTTGTTTTTCTTTTGCTATGTGTGATGGTATGATATAGAACCTGCTCAAGAGCAAGTTGTTCCTTTCCAAGATCAGGACTGCCCATTTCAAGAGCAGCAAGGAGGCAAGTGTCCTTGACCACTTTGATCCTATGCTTGGATGTGTAGCTACAATTATTTGCATTGTCAAATGAAATATGAAACCCATGCTAGGAAGTTTCCCTAGAATTGCATTACCTTGTTTCCTTGTAGCTTGGGTTGGGATTTATTTTATCATGTCATTTATTATTATGCATATGCTTAGCCATGCTTAGAATGGAATATTTTGGATATGAGATCATCAGTTTATTTTACCATACTCTTGAATGAGATATTGTGAGTTATGTAGAGGTAGGGATCAAGGCAAGTTGGATGTTTTGGTTGTGTGCTGGGTGCATGAGACTCGGGTTTGTGTTTAGTACTTGCCTGGATCCTAAGGACCGGTTCATGGAGCATGTAACCTGGCTTTATAGTGCCAACCACATGCTGAGATGGGGCAGCTTGGCCAATTAATTAGGTGTATCCCCGGCGTAGTATGGGTGTGTTGGATGGTGCGGGGAGTAGGGGTCAGCTGGACTACCATATGAACCGCAAGGCTCAAGAGGGGGCCACTGCAGAGGGGTTGGAGCCTCTTGTATGCTGTTAGGGGTGAAACCTCAGTGGGCCCATGCTCGTCGGGAATCCCTTTGTAAAGGCTTCGTAGTGATCTCCTGGCTACACACCTGGGAAGTGTGAATGTGGTTCGTAGCCACTGGCATAATGGAGGTTCTTTTAGTCCACCCGGCAACGGGGGATGAAATCACTACATGTGGGTACAGTGGTACAAACTCTGCATAGTCAAAACTGTCATGACAGCCGTGCTCACGGACAAGAGCGGCTTGGACTTATTCATGATTAGAGGAGTGATGGTTTTGGAAGTTGTGGATGTTAAGCGGGGAGCTTAACATTGGAAATGATGTTATGGTTATTGGATTATGATGATGGGATTGGAGATTGGGACCATTTCACTTGTGTAGTAATGTAGGTGCCTAATAAGCTAAGGTGATAGGTATTAATTGCGTAGTGCTTTAACCATGAGTTCAACCTCTCCTTGTTCCAGCCATGCATGATATAATTTTCCCACACTTGTTGAGTACCATTGGTACTCAATCTTGCATATTTTGTTGGTTTATATTCCTGCTCAGGTCAAGATAATGAGGTGGTGTATAATGACCAAGACTTTGGACCCAAAGAAGGTTTCTAGGTTCATGGAGACCCCCTGGCAACGCCTGTGACGGAGCCCTCAAGAATAATATTCCGCTGCTAGTTTATTTACTTGTGATGAACTTATTATTGTCCATCGAGACATTTGCGATGTAAGACTTATTTATATTCGACACCTGGCTTGTAATAAATGATGCTTCACTATTTGTCATCACATGTATGAGAAAATGATCCTGGCATACATGTGATATTCACTTGGTTGTTATTCGGAAAAACCGGGTGTGACAGAAGTGGTATCAGAGCCAAGGTTGCCCGTAGGAACGTGGACCTAGGAAGAAATGGACGTATTTAAGGGCCCTTATTTTCTTAAAAACTATTTTACAAGGTGTGTGTTGAAAAGTGTTATTTAATGGAGTCACTTTCTTCATCTTACCCCAACTTTCATTCAAAATAGTATTTTTGTTTGAGAGTTTATCTAACCTAATTTTAAATTCTTTTTGTTTTAGATGGTTCGCATGATTCGCACCGCTCGCAAGTCCACAGGAGGGAGAGTTCCCGTAGTTGCCCTTGCCGAAAGAGAGGAGAGCCATCCGGTGATGTACCTTTCCTACGGATTGGCAGTAGGAGGCTTATTGCGCCGTCTTTGGCGTATGCTCGAAGCCGCCGGCAACACGGGCAAGCTAATCATCCACTATAACTCCACCAGGACCATCCGTGAGAAGAAGGAAGAATGGAGCTCAGAGATGAGGATTATACACGAAAATCAGCTGCTTAAGATTCACCACTCTCCAGCTTGTCGAGCGACACAGGTCGATGCGGAGAAAGATGTCACCTGGGAGGCCATCACCTGCCAGAGTCACATTTATCGTCGCCACTTGGACAAAACTGAGTACATGTATGTCCTCCAACGTGAGAGTGGTACCACGGAGTACAATTACCCGCCGGTGCAGCAGGGGACTTCCCATGAGCACATGGACTTGTGCTTGGAGGATGCTTCTATGCTCAGCACTCGACTGCAAGAGTGTCAGCAAGAGCTTCAGGATGTTCGGGACACCCTGAAGGAAACGGAGGCATTGCTGCGAGCCTGCTTAAGGGCGAGAGAAAGAGGAGATGGGAATGAACTATGTGTCACCGCGAATGATACATGGACTCCTGACTCCCCAGATCGCCGGGCGATTAGGCGTCGTCGCACTTCTCCACCAACAGCCTCCCCACCCAAAGCAGAGTCAGAAGGAAGCCGAAATGATCAGGAAGATCTCGAGGAGCCTGCTAAAGAAAACGAGTAGTGTAGAATCCTTCCCTTAGCTAGCATGATGTCGCATAGTCGAGTCGTTAAGTTAAGTTAATGGTGTGTTAATGCTTGGTGTGTGACGTGAGTTGTGGAAGCCATGAGCAATTGTCCACAGCCTCGTCTTTAGATTGCTTTGCTTTGGTGTGTGAACCCACATGAAATAATATTGCATTTATTTTTGGTGTGAGAAATGAACCCTCAAAAAAGTATAACAAAGCCTCAACACTTCAAAGTACAAACAAATGAAAGTAGTAAGATGATACTAAATGCTTTCAAATTAACATTAGTTGATTCTGCCAGATGGCCGGAAGAGGAAAAGGACGTGCTGCCAACCCCGCCAACAACAACGATGAGGCATGCAACCCTCATCTTTCTGGAGGCCAGGACTGGGGTGGTCGCCGTGAAGGAGTTGATCCCCTCCACCAAATGCTGGAGAATCAAAATCAGCTCATCCAGAACTTGACTCAAGTGGTGGCCAACTTGCATCAAGTTCCACCTCCACAAGCTGCACCACGCCAACCAAGGTTGAGTGAGTTTCTAGGAACCCAACCTCCAAAGTTTGCAAGTGCTCCTGAACCTCTGGAGGCAGATGATTGGCTAAAGACCATTGAAAGCAAGATGAGGATCATCCAGTGCCAAGGGTATGAGAGGGTACTGTTTGCCTCTCATCAATTGCATGGACCTGCTGCTGATTGGTGGACCGCCTACGTGGCTGCCCATCATGACCCTGAGAACATCACTTGGGAAGAGTTCAAGCGTAGCTTCCACAACCATTACATCCCAAGAGGTGAACTCAAAAACAAGAGGAAGGAGTTTTTGGGACTGCAGCAGGGGAACATGACGGTGAGGGAATACCTCACTAAATTTACTCAACTATCCCGTTATGCCCCACGGGACATAGAGACTGATGAGCAGAAACAAGATTGTTTCGTGGAGGGACTTACCGCAGAGATGCAGTGTGCAATGTCCTCAAATGAGTATGAAAGCTTCCAAAAGATGGTGGACAGAGCATTTGTGGTAGAAAGGAAGCTAAAGTTCTTGGAAAATGAGAATAAGAGGAAGGCCGGGTGGTCACATCAAGCTTCAGGAAGCAACACCCGCCCACGTCTGATGCAGCAACCTACAGGGCAGACGAACGGTGCTGCGGTACCCTACTCAGCACCAAGAGGGTACAACACGAACTACAGGCCTCCCGCAGCACCAATACAGCCACAACGTCAGTTTGTACAGCAGCCTCGCCCCGCATATCCACCTAGACCAGCAGTACAAGGATCCCCAAACCAATCCCAAGACAACAAAGGCCAGGCACCTAAGGTTGGGGTGCAATGTTTTAGCTGCGGTGAAGTGGGGCACTACGCCCACAAATGCCCAAAGAAGAAGCCCGCGCAGCCACAACAGCAGAATGTGATGCGAGGACGGGTGAACCACGTCACTATGGAGGAAGCGCAAGAGGCACCCGACGTGGTAGTTGGTAAGTTTCCTTCCAATTTACACCTTGCAACCCTGCTGTTTGATTCTGGTGCTACCCACTCGTTCATTGCTCAAGGGTTTGTTAAGAAGCATGACCTAGCAACAACACAAATGAACCATATGCTAGCCGTAAACTCTCCGGGTGGAGAAATAAGGACAAGACAAGTGTGTCCCAAGGTGAACCTAGACATTAATGGGGTAGTATTTACTGCTAACCTCATAGTGATAGATTCACAAGGGATAGATATTATCTTGGGTATGGATTGGTTGACAAAACATAAAGGAATCATCCATTGTTCGACCAGAACGGTGGAACTAACTCACCCTAACGGCACAAGAGTAAATTCATAACAATACACGAGCCTAGGAGGGACATTAAATTAAATCAAGTTGAGGTGAAAGTCGAGGAAATCAGGACCATCAGGGAATATCCAGATGTTTTTCCGGAGGAGTTGCCAGGTATGCCTCCCGATCGTGAACTGGAATTTGCAATTGAGCTAGTACCTGGAACAGCCCCGATATACAAGAGACCTTATCGGATGGACTCCAAGCAGCTAGAAGAACTCAAGGATCATTTGAGAGAATTGACGGAGAAGGGGTATATTCGCCCTAGTTCCTCACCATGGGGAGCTCCGGTGATATTTGTGCCCAAGAAGGACGGAACCCAAAGGTTATGCGTGGATTACCGTGCCTTGAATGAGGTAACCATCAAGAACAAGTACCCATTACCCCACATTGAAGACTTGTTTGATCAGTTGAGGGGAGCTTGTGTGTTCTCGAGAATTGATCTCAGGTCGGGATACCACCAACTCAAGATAAGGCAATCTGATATTCCCAAGACAGCTTTCGTATCTCGGTACGGGTTGTATGAATACACTGTCATGCCTTTCGGGCTAACTAATGCCCCGGCATACTTCATGTACCTCATGAACAAGGTATTCATGGAATATCTGGACAAATTTGTGGTGGTTTTCATAGATGACATTCTCGTCTTCTCCAAAGATGAAAAAGAACATGAGAAACATCTAAGGTTGGTGTTGCAAAGGCTGAGAGAACACCAACTATATGCTAAGTTGAGCAAGTGTGAGTTTTGGCTGAAGAGAGTTCCCTTCTTAGGACATATAATCTCGGAGGGAGGAATCTCCGTAGATCCCGCCAAAATCGAGGATATCCAGAAGTGGAAAACCCCTGAAAATGTCAGGGAAATTCGAAGCTTCTTGGGATTGGCTGGATACTATCGACGGTTTATTGAAGGATTCTCCAAGATCTCGAGACCTCTCACCAAACTGTTGGAGAAGGGAATCACATTCACCTGGACGCCACAGTGCGAGACAAGTTTTCAGGAGCTAAAGAAGAGATTGACAACAGCCCCAGTGTTAGTTATGCCAGATATGCAGAAGAACTTTACGGTGTACTGCGATGCCTCTGGAAACGGGTTGGGATGTGTTCTCATGCAAGAAGGGCATGTCGTGGCATATGCATCCCGGCAGCTTCGGAAGCATGAGAAGAACTATCCTACACATGACCTAGAACTAGCCGCAGTGGTACACGCGTTGAAAATTTGGCGGCACTATTTGATCGGGAAAAGGATCTATGTGCCTGAAGTAAAGGAGATCCGTGAATTGATTTTGAAGGAGGCTCATGATTCTGACTATTCCATTCATCCTGGGAGTACGAGAATGTATCAGGATCTTAAGAGCAGGTATTGGTGGTATGGTATGAAGCGAGATGTCGCGGAACATGTTGCCCTATGTGACACATGTCAGTTGGTGAAAGCAGAACATCAACGACCCGCGGGATTATTGCAACCACTTAAAGTGCCTGAATGGAAATGGGAAGAAATCAGCATGGATTTCATCGTGGGATTGCCTAGAACCCAATCAGGATATGATTCGATATGGGTCATCATTGATAGGCTAACCAAGGTAGCTCATTTCATCCCCGTGAAAGAAAGCTACAGCGGATCCAAATTGGCAGAGCTGTACATGTCAAGGATCGTGTGTTACCATGGAGTGCCAAAGAAGATTGTGACGGATCGAGGGACACAGTTCACCTCAAGGTTCTGGCAGAAGTTGCACGAAACCATGGGAACCCATCTGAACTTTAGTTCTGCCTATCATCCCCAAACTGATGGGCAGACAGAAAGAACCAATCAGATCCTTGAAGATATGCTAAGGGCATGTGCACTCAAAAACAATAGGAGTTGGGACAAGAACTTACCGTATGCGGAGTTTTCCTATAACAACAGCTATCAAGCTAGTATGAAGATGTCACCGTTTGAAGCCTTGTACGGGAGGAAGTGCAGAACTCCCCTATTTTGGAACTAAACGGGGGAAAGTAAAGTGTTTGGTCCAGAAGTACTACAGGAAGCCGAGGCGAAGGTAAGGGAAATTCGCAACAATTTGAGGATAGCATAGACACGCCAAAAGAGTTATGCTGATGTACGAAGAAGAGAGCTCGTTTTCAACGTGGGAGACTCTGTCTATCTCAAGGTGTCCCCTATCAGAGGACTTCGTTGGTTCAAGGTGAAAGGGAAGTTGTCACCTCGATACATCGGACCCTTTCAAGTTTTGGAGAGGAAAGGAGAAGTAGCGTATCAACTAGAATTACCGACTCGTCTATCAGATGTGCACGATGTATTCCATGTGTCACAACTCAAGAAATGCGTGAGGACGCCTGAAGAGGTGTTACCCATGAATGAAGTGAACGTAGCTGAGGATTTGTCTTATGCCGAGCAACCATACAAGATTTTAGAGACAATGGAACGCCTCACCAGAAATAAAAGAATCCGGATGTGCAAGGTGCAGTGGAAGCATCACTCAGAAGAGGAAGCCACCTGGGAGCGGGAAGATGAGCTCAAGGCACAATTTCTGGAAGGACCACCAATCTCGAGGACGAGATTTCTTTTAAGGGGGGTAGATCTGTAACACCCCAAAATTTTGATTTAAAACCCTAAATCATGTTAAGAGGGGAATTTAAAATTTTTTGGACGTGTTGCATGTTTTGCAAAAATTCAAATTCAAACTGGAATTCAAATTAAACTCAAATCAGAAAAGAAATAGAAAAAGAAAAAGAGAAAACAGAAAAAAACCGGCCAGTGGGCCGAAACCCACCAGCCGGCCCAACCAGCGCCCGAGCCAGGCCGCGTCCGTGCGCGCCGCTTCCTTCCGCTGACAGGCGGGACCCACCAGATCGTCTTCCACCTCGCGCCCGCGCCGGACTCTCTCTCACCCGAATCCAAACCGATCGGAATTGCTGCGGATCACAGCCGAATTTCGCTCGGGGGTGAAGCAAACACGATCTAAACCACCCCGCTGCCCTCCCCCTTCTAAAAAAACCCCGGCCTCGTTCTGTTTTTCCCACGCGATCGGCTGTTTTTACTCCGGTGAGAACCGAGACTTCTCCGGCGAATTCTGACCGATCTAAGCTCGGAAATTCCGATCTAACTCGCTAGTCTTGATCCACCGCCTCCGGGGAACCTTGCAGGTGCAGAAAACTCGGTGACTTGCGGTGTAAACACAGCGCCGACGAGCCTCGCCGTGAATTCACCTCGGACCTCGTCGCCGATCACCTTCCAGGACCTCCAACCTCAAGAAAACCCCCGAGGTGAGATCCCCGACCTCCCCTCTACCGATCTATGCCATAAAATCACAGTTCTAGGAAGAATTCCCGAAGATCCGAAAGTTTCCGGCGAGATCGCCGCTTCCCGCCACCGTGCGCCGCCGGCAGCGCCGCCCGCGTTCGATCAGAGCGACGTGGCCGCTTGTGCACCGTTTATTTTAAATCGCACGGTAGGGTTTAAATCCCCTCGTACCGGTTCGACGTTATAATCTCAGCCGTCGGTTTAAAATCGGACGGTCCACGTCAGCCCCGCGTTATAAAGACTGAAAATCTTACGTGCTACCCCCTGGGGTTCTTGGGAAATAAGAGCTAGCCCCGGAAACTTCTGATCTAGCCCCTGGAACTTCAGAAAATCATGTAAATTTATTTAAAAATCAGTTTTAGCCCCTGGACTTAATAAAAATTAGGAAAAACTCCTCTGATAAGTGTAGCTAGACCCTTGGAAATTCTGAAAATAATATTATAGACCCTGTAGTGGGGTGAGTTTACCTTTTTAACCCTGTTTGATATTTAATTTAGGAAATTTAATATGTGGCTAGTATTTAAAATTTAAAAAGTGGGACAAACATATTGTTAAAATTAAATTAAAAACTTTCTCAGTACTTAGAAAACTTTGGAGTGAGATAAAAATATATTTTGGGCTGAAAGGAATCTGTTTAATTTATTATTCACATTTATTAGTTTTAGGGACACATTTTTTAGTAAAGAATAGTTCTGAAAATAGGGAAAATAAATGTAAAATAGTTTACATCAGAGGAAAAGGTCAAAAATATATATTTCAGATCAGAACCTATTCTGTTTAGATGATGTGTCTTGTTATTTTCATAATAAAGTTCACATTTAGGCATAGGAAATAAATCTGAAAATATAGCAACTAATAAATGATAAATGGAGTTTCTAAAATCTAAAGAATTCAGTTTAGGGTTGGTAGAAATTATGAAGACACATATGGAGAAGGAAAATACCTTTCATGCATACTAGGTAGCTAAAAAGTGTAGTAATTGAATATAAGGAATTTATTTAAATTGGAAACTCATATATATATATATATATATAGTATGTAAGTATAAATGTGAACACAAAAGTAGGAATCATATAGATATGATCAAAAGTGCATGCAAGCCACAAATCAACACACATAGAGTAACCACAACACATAGAAATGAGAATGACTTTCATAAATATGAATGTGTGGTTTGTATGAAGTGGAAGTGTGAACCATGTCTTATGGATTGTTGTTTTTCTTTTGCTATGTGTGATGGTATGATATAGAACCTGCTCAAGAGCAAGTTGTTCCTTTCCAAGATCAGGACTACCCATTTCAAGAGCAGCAAGAAAGAGGCAAGTGTCCTTGACCACTTTGATCCTATGCTAGGATGTGTAGCTAGAATTATTTGCATTGTCAAATGAAATATGAAACCCATGCTAGGAAGTTTCCCTAGAATTGCATTACCTTGTTTCCTTGTAGCTTGGGTTGGGATTTATTTTATCATGTCATTTATTATTATGCATATGCTTATCCATGCTTAGAATGGGATATTTGGGATATGAGATCATCAGTTTATTTTACCATACTCTTGAATGAGATATTGTGAGTTATGTAGAGGTAGGGATCAAGGCAAGTTGGATGTTTTGGTTGTGTGCTGGGTGCACGAGACTCGGGTTTGTGTTTAGTACTTGCCTGGATCCTAAGGACCGGTTCATGGAGCATGTAACCAGGCTTTACAGTGCCAACCGCATGTTGAGATGGGGCAGCTTGGCCAATTAATTAGGTGTATCCCCGGTGTAGTATGGGTGTGTTGGATGGTGCGGGGAGTAGGGGTCAGCTGGACTACCATATGAACTGCAAGGCTCAAGAGGGGGCCACTGCAGCGGGGTTGGAGCCTCTTGTATGCTGTTAGGGGTGAAACCTCAGTGGGCCCACGCTCGTCGGGAATCCCTTTGTAAAGGCTTCGTAGTGATCTCCTGGCTACACACCTGGGAAGTGTGAATGTGGTTCGTAGCCACTGGCATAATGGAGGTTCTTTTAGTCCACCCGGCAACGGAGGATGAAATCACTACATGTGGGTACAGTGGTACAAACTCTGCAGAGTCAAAACTGTCATGACAGCCGTGCTCATGGTCAAGAGCGGCTTGGACTTATTCATGATTAGAGGAGTGATGGTTTTGGAAGTTGTGGATGTTAAGCGGGGAGCTTAACATTGGAAATGATGTTATGGTTATTGGATTATGATGATGGATGGGAGATTGGGACCATTTCACTTGTGTAGTAATGTAGGTGCCTAATAAGCTAAGGTGATAGGTATTAATTGTGTAGTGCTTTAACCATGAGTTCAACCTCTCCTTGTTCCAGCCATGCATGATATAATTTTCCCACACTTGCTGAGTACCATTGGTACTCAACCTTGCATATTTTGTTGGTTTATATTGCTGCTCAGGTCAAGATAATGAGGTGGCATATAATGACCAAGACTTTGGACCCGAAGAAGGTTTCTAGGTTCATGGAGACCCCCGGGCAACGCCTGTGATGGAGCCCTCAAGAATAATATTTCGCTGCTAGTTTATTTACTTGTGATGAACTTATTATTGTCCATCGAGACATTTGCGATGTAAGACTTATTTATATTCGACACCTGGCTTGTAATAAATGATGCTTCACTATTTGTCATCACATGTATGAGAAAATGATCCTGGCATACATGTGATATTCACTTGGTTGTTCTTCGGAAAAACCGGGTGTGACAAGCAACTCCGTGTGCTGCTGATGTGAACCCGCCATTGCCGCGACGATGTCGGCCAATGTAACCGTTGGCAGTGGCGGTGGCGGTGTTTGCTGTTGCTGTTGCTGCTGCTGCGGCTGTTGTCCCGAGGAGTCCTCGGGAGGCTGTTGGGAGGTCTCTCCCCCTTGGCTAGTAGCCCCAACATCAGGGTTGGCACGAGTACGCGTCATTCTGAAATTCAAAACAGCAGCGATTAGCACATGTCTTACTTAAAATTCCATATGTAACAGTAGGTATTGGAGTGACACATGATTAATTTGCACAACATTCACATATATTGATAAAGCATAAACTTTATACAAGATACATTATTCTCGGGTCTCCGAGAAGTCGTGCTCATGTCGTCACTACCTATACATACGCTACTGTCTACACGACATGTCACCGATTACAAAATTTGGGCTACACTACCCTAGCTGCCCTACATGGCAACTGTAACACCCTACTCGGAGTAGAACTCGACCTCCTGCAGGTCATCCTACTCCGGTACCTCTGCTAGTGGCTCCGGATCTACCACCTCTTCTCCCATCCCGGGTTCTCCCATTGCTGGAAGGCCCAAGACCACCGGTACGCCTAACACCGGAGGTACGAGGTCCTGCAATGCATACACCTTGTCCATGGCTTGGTTGTAGTCCTCTTCCCAGCATTGCCCTTCCTCAATAGCGTCGTCTCGCTCTTGAGTAACTTCCTCGTTCTGCTGGGTCAGATTCTGTACCAGTTCTTGCAATGCCGCGATGTCGACACGACTCTTCCTCTTCGCCTTCTTCAGACGATGCAACTGATTGTGCTGTTCATTCAGTCGCTTGATCGTCGGAAGGAGCACATTGCGGAGTGCGCTGTGAGCACTCTCGAAATGGTCTCCACGGCTCGTGCTCTCTTTGAGCTTTGTGGCAAGATGCTCCGTATGAACAGCTTGGCTGTCCATCACGGCGTTTCCCGCCCTCATCTGGAGGCTAAGGTTTGTCTCCGCGGGGTTGTACCTTGGGCAACTCGGGTCCGTTGCCTCCAGGTACCTCTCTTCCCACACATGTTGAGCCCGTCCCTCCACTGGAATGAGCGCGTATGGAGTGCCCTCCATAGCCTGCACATGTAGTTGGCAGAAACGTGACATGGTGTCACGGGCTGCCACTTGCCACATCCCTTCCGGTTGTCTTCCTCTCACCGTGATGGTGAACGGCACCCAACGGGTGGCGTAGGTCCTGCAGGGACTTTGACATGGATTGTCCACGTCTTGTTCCTCTGTTCGCCTTATTCCTTGGTGAAGTATTGTGGCATCTGGTGGTATCTGAAATATTGAAGCATATGCCTCAATGCATCCGGATAGCCGTTGCGGTGAGAACAGTGGGACACCACCCACCCGTTCTCCAACTGTTTATCTGCTGTCATCTGTAAAAATATATTTGAGAAATGTAAAATATTTATTTAAACAGTAAACCACTGAGTTATAACATAAGACATGTCATTGAACCCATAAAGCTTGGAAACATAGTTCGAAATTTTAAGCAAATTTGACTGCTGATCTGTTGTTCAACATGACAGCCCTGACCAGTTTCCATATCAACCTGATTTAGGCCATGCTAAAGGCAAAACCAGATCTGGGGCTTAAAATCAAAGTTAAAGCTAACTTCAATAGCTTTCCATAAAGTATTTGCTTGGCCTAAGATCTGTCCTGGTTCAAAAGTTATGAGATATCAAATTAACAGAATTTCTGGAGAAAATTGGACAGCACCTCCCTGCTTTAGGTACTGATTCGATCCAAGAATCCCAGTTAATTCTGTTCCTAATCTGACAAAACTTTATGTTACAAAGTTGTAACCTATCTCATAATCTTTCCAGAACTACCTCATTTTCTATATTTGGATTTTTAAGCAGGAAGTTATGCTTAATTTACAGAGAGTTTACAGAGAGTCTTTACTCTGTCCTGTTTTCTGGACAGTTTCAACTCTACTGCATTTTTCAATTGGTTAAAGGATGAAACACCTCTGGACCTCAACAGAAAAGTTGTAAAGCTTTTCCAAAGCTTTCCAGAAATGTATCATATGACCCAAACGTCGAAAGAACTCAACTTCTAACCTCTGATTAACTTCAGCCTTGATTCAGCTGAAAACAGAGTGCTCTGTCCTTAACAACCTATAAGTTGAAAACTTGTTAACTTTGAATATCCTGTTCAAGGGAAGGAGTTACATCAAGTTTTACTACTTTAGATGAAAACCTTCAAGTTTTAAATGAAGCTGTTCATTTAGTTGGGTGTGACGTCGATGCGTCACCAGATTATGTACGTCCTCACAAAGAAAAACCTATACCGGACTTAGCCGGCTCCGTTAATTCAGTGGCACTAAACGTCACTCGCACACGGATGCTACACGTCTACCGTTTCGTGGTCAGGCTACCTGCAGAAACTCAAGCAATCGTCAGACTCGGCTGCACACCGAGCTCGGAATCCATACAGTTCGTACACCCGGCCGTCATCACTCGCCCGGATGTTCTCAAGCCAAACACGCCTTGAGTTACGTGTTCACGTTTCAGACCACGTGACGGGGTCTCCCAAGTTGCACCACGCACACCAGGGATAGACGTTGCTCGAATACCCCAAACCACATGAAGAGTCGTAGAGGATATCAAAGCGGGTCGGGTTACCTGCCACCCGTGGGGCTCCACCCTTCAGCTTGTGCGCACTGGTGGACAGCGCTTACGTGTACCCCCCAAGACATAACCGTCCCGAGATACACGATTTTCTGACATAAACAAATAGGTTAGTATGCCACATTCTATATGCTAATAACATCCTTATACGGGCTACTAACTCGTTCCTCACTGGATTTTTGAAAAAGATGACCTTTGTAGTGCGTTAAACCTCAAGCGAGCTCTGATACCAGCGCTGACATGACCCCACGGTCTTGTCGAGCCAGGATCACGCTGAGGGGTGCTGCGTTGCACAGCACCGGATAACACACGTTAAAGGTACAAAGCGGAAGTGAAATTTTATTACATAAACAAGTTTATGAACATGTTTACATCAAAATAAGTTCAGTCTACACTCACGGGCGTAGACTAAGCATCAAGTGCACGTTCAGCCCTTGAACGTGTCCTTGCTAGCACACACGCACACTAACTCTACGGCGTGCACGACTCCCACTTGACGGGGTTCTCCTCCTGGGGTTCCGTCTCCTCTTCGGGAGTCCCTTCCTCATAGAACCCAGCAAAAGCTTCAAACACAAGCAGTGAGCACGAAGGCTCAGCAAGTCTGACCCGTCTCACCTAAACATGGAACTTCTAAATGAGGGTTGGTGGGTTACATGAGGTAAAAATCATTTGCAAGGACTCGCCTAATTAGTAGAACCTTACTTTCAAGTTTTAGCAGCAGGTTGTGGAGAACCTTACACTAAGGTACATGAGAGAGCCGCAATAAAACAAGAAACGCATTTCTCTCATGTACTTTGCCCAAAGTTGAAAGGAACTTTTGTTAGCTCTAAACTACAACAAACCATTAACAAGCAAAGTCCATCTTTCACTCAGCAGCATTTTAACATGTAACTAAAAACTGTTCTTTCTACGTCATGGTACAGTGAACAAGTGGTACCCACTGACCGTGAGGGACGGCGATTATAATCGATTTACACCTGCAGGGTTACCCAAACAACCCGTCACGTACGCCCGTACTCGATGTTGCCTACAACAACCATCACGGATGCCGTACGCGACTACCTTTCACCCGTTAGCCAAATGTTGAACCGGTCCAATCGTCCCGAGCAAGAGGTCTATGCACGCGTATCTCAGTGCCGCCAGCCGATTTACACCTCGAGCTCTCAACCTACCCTCTGAACGACCAGCTATGCCTCAACACCCAGCTACCCGAGTTACATCAGTTTCCCGGTTCCCATATAGCCGGTAGGTCTTCGGTACTGTTCGAGCTTGTTCAACAGGCCCGCACACGGCTCGGTCCTCAATCGACACAAGCGGAGCTACAACACACAGGCCCCAAAGTCCTATTTCCCTTACCCTCCGCTCGGTCTCATTTTCTTGCCATGTGTTTCATGTGCTATCACTACCCGAGTTGAGTGCCTCTAGCCTATGCTCGCGAGTAGTTCCAACTACTCGACTTGTACCGAATCCTACTCTATCTTAGCAATGCAGTGGCTAACGAGGTTTTCAATCCTAATCCCAACCCATGGTTTTCTTGGATATGCATTTGGGTTTCCAAACAAGACTCTAATGCAAAGAATAATAGTATTCAAAGATGTGCTCAAAACAATAAACATTTATAAAAAGGTTAATGCAAACCGGAGCTTGCCTTGCTGCTCTTGGTCGTAGGCTAGCTGCTCCTCTGGAGTAACGAAGTCTAGGACTTTGGGTTCCTCCTCGACCTTAGCGACTACATGATAGAAGGAATACATGTATCAATTTAAATGCATTTGTATTAAGTTCGAAGTTGTAAATGCTTCCTTGACCTCTAATATCCCGTCTCTCAGGAAATATGTCAAACTCCAACCAAAGCTCTCCCCTTCCAAGTCCCACGACCGAGGAGGCTCGACAAGCCCTTCATCGGCACATTGCTGAAGAAAGGGCAGCAAAGGAGGCCCAAGCGGCTAAAGAAGCCATCCGTCGAGAGGCAAGAACAAAGAAGAAGCATGATCTCGACGAGGAGGCACGAATTGCCCAAGCCGTTGAAGAATCCTTGAAATATCAACTGAGAAAGAAAATGGCCGAACGTGAAGCCCAGAGCTCCCAAGCTGCTAGTGCCTCAGAGCCCAAGAGAAAGAGGCTGGTTACCTTGGGAGATAAAGAGAAGGAAAAGAAATCCGAGGGTAGGGTTCCTCGTGATCCAAAGAAGGGTAAGGCTCCACTTCCTGAGGAGCCCAAGAACAAAATGGCAACTGCCAAAGCACCGACAAACAGAGCAGGAGGGATAAAAATCAGAGAGAAAGGGCAATCGAAGCCCATCGACCCCTTAAAGATGGCTGCCCCTGCTAGAGACCCAAACCGGCAGCCCAACAATTCGGCATTTGTATTCAAAGGAAAGGGGGCTGAAAAGGCGAGAAGGCTGAGGATGGATAAAGTCTATGACTATGAGAAGCACACAGCCGACCCTAGGTTTTGCTGTGACTTTCACTGCGATTACTACCGCTTGGTGTACCTAAAAATGAAGACCAAGGTCACTCAAGCTCAATTGGTAGATTGGGACTACATGGCCAAAAGGGAGCACAAAGCTTTTGGTGCAGTGATTGAAGCCGCAGAGCGCCATGGAATCAAGAAAATCATGAGCTTCAAGTATGACTGGAACATTGAGGTAATTGTGCAGTTCTACACCACTATGTACTTCTCCACCTACGGTGACCGGAAAATCACCTGGATGACTCATGGAGAGCAGTACTCGGTCACCTATGAGAGGTTTGCACAGATACTTGGCCTCGAGGAGCACTTGGATCATGGGATTATCATTTCCAATCTCAAGGCAGTGGACACGGATTAGCTTGACTATATGTATCATAGTCATGTTCCCTATGAGGCCGGGCTTCTAGGAACATCAAGCCTTTCTATAGCATCCTCAACCGGATTCTGAGGAGGACCATTGCCACCAAGGATGGAAATGCAGGGGTAATTCAAGGAAACTTAAGGCATCTCCTCCTCTTGATAGATGGTGAAGAGAAGTTCAACCTTGTTGAGCATATTTATGATGACATCTTCAACATCTCTCACACTCCCAACTGCTCATGTGGTTATGCACCGTACATCATGTGCCCAATTGAGAAGGTGTCAGGGATAATCTTTGTCAAGGATGTCACTCATCGACCTCTCCGTCCTCAGCTACCCACCATTCTGCCAGAACCCTCAAGGAGAAAAAATGCTCAACCTCCGTCCAGCTCAGCGGCCCCTTCTAGCTCAGCGGCTCCCCCATCATCTCCTCCTCCGCAGTCCATGAGCGGATTCTTCAAGTGCTTCAATGCACTTTTTGCCTCGTGTCGGCGTGTGGAGGTCCGGACTCGATGCATGGAGAGGCGTCACGAGAAGTACCTCAAGGCTGTGTGTGACAAGCTTGAGGTACCCATGTCTCCCCCTGAGGAGAGTGATGGGAAACTCACTCCATATCCAGAGTTCACCGCTGATGAGCTCGCCCAGTTCAGGGAAGATGGAAACTCTTCCAAGGTCGTGCCTCCATCCACCACCACCGATGAAGAAGAAGAGGATACGGAGGCTACGGAGAGTGATGAAAATGGCGATGAAGAAGAAGATGACGAGTAGACTTAGGCGTATCTTCCTCCCTCCTTTCCTTTTTGGTGCCTTGATGCCAAAGGGGGAGAAATGTGAAAAGGATGTCCTATTTTTTTATCATTTTCTAGTCTCGTAATAGATCTTTTGGACATGACTCTTTTGGGCATGGATATCTATGTTTTAGGTTTTATGCATGCCTATCTTTTGTGTAACACTACGTGTTGGATTTTATGGCTGTTTTATGCTTATTGTCTTATCACATTTTTAATTTTGAGCACAACACGTAGGCACCCCGCCATAACATGTGAATGTATGCCAACTCCCCTCTTTTACTCTTGCATACATTCAGGGGAGTTTTGCATAGGTACACTTGTTATAAAAATAAAATTTTTACCTCTTATGTTCAAACTTAATGTGTTGTCATCAATCACCAAAAAGGGGGAGATTGTAAGTTCATCTAGCCATCCCCGTGGGTTTTGGATGATTGATGACGACAAATTAAGAGACTAATGAGCTGAGATGATCATAAGCACAAGACATTTCCAAGGCAGGCACCTAAACTCAAAAAAAAAGGAAAAAAGATGAAGAACGGCGTCGAAGACTCGAAGAGTAGAATTTAGGGTTTGACTTGAGTCTTTAGTAGGCTAACCGTGTAAAAGAAAGAGTGTGTGTGTCAAGTGCATTGAGATCATGGAAGAGAGCTCAAAGCGTTACAAGTATCAAATCCTTAGTGGAGAGAGGTAGAGAGGTAAATTTGGGCAGGCCGGACTTGTCCGGGGGAAGAGGCCGGACTAGTCCGGAAGTCCTATGGCTTAGTCCGTTTTAGTGCGGACTAAGAGTTCCTGACTGAGATCAGACCTGTCCGTTTTGGACGGACTAGTCCGTTTCTCAGGTGAGAGTGTTTTTGGGGCTAAGTCCTGGTAGACCGGACTTATCCGCCAGAGTGGCCGGACTAGTCCGGGCTAGCCAGACTTGTCTGTTTTCACACGGACTAAGAATTTGTGTGTGAGTTCAGGCTAGTCTGTTCTAAGGCGGACTAGTCCATATGGGTGTGAGACGAGAGCTCCCACAGCTACGTCTTGGTGGACCGGACTATTCCGCCTTAGTGGCCGGACTAGTCTCGGTCCTCCAGACTTGTCCGTTCTCACCTAGGCAAATAGTTCCTGTGTGAGATCGGACTAGTTCGGTGTGAGGCGGACTAGTCCGGACTTTTGGTATGTGGCAACGATTGGCTTTGGGACTTCTATAAAAGGAGATGCTCCGATGTCATTTAAAAATACCTGGAACCCGAGCGCCGCCACAACGATCCAAGAGCCCCCCTAATCCTTCTCTCTTGCCTACTCACCCTATAGAGTCAATTCTTAATTGAATTTGGGTGTGTGAGAAGAGGAGAAGGAAGAACTTCGCGTTTGGGCTCTTGGAATGATCTCGTGCACTTGGTCTGATCTGTGGCTTGTGATATCTGTGAAGTTTCTGGAAGTGATCAAGTGGGAGCCTCGGATTGTGAGCATGGGGGTCCTATATGGCTTAGGGTGTTGCCAATCTGTGATCCAAATATGGCCTTTCCTAGTCTTTTATCCTATGTCAAGGTAGTTTCAAAGCCAATCTATGCATTATAGGCTTGCATCCTATGGTCAGCGTGGCTTAGCGACCAATCTGTCTCTGATACCAATCTGTGACCTATCTAAGTGTGTAATCCTACTATCAACCCGTGGCTTTTGATTCTAATCTGTGTTTCCTATTTAGGCGTGTAACCCACCGTCAACAGTGGCTCTGATACCAATCTGTGATTGTATCTAGGTGTGTAATCTACCCTCAACCGTGGCTTTGATACCAATCTGTAATTTTATCTAGGTGTGTAATCTACCCTCAACCGTGGCTCTGATACCAATCTGTGACGCTCCCAATTATGTGGAAAACCATGGAACCGAGAACTGATGCATATGTGTGCCCAAGATGTTCATCACACATGCACATATTTTCCACAAACTGAATTCAGAATATATATATAACCACGAATAACAGAGTTTATTACAAACTGAATGCAGCAGAAGTCTTCTAACTAGTGCGGAAGCAACCTAAGCAGTAGCGGCTCCATCTCTACTCCATCCCCACAGGCAAGGTTGAGAACAGATTACACGCCTAATGCTCCATTTGGTCTTCATAGTAATCTTCTCCTGTTGCTGATGATGAAGTAATAATGCAAGTTTGAGTACAATGATGTACTCAGCAAGTGCGGGAAAATATGATATGTAGCTCATAACAAGGTAGGTATAAAAAGGCTCATTGCAGAAAGCAAACTTATTTATCAAAAACCACGATAAAACGGCAACTCATCTTTAAGTGAATGTAATCCCAACATGTATTAAGATATCAATCATACCTCCATTATGTTCATTACCTTCCATGTCACAACCAGACATCAATCAACCTCATTCTTGTTCACGAATACCTCCTCGTATTCGCTACCATATCACGAATACCATCTCGTATTCGCTACCATTTCATCTCATAAACAACTTCATCTCCCACCGAGACCAACCTTGTTGCCATGACTAACCAGTCATGCAACCCATCTTATCATTCGGACTCAACAGTCCCGAAAACCAAACCAAAACCAAACCAATAACCATCCCATCTAATCATGGAAGTTGGTCAGGCGCTCGTGACCGTAAGCTCGGCTATCATGATAGTTTTGTACTCTGCAGAGTTTGCACCTCTTTACTCACAAGTTTGTGCTTTAGTCACCCGTCGGTGACTGCAGAACCTCCATTATACTAGTACACAACCGTCGGTGTATTGCCAAGAGATCACAAAATAGCCTTTACAAAGGGGTTACTAGATGTATGGACTCACTAAGGTTTCACCAGCAGGCTAGAATCTCCAATTCTCCCACCCACGGGCCCCCTCTTGTGCCATGCAGTTCCCAGGGCAGTCCTCACTCGACTCCCATTCCCCGCGCCTTCCACAGTCCATAACAATCTAGCAACTTACCTAATTAGTCAGCTAAGCCGCATCCATACTTGGCCTTGTGGTGGCACTGTTATCCTGGCATGTGCTCGCATGAACCGGTCCTTAGATCCACGGCAAGTAAACCACCATCTCATGCTACCTCATTCACAAACCCAGTCTTGTCTAGATCTCCCTCCGATCCATGTTCATTAACAACATCAGTTTCTCATTATCGTTACGAGTGCAGTTAGCTAGACACACCTATCTCGCTTCCCAATCCCATGGACTCAGCGAAGCATAAAGCAAAAACCATACCCGACTCATAAACTTCCCAGGCGACAAGGGTGGTTTAACCAAAACTAGTAAACTCCTATAAAAGGGTTTCCATGTTTGACTCAGCACACGCACACCTTTTCGCAAAACAAAACAGTTTCCCAAAACATAGGATCAATAAGGTCAAGGGGCACTTGCCTTGTTCTTGCGGTTCCGGTTGCTCTTGGATCTCAAAACCTTATTGTTGCAGCTCGTCGTAGACAGCTCCCTGAGCTTATCCCTCTATACAGGATCACACACATACAAGATTCACAGCAATCAATATCATGCATAAACTTTAACTAGATTCGATGATGCATAGGCATGCTATACTATAATCAGTTTTATTAGATTGGTTTGTATGTGTAATTGCATAGTTTGCATGGATTTTACTATGAACAGAGTTTTCGGATCAAATGTGGACGTGGCGATGACCTTATCTTTAGATCAACCAGATCAACAAGTGATCTGTCCACGAGAAAGCTTCTGTTCGAAAGGAATCGAAGAACAGATGCAAAGAAAACACAACGATGTCGTAAGGTGGTATTGGAGACCTACCTTACGTTCTTCTTGCTCTCGGGGTCCTTCTCTCATCAGACATATCGTTGGACTCCCTTCCGGCGATCTTTCTCGACTGAACTCCGGCGATAGGCTTACTCGGCGAGTTGGGGCTAGGGATCTAAGTCGTTGGCTCAGGAGTTGGAAAAGAAGTTTGTGGTTTCGGCCAAAGGTTCTGGGTTCTATTTATAATCGGGAGAAGAAGAGTCCTAATCTGACTGTATTCCGAATAAGAGTCCTTTTCACATTGTCGATGAAAATTAACAACTTATCTTTAGTTGATTTGGTGCAGTAACATTGTGGAATTCAGGTCGGTTTCTTCTCCGTACCGGTATTTCCACGCGTATAGAATCCAAAAAAAAACCGCTCCAGAACTTGTTACCTCGCGGTGATGAGCTCCGGAAGCTCCACGTGTCCACCGGGGCCTGGTCTCTCCCTTTCCGCAGAGACGAGCTCCGATTGTGCCGCGTGTCAAGCGAGACATCCCTCTTCTTCGGAGGTGGGCTCCGCGTGCGCCACGTATCCTGGCGGTCGGGGCCTCCTCTCTATCGGAGGTGGCTCCGCGCACACCACGTGTCAGTGCCGGACCTTCCCTCTCTCCGGAGGTAGCACCGGGTGTGCCACGTATTCATTTCGGACCTCCCTCTCTTCGGAGGCGATCTCCGTGAGTGCCACGCGTCAAGTAGTGCTGGACTCCCTTTTTCCTCAGAGACGAGCTCCGAGGTAGACACGTGTCCAACAGTGTCGGACCTCCCGGAGATAAGCTCCGGTGGCGACATGTGTCCAATAGAACCGGACCTCTCGGAGGTGAGCTCCGAGGTTGACACGTATCCCGCGCGACTGGTCCTCTGATTTCCGTGGTGACTAGCTCCAAAGGTGACACGTGTCCTACAGAACTGCCTTCGCTTCTCCGTAGAGGCTAGCTCTGGGGGCAACACGTGTCTCACAGGGTCGGACCTCTCCCCTTTGCAGGGATGAGCTCCAAATGCGCCACGTGGCCAGCGGGCCGCGGGAGTTGTCTTCGGCGCTCTTGGTGAACTGGATTTTGCTCTTTTTGGCTATCTTTTTTATTCTTTCTTTGTTCCTACTTCTTTTAAAATGATTTCTCTACATGAAACATGAATACATGCAGAAACCAAAAATGAGGGTGTCACATCAGGCGTCCCAAATGTCACTCGGAGGGAGATGCTACCGCGTGGAAGAATGGACCTTGAGCCCAATCCAGAGAATGGGTGCGATGGGGCCAGCTTTCCCATCGGGATCTGCAGCTTTTGGAAGGCTGCAAGACTGATGAGGTTGAGGCCGACTCCTCCATCGACTAGCATGTGGTAGAGCTTCACGTTAGATATGGTCGGGGAGACGATGAGTGGCAGCTGCCCAGCTCCCGCCATGTTCTTCAGGCAGTCAGAGGCGGTGAAACTGATCTCCGTCTCCATCCACTTGCGGTAGGGAGCCGGCTTGGGGGAGGGGACTACTGCCATGACCTCCCACCGGAGGGTCTTGATGTCTCGCCGGGACGTGATGTCCCATGACCCCCCGTACATCACATGGAGCATCTTTCGATGCCCATATGGGATGTGGACGGAGTCGGATCCCTCTCCTTTGTCATAGACGACCTTTGATGCCCACTTGGCGTCTTGGTACTCCACCTTCTGACTATTGCTGACCCCCGGGTCAGCCTTTTGCTTGCCCTCCATCTGGCAGAAGGGTGCGCCATCCTGGCGCTGCTGTCAAATCTCTTGGAAGCGCTGTGCTAGCTTCTGGATCTCCCGGCACCGGCACTTGCTGGTGCTGTGCCGTTTGGTGTTATGGACTGGGCACCTATGGTCATCTTCGTTACTGTCGGACGGCTGTCGCAGGCGCTTGCCGGTGCATGGCTCCCAGCCGCCTGTAGCTGCTAGCGAGTTGAGCGCGGCGACGACCAGGTGGTCAACGTCGTTGCGCCACTGCTCAGCAGCGGACAGGGAAACTCCCGTGCTCAATGGATTGTGGAGGAGCGCGTGAGCTGCTAGCAGCGCACTCTCCGGCCTGGCTTCGGTCGGTGCATGCGACACCGTCGCAACCAAAGGCTGCTGGGTGGCAGCGGGCACCGTCGCTGTAGGGGCTGCCACCGGTGTAGTCGGTCCTGCTCTGGAACGGGATGAGGCTTCCTGCTCCTTCTGCTGCTGGCGGCACGAGGGGCGGGAAGATCCTCCGAGAGAGTGGATATTCACCATCGTGGGCTTCTCGAACAGCTTAAAAAACCAGGAAGCCCCCTACCTAGCGCGCCAAATGTAGAAGTGTTCGCTACGACACTTCCCCCGGTCTGCTTGGAAGCAGCCCGCAGAGGTTCTTTCTTAAAGGGCCTAGTGGTTTCGAAAGTCGGAGCACAACGGCAAGGTGGACACGAGGATTTACATGGTTCGGGCCGCCTGAGCATAATACCTTACATCCATCAGAGTGCTTGTTGTATTGCTTGCGCATATCAGTGTGGGAGAGTATTAACCGGGAGCCAGAGTTCCAAACTTGCAAACCCTTTGCCCGGAGGCTGCCCCGGTCTTTTTATATCCCAAGGCCAGGGCAGTTACAATGTGGCCCGGGGTCCGACAGGTGGCCCCACGGCTATCTGTTCCCTATACATGAGCTAGGACATTTACAGCTATATGCACAATAGCTTTCGGTGGAGTTAAGGTGCGTCGCCTGGCGCGCCGTGCGCCTCTGACCGGGTTGCAGGTGATGATGAAGTCCCCGTCTTGTCGCCACGTCCTCTCGCTCTTCTGAGCAGGTCTGTGCCGTTGAGCGGCACTGTTCTGCCGTCACGCCTCGCCGCCCTATCTAATCACCGTAATGGTGAGCAGGCGGAGGACAGGGGCGTGCACCGTGAGCCATGCTTTTGGTAAAGGCGCGAGCCTTGAATGCTCAGCTTGACAGCGTGCCTTCCTCCTCACTCCTTGGCTATCTGCCCATTGCAAATTGACGCGGCGTCTGGGTGGCTGGCCCCCGGGACACACGTCTCTAGCAGAGCAGTCTTGCGGAGTAGTGAGGGGTCTGGAGTCGTTGGACACGTGGCAGTGCCGAAGCCCTCGCACACTGGAGGTCGGTCCTAAAGCTGTAGGACACATGGCACCTCCGTAGCTCTCCTCGGCGGGATGGTACGTCTGGAGTAGTCACCCACGTGGCTGTAAAAGCCAAAGAAAAGGGACTTGCAAAAACTTTTCTTCACCGCACAACACCACAGTTTTCGTTGTGGATATCTTAGGAAATATTGTGAAGAGCAAGTAACCTTCATCAAAAGAGTGATTAGAGGGGAAAGTCTTCCTTTTCACAAAGTGGGATTTGGACATAGGAACATGAGAGGTTGAGCTCACCCCTAGAACTTAAAAAGTCTTGGGAAGGTTCAGTCCAAGTTTCATAGAAATCCAACACTTTTTGAGGCACTTTTTGGGTTATTTGAAAAAGAGGCCAATTTGAATGTAAATTCAAATTGCAGCAACTTTCATCACCCAAATTCAAAAGTTAGCTTCATATTCTTATTCAGCACATTTTTGTGAGCTCACACACCAATTTTCACTCCATTTGGAGTTGATCTTGACATGAGCTAAGTGGGACGAATTCAAACTTTATTTGAATTCAAAACTAAACTTGTGCTGAAATTCACCCAAGCCGAACCCAATTTGAATTCTATTCAATTCAAATGGCTCAAGGGTGAATAATTTAAATCACCAGGGGTATTATGGGGCTCACTGTTTACAACAGTGATTAGGAGTAAATTCCAGAGGTTAAAACCCCGGGTGGGACCCACGTGTCATAGAGGGAAGAAGGAGAAACTTGCACCCAAAGTCAGAGTCTCGGTGGGAAATTGCGCCGAGCAGCTGTCGGCTATGCCACCGAGCAGCTACCGGCGCCACCAGCTGCTTCCCTCTCCGCGCGCTGGCGCCCAGAGCGGCTGGCTCGCGCCCCCACGCGACCGGCACCGCCTCAGCCGAGCAGGAGTCGGCCGGCTTTATCTTCTTGCGGGCAAACCCGAGCAGCGGCATTGTTTCTCGCCGCAGCTCTCTGCTCAATCGGGAAAACCAGCAAAACCATTTCCTCCTTCGTCCCTGAGCTGCTAGACAGCCACCTGAGCTCGCACTCCACCTCTCCAACGCCAGAAACCTCGAGCTCCGACCTCCTTTGCCCGAGAGCGATCGCCACAGCGGCGACTCAACCTCAGCCGAGAGTCAGGTGCCCGTTGGCAGCGTTCCACAGGCGTTTTCACGGTCCAGCGAGAGAGGCAACAGGAGCGCGTGACCACCGTGCTGCTCTCCTCTAAGTTTGGAAGCCAACCGTGAAGAATCCGTAGAGAATTTCCAGTTTTTGCTCCGGCGACCGTAAACCGAGCTTCCAGTACGGTTTCTTTAAATTCTCGCTCTATGGTCTTTCGGAGGTCATCAAATCATGCACATGGACGCTGGACTAGCCGGCGATCAAGTTCTTTTCTGCATCCGTAGCGTGAAACTGTCTAGGAGTGACGAATTTCAAGCTCGATCGAGGGCGGTCATGGCGGGCACGATCGGTCACACGGTGCCGACCGACTTGCCGCCATCCCTGAACCCTTTTGACACCTTGTCGAGCTTCCTAGAAGTACACTGATGCCGTAGGGCCGTTTGTTCGAGGTGTTGGCGGGTTTAGAAACCACGGTCGACGGTGTCGAACCTCAACCGAGGCCGCGGCACGTCGCCGAGCTACTTCCGGTCACCCCCAGACCGACCTGTCACCACCGACGTGTTCCTCGACGTCGACAACCCCCTGGCGGTGATTTTCAGACCATGGGAGGTCTGGCAGCGGCGAGCCGGTGAGCCCCGAGTCTGCTCCGGCGAGGTCGGCGGCGCGGGCGCGAGAGAACGGCGGGAGGAAGACGAAGCCGGCTGGCCCACGTGTCAGCGGCTGAAGAATTTAAATCGGGATCGGGTGTGGCCAGGGAACGGTGGTGCTGGTGCGCGAATACCCTGTGAGCTCCGGTGTGCCGGACACCTCCACTCTCGACACGTGTGGTATCCCCGGTGTGCCGGACACCTCCGCGCTCGACACGTGTCCCCGTGGGCCCCGAGAGTTTAAACATCTCCCCCGATTTTCAGAATTCTTCCAAACTTCAAATCCTCAGAACTTTGGCTAGAGAGCTCCAAATTCAGTGAACCAAATTTTGCTGAACTCAGGATTCTGAGTACTTTCCATCAATACCAAATTCAGCTCATGAAAGTGAATAGTTTTCCAGAATTAAATCCCTAAAGTTTAAATTGTTGGGAATTTTATCTGGAGAACTACTTTATGAAAAATTCTGAAATTTGGCTGAAAGGTTCATTGGAGGATCCCTGAATCCCAGTAAAATTTTCAGACTCATCCAAGTTCATTTAGTTACTCTAATTGGGTGATTAAAGGAACTGCCCAGAGAAAATAGAAAAATGTACAGAAACATTTTTCAGATTTTCTCCAATCTTAATTAGGACATAACTTTCTGTAGAATTCTTCAAATGACATGAAACCAACTCCATTAGAACCATCCTAAATTCTAGTTTCCAGAAAGTAATGGTAGGAGCCATGAAAAACCCTGGAATTACTTAGAGGCTCAATTTGTTGACCAAAGAGGCTTTTAATTGTACAAGGTTCAATTGAACTTTGTTTCAAGTAAAACTTGGTCAAAACTCTGGTTAGGACTCTACCAATGCACCATAAAAATTTCAGAACCAAAGGTAAAGGCTAGCTAGAATTATTAGCAATTATGTATTAAAGTTCACACATTGCATTTAAATTTACATGTAGTATTGTATTCAACGTGTAGCCATTGAAGAAGAGACCCCGGAAGTGCTGGATTTCCTCCTTCCGGAAGAGGAACTAACTCCTGACCAGCAGCAACAAGGCAAGCCCCGGTTTGCATTAACCTTTTATAAGTTTTACTTTGTTTACATGTGTCATATGAAGTATGTATGTGCATTAGGTATAGGATGAATGAAACCCCACTTGCATAACCAAAGGTTCCTAAAAGAGTGAGGGTAGTGTCTAAGACCTCGAGTAGACAGGCTATGCTTAATGAGTCATAGGACTTCGGTACAAGTCGAGTAGTTGGAATCTACTCGCGAGATAGGCTTGGGACACACGGGTTCGGTTGAGTGATGTGAGATCACTTTAGTAATGAAAATGAGACTAGGCAGGGGATAGGGCGCAGCAAGAGAGAGTCTTGTGTGCGCGGCCCTGCCCGTGTCGATTGAGGACCGATCTGTGTGCGGCCCTGCTGAACAAGTATTGAACGTACCGAAGGCATATCGGATATATGGGCCCCGATAAACTGATGTAGCCTAAACCTCCGGGCGTCGAGGCATAACGCACCGATTAATAGGTGTAGGCTGAGGGCAGCAAGGTAGAAATCTGCCAACGGGCATAGAGAGATGCTCCGTGTGGGGAACCTCCTGCTCGTTTCGGTGCGACCGGTTCGACGTTTGGGCTGTTGGGTGAAAGGTTGTCCCGTACGACATCGAGTGAGCGTGCTGTGCAGCTCCACGGGTGGGCGTATGTGACGTGCTCTTTGGGTTTCCCTGCAGGTGTATATCGAGTCGATTCGCCGTCCCTCGCGGTGATGAGAACCGCTTGTTCACTGCGTCATAACGTAGACTAATGAATGAAATGTTATGATTGAATATTGCTGCTATGATATAATTGTATTGCTATATGTGTGCCACCAAATATTGTTTACTAAATTTCAGCTTCATGAACTGTTAAATTGTTGCTAAAAGATGAATTAAGGATGAACTTGTAGGCGTGTCCATTTGCTGCAACATTGCTATCCTGTGTCATGGTACACCTCATGTAGAGTTTCATGCTTAGGTGAGTCGGTTAAGCCTTGCTGAGCCTTCGTGCTCACGGTTGCTGCTTAAGCGTTTTTCAGGTGAGGAGCCACCCACGGACTCGGAGTACGAGTCCACCGGCGAGGGTTACTGACACGACCCCATTTGGTCCTGTCGAGCCAGGATCACGCTGAGGGGTGCTGCGTTGCGCAGCACCGTATAACACACGTCAAAGGTACAAAGCGGAAGCGGAAATTTTATTACATAAACAAGTTTATGAACATGTTTACATCAAAATAAGATTAGTCCACACTCGCGGGCGTAGACTAAGCATCAAGTGCACGTTCAGCCCTTGAACGTGTCCTTGCTAGCACACACGCACACTAACTCTGCGGCGTGCACGACTCCCACTTGACGGGGTTCCCCTCCTGGGGTTCCGTCTCCTCTTCGGGAGTCCCTTCCTCATAGAACCCTGCAAAAGCTTCAAACACAAGCAGTGAGCATGAAGGCTCAGCAAGTCTGACCCGTCTCACCTAAACATGGAACTTCTACATGAGGTAGTGGGTTGCATGAGGTAAAAATCATTTGCAAGGACTCACCTAATTAGTAGAGCCTTACTTTCAAGTTTTAGCAGCAGGTTGTGGCGAACCTTACGCGAAGGTACATGAGAGAGCCGCAATCAAACAAGAAACGCATTTCTCTCATGTACTTTGCCCAAAGTTGAAAAGAACTTTAGTTAGCTCTAAGCTACAGCATATCATTAACAATCAATGTCCATCTTTCAATCAGCAACATTTTAACATGTAACTAGCCTGTTCATTCTACGTCACGGTACAGTGAACAAGTGGTACTCACTGACCGCGAGGGACGGCGATTATAATCGATTTACACCTGCAGGGTTACGCGAACAACCCGTCACGTACGCCCGTACTTGATGTTGCCTACAACAACCATCACGGACGCCGTACGCGACTACCTTTCACCCGTTAGCCAAATATTGAACCGGTCCCATCGTCCCGAGCAAGAGGTCTCTGCACGCGCATCTCTGTGCCGCCAGCCGATTTACACCTCGAGCTCTCAACCTACCCTCTGAACGACGGGCAATGCCTCAATACCCAGCTACCCGAGTTACATCAGTTTCCCGGTTCCCATATAGCCGGTAGGTCTTCAGTACTGTTCTAGCTTGTTCAACAGGCCCGCACACGGCTCGGTCCTCAATCGACACGAGCGGAGCTACAGCACACAGGCCCCAAAGTCCTGCTGCCCTTACTCTCCGCTCGGTCTCATTTTCTTGCCATGTGTATCATGTGCTATCTCTACCCGAGCAATGTGCCTCTAGCCTATTCTCGCGAGTAGTTCCAACTACTCGACTTGTACCGAATCCTACTCTATCCTAGCCATGCAGTGGCTAACGAGGTTTTCAATCCTAAACCCAACCCATGGTTTTCTTGGCTGTGCAGTTGGGTTTCCAATCAAGACTCTAATGCAAAGAACACTATTCAAAGATGTGCTCAAAACAATAAACATTTGTAAAAAGGTTAATGCAAACCGGGGCTTGCCTTGCTGCTCTTGGTCGTAGGCTAGCTGTTCCTCCGGAGTAACGAAGTCTAGGACTTCGGGTTCCTCCTCGACCTTAGCGACTACATGATAGAAACAATACATGTATTAATTTAATGCATTTGTATTAAGTTTGAAGTTGTGAAGTCTATAACCCATGCTAGATAGACCTAATGACTGTGAAACTTTTACTGTGGCTTGGTTACAACCTAAACAGAGACTTGGTCAAGTTTTAGTTGCAGCAAAGCTCATTTGAGCCCTCTACAAATAATTACGTCCTTGACCTTAATTGGAACTCTTAGGGTGTTCTAGGAATTTTCATGAGACAAACTATGACTTCCTGAAAACTAGATTTTCAGAGGGTTCTAATGGAGTTGGTCTCACTTAATTTGGAAGTCTCTAACTAAAGATATGAGCTAAACAATTTCAGAGAAAATTCTGAAAATGTTTCTGAACCTTTTCTATTTTCTCTGGAACAGTTTCACTAATCACACCATTAGGTGGATTAAATGAGCTCAAATGGATCTGAAATTTTTTATGCTAGTTCAAGGATATTTTGGTGAACATCTCAGTAAAATTTCAGGATTTTCCTCCAAAGGATTCTCCAGTTAAAATTCCTAACAGTTTAAACTTTGAGGAATTAATTCTGGAGAAATAAGGAATTTCATGAAGTGAAACTTGATTTTCTGGAAAGTACTCAGAGAGCTGAATCCAGCAAAATTTGGTTCACTCAATTTGGAGCTTTCTAGCCAAAGTTATGAGGATTTGAAGTTTGAAGGAAATCTGAAAATCGGGGAAAAGTTTAAACTCGCGCGTGGGCCCAGGGGAACACGCGTCGCACGCCTAGGCGATGGCACACCGCGGCCCACAAGGATTTTGCGCGCCAGCGCACCCTGATCCCGGCCGCAGCCGGATCCCGATTCAAAATATCGGCCGCTGACAGTTGGGGTCCACCCCCTTCTTCAACCTCGCGACACCCGCGCTCCGCCGCTGAGGGACCTCGCCGGAGAGCTCGCCGCCGGCTGCTGTACAGCTCCAAACTTCTTGATTCTGGCCGCCCCTGCCTACTTTTACTTGGGGAACAGGATCCGCGGGTCAGCTGCTCATGACAATGGCCGGAGCATGGTCGGCGACGAGCCGCCATATCGGAAGGACTTCGGCCATGTCGGCTGACTCTCCTAGTACCTCAGCTACTTGGGAAATCGGTCGGGGAGCATCAGTGGACCTCAGAGAAGGTCGACATTAGCTCGAGGCAGCTCGGGGAAGGCCCGAAATAGGTCCTCACCGTGCGCCCGATACCCCCCCGTTCGTTCCGCCATTAGTAGACCTTAAATTACGCCGGGCACAGAGGTTCTCCGGCCCAGAGTTGTGAAGGCAACTTGTGCGTTACCGTGTCTAGCTCGTGTGGGAATGGCCTGAGGCCCTCTAATCCTTTCTAGAGCACGAATTAAACAGAATCGTACCCGAAGGTCGTTCTGCACACTGAAAGGGGAAAAGTGGAAATTCGCCGCCGGTGAGCAACCACTCGAGCTGTGGCTCGGGGATGAGCAGCACCGGTCACCCGCGCGTCCAAGGGTGCCTTGGCTCGGGCGTGACAACGCCCAGGTTGGGCTGTCCACGAGAGCCCGAGGTGCGGCGGTTCCAAGTTCCGAGTTTGATCTTTCGGCACAGCCGATATCAATCGGTTTCAACCGAATTCTAGCAATGGGGAGGATGGAGGAAGGTCTCTAGTACCTTGCTGGGACTCTGGAGTGGAAGGAGGGAGCTGCGATCGGCGTCCTCCGATCAAGTCCGAACTGCAGAAACTTTCGGCCAGTGCTGGGTTCTTGCGGGAAAACACGTCGGTACCTCGGCCGAGGAGGGGGGCAGGCGCCCTAAGAAGGCTCTGCACCGCCTCGTTCCCGCGCGTGGGCAAGCAGCTGGTGGCGCGGTGGCTGGCCTCGGTGGCGATCACCGCTGCGGCTCGGCGACCCGAGTGAAAAGTCTCAGTCGGTTTGTGTTGAAGTAGAGGCTGACATGTGGGTCCCACCCTTCCTTTTAACCTCTGAAATTTACTTCTAATCACTGTTGTAAACAGTGAACCCCATACTACCCTTGGCAATTCAAATTATTCACCCATGAGCCATTTGAATTGCTCAAAGTTCAAATGAGGTTTGGTTTGAATGAATTTCAGCACAAGTTCAGTTTGAAATTCAAATAAAGTTTGAATTTCTCCCACTTAGCTCATGTCAAGATCAACTCCAAATGGAGTGAAAATTGGTGTGTGAGCTCACAAAAATGTGCTGAGTAAGAATATGCCCCCCACTTTTAAATTCAGTGGATAAAAACAGTTTGAATTTGAATATGGTTTCAAACTGCCCTCTTCCTAACTATACCCAAAATGACCTCAAAAAGGTTTTGAGTTTGGGTGAAACTTGGCATGGACATCCTTAGCAAAGTGTAGGAGTTTTCATATGTCCAGCCCATCTATATCACATGTGGGAAATACCACTTTTGCAATGTGCAAGTTTGTTCTCTAATGAGCATGTTGATAATTGTTACTTGCTCTTCATTTGTGTTCATCATCTTTCCTCAAATGAGGTGTGTGTGTGTGTGGTGATGAATACTTCAATTATGTGTCAAAAACTGAGGCCCTTACAGTTACCCTCCGTCGGGGACCACGGCTGAGTGGGAGCCGTACACGCCGTGCTGAGCTGAGGAGTGCAGCTAGTGTGGGTTGCCCTAGGGCTGGGCAACCAACTTTTGCTAGATAGGCGGGCGTGAGTTGTATAGTGTAGACTTCCGCTGTGTAACATAAACAATAGTTGTAACTGAAGTTTGTACCCGTTTGTACAGTTTCAGTTGTTTCCCATGTAATATATGATGTTCTTATGACGTGTGCTGTCGGGTGTCGCATCGCGCGGCACCACCCTCTGCGATCCTGGATGAGCGGATTCCGGTCCGCCACAGCCTGGTATCAGAGCTGCAGTGGGGATAGCACAGTACTTAAGGACTGCATTATGGGAAAACTTAGGTATACGGTGAGGATTCGGTAGTTGCCCAAGTAAGGACTATATTAGCATAGTTACTTAAAGTGGCAAGGACTAACTTATGTGTTATAATTCTGAATTTCAATTATGTAATGACGCAACTACGCTCTGGTAAGTATGGTAAGGAACGCTACCGAAAGCGGTTCAATTCCGGTTAGCTCCCCCTGACGAGGAACGTGGTTCAGGGATTGATCTCACAGCTTGGTGTGAGATGTCAATATGAAACTCTTGGACTCTTCATGTCCCTGAGTTCATATGAAACGCTGATCCCTAGCGTGCATTAGGCAAGTAAGTGGAGACCCCATCGCGTGGTCAGTAACGCGAGAGTGTGTTCGTCTGGAAATAGCCCAGGAGGACATACGCAGCGCTTGCCATCGGCGTGCCCTGCAGGGCAGTAGGTGGTATCTGTTGGGTTGATAACATTCCCAACCGTGACGACCCGTTCATGACATACTCGGGTTCCCCGTCGTGTGGTGTTGAAACACGATCACGTACCTTGAGACGTGACTTAGCTCAAGGACGGCCGTATGACAATGATACGGGCGTTTGTATTTACTTTCAAATATGGAACTGCCTGAAATGAATAAACCATTGAGTGCACCATTATTGTGTGGTCTTCTGCAGGTACTAACCACGTATGTATCCGTGTAGAAAACGTGTGCGAGAGACCGTTTAGTGCCACACTTGAGACGTATATGCCGGTATGATCCGGTTAGGATTTTCTTTTGTGAGGAACGTAGTACCGAGATATTGTAGGCATATGCATGAGAATAATGATAACAAAGAATTAAAATCTATAGGTTCAACATTTAGTACCCTGGTTGGGTATAAGAATAGGATAGTGGAGCAGTATAGCCAAAAGTATGAAAAGCAGAGTGCTCTGTTTTGGACAGCAAGGTTGCCGAACTTTAACAGAGCACAACTAACAGGTCTTTTAGCCCAGAGAGGTGTGCTATATAGTTCTGGAAAGGTATTGAAGTACTCTATAACTTTGTTGTAGACTTCCAGAGCTGAAACACACCTTAAGGTGGCTGAAATCCCAGAGGAAGGTAAACTGTCCAGAACCAGGACAGAGTAAAACATTCTCAGAGCTGTTTTGTTTTTCAAACGTAACTCCCAGGTGAAATATCAAAATTAGTATATAATACATCCTTAGAAAGAGTAGAAGATGTGTGACATCTTTGCAATTCAAAGATTCTGAAATTTCAGCACAGAATTTAATGGAAATCAGGGTTGAAAACAGCCACTTCCAAGGGAGGTGCTGTTAAAATTCTTCCAGAAATTCTGCTGTCTTTGAATTGGCATCACTTTTTAACCAAAGCTGATCTGGGGGCAAATGAGTACTCTTTAGAAAAATACTGAAGTTAACTTTAACTTTGGTGTTCAGCTTGAGTCATTGAAATGCCCAGAACCAGATCAAAACTTGGAATAGGTAGAAACTGGTCATTCTGACAGAAGAATGACAGTTGAACTCATTGGAGAGGGTGTTGTACCCTAAGGGTGCTATACGTGATGACAAAGCGATAGTAATGTCTCGTAGTGACCAAACCCAGTTATGGTGAGCTTCCAAAGAGGGGGTTCATCAAGTTGGATTAAACTAACTTGTGTTTGGTCTGGTAATGGTGTAGCTTGTGCAAAGTTATTACATTATCTACTTACGAGATATTTCGTATGTTTTGTTGTCATAATGTTTTTACGCCCAGTTCTATTGGACTGCATGCAAAATGTTGCGGGACTGATGTTTAATGTCGTGTGGTTGCAGATGGTTCGTACTAGGACCACGCACGAGGTTGGTGGCTCTAGCCAACAGGGAGGTGATGACTCCCAGCCACCGGCCTACGACAGCACCCCGCAGCAGCAGCCACCACCGCCGCCCCCGCTTACTCTAGCGGATGTGATAGCGGCATTGGTAGGAGGTCGTGAGGAGCAAACCGACCTGCTCCGCACGATCGTGCAGAATACGTCCCAGGCAGGGGGACGTCAAGATAGAGGACCTCGGGAGCCCCGTGATGTGTCGTACTCGGATTTCATGAGTACGCATCCTCCAGTGTTCACCGAAGCTGAGGAACCACTGGAGGCGGACAACTGGCTGCGGACCATCGAGTCCAAGTTCGGGCTGCTCCAATGTACGGAGCGGCAGAAGACTCTGTTCGCAGCACAGCAGCTCCACGGTGCCGCTGGTGCGTGGTGGGCGAACTATGTCGCCTCACGTCCGGCTGGCCATGCCGTGGAATGGCAAGAGTTCCGGGAGGCATTCCACGCCTACCACATTCCTTCCGGAATAATGAAGAGGAAGTTCCAAGAATTCTTGGAGCTGAAGCAGGGCGGGAGGAGTGCCCACGACTACTCCCGTGCCTTCAGCCATCTGGCACAGTATGCGTCAGACTATATCTCCATGGAGGAGAAGAAGAGGGAGCACTTCTATCGGGGGTTACACCCCGAAATGAAGACGCACCTCGTTCAGTGGAATCGTGGCACTTTCAACGATCTAGTCAATGCCGCGATTATGCAAGAGGATGCTCAGCAGGAGTTGGCAGCTGAGCAGAGGAAGCGCAGCACTCCACCTAGCAGCGGTGGTGGCGCGCCCCAGAAGTACCGTATGGTGTATCGGACACCATCCGGCCAGCAGTGGCATCCACCGGCGCGACCTCAACAGTTCGGGGGACGTCAGTTCCAGTCGCCCTCGTTCCGTCCGCCGATGCCACCACCAAGACAGCAACAGCAGCAGCAGACGGTGCCCCGGGCGTTTCCACCGCCACAATGCGCCCCGGGATTCCGTCCACCGATCAGCGGGTGACCACCCCGTTTCACCTGCTTCATGTGTGGCCAGGTGGGCCACTTCGCGAAGGACTGTCCCCAGGGGCAGCAGAGCAGCGGGCAAGCCCAGCTCCAGGGCGGTGCTCGAGGCTGACCTCCGGTGAATAAGGTTGGTCAGCGCACTGGAGGCGTCCGCAACCTCGACAATGAGGACGCCCCAGAAGGAGACAACGTGCTGGCGGGTACGTTCACTCTCAACCATCAAGCCATCATAATATTGTTTGATTCTGGTGCAACCCACAACATTATAAGTGCATCATATGTGGCTAAGCATCAGCTGGAAGCCTTTCCAACCGAGTGTTCTTATATGATCTGCTCACCGGGCGGAAAGATTTCAGCAACTATGATGGTTCCAAAAGCACCATTATGCTTAGGTGGGAAGATATATCCCACCACTATGATTATCTTAGGGGGGCAGAAGATTGATGCAATCTTGGGAATGTCATGGCTAAGTTACCATGGCGCTGTCCTGGAAACTCTAACACGGACGGTTCACCTCAACTCCTCGTTACACCGTCCGCAGTCCCTCCTACTAGATAACCCCGTCCGGGAGGTTTCAGCAGTCAACAGTACTGAAGCTCTCAAGTTGGAGGACATTCCCGTAGTCCGGGAGTACCCCGACGTGTTCCCGGATGATCTTCCGGGCATGCCACCTGAGCGGGATGTCGAGTTCAAGATTGAGCTCGCACCCGGGACTATGCCTATATCACGGAGACCATACAAGATGGCTCCAAATGAGCTGGCGGAACTGAAAGAACAGCTCAATGACCTGCTGAGCAAGGGTTTCATTAGGCCGAGTTCCTTGCCTTGGGGATGCTCGGCGCTGTTCGTGAAGAAGAAAGATGAAACCCTGAGGCTGTGTGTGGACTACCGGCCGCTCAACGCCGTCACCATCAAGAATAAGTACCCACTGCCCCGCATCAACATATTGTTTGATCAACTTGTGGGTGCAAGTGTGTTCTCAAAGATGGACCTTCGCTCTGGATATCACCAGATCAAGATCCGGGTGGAGGATATCCTGAAGACAGCGTTCTCGACGAGATACGGCTTATATGAATATCTCGTCATGTCCTTTGGTCTCACAAATGCTCCAGCCCATTTCATGTATCTCATGAACTCGGTGTTCATGCCGGAGCTGGACAAGTTCGTGGTAGTGTTCATCGACGATATCTTGGTTTACTCCAAGACAGAAGCCAAACATGCCGAACACTTGCGGATCGTTCTTCAACGATTGCGAGACCACAAGCTTTACGCCAAGTTCAGCAAATGCGAATTTTGGATCAGACAAGTGCCATTCATGGGACATATCATCTCAGCTGAAGGCATTGCAGTTGACCCAAGTAAAATAGAGCAAGTGTTGAAATGGAAAGCTCCCACTTCAGTTCATGAAGTCAGAAGCTTCCTCTGGTTAGCGGGATACAACCGGAGATTCATTCCAAGCTTCTCCAAGCTCGCTAAGCCGATGACAGAGTTGCTGAAGAAAGGGACGAAATATGTTTGGAACACGGCGTGTGAAGGAGCGTTCCAAACATTGGTGAAGCATCTCACAACAGCCCCGGTGTTAGCTCAGCCGGATACAACAAAGCCCTTCGATGTGTATTGTGACGCGTCCGGTATTGGGCTCGGCTGTGTGTTGATGCAGGCAGGACGTGTGGTCGCTTATGGCTCACGCCAACTTCGGAACCATGAGCAGCATTATCCCACTCATGACCTTGAGCTTGCTGCAGTGGTTTTGGCACTGAAAATGTGGAGGCACTATCTCCTAGGGAATTTGGTGCATCTCTACACCGACCACAAGAGCTTGTAATACATTTTCACCCAAAAGGAGCTAAACATGAGGCAACGGAGGTGGTTGGAATTAATCAAGGACTATGAAATTGAGATTCACTACCACCCCGGCAAGGCGAATGTGGTTGCCGACGCGCTGAGTCGGAAATCACATGTCCATCACCTCACCATTACAACGGTGGAGGAGGGAGAGCCAAGTTTATACTTGGTTCCTTATGGATCGCTGTACAACCTTGCCCTCATCCCTACTATTAGGGAGGACATCATTGCAGCTCAGAAGACGGATAAAAGACATGGCACATCTCCGGAGACGGATAGACAATGGAGAGATCAAGTGTTTCCGGAAGGATGATGAGGGGACGCTATGGTTTAATGACCGCATAGTCGTGCCCCGAGATATGGAGTTGAGGAAAAAGATCCTCGATGAAGCTCACTTGCCTAAATACTCCATTCATCCGGGCAGCAACAAGATGTACCAAGATTTGAAACAGAAATTTTGGTGGACACGGATGAAGCGGGAGGTAGTGAAGTACGTATCCGAGTGTGATACGTGCCGACGAGTGAAGGCTGATCACATGAAGAAATCAGGGCTGTTGCAACCCCTGAAGATCCCGGCATGGAAATGGGAAGAGGTGAGCATGGATTTCATTGTGGGATTACCCCTAACGTCCATCAAGCATGATTCCATATGGGTAATCGTTGATCGGTTAACCAAGACGGCTCACTTCATTCCGGTGAATACACGTTACAATGCCGGCAAATATGCGGAGCTATACATAGCGAAGATTCTATGCCTATGCGGGGTACCCAAGACCATTGTCTCAGATCGAGGTGCATTATTTGTATCTCGCTTTTGGGAGCAGCTACACGCTGCATTGGGTACTAAGTTGATCAGGAGCTCCGCCTATCACCCTCAGACAGATGGCCAGACAGAGAGGGTGAATCAAGTTCTGGAAGACATGTTGAGAGCATGTGCCATCCACCATGGTAGGAACTGGGATGATCACCTACCATTGGTGGAATTCTCGTACAACAACGGCTATCAGGAGAGTATTAAGATGGCACCCTACTAAGCTCTCTACGGTCGCAAATGCCGCACCCCATTAAATTGGTGCGAGTCCGGTGAAAGGGTCACATTCGGGGTTGATGTGGTGAACGACGCCGAAGAGCGCGTTCGGGCGATTCAAGCTAACTTGAAGGCTGCTCAATCCCGGCAGAAGAGCTACGCTGATAAGAGGCGTAGACCATTGCACTTCGACGTTGGGGAACACGTGTACCTCCGCGTGTCTCCGATGAAGGGCGTGCACCGGTTTGGTGTGAAGGGGAAGCTTGCTCCCCGTTTCATTGGACCCTACGCTATCACCGAGAAGTGTGGACCAGCTGCGTATCGATTGGAACTACCGGCATCTCTGGCTGGTGTCCATGATGTTTTCCATGTTTCGCAACTGCGAAAATGCTTGAAGCATACAGCTGCTGTTCCTACCGAAGAGATCGGCGAGCTGAAACCGGATTTAACATATGAGGAGTATCCGGTGGGAATTCTTGATGAGAAAGCCCGAACCACGTGTAGCAGAACGTTGTGGTTCTACAAAATACTCTGGAGCAACCACACCGCCGAAGAAGCGACGTGGGAGAGCGAGGAGTTCCCTCGCTCAAAGTACCCGGAGTTCATGGCTTCTCAACACGGGTAAGTCCCTATTACATCGCTATCTCTTCTTTTATAATCTCGGGACGAGATTCTTTTAAAGGGGGAGGGATGTAAAAGCCCAAGAAAAGGGACTTGCAAAAACTTTTCTTCACCGCACAACACCACAGTTTTCGTTGTGGATATCTTAGGAAATATTGTGAAGAGCAAGTAACCTTCATCAAAAGAGTGATTAGAGGGGAAAGTCTTCCTTTTCACAAAGTGGGATTTGGACATAGGAACATGAGAGGTTGAGCTCACCCCTAGAACTTAAAAAGTCTTGCGAAGGTTCAGTCCAAGTTTCATAGAAATCCAACACTTTTTGAGGCACTTTTTGGGTTATTTGAAAAAGAGGCCAATTTGAATGAAAATTCAAATTGCAGCAACTTTCATCACCCAAATTCAAAAGTTAGCTTCATGTTCTTATTCAGCACATTTTTGTGAGCTCACACACCAATTTTCACTCCATTTGGAGTTGATCTTGACATGAGCTAAGTGGGACAAATTCAAACTTTATTTGAATTCAAAACTAAACTTGTGCTGAAATTCACCCAAGCCGAACCCAATTTGAATTCTATTCAATTCAAATGGCTCAAGGGTGAATAATTTAAATCACCAGGGGTATTATGGGGCTCACTGTTTACAACAGTGATTAGAAGTAAATTCCAGAGGTTAAAACCCCGGGTGGGACCCACGTGTCATAGAGGGAAGAAGGAGAAACTTGCACCCAAAGTCAGAGTCTCGGTGGGAAATTCCGCCGAGCAGCTGTCGGCTATGCCACCGAGCAGCTACCGGCGCCACCAGCTGCTTCCCTCTCCGCGCGCTGGCGCCCAGAGCGGCTGGCTCGCGCCCCCACGCGACCGGCACCGCCTCAGCCGAGCAGGAGTCGGCTGGCTTTATCTTCTTGCGGGCAAACCCGAGCACCGGCATTGTTTCTCGCCGCAGCTCTCTGATCAATTGGGAAAACCAGCAAAACCATCTCCTTCTTCGTCCCTGAGCTGCTAGACAGCCACCTGAGCTCGCACTCCACCTCTCCAACGCCAGAAACCTCGAGCTCCGACCTCCTTTGACCGAGAGCGATCGCCACAGCGGCGACTCAACCTCAGCCGAGAGTCAGGCGCCCGTGGGCAGCGTTCCACAGGCGTTTTCACGGTCCAGCGAGAGAGGCAACAGGAGCGCGCGACCACTGTGCTGCTCTCCTCTAAGTTTGGAAGCCAACCGTGAAGAATCCGTAGAGAATTTCCAGTTTTTGCCCTGGCGACCGTAAACAGAGCTTCCGGTATGGTTTCTTTAAATTCTCGCTCTATGGTCTTTCGGAGGTCATCAAATCTTGCACATAGACGCTGGACTAGCCGGCGATCAAGTTCTTTTCTGCATCCGTAGCGTGAAACTGTCTAGGAGTGATGAATTTCAAGCTCGATCGAGGGCGGTCATGGCGGGCACGATCGGTCACACAGTGCCGACCGAATTGCCGCCATCCCTGAACCCTTTTGACACCTTGTCGAGCTTCCTAGAAGTACACTGATGCTGTAGGGCCGTTTGTTCGAGGTGTTGGCGGGTGTAGAAACCACGGTCGACGGTGTCGAACCTCAACCGAGGCCGCGGCACATCGCCGAGCTAGTTCCGGTCACCCCCAGACCGACCTGTCACCACCGACGTGTTCCTCGACGTCGACAACCCCCTATCGGTGATTTTCAGACCATGGGAGGTCCGGCAGCGGCAAGCCGGCGAGCCCCGAGTCTGCTCCGGCGAGGTCGGCGGCGCGGGCGCGAGAGAATGGCGGGAGGAAGACGAAGCCGGCTGGCCCACGTGTCAGCGGCTGAAGAATTTAAATCGGGATCGGGTGTGGCCAGGGAGCGGTGGTGCTGGCACGCGAATACCCTGTGAGCTCTGGTGTGCCGGACACCTCCGCGCTCGACACGTGTGGTATCCCCGGTGTGCCGGACACCTCCGCGCTCGACACGTGTCCCCGCGGGCCCCGAGAGTTTAAACTTCTCCCCCGATTTTCAGAATTCTTCCAAACTTCAAATCCTCAGAACTTTGGCTAGAGAGCTCCAAATTCAGTGAACCAAATTTTGCTGAACTCAGGATTCTGAGTACTTTCCATCAATACCAAATTCAGCTCATAAAAGTGAATAGTTTTCCAGAATTAAATCCCTAAATTTTAAATTGTTGGGAATTTTATCTGGAGAACTACTTTATGAAAAATTCTGAAATTTGGCTGAAAGGTTCATTGGAGGATCCCTGAATCCCAGTAAAATTTTCAGACTCATCCAAGTTCATTTAGTTACTCTAATTGGGTGATTAAGGGAACTGCCCAGAGAAAATAGAAAAAGAAAAATGTACAGAAACATTTTTCAGATTTTCTCCATTCTTAATTAGGACATAACTTTCTGTAGAATTCTTCAAATGACATGAAACCAACTCCATTAGAACCATCCTAAATTCTAGTTTCCAGAAACTAATGGTAGGAGCCATGAAAAACCCTGGAATTACTTAGAGGCTCAATTTGTTGACCAAAGAGGCTTTTAATTGTACAAGGTTCAATTGAACTTTGTTTCAAGTAAAACTTGGTCAAAACTCTAGTTAGGACTCTACCAATCCACCATAAAAATTTCAGAACCAAAGGAGAAGGCTAGCTAGAGTTATTAGCAATTATGTATTTAAGTTCACACATTGCATTTAAATTTACATGTAGTATTGTATTCAACGTGTAGCCATTGAAGAAGAGACCCCGGAAGTGCTGGATTTCCTCCTTCCGGAAGAGGAACTAACTCCTGACCAGCAGCAACAAGGCAAGCCCCGGTTTGCATTAACCTTTTATAAGTTTTACTTTGTTTACATGTGTCATATGAAGTATGTATGTGCATTAGGTATAGGATGAATGAAACCCCACTTGCATAACCAAAGGTTCCTAAAAGAGTGAGGGTAGTGTCTAAGACCTCGAGTAGACAGGCTATGCTTAATGAGTCATAGGACTTCGGTACAAGTCGAGTAGTTGGAATCTACTCGCGAGATAGGCTTGGGATACACGGGTTCGGTTGAGTGATGTGAGATCACTTTAGTAGTGAAAATGAGACTAGGCAAGGGCTAGGGCGCAGCAAGAGAGAGTCTTGTGTGCGCGGCCCTGCCCGTGTCGATTGAGGACCGATCCGTGTGCGGCCCTGCTGAACAAGTATTGAACGTACCGAAGGCATATCGGATATATGGGCCCCGATAAACTGATGTAGCCTAAACCTCCGGGCGTCGAGGCATAACGCACCGATTTATAGGTGTAGGCTGAGGGCAGCAAGGTGGAAATCTGCCAACGGGCATAGAGAGATGCTCCGTGTGGGGAACCTCCTGCTCGTTTCGGTGCGACCGGTTCGACATTTGGGCTGTTGGGTGAAAGGTTGTCCCGTACGACATCGAGTGAGCGTGCTGTGCAGCTCCACGGGTGGGCGTACGTGACGTGCTCTTTGGGTTTCCCTGCAGGTGTATATCGAGTCGATTCGCCGTCCCTCGCGGTGACGAGTACCGCTTGTTCACTGCGCCGTAACGTAGACTAGTGAATGAAATGTTATGATTCAATATTGCTGCTATGATATAATTGTATTGCTACATGTGTGCCACCAAATATTGCTTACTAAATTTCAGCTTCATGAACTGTTAACTTGTTGCTAAAAGATGAATTAAGGATGAACTTGTAGGCGTGTCCATTTGCTGCAACATTGCTATCCTGTGTCATGGTACACCTCATGTAGAGTTTCATGCTTAGGTGAGTCGGTTAAGCCTTGCTGAGCCTTCGTGCTCACGGTTGCTGCTTAATTGTTTTTCAGGTGAGGAGCCACCCACGGACTCGGAGTACGAGTCCACCGGCGAGGGTTACCCTCCGTCGGGGACCACGGCTGAGTGGGAGCCGTACACGCCGCGCTGAGATGAGGAGTGCAGCTAGTGTGGGTTGCCCTAGGGCTGGGCAACCAACTTTTGCTAGATAGGCGGGCGTGAGTTGTATAGTGTAGACTTCCGCTGTGTAACATAAACAATAGTTGTAACTGAAGTTTGTACCCGTTTGTACAGTTTCAGTTGTTTCCCATGTAATATATGATGTTCTTATGACGTGTGCTGTTGGGTGTCGCATCGCGCGGCACCACCCTCTGCGATCCTGGATGAGCGGATTCCGGTCCGCCACAGTGGCAGCACCGGAGCCCTCCCATGCTGGACGTCGGGCCCGGAGCCATAGGACACGTGGCACTTCTGGAGCTCTCTCTGGCGGGGGGTGTGGCTCGGAGGTTCCGGACACGTGGCGCCGGAGCCCTCCTTGGCGGGAGGTCAGGCCCGACACCATCATACATGTGGCGGCTCCACAGCCATCCTCGACGGTAATGAGGCTCAGAGCCTAAAGACACGTGGCAGCCTCGGAGCCCTCCTTAGATGGCGGTTGGGCCGAACCTGCAGGCTAGGTCCCTGTCTTCTATATACATGCTAGCGTATATCTTCTTTTGCTCATACACGCGGGGGTACCTGGTCTTGAGGGTACTGACAGACACCATAACAAACTAAAAATCAGTCCATGAGCACCACACCAAGTCCACACTTCAAAAAGACCATGACAAGTCCATGACATGCCACACAACTACCCATGTCAACCCTGCACGTCAAACACCAAATGTATGCCTCAAACTTTACATGAACCTCAATTAAAAACACCTTTCCCAATTCAACACCTAAATCTCGCAATCTATCCCTTGATAAATGTGTTAGCAACACCACCTAGAACCAAACATTGGCTAATTCACATTTCATGAAAAGTTTTGGCAAAAAAATTTCTCCGACTTTGTGAAGAAACTCTCCCCCTCAACAAATTCTCTCGCTAAGTATGTTACTCCTTGTAGGGATTGAAGGATACAAGATCAGCTACCAGAGGAGGGATGAATAGTAGATGGAACAAAAAAATTAGCGGAAGACTTAACCCTCAACAAAAAACTGGTCCACTTAAAAAATAAGCTTGTGCGTGTGTGTTTTGAGACTACCAACGTGTGACACCCGGTTCCGAAAATGAACTAAGTGATGCAAATGTGTTCCCGGGATGTTCATGACACATACATAGATACATCACAAACTGAGTTCAGAACATAACCACGTTACAAATAGTACTTAAGTGCTTTATTACAATAGTTAAATGTCTCAATCATGAATCTCTAATTTATTTTGTAGCGGAAGACACTAAACAGCAGTGGAAAGAAAACTAAAGACAGTGGGGCTCCAACTTGGACTCCACAGGCAGTTGACGGTATTGCGCAATGCCTAGTACTCCACCTGCTCTTCGATGTACTCTTCTCCTGTAGCTGAATTATTGTGGGAAATGCAAGGCTGAGTACATGTCGTACTCAGCAAGTGCACGAAGAATATGACATGTAGCTTAAACAAGGTTGGAAACAAAGGATAATTGCAGCAAGCAAATTTTATTCAACAATCATAAGAAAACAACCTACAATGTATAGGTGAGTTAATTCCCAACATAACCAAGTAGTTCATCATGTCTCATGTTCAATACCGTCATACTTCATCATTCAACAAGTTATCATGATCAACACATACTCACATAACCAAATCCATTTTCATAAGCAGAACCCAAATCAGTCCCGTACGACATAACCAAAACTAGACCCGAATAACCATCGCAAGTTTTGCCTTTAATCATGGAAGTTGGCCAGGTGCTTGTAACCGGAAGCACGATTATCATGATAGTTTTAAAATCTGCAGAGGTGGCACCACTTTACCCACAATTTCCTGATTTCATCACCCGTCAGTGACTAGAGAAACCTCCATTATGCGACTACACAACCATCGGTGTATGGTAAGGAGATCACAAAATAGCCTTTACAAAGGGGCTACTAGAATGTATCGACCCACTGAGGTTTCACTGGCAGGCTTGAATCTCTATTCTCCCACCCACGGGCCCCCTCGTGTGCCATGCAGGTCCCAGGGCAGTCCATCCTTGATTCCCATTTCCCACACCATCCAATGGTTCATAACAAACTAGCAACACACGTAATTAGTCAGCTATGCCACACCCATATTTGGCCCTGTGGTGGTACTGTTTTCCTCGCATATTCTCGCATGAACCGGTCCTTAGATCTAAGGCAAGCAAACCACCATATCATTCACACAGCCACAAGCCGTGCTTTCCTATATCACCCCAGTTCAATGCTTGCTTAGATCACCATTTTCTCATCATCTTTAATCTTCAAGAATACAGTAGTTAAGCAAGTTTATTTCAGTTCCCCGTAATCCCGTAAGCTATGAGGTGCAAAAGAGAAAAATACACTCATTCCCGACTCAGCAGACTCCCGGCGACAAGGGGTGGCAAACAATGCTAGTAAAATCCTACAAAAAAGGTCTCCCATCAAGTTGACACAGCATGCAGTTTTTCACAAGCAAAACCTTTAAAAACACGGGATCAAAATGTTCAAGGGGCACTTAGCTTGCCTTGCTCCAACAAAGTGGGTTGTTCAAGCACTCTGAAATCTTGGTGCTGGAGGTCCTCGTATACGACCTCTTGAGTATGTCCTTCTATTCACAATCATGTACATAGAAAACAATACAATCAATCAATACGATGCACACATTTTACTCAAGATGTGATGATGCATATGCATGCAATCCTACAATGCAACCTGCACTACTCAGTTTACATATGCACATGCAAGTTTGGGTAGGTTTTAGTGGGGTTTTGTGATGATCGGTGCTCCTAGAATCCAATTTGGTGCAGCTGTGGTTTTAGCTCGGGTAGTAGATCAATTTCCACCGTCAAGACCTAGACCGGAGAGTGATCTACTTACGTGCAGTAGCTTCTGGTAGTGGGGTGAGATGCAGCAGGGTTGGATACGACACTAGCGACGTTACACGAAGAATGACGGCTCCTGCCTTCTTCTCCTCCTCTTCTTCTTCTCTTCGGCTGGTCTTCTTCCTTCTCCCGTTGGTGGCAGAAGCTAGGGCTTTTCTTCTGGACAATGCAGTGCGCCTGGGGCTCCTTGGTGGTAAGATCAGGGCTGCGATCAGGGCAGAGAGGGCGGCAGCCAAGGATCAGGGCAGCAGGGGCTTAGGGATACGGCCAAAGCTCTTCTTCCTGTCAGGGGTGTACCAGGGCAGCAAGGGTGTCGACAGGGCTTTGTTTTTGGGGCAGGGTGGCGGCTAGGGTTTGGTTTTTATTTATAGGGGGAGGATTCAGCCAAGGGGGGCTAGGATCTCAGCAAAAAAAGTGATCAAGGGCTGGGATTTAACTCCAATGCACCGCCAAGGGGGAGGAAACTCTCCTACTCGTATTGGAGGGAAAAATTCCCTAAAGGGTGGCCGACCAGGGGGTTTTGTCCAAAAAGGGGATGCCAGCCAGGGTTTTGGGGGGTATTCTACTCAGTTTGGAAGAGAACGGATGAGTTCTGCTCGGTTTAGAAGAGAAAGTGAAATTGCCTAGAGGGGGGTGAATAGGCTAAAATACCTGTTAATGACTTAATTAAACGAGATTAGAACTCAGGAGTCGGACTAGTGTGGCTCAGGGGCCGACTAGTCCGATCAACATGCTGGAAAGGCCTAAAAGGCCGGACTAGTCTGCCTTGGAGGCGGACTAGTCTGGTCAAACTGCCGGAAAGATCTAAAACTTGATTTTTAAGGGTTTTTTCTCCAAATTTTAGTTTAACAAAATGTGGATGAGACAACTAGCACTTCTATACGACAAGTGTGATAGAATATTGAAATGAATTGCAAGAGTGTGACAATGTATAGCGAAATAATTAAAAAACCTAAGCAATCTTGATCTTCAATGAAATGTACATGCAAGAGAGACACTGAGGATTTTTCCCCGAGGTTTGATTCCACTCAGGAATCTACGTCCCCGTTGAGGAGTCCACAAAGGACCGGGTCTAACAACCCTTTCCTCACCAAGTCGCCACTAAGGCCAACCCGGTTCTTCACTATCTCAAAGGTGAACCTACAAAGTTTTGGGGCTGCTCACAATCCGAGGCTCCCACTTGATCACTTCCACAAACTTCACAGATATCACAAGCCACAGATCACACCAAGTGCACGAGATCACTCCAAGAGCCTAAACGCGAAGTTCTTCCTTCTCCTCTTCTCACACACCCAAATTAACTTAAGAATTGACTCTATAGGGTGAGTAGGCAAGAGAGAAGGATTAGGGGGGGCTCTTGGATCAACTTACGCAAACCATGATCCAAACTTTGGGTCAGTTGTAGGCCAACAACAACAACCCCATTCCGGCACCACCGCCACCACCACTGCCGGCTCATAACAGACTGGGTGAGTTTATGAGGACTCGACCACCCACCTTTGCTCAAGCTAACGACCCCATGGAGGCCGATGACTGGTTGAAATCCATGGAGAAGAAGCTTGCCATAGTGCAGTGCAATGACCAAGAGAAGGTTTCTTTTTGCGTCGCACCAACTTATGGGAGCTGCCGCTGACTGGTGGGATGCCCTATGTAACGCTCATGTCGACCCGGAGACGGTCACTTGGACTGAGTTCAAGGAGAGTTTCCACTCTCATTACATCCCTGCTGGTGTAATGATGCTCTAGAGACAGGAGTTTGAAGGTCTCCGCCAAGGACAGACAAGCGTGAATGAGTATATCAACAAGTTCACACAACTGTCCCGGTATGCCCCCGAAGATGTCAACTCAGACCAGAGGAAGCCATACCTGTTCATGAATGACTACGCAAGCTTTCAGAAGCTGGTTGACAAGACTATAGTAGTCGAAAGCAAGATCCGAGAGATCGAGCGAGAGTGCAAGAGGAAGATGCCATTCCAGCCTCAAGGGAGCAACGTACGACCTCGGTACATGCCACCAGCAGCACCGCAGTATGGATCGACCGCCCCTGCATAACGCCCTAGTCAGCCACCACAACAACGACCCGTTGCACAAGCACCTCGTGTGCCCTTGCCTCCTGTGCCCCGACCTATTCGACCAAATGAAAGGAGCCCGAGTGTTTTCCAAGATTGATGTCCGGTCGGGATACTTCCATATGAAGATTAAGCCCTCCGATATACCTAAAACTGCCTTTCGAACACGGTATGGTTCATATGAATATACCGTCATGTCTTTTGGGTTAATAAATGCATCTGCATACTTCATGTACCTTATGAACAAGGTCTTCATGGAGTACTTGGATAAGTTCGTCGTGGTTTTCATCGATGACATTATGGAGTATTCAAAATGTGAGGAGGAGCATGAAGAACATTTGAAATTGACCTTGCAGAAAATGCATGAGCATCAATTGTATGCCAAGCTTAACAAGTGTCAATTTTGGCTAAAGGAAATATCGTTCCTAGGCCACATTATCTCCGAAGAAGGGGTACCGGTTGAACCCGGAAAAGTGAGAGATGTTCTGAAGTGGGACCAACCGCAAAGCGTGAGGGATATTCGGAGTTTTCTTGGGATGGCTGGATACTACCGATGCTTCATCAAGGACTTCTCTAAGATAGCAAAGCTTATGACGGAGTTGCTAACGAAGGGAAAAGCTTTTGAATGGACACCAGCATGCCAAGATAGTTTTGAGGAACTCAAGAAAAGGCTAACCACAGCACCGGTTTTGGTATTGCCGGACGTAAGCAAGAGCATTGACATATATTGTGACGCATCCAGACAGGGGCTCGGATGTGTGCTCATGCATGAAGGATAGGTGATAGCCTATGCCTCACGACAATTAAAGAAGCATGAGCTTAATTATCCTACACATGAATTGGAGCTAGCAGCGGTAGTGCATGCATTGAAAATTTGGAGACATTATATCCTTGGTCACCGATGTGAGATCTATACGGATCATAAAAGCCTCAAGTATATATTTACACAAACCGACTTGAATTTGAGGCAACATCGATGGTTGGAACTCATTAAAGATTACGATGTTGGAATCAACTACCACCCTGGGAAGGCCATTGTAGTAGCTTATGCATTGAGCCGGAAGGGAGCATGTCACCAACTCACGGTTCGGGAGCTACCACCCGAACTACGTAAGGAGTTCGAACGGTTACACCTCGGATTCTTGAACAACATGGAAGTGATGGAAATCCACTCTTCATTGGAGCAAGAGATAAGAGATGGCCAAGCAGCGGATAAGGAGACCAAGGAGATCAAGGAAAGGATCCGACAAGGAATAGAGAAGGATTTCAAAGAAGATGAGAAGGGTACGCTTTGGCTAGGAAAAAGGATTTGTGTGCCTAACGTGAAGCACATCCGTGACATGATATTAAAAGAGGCACATGATTCACCCTATTCCATACATCCCGGAAGTACCAAAATGTACAAGGACTTGAAGACTTGTTATTGGTGGGATGGTATGAAAAGGGACATAGCCGAATACGTTGCCCTATGCGACACATGCCAACGGGTGAAGGCCGAACATCAAAGACCCGCTGGATTGTTGCAGCTCTTGAAGGTACCCGAGTGGAAGTAGGAGGACATCAGTATGGATTTCATCGTCGGATTGCCATGTACTCAGTTGGGTTATGACTCCATCTGGGTTATCGTGGACCGATTGATGAAAACCGCCCACTTTCTCCCTATAAAGGCCAAGTGCAACGTTGCACAACTAGCCGAGTTGTACATGAAGCAGATCGTGTGCCGTCATGGAGTCACGAGGAGGATAGTCTCAGATCGAGGTTCTTAGTTTACCTCTAGATTCTGGAGGAAGCTGCAGAAAGCTATGGGTACACGACTAGATTTTAGCTCCGCCTATCACCCACAAACCGATGGACAAACCGAAAGGACAAACCAAATTTTGGAAGACATGTTGAGAGCTTGCGCCTTGAAACATGGGCGTAGTTGGGATAGGAGTTTACCGTACGCTGAATTCTCCTATAACCACAGCTATCAAGCTAGTTTGAAGATGTCGCCTTTCAAAGCATTATATGGTAGATGGTGTAGAACGCCGCTGTTTTGCAACGAAACCGGAGAGAACCAGGTGTTTGGACCCGAAGTGCTACAAGAAGCTGAAAAGCAAGTCCAAATGACACGGGAGAACTTAAAGGCTGCTCAGTCACGACAGAAAGGCTATGCGGACAATAGGAGAAGGAAGTTGACCTTCGAAGTAGGAGACTTCGTATACCTTAAGGTATCACCTATCCGTGGTCAACGATGTTTCAACGTCAAGGGCAAGCTAGCACCTCGCTACATCAGACCATTTAAGGTTTTGGACAAGCGAGGAGAAGTAGTCTATCAACTAGAGCTCCCAAGATATCTCTCCGACGTACATGACATGTTTCATGTATCCCAGCTCAAGAAGTGCTTGAGAGTACCAGAGGAGCAAATACCAATGGATGAGCCTGAAGTTAAAAAGGACCTGACTTATACGGAGCACCCTGTTCGAATTTTGGACGTAAAGCAAAGGGTCACAAGTAACAAAGTGATCCGATGGTGCAAGGTACAACGGAGCCATCACACTGAAGCTGAAGCCACATGGGAGCGTGAAGAAGACATCAAGGCAAAATTCCATCATCTATTCTCTACTAACGAATCTCAAGGGCGAGATTCAATTTAAGGGGGTAGATTTGTGACACCCTCATTTTTGGTTTCTGCATGTATTCATGTTTCATGTAGAGAAAACATTTTAAAAGAAGTAGGAACAAAGAAAGAATAAAAAAGATAGCCAAAAATAGTGAAATCCAATTCACCAAGAGCACCGAGGACAACTCCAGTGGCCCGCTGGCCACGTGGCGCCTTTGGAGCTCATCCCCGGAAGGGGGAGAGGTCCGACCCTGTGAGACACGTGTTGCCCCCGGAGCTAGCCTCTGCGGAGAAGCGAAGGCAGTTCCGCAGGACACGTGTCACCTTCGGAGCTAGTCACCACGGAAATCAGAGGACCAGTCGCGTGGGATACGTGTCGATCTCGGAGCTTATCTCCGGGAGGTCCGATACTGTTGGACACGTGTCTACCTCGGAGCTCGTCTCTGAGGAAAAAGGGAGTCCGGCACTACTTGACGCGTGGCATTCACGTAGCTCGCCTCCTAAGAGAGGGAGGTCCGAAATGAATATGTGGCACACCCGGAGCTACCTCCGGAGAGAGGGAAGGTTCGGCACTGACACGTGGCGTGCGCGGAGCCACCTACGAATATAGAGGAGGTCCCGACCACCAAGATATGTGGCGCACACGGAGCCCACCTCCGAAGGAGAGGGAGGTCTCGCTCGCTTGACACATGGCACAACCGGAGCTCGTCTCTGCGGAAAGGGAGAGACCAGGCCCCGGTGGACACGTGGAGCTTGCGGAGCTCATCACCGCGGAGGTAACGAGTTCTGGAGCGTTTTTTTTGGATTCTGTACGCGTGGAAATACCGGTACGGAGAAGAAACCGACCTGAATTCCATAATGTTACCGCACCAAATCAACTAAAGATAAGTTGTTAAGATTCAACGACAATCTGAAAAGGACTCTTATTTGGAATACAATCAGATTAGGACTCTTCTTTCCCAACTCACTGAGCCAACAACTTAGAGCCCTAGCCCCAACTCGCTGAGTAAGCCTATCACCGGAGTTCAGTCGAGAAAGATCGCCGGAAGGGAGTCCAACGATCTGTCTGATCAGAGAAGGACCCCGAAACCAAGAAGAACGTAAGGTAGGTCTCCAATACCACCTTACAACATCGTCGTATTTTCTTTGCATCTGTTCTTCGATTCCTTTCAAACAGAAGCTTTCTCGTGGACAGATCACTTGTTGATCGGGTTGATCTAAAGACAAGGTCGTCGCCACGTCCACATTTGATACGAACAACTCTGTTCATAGTAAAATCCATGAAAACTATGCAAGTACATGTACAAACCGATCTAATAAAACTGATTATTGGATAGCATGCATATGCATCATCGCATCTAGTTAAAGTTTATGCATGATATTGATTGCTGTGAATCTTGCATGTGCGTGATCCTGTATAGAGGGACAAGCTCAGTGAGCTATCTATGACGAGCTGCAACAACAAGGTTTCGATATCCAAGAGCAACCGGAACCTCAAGAACAAGGCAATTGCCCCTTGACCATATTGATCCTATGTTTTGGGAAACTGTTTTGTTTTGCGAAAAGGCGTGTGTGTGCTGAGTCATACATGGAAACCCTTTTATAGGTAGTTTTGGTTAAACCAGCCTTGTCGCCTGGGAAGTTTATGAGTCGGGTATGGTTTTTGCTTTATGCTTCGCTGAGTCCATGGGATTGGGAAGCGAGATAGGTGTGTCTAGCTAACTGCACTAGTAACGATAATGAGAAACTGATGTTGTTAATGAACATGGATCGGAGGGAGATCTAGGCAAGACTGGGTTTGTGAATGAGGTAGCATGAGATGGTGGTTTACTTGACGTAGATCTAAGGACCGGTTCATGCGAGCACATGCCAGGATAACAGTGCCACCACAAGGCCAAGTATGGGTGCGGATAGCTGACTAATTAGGTAAGTTGCTAGATTGTTACGGACTGTGGAAGGCACGGGGAATGGGAGTCGAGTGAGGACTGCCCTGGGAACTGCATGGCACAAGAGGGGGCCTGTGGGTGGGAGAATTGGAGATTCTAGCCTGCCGGTGAAACCTTAGTGAGTCCATACATCTAGTAACCCCTTAGCCCTATTTTGTGATCTCTTGGCCATACACCGACGATTGTGTACTGGTATAATGGAGGTTTTGCAGTCGCCGACGGGTGACGAAATCAAAAACTTGTGGGTAAAGAGGTGCAAACTCTGCAGAGTATAAAACTATCATGATAGCCGAGCTTACGGTCACGAGCGCCTGGCCAACTTCCATGATTAGTTGGGATGGTTATTGGTTTGGTTTTGGTTTGGTTTTCGGGACTGTTGAGTCCGGGTGATAAGATGGGTTGCATGACTGTTGAGTCATGGCAACAAGGTTGGTCTCGGTGGGAGACGAAGTTGTTTATGAGATGAAATGGTAGCGAATACGAGATGGTATTCGTGAGATGATAGCGAATACAAGGAGGTATTCGTGAACAAGAATGAGGTTGATTGATGTCAGGTTGTGACATGGAAGGTAATGAACATAATGGAGGTATGATTGATCTTTTAATACATGTTGGGATTACATTCACTTAAAGATGAGTTGATGTTTTATCGTGGTTTTTGATAAATAATTTTGCTTTCTGTAATGAGCCTTTTTATACCTACCTTGTTATGAGCTACATATCATATTTTCCCGCACTTGCTGAGTACATCATTGTACTCAAACTTGCATTATTATTTCATCATCAGCAACAGTAGAAGATTACTATGAAGACCAAATGGAGCATTAGGCGTGTAATCTGTTCTCAACCTTGCCTGTGGGGATGGAGTAGAGATTGAGCCGCTACTGCTTAGATTGCTTCTGCACTAGTTAGAAGACTTCTGCTGCATAGAAATAAGACTTCCGCTATTAGATTAAGACTTCCGCTCTGGGCATGAATCCAAGACTCATGAGATATTGTAATAAACTCTATTATTCGTGGTTATATATATTCTGAATTCAGTTTGTGGAAAATATGTGTATGTGTGATGAACATCCTGGGCTCACATATGCATCAGTTCTCGGTTCCGTGGTTTTCCACAGAATTCAGGGCGTCACACCTGAGAACTACCGCACCGAGAGCGTCGTCTTCGACGTAGCGGAGGTCAACCTCCCCTTCAACGCCATCCTCGGCAGGCCAGCGTTGTACCAGTTCATGGCCGTAGCTCATTACATCTATCTGGCGCTGAAGATGCCGACCTCGAGTGGCGTTCTCATGGTCCGAGCAGACTGGACCGCCGGAGTCGCAGTGCTGGAGAAGATCCAGGTTCTGGCAGCCTCAATGGTGGAGATCTCCAGAAGTGCTGGGACAAGCAAGGAGCCACCTAGCACATGGCAATATGGCTCATCCTCTGCGCCCCGCATTCAGCCTTCGGGTGCGGAGGAGGTCCCGGTCAAGGTCATCCAGGTCGGCGAGGATGCTGCCCAGACCACCCACATTGCGGGAAACTTGGGCAGCAAGTAGGAACTCGCGCTCATCGCCTTCCTCCGGGCTAACGTCGAGGTGATCGAGCACCATCTGAAGATCCACCCCGACGCCAAGCCTGTGATGCAGAAGCCTCGGAAGCAGTCCGTCGAGCGGCAGAACTTCATCTGTGAAGAAATCAAGAAGCTGCTCGACACCGGCTTTATCCGGGAAGTCCACCACCCAAGATGGCTGGCCAACCCCGTCGTGGTACCCAAGGCTAGCGGGAAGCTTCGGATGTGCATCGACTACACCAGCCTAAATAAGGAAAGCCCTAAGGACCCCTTTCCCCTCCCACGAATAGATAAAATTGTAGATTCTACTTCTGGCTGTGATCTACTGTGCTTCCTAGATGCTTATTCTGGTTTCCATCAAATACCAATGTCTAGAGAAGATGAAGAGCATATAGCTTTTATAACAGTAGACGGCCTTTATTGTTATGTCTCTATGCCTTATGGCCTTAAAAACGCCTTGCTTACCTTTGTGCATGCCATGCATAAGACATTCGGGGACCTTATAAGGGACTTAGTGAAGGTGTATGTTGATGACATTGTAGTGAAGGTCAAGTCGCATACATCTCTGTTAGAGAACTTAGCCTTAGTCTTTGACAAGCTACGCACAACACGCACCAAGTTGAACCCAGATATGTGTGCGTTTGGAGTCTCTACCGGGAAGCTCCTCGGTTTCTTGGTCTAGCACCGAGTGAATGTAGCCTAGAGGGGGGGTGAATAGGCATTTCGATTCTTTGTTAATCCCTGAAACACTTAATAGATTTATCAAATACAGGGAAATCGGACTAGTACGGTACTGTGCGGACTAGTCCGGTATGCGTGGATTAGAAAGATCAAGGTTGATCCATATTTTCAGTTCTAGTACCCTATGTAGCAGAAATTGATTGGGAACTTAGATGTATTACAACAGTAAAACAATGAATGATAGAGATCAACTTTAGTTTCAATGTTTCAATGTGAATTACACAAGATTAAGTAAACCCTTGAATATGATGAACAATAAAACACAAGAGCAAGATACAAGATTTTATCCCGAGATTCGATTCCACGAAAGAAATCTATGTCCTCGTTGAGGAGTCCACGAAGGACCGGGTCTTCACCAACCCTACCCTCATCGAATCGCCATGGAGGCTGATTCTCTTCCAATAATCACAAAGGGCAAATAAATCGTTCAAGGGGCCATCTCACAAGTTGAGGTCTCCCCAAGAATTACAATGAATGAATACCACCAAGAACACTCAAAAGATGTTCAATAAATGAACAAGAGTGTGCGAGAGATCAAACCCAAGAGCTCAAGATGTGTAGAACAAGTCTCTCCTTTGATCAATTGCTAATCCTCAATGATTTGATCCTATTAGGGATAGAATGTGTGTAGAGATGTGAATTTTGGTCTCTTGGAAGGTGTGACGGCGCAGGGGGTCGAGAGAGGTTGTAGCATGGCCGTACACCTCTATTTATACTAGGGTTTCCAAAGGTTACCGATAGGGTTTGCGATGTATGGACTAGTCCGTGGTGGACTCCGGACTAGTCCGATGTGCGGCGTGTGGAAAACCCTAAGTGTTGTGAGATACCAGACTAGTCCGTAAGAGTGCGGACTAGTCCGTTGTCTACTCAGAGACAAATCGGACTAGTCCGCTGTGGTGGGAACTTTGTAGATTATGGACAAGTCCGAACTTGGCGGACTTGTCCATTCTCTAGTCAGAGACACATCGGACTAGTCCGGTCCATATCGGACTAGTCCGCTGTGTGGAGAAAGTGAAGACTGATGACAAGTCCGCACTTGGAGGACTTGTCCGTTTTCTAGTGAGAGAGAAATTGGACTAGTCCGGTTGATATCGGACTAGTCCGCACATCGTGATTTTTTTGCAGTTAGTGTGATTTCTTTCACTTGAGCTCTTGGGGTATTTCTCCAACATACTCTATACTAAGTAATCTAATCTTTTCAGCTCCTGAGCTCTTATCATTTTAGATCCTCATTCTCCTTTCTTTTTGCGTTTTCTTCATAATTTCTTTAAAAACCTGCGCTCATCTCAACGATTTTGTTAGGGTCTCATTTGTTTGTCATAAATCAACCAAAACCTACAAGGGATGTCTAGATGAACTTTCAATCTCCCCCTTTTTGGTGATTGATGACAACCAATTGAGATTACACAAATATAAAAAAAATCAGATTTTTCATAAAGTGTGCACATATGAGCTTTGAGCAAAATAGGCAATGTAGACATAAGACATATGTGCACTCTTTATGGTGGGGTGCAAAACTATGTGTGTGAGCAATAATTTTGATGTTAATATCATAATAAGCATAATCATAATATCATCAAGAGTCTCAAGCCAACATAGCAGTTTTAAACATACACCATTAATCATAAGCATAACATAGTCATCATTTCACAGCACATGTCCAAAAGCATAATGATAACATAAGTCTTACAAAGACCCACTTCTTGGACTACGACACAAAAGGAAGAACCTAAAACCTAAGACTCCCCCTCAATCTCTCCCCCTTTGGCATCAAGGTACCAAAAAGAAGGAGAGGAGGGATCTACTTGTCGTCGCCGGCTCACTCCTCGTTGTCGGTCTTTTCTTCGTCTTCATCATCAGGCTGAAGAGGAGGAGGATAAGAATCACTCATCATGCCCCGGGAGCCAAAGTAGGCACGCTCTGACGGAGAGAAAGAAGGAAGCTCTGTGAATTCAGATGCAGAGTCCTCTGAGATGACTGGAGATCCAATGGGCTCAATCTCCAGTTTTTGGCATATTGCTTTGACATTGGCCTTCATGTATCTCATTTCTTCTTTTCTTGCCTTGTTCATCTTATGAAGCTTCACCTCATTTTGCGGCAAGACCAAAGATAGCAGCCAAATACTTCATAATCTCACTAGGGGACCCTTTGTGAGGAGTGGCCCTAGTCTTGGATGAAGGACTTGCATTTTTTTGAGCTCTCTCTGGATGTTCTTCAGGTGAGCCAGGTAAGGGAGCAGCTGGGAGAGAGCCTTGAGGAGGCTTCTGAGGCCTTAGAGCAGTGTGCTCCACATCATTCACAAACTCAATTCCTGTGACTTTTTCAATCATGAACATAAAGTATGGTGCATAGCCTTAGGAACAGTTTGGTGTGCTGGATATGTTCACCATGTCATTCCAAATGCAATCAAAGATATCAAATTTTCTCCTTCTGCTGATTACTTTCATCGAGGTTCTCAAGTAACCTTGGACACTCCCGGCATCTCCATCCTTTGGAGCAATGGTCTTCCGGAGCACTCTGTTGAGAACAATGAAGAAGGGCTTCTTGTTCTTGGTTTAGGGAGGATTGTATGGGATTCGAGTATCATAGAGGAATTCCATCTTGTCTTTCTCCACAACACCAAGATTGTGAATCACAATCTCATTACTGCCGGTGTCCTCAAGGTGCAGCAGTCTGGCAAACTCAACATAGGAAACTGTGTACTTGGATCCATGTGTCATCCAAGTCACTCTCTCTTATTCATCGTGGGCAAAGTGGCAAGTTGCAAAGAACTGGGCGATGATCTCATCATTCCAGTTGTATCTAAAGGAGAGCAAGTCCTTGAGTCTGTGTCTCTCTGCAGCCTCTATTACCTCCTCAAAGGCTTCACAGCTCTTCCTTTGAAAATATGTCCAGTTGATCCATTGGCTGTGGACCACTGGAGTCTTCATTTGGAGGTACGCCGAAGTACTGTAGTAGTCCGAGTGAAAGTTTCTCTAAAATCTCATGTCAGCTGCCTTTTTCCTAGTGCTATAGGCATCAATCTTCCTCAGCTTACATGCCACATCACTCCGCTTGCATTGAACTTCTCCTCAGAGGGATCCCTATTCCCCTGTCTTGGAGCTATCATCTTAAGGGGACCAATCGGGCCGGAAGCAAGTCCCTTTCCCTTGCCCTTGGTTTGGCGTTGAGCCGCCGAGCTAGAACCAGCCATATTTGCTTTTGAAGCTGGTCTCTTGACTGTAACCTTTCGACGCACCCTAGGTGGGGTGGGCGAAGGCTCGGCAGCACGCTCTTGTCTCTTGTTGGAGCGAGACTCCGGAATACGAGACATCACATCTTGATCCATCTCGGCTTCAAAGTCGGAGATATTCTCATTTGATCCTGACATGATTCTGACAAGGAAGATATAAAGGATATGAATAAGCAAGGATGACAAGGGATTGCATTGAATTTATATAAGCTAAGGTTTTGATCAGGGCATATCGGACTTGTCTAGTGTTCAGGGTCGGACTAGTTTGGAGTACCGGACTTGTCCGCCCTAAGAACGGACTAGTCCGTTATGAGGCTGCTCAAACCCTAACTTGTCAAAATTTGACTTATTCAATGCAAATATGATCTAGGGTACATGCAATACATCAATAGAGCATGTATTGACTGGAGGAGCTAAGCTAATTGAGCAAAAAACAAGGAAAATCGAATGTTCTAGGGTTTGTAGAGAAATTTACCAAATCCTTCGATTTGAGGCGTTGAAGGAGTTCTCGATGAGGACTAGTCCGGGGTCTTCGATCCCCTTGCAGTGGAGATCGATTCCCACAGAGATTTGAGTGGATTTGATGGAGAACTCGCAAATCCTCCTTGGGAGCACTTGAGTGAGGAGAGAGAACATGGGAGGAGTTGTGAGGTTAAAGGAGATTAGGTATGAGCCGGCCCTAGGGTTATGGAGTCAAAATATTGGACTTGTCCGTGATCCCTTGTATAGAAAAGTACAAAACACTTAGATATATGTATTCAATGGTTCCTAATAAGGAATAGGGGACAAAGACACACAAATATTATTGATGAATATGATCAATAAATATACAAAAATCAAGCTATGACCATAATTCATCAAGATCAAGTAACTAACATAGTTTTTAGGAGAAAAATAGAGAGAGATGATTTTTCAACACATATAACATGATTTTGAGGATGGCATACAGGTATGCAAGTTTTCAAGCCACGTACCGAGCATCAAGGATATTTAGTTCATTTCGGAGCTCACAAAAGTGTTTTTCGTCAAGTGGCTTGGTAAAGATATCGGCTAGTTGTTTTTCAGTGTTGACATGGGAAATGGCTATGTCTCCTTTCATTGAGTGATCTCTCAAAAAATGATGCCGGATATCTATGTGTTTGGTTCTAGAGTGCTCAACAGGGTTATGGGCAATTTTAATTACACTCTCATTGTCACAAAGGAGTGGAATACGGCTCATATTGTAACCATAATCCCTTAGAGTTTGTCGCATCCAAAGGAGTTGTACAGAACAACTCCCGGCTGCAACATACTCCGCTTCGGCCGTGGATAAGGCAATTGAATTTTGTTTCTTGGTGGACCAAGAAACTAAGGATCTACCTAGGAATTCGCAAGTACCGGAAGTACTTTTTCTATCTACCATGCATCCGGCATAATCTGCATTGGAGTATCCAATGAGATTGAATTTTGAACCTTTGGGATACCAAGAGCCTAGGTTGGGTGTATGAACTAAATATCTCAAGATCCTTTTAACGGCTGTCAAATGACATTCCTTAGGATTGACTTGAAACCTTGCACACAAACATACACTCAACATGATATCAGGCCTAGATGCGCATAAATAAAGTAAGGAGCCAATCATGGAAAGATATACCTTTTGATCCACATTTGGTGCGTCTTCATTGAGATCCAAGTGTCCATTTGTCGCCATGGGAGTCTTTATGGGCTTTGCTTTGTCCATTCCAAACTTCTTGAGAATGTCTTGAGTGTACTTTGTTTGGCATATGAACATTCCGTCCTTTTGTTGCTTCACTTGGAATCTCAAAAAGTACCTCAACTCTCCCATCATGGACATCTCGAATCTATCTGTCATAATCTTACTAAATTCTTGACAAAAGGATTTGTTAGTTGAACCAAATATAATATCGTCAACATAGATTTGGCAAATGAAGAGATAATCATTAAAGTGTTTAGTAAACAAAGTGTAATCATCTTTTCCAATATTGAAGTAATTTTCAATCAAAAAATCTCTAAGGCACTCATACCAAGCTCTAGGAGCTTGTTTGAGGCCATAGAGAGCCTTATGCGGTTTGAACACATAGTCGGGGTACTCTTGATCTTCAAAACCGTGTGGTTGCTCCATGTACACCTCCTCCTTGATCGGTCTGTTGAGAAAGGAGCTTTTCACGTCCATTTGATAAAGCTTGAAATCATGGTGAGTAGCATATGCATGTAATGTACGAATCAATTCAAGCCTAGCTACGGCAGCAAAAGTCTCGTCGAAATCCAAACCTTCGACTTGTGAGTACCCTTTTGCCACAAGTTGTGCCTTGTTCCTTGTTACCACTCCATGTTCATCTTGCTTGTTGCGGAAGACCCATTTAGTGCCGACGATGTTGGACTTGGATCTTTCAAAAAGCTGCCACACTTCGTTCCTTTCAAAGTTGTTCAATTCTTCTTGCATCGCCATCACCCAATTGTCACACCCGGTTTCTCCGAAGAACAACCGAGTGAATATCACATGTATGCCAAGATCATTTTCTCATACATGTGATGACAAATAGTGAAGCATCATCATATTATAAGCCAGGTGTTCGAATATAAATAAGTCTTACATTGCATACGTCTCGATGGACGATAATAAGTTCATAATATGTAAATAAAACAGCAGCGGGATATAAATCTTGTGGGCTCCATCACAGGTGTTGCCCGGGGGACTCCGTGAACCTAGAATCCTTCCTCGGGACCAAAGTCTTGGTCATTAAACACCACATCATTCTCTTGACCTGAGCAGCAATAGAAACCAAAAGAAAAGCAAGTTTGAGTACCGGGGGTACTCAGCAAGTGTGGGAAAGTTATGTCATGCATGGCTAGAGCAAGGAAAGGTTGAACTCATGGTTAAAGCACTACGTAATTAATACCTATCACCTTAGCTTAATTAAGCACCCACATTACTACACAGGTGAAATGGTCCCAATCTCCCAACCCATCATCAAAATCAAGTAAACATAATCTCATTTCCAATGTTAAGCTTCCCGCTTAACATCCACAACTTCCCAATCCATCATCCTCTAATCATGAATAAGTACAAGCCGCTCTTGACCGTGAGCATGGCTGTCATGACAGTTTTTGACTCTGCAGAGTTTGCACCACTGTACCCACACGTAGTGATTTCATCCCCCGTTGCCGGGTGGACTAAAAGAACCTCCATTATGCCAGTGGCCGCGAATCACATTCACACTTCCCAGGTGTGTAGCCAGGAGATCACTACGTGGCCTTTACATAGGGATTCCCGACGTGCGAGGGCCCACTGAGGTTTCACCCCTAACAGCATACAAGACGCTCCAACCCCGCTGCAGTGGCCCCCTCTTGAGCCTTGCGGTTCATATGGTAGTCCAGCTGGCACCTATTCCCCGCACCATCCAAAACACCCATACTACGCCGGGGATACACCTAATTAATTGGCCAAGATGCCCCATCTCAGCATGTGGTTGGCACGGTAAAGCCAGGTTACATGCTCCATGAACCGGTCGTTAGGATCAAGGCAAGTACTAAACACAAACCTGAGTCTCGTGCACCCAGCACCAACCAAATCATCCAACTTGCCGCGATCTCTACCTCTACATAACTCATAATGTCTCATTCAAGAGTAAAGTAAACAAGTTGATGATCTCATATCCCACTTATCCCATTCTAAGCATGGCTAACCATAAGTAATATGAATGAAGGACGTAATAAAACCAATCCCAACCCAAGCTACAAGGAAACAAGATAATGCAATTCTAGGGAAACTTCCTAACATGGGTTTCATATTTCAATTGACAATGCAAATAATTCTATCTACACATCCTAGCATAGGATCAAAGTGGTCAAGGACACTTGCCTTCTTCCTGCTGATCTGGGAATGAAAAGTCTTGGTCTTGGAAGGGGAGAACTTGCTCTGGGGCAGGTTCTACTCATGCCAATACACATAGCAAAAGAAAACAACAATCCATAAGCCATAGTTCACACTTTCACACATGCAAACCATACATACATACATACATATGAAAGTCATTCACATTTCTAAGTGTTGTGGTTACCCTACATGTGTTCATTTTTGTCCTACATGCACTTTGAACCATATGTATATGATTTCTAACTTTTGTATTCAGATTTCCATTTGCACACTATATATGAATCTCCAATTTGAACAAATTCTTTATATTTAATTAATACACCTCTTAGCTACCAAGTTTGCATGAAAGGTAATTTCCTACTCCAAATAGGTTTTCAGATCTTCTACAAAATCCTAAATTGAAGTTTTTGGATTTGGAGACCTCATTTATCATTTTCTAATTATGCATACTTATTTTCCTATATTTTCAGATTTATTTTCTATGCCTAAAAGTGAACTTTACCATGAAAATAGTAAGACACATCATCTAAACAGAATAGGTTCTGATCTAAAATGTTCAATAGTATATTTTTAAACTTCCTCTCTGATGTGGAACAAATTAAATTTATTTTACCAGTTTTAGAATTATTTCCTAGCCTAAAATGTATTTCTAGAGAAAATAAAAATGAGCAACACTTAGGCAGATTTCATTTCAGCCTAAAATCTATTTTTAACTAATTCTAAAGTTTTCCAAGTGCTAGGAGAGTTTAAATTTGAATTTGCACATGTGTTTGCCTTACCTTTTAAATTTAAATCCTAGTCACATATTCAAATTTCTGAATTTAATATCCTATAGGGTCAAAAAGGCAAATCCACCATACTGAAGGGTCTAATTTACTCTTTCCTAAATTTCCAGGGGTCTAACTACACATAACAGAGGGGTTTTCCTAATTTTTATTATGTCCAGGGGCTAAAACTGATTTTTAAATGAATTTACACGAATTTCTTAAGGTCCAGGGGCTAGATCAGAAGTTTTCGGGTCTAGCTCGTGTTTTCCGAAATCCCTAGGGGATAGCGCGTAAGAATCCCGGCCTTTATAACTTGGGGCTGACGTGGACTGTCCGATTTAAAACAGACGGCTCAGATTAGATCGCCAAACCGGTACGCGTCGGTTTTATTTCTACCGTGCGATTTAAAATAGACGGCCCCCAAGGGGCCACGTCGCCCTGGCCGGAGCCCGCCCGCACGCTCGGCGGCGCGCGGCGGCGAGGGGTGGCGATCTCGCCGGCGCAGCCTCGGTTTTTGCCGCTACACGCTAGAACTCGCATCTTTTTGCACGGATCGGCTGCGGAGGGTTAGGGGATGCTCACCGAGGGGTTTTCCTGCACTCGGAGGCCCTGGAAGTCGGTCGGCGGCGAGCTTCAACGGCGATGGTCTTTGGTGCACGTCGGAGTGGTAGTTGGGGCGCAAGACACGTCGTTTCCTTCACCAGCAGGGCTCCCCAGCGGCGGTGGAACGTTAGCAGCACGTTAGATCAGGAAATTTGAGCAAGGATTGAAGGAAATCGGCTGTAGAAACTTCGGTTCTCACCGGAGAGAAAAACGGCCGATCGGGGGGGGGACAGGGCGATTGTCGCGTTTAAATAGGTGAGGGAGGGCGGCTGGGGTTTTTTTGGATGTGCCGCAGCGCATGGCTGGAGAATGCGGCATCCGGAGCCAGAAAATCGGCGTGGTGCTGCGGTCGGCGCGGAAGTCGCGCGGCAGTTGGGCGAGCGCACGAGGAGAGGGATGACACGCGGCCCCACGTGTCAGTGAGAGGGAGAGAGGGGGGCGCGGCTTTGGGCTGGCGCGGGGGGGGGGGGGGGGGGTCTTGGGCCGGCTGTCGGGTTTTGGCCCACTGGCCGGTTTCGGTTTTCTTTTTTTTTCTTTTTCTTTTTCCTTTTCTTTTTCTGTTTTAATTTGAATTTGAATTACCGTTTGAATTTGAATTGCTTTATCACATGCATTACGTCCAAAAAATTTTAAATTCCCCTCTTTAGCAGGTTTTGGGGTGTTACAGCTCTACCCCCCTTAAAAGAAATCTCGTCCTCGAGATTGGTGGTTCTAGGAAAACAATTATGGAAACTGTGCCTTAAGCTAGTCTTCTCGCTCCCATGTGGCTTCCTCTTCCGAGTGATGCTTCCACTGCACCTTGCACATCCGGATTCTTTTATTTCTTGTGAGGCGTTCCATTGTCTCCAAAATCTTGACCGGTTGCTCGGCATAAGACAGATCCTCTCGTACGTCAACCTCATTCATGGGTAACATCTCTTCAGGCGTCCTTAGACATTTCTTGAGCTGTGACACATGGAATACATCGTGCACATCCAATAGGTGAGCCGGTAGTCCTAGTTGATATGCCACTTCGCCTTTCCTCTCCAGGATCTGAAAGGGTCCGATGTATCGAGGTTATAACTTCCCTTTCACCTTGAACCGACGAAGTCCTCGGATAGGGGACACCTTGAGATAAACATAGTCCCCCACGTTGAAAACGAGCTCTCTTCTCCGTACATCGGCATAGCTCTTTTATCGGGTCTGTGCTATCCTCAAGTTGTTATGGATTTCCCTCACTTTCGCCTCAGCTTCTTGTAGTACTTCGGGCCCAAACACTTTACTTTCCCCGGTTTGGTTCCAAAATAGTGGAGTCCTGCACTTCCTTCCATACAACGCCTCGAATGGTGACATCTTCATACTAGCCTGATAGCTGTTGTTATAGGAGAACTCCGCATACCGTAAGTTCTTATCCCAACTCCTATTGTTCTTGAGCGCACACGCTCTCAGCATATCCTCAAGGATCTGATTGGTTCTTTCCGTCTGCCCATTAGTCTGGGGGTGATATGCAGAACTAAAATTCAGATGAGTTCCCATGGTTTCAAGTAGCTTCTGCCAGAACCTTGAGGTGAACTGTGTCCCTCGATCCAACACTATCTTCTTTGGCACTCCATGGAAACACACGATCCTTGACATGTACAATTCCGCCAATTTGGATCCGCTGTAGCTTTCTTTCACGGGGATGAAATGAGCTACCTTCGTTAGTCTATCAACGATGACCCATATCGAATCATATCTCGATTGGGTCCTGGGTAGTCCCACTATGAAACCCATACCTATTTCTTCCCATTTCTATTCAGGCACTTTGAGTGGTTGCAATAATCCCACGGGTCGTTGATGTTCTGCTTTCACCAACTGACATGTGTCACATAGGGCAACATGTTCCGCGAAATCTCTCTTCATGCCATACCACCAATATCTGCTCTTGAGGTCATGATACATCTTTGTACTCCCAGGATGAATGGAATAGTCGAAATCATGAGCTTCCTTCAAAATCAATTCACGGATCTCCTTTACTGCAGGCGCACAGATTCTCTTCCCATGCCACACCGTACCTTGTTCATCCTCTCTGAACCCAGGGGCTTTATTTTCTTTGATGAGTTCTCTAATCTCTTGTATCTTCTCGTCATTCTTCTGACCGTTGCGTATGTCTTGCTCTAATATGGAGTCCACTTCCATTGCGATGGCCTCACCACTATGCACCAGACATAGATTGAGTTTTGCAATCTCTTCCTTCAGTTCTGTAGGCATGTCCTTTAAGCTCAACATATTGACCTGCACCTTCCGGCTTAAAAGCATCCGCCACGACGTTCGCTTTCCCAGGATGATACTTGATGCCCACATCAAAGTCGTTGATTAGCTCTAACCATCTCCTTTGTCTGAGGTTGAGATCTGGCTGTGTGAAAATGTACTTTAAGCTCTTATGATCCGTATATATTTCTGTCCTTTTCTCCATCAAGTAATGCCACCATATCTTCAATGCGTGTACCACTGCGGCCAGCTCTAGGTCATGTGTAGGATAGATCTTCTCGTGTTTTCGGAGCTGCCGGGACGCATACGCAACGACATGCCCCTCTTGCATGAGAACACATCCCATCCTGTGTCCAGATGCATCGCAGTACACCGAAAAATTCTTCTGCATATCTGGCATAACTAGCACTAGGGCTGTTGTCAGTCTTTCCTTCAGTTCTTGAAAACTCGTCTCACACTGCGGTGTCCATGTGAATGTGATTCACTTCTCTAACAATTTGGTGAGGGGTCTCGAAATCTTGGAGAAACCCTAGATAAACCGTCGATAATACCGAGCCAATCCTAAGAAGCTTCGAACTTCCCCGACATTTTCAGGGGTCTTCCACTTCTTCACATCCTCGATCTTGGCGGGATCTACCAAGATTCCTCCCTCTGAGATTATATGTCCTAAGAAGGGAACTTTCTTCAGCCAAAACTCACACTTGCTCAAATTGGCACATAGTTGGTGTTCTCTCAGCTTTTGCAACACCAACCTTAAATGTCCCTCATGTTCTTCTTCATCTTTGGAGAAGACGAGAATGTCATCAATGAAAACCACCACAAATTTGTCCAGATATTCCATGAATACCTTGTTCATGAGATACATGAAGTATGCCAGGGCATTAGTTAGCCCGAAAGGCATGACAGTGTATTCATACAGCCCGTACCGAGGTACGAAAGCTGTCTTTGGAATGTCAGTTTGCCTTATCTTATATTGGTGGTATCCCGACCTGAGATCAATTTTTGAGAACACACAAGCTACCCTCAACTGATCAAAAATAAGTCTTCAATGCGGGGTAATGGGTACTTGTTCTTGACGGTTACTTCATTCAACGTACGGTAGTCTACGCATAACCTTTGGGTCCCGTCCTTCTTGGGCACAAATATCACTGGAGCTCCCCATGGTGAGGAACTAGGACGAATGTACCCCTTCTCTGTCAATTCTCTTAAATGTTCCTTGAGTTCTTCCAGCTGTTTGGAGTCCATCCAATACGGTCTCTTGTATATCGGGGCTGTTCTAGGCACTAGCTCAATCGCGAATTCCACTTCACGATCGGGAGGCATACCTGGCAACTCCTCCGGAAAAACGTCTCGATATTCCCTGATAATCCTGATCTCTTCCACTTCCACCTCAACTTGATTGAGTTTAAGGTCCCTTCTAGGTTCTTGTACAGTTATGAACTTCACTCTTGTGCCACTAGGGTGAGTTAGTTCCGCCGTTCTTGTCGAACAATGGATGATTCCTTTATGTTTGGTCAACCAATCCATACCCAAAATAATATCTATCCCTTGTGAGTCTATCACTATGAGGTTTGCAGTAAATACTACCCCATTAATGTCTAGATTCACCTTGGGACACACTTGTCTTGTCCTTATTTCCCCCCCTGAACAGTTCACTGCTAGCATATGGTTCATTTGTGTTGTTGCTAGATCATGCTTCTTAACAAACCCATTGAGCAATGAACGAGTGGGTAGCACCAGAATTGAAAAACAGGGTTGCAATGTGTAAATTGGCAGGAAATTTACCAATTACTACGTCAGGTTCCTCTTGCGCTTCCTCCATGGTCACGTGGTTCACCCGTCCTCACATCACATTCTGCTGTTGTGGCTGCATGGGCTTCTTCTTTGGGCACTTATCGGCGTAGTGCACCACTTCACCACAGTTGAAGCATTGCACCCCAACCTTAGGTGCCTGGCCTTTGTTATCTTGGAGTTAGTTTTGTGGTCCTTGTCCTGCTGGTCGAGGTTGATATGTGGGGCGAGGCTGCTGCACAAACTGACGCTGCGGATGTGCTGGTGCTGATGGAGGCCTGAAGTTCGGGTTGTACCCTCTCGGTGCTGAGTAGGGCACTACAGCACGGATCGTCTGCCCTGCGGGTTGCTGCATCAGACGTGGACGTGTGTTGCTACTTGAGGCTTGGTGTGACCATCCCGCCTTCCTCTTGTTTTCATTCTCCAAGGCCTTCAGCTTCCTCTCCACGACAAATGCTCTGTCTACCATCTTTTGGAAGATTTCATACTCGTTGGAGGACATTGCACATTGCATTTCCATAGTAAGTCCTTCCACAAAACAGTCGTGTTTTTGCTCATCAGTTTCGATGTCCCGTGGTGCATAACGGGATAGTTGGGTGAACTTAGTGAGGTATTCCCTCACAGTCATGTTTCCTTGCTGCAGTCCCAAGAACTCTTTTCTCTTGTTTTTGAGTTCACCCCTTGGTATGTAATGGTTGCGGAAACTGCGTTTGAACTCTTCCCAAGTGATGTTCTCGGGGTCATGATGGTCTGCCACGTAAGCGGTCCACCAATCAGCAGCAGGTCCATGCAATTGGTGATAGGCAAACAGCACCCTCTCATACCCTTGGCATTGTATGATCCTCATCTTGCTCTCAATGGTCTTTAGCCAGTCATCTGCCTCCAGAGGTTCAGCGGCACTTGCAAACTTTGGAGGTTGAGTCCCCAGAAACTCACTCAACCTTGGTTGGCGTGGTGCAGCTTGTGGGGGTGGAGCTTGGTGCAAGTTGGCCACCACTTGAGTTAGGCTCTGGATGAGCTGATTCTGATTTTCAAGCATTTGGTGGATAGGGTCAGCTCCTTCACGGCGACCACCCCTGTCTTGTCCTCCAGAAAGATGAGGGTTGCCGGCCTCATCGTTGTTGTCGGTGGGGTTGGAACCACGACCCTTTCCTCTTCCAGCCATCTATCATGATCAACCAAATGTTAATCTTAAATCATTACGTATTAACTTCCCAAATTGCTTATTTAAACTTAAACTTTTGAGGCCTTAATATATTAAACATTTTCTGAGGGTTTCACGTAGATTTTTTTTGGGAGTCACATCTCACGTGAAAATAAATGCACTCATAATTCATAGGGGTTCACACATCAAAGCAAAGCAACCTAGAGACGAGGTTGTGGACAAATGCCCATGGCTTCCACAACTCACGTCACACACCAAACATTAACATACTAATAACTAAGGTATTGACTCGACTACTCGATAACCTGCTGAGATAAGGGAAAGGACTCTAAACGACTCGAATCACTGAGCTGGCTCTTCGGGGTGTTCCTCATTATTGCGGCTGCCCTCTGATTCCGCTTTAGGTGGGGAAGTTGCTGGTGGAGAAGCGCGGCGGCGCCTGCTCGCCCGGCGGTCTGGGGAGTCAGGAGTCCACGTGTCATTCACGGTGACACGCAGTTCATTCCCATATCCTTTTTCTCTCACCCTCAACCTGGCATGAAGCAATGCCTCAGTCTCCTTCAGGGTGTCACGAACATCCTGAAGCTCCTGCTGGCACTCCTGCAGTCGAGTGCTGAGCATAGAAGCATCCTCCAAGCACACGTCCATGTGCTCATGGGAAGTCCCCTGCTGCACTGGTGGGTACTAGTATTCCGCGGTGCCACTCTCACGCTGGAGGACATACATGTACTCAGTCCTGTCCAGGTGGCGACGGTTGATGTAACTCTGGCAGGTGATGGCCTCCTAGGTGACATCCTTCTCAGCATCGACCTGTGTCACATGACAAGCTGGAGAGTGGTGGATCTTGAGCATCTGATTTTCATGGATAATCCTCATCTCTGAGCTCCATTCTTCCCGCTTCTCACGGATGGTCCTGGTGGAGCTGTATTGCATGATCAGCTTGCCCGTATTGCCGGCGGCGTGGAGCATACGCCGAAGACGGCACAACAAGCCTCCTACTGCCAACCCGTAGGAGTGGTACGTCACCGGACGGGTATCCTCTCTCAAGGCAAGGGCAACTACAGGAACTCTCCCTCCGGTAGACTTGCGGGCGGTGCGGATCATGCGAACCATCTAAAACATAAAGCATTTAAAATTAAGTTAGATAAGAATTAAATAAAAATTGTGTTTTGAATAAAAGTTACGGCAAGATGAACAAGTAAAGTGACCCTATTAAATAAAACTTTCAACCCACACCTTTATAAAATAGTTTTTAATAAAATAGGGTCCTTAAATACGTCCATTTCTACCTAGGTCCACGTTCCTACGGGCAACCTTGGCTCTGATACAACTTCTGTCACACCCGGTTTCTCAGAAGAACAACCGAGTGAATATCACATGTATGCCAAGATCATTTTCTCATACATGTGATGACAAATAGTGAAGCATCATCATATTACAAGTCAGGTGTTCGAATATAAATAAGTATTACATTGCATACGTCTCGATGAACGATAATAAGTTTATAATACGTAAATAAAAAAGCAGCGGAATATAAATCTTGTGGGCTCCGTCATAGGCGTTGCCTGAGGGACTCCGTGAACCTAGAATCCTTCCTCGGGACCAAAGTCTTGGTCACTAAACAGCACATCATTCTCTTGACCTGAGCAGCAATATAAACCAACAGAAAAGCAAGTTTGAGTACCGGGGGTACTCATCAAGTGTGGGAAAGTTATGTCATGCATGGCTAGAGAAAGGAAAGGTTGAACTCATGGTTAAAGCACTACGCAATTAATACCTATCACCTTAGCTTAATTAAGCACCTACATTACTACACAGGTGAAATGGTCCCAATCTCCCAACCCATCATCAAAATCAAGTAAACATAGTCTCATCTTTAATGTTAAGCTTCCCGCTTAACATCCACAACTTCCCAATCCATCATCCTCTAATCATGAATAAGTCCAAGCCGCTCTCTACCGTGAGCATGGCTTTCATGACAGTTTTTGACTCTACAGAGTTTGCACCACTATACCCACAAGTAGTTATTTCATCCCCTGTTGCCGGGTGGACTAAAAGAACCTCCATTATGCCAGTGGCCGCGAACCACATTCACACTTCCCAGGTGTGTAGCCAGGAGATCACTACGTGGCCTTTACAAAGGGATTCCCGACGTCCGTGGGCCCACTGAGGTTTCACCCCTAACAGCATACAAGAGGCTCCAACCCCGCTGCAGTGGCCCCCTCTTGAGCCTTGCGGTTCATATGGTAGTCCAGCTGACACCTATTCCCCGCACCATCCAAAACACCCATACTACGCTAGGGATACACCTAATTAATTGGCCAAGCTGCCCCATCTCAGCATGTGGTTGGCACGGTAAAGCCAGGTTACATGCTCCATGAACCGGTCCTTAGGATCCAGGCAAGTACTAAACACAAACCCGAGTCTCGTGCACCCAGCACCAACCAAATCATCCAACTTGCCTCGATCCCTACCTCTACATAACTTATAATGTCTCATTCAAGAGTAAAGTAAACAAGTTGTTGATCTCATATCCCACTTATCCCATTCTAAGCATGGCTAAGCATAAGTAATATGAATGATGGACATAATAAAACCAATCCCAACCCAAGCTACAAGGAAACAAGATAATGCAATTCTAGGGAAACAAGACAATGCAAATAATTCTATCTACACATCGTAGCATAGGATTAAAGTGGTCAAGGACACTTGCCTTCTTCCTGCTGCTCTGGGAATGAAAAGTCTTGGTCTTGGAAGGGGAGAACTTGCTCTGGGGCAGGTTCTACTCATGCCAATACACATAGCAAAAGAAAACAACAATCCATAAGCCATAGTTCACACTTTCACTCATGCAAACCATACATACATACATATGAAAGTCATTCACATTTCCATACATACATACATATGAAAGTCATTCACATTTCTAAGTTTTGTGGTTACCCTATGTATATGATTTCTAACTTTTGTATTCAGATTTCTATTTGCACACTATATATGAATCTCCAATTTGAACAAATTCTTTATATTTAATTAATACACCTCTTAGCTACCAAGTTTGCATGAAAGGTAATTTCCTACTCCAAATAGGTTTTCAGATCTTCTACAAAATCCTAGATTGAAGTTTTTGGATTTGGAGACCTCATTTATCATTTTCTAATTATGCATACGTATTTTCCTACATTTTCAGATTTATTTTATATGCCTAAAAGTGAACTTTACTATGAAAATAGTAAGACACATCATCTAAACAGAATAGGTTCTGATCTAAAATGTTCAATAGTATATTTTTGAACTTCCTCTCTGATGTGGAACAAATTAAATTTATTTTACTAGTTTTCAGAATTATTTCCTAGCCTAAAATGTATCTCTAGAGAAAATAAAAATGAGCAACACTTTGGCAGATTTCATTTCAGCCTAAAATCTATTTCTAACTCATTCTAAAGTTTTCCAAGTGCTAGGAGAGTTTAAATTTGAATTTGCACTTGTGTTTGCCATACCTTTTAAATTTAAATCCTAGTCACATATTCACATTTCTGAATTTAATATCCTATAGGGTCAAAAAGGCAAATCCACCCTACTGCAGGGTCTAATTTACTATTTCCTAAATTTCCAGGGGTCTAACTACACATAACAGAGGGGTTCCCATAATTTTTATTAAGTCCAGGGGCTAAAACTGATTTTAAATGAATTTACACGAATTTCTGAAGGTCCAGGGGCTAGATCAGAAGTTTCCGGGGCTAGCTCGTGTTTTCCGAAATCCCCAGGGGGTAGCGCGTAAGAATCCAGGCCTTTATAACGCGGGGCTGACGTGGACCGTCCGATTCAAAACAGACGGCTCAGATTAGATCACCGAACCGGTACGCGTCGGTTTTATTTCTACCGTGTGATTTAAAATAGACGGCCCCCAAGGGGCCACGTCGCCCTGGCCGGAGCCAGCCTGCGCGCGCGGCGGCGAGGGGTGGCGATCTCGCCGGCGCAGCCTCGGTTTTTGCCGCTACACGCTAGAACTCGCATCTTTTTGCACGGATCGGCTGCGGAGGGTTAGGGGATGCTCATCGAGGGGTTTTCCTGCACTCGGAGGCCCTGGAAGTCGGTCGGCGGCGAGCTTCAACGACGATGGTCTTCGGTGCACGTCAGAGTGGTAGTTGGGGCGCAAGACACGTCGTTTCCTTCACCTGCAGGGCTCCCCGGCGGCGGTGGAACGTTAGCAGCACGTTAGATCAGGAAATTTGAGCAAGGATTGAAGGAAATCGGCTGTAGAAACTTCGGTTCTCACCGGGAGAGAAAAATGGCCGATCGGGGGGGGGGGGGAATAGGGAGATTGTCGGCGTTTAAATAGGCGAGGGAGGGCGGCTGGGGTTTGTTTGGATGTGCCACAGCGCATGGCTGGAGATCGCGGCATCCGGAGCCAGAAAATCGGCGTGGATGCTGCGGTCGGCGTGGAAGTCACACGGCAGTTGGGCGAGCGCGCGAGGAGATGGATGACACGCGGGCCCCTCATGTCAGTGAGAGGGAGAGAGGGGGGGTGGGGGTCTTGGGACGGCTGGCGGGTTTCGGCCCACTGGCCGGTTTTGGTTTTCTTTTTTTCTTTTTCCTTTTCTTTTTCTTTTTTAATTTGAATTTGAATTCCCGTTTGAATTTGAATTGCTTTATCACATGCATTACGTCCAAAAAATTTTAAATTCCCCTCTATAGCAGGTTTTGGGGTGTGACACCAATCCGGATCTTTTAATGCATCCTCAACCCTGTATGGTTTCAAAGAAGATACAAAAGAATAGTGTTCACAAAAATTAGCTATGCGAGATTCTAGTTATTACTCCCTTTTGGATGTCACCTATTATGTTGTCGACGGGGTGATCTCTTTGGATACTTTGGTGTACTCTTGGATGTGGCACTTGTGGTCTTGAATCTTAATTATCATCTTCTTCTCCCCCTGGATAGTTGCCCTCATTGATGTTTTAATCTTCTTGATTTTCTTAAGGTTGATTTTGTATGGAAGCTCCCCCTTGATCATTTTCCTCCACCTGTGGTTCATTTTCTTCATTCGCATTTGAAGGTGGCACTTGTGGTCGAACATCGCCCAACGCCATTCTTCTCAATGCTTGACATGGAGCTTCTTCTTGATCTAGCACACATTGATCAACTTGTTCTTCTTGAGAGCCATTAGTTTCATCGATCACTACGTCACATGCTACTTCAACAAGTCCGGAGGTTTTGTTGAAGACACGATAAGCGTAGGAGTTCGAATCATAGCCAAGTAAGAAACCTTCATCGGACTTCGAAGCCCTTGGCTTCTTTTTAAAATATAAAATTTTGAACCAAAAACTCGAAAATATGAAATATTCGGCTTGTTACCCGCGAGTAGTTCATATGAAGTTTTCTTGAGCAACCGATGAAGATATAGTCAGTTTATGGCGTGACAAGCAGTGTTAACCGCTTAAGCCCAAAACCTGTCCGAAGTCTTGTATTCATCGAGCATTGTCCTTGTCATCTCAATGAGAGTTCTGTTCTTCCTTTCGGCTACTCCGTTTTGTTGAGGATTATATGGTGCTGAAAATTCGTGCTTTATCCCTTCTTCGTCTAGATACTCCTCAACCTAGTTGTTCTTGAATTATGTCCCATTGTCACTTCGTATGTTCTTGATATTCAATGAGAATTCATTTTGGGCACGCTTGATGAACTTCTTGAGGGTTCCTTGAGTTTCTGTCTTATCATACAAAAAGAAAACCCACGTGAAGCGTGAAAAATCATCAACAATGATTAAACCATATTTATTACTGCTGATGCTTATGTAAGCAATTGGACCAAATAGATCCATGTGGAGGATCTCAAGCGGTCTTGTTGTAGTCATGACATTCTTCGCAGGATGGGGTGCTCCTACTTGCTTCCCTGCTTGGCACGCTCTACAAGGCCTGTCTTTCTCAAAAACAACATCCTTTAAACCTCGGATGTGATCGCCTTTATGGAGTTTTTGAAGATTCCTCATACCAACATGTGCTAGCCGTCTATGCCACAGCCAACCCATGTTGGTCTTTGCAATCAAGCACGTGTCAAGTTCGGATTTATCTTTATTGAAGCCAACTAGATAAAGTTTTCCCTTTAACACACCCTTGAATGCAATTGAGTTATCACTCCTTCTAGAGATAGTCACACCCTCATCAGTGAATAAACAATTACAACCCTTGTCACATAATTGAGATATGGACAAAAGGTTATAATCCAAGGAGTCAACGTGTAAAACATGAGAGAGAGTATGTTGTGATGAAATTGCAATTTTACCGGTACCAAGCACTCTTCCTTGACTATTATCACCAAAGTAAATGCCTTCGCTTGTATCTTCATTTTCTTCATATTCCATGAACATTCTTCTTTCTCCGGTCATGTGATTGGTGCATCCACTATCTAGCACCCATTTTGCTCTACCGGATGAATAAGTCTGCAAAAGACAAATTATGCCATGGTCTTCGGTACCCAAGCTTGCTTGGGTCCTTTGAGGTTAGTCACAAGTGATCTGGGCACCCAGACATGAGACTGGCGTTCCCATGGCGTGGCCCAACATATTTAGACTATACTCTTCCAAGATTACTTTTCATAAGTACATATGAAGTATCAAAAGTTCTAAATAGAAGTTGTTGTTCATATGTGTTCACAGTGTTCAATTTATCAACATTATTAAGTTTTCTAACTTGAGAAGAGTTTCCCTTGACAAAGACAATGCAACCCTTGTTATTCTTGTGGCTTCTAGCGTTTTGCTTTTCACCATAAGAATATCCAATGCTATATTTGACATTAGGAGGTCTTGTGACCGAGTATGCACTGCGTGCATACTTGATCTTCTCCTTGTCAAATATGCCACTTTGAGAAGATTGCTTGTCCTTTGTCGAGTTTGGCTTTTTTCTTCAAGTTAGTGTCACTTTTGGCAGAAGCACAAGTAATACTAGTTTCAGATTTTATATGTTGAGAAGGTGAGCTTGAAGTGGATGAAGAACCACTTTGCTTGAGTGACTCAACTTGTACCTCAAGGATCTTGTTGACTTTGGTTAAGTTAGCAAGTTAATCCTTGATGGTGGTGTTTGAGTCTTTTAACTTCAAGCAAGCTTCCTTGCTTGAAGCTAACTCAAGTTCTAGTGATTTACTTCGCTCCTTTTCAAGTTCAAGAAGCTTTTCAATCTCAAGATATTCCTCCTTTTGGGAGATGAACATATCTTCCCGATGATTGACTAACTTCTCCATATCAACAAGCTTATCAAATAGAAATTTCATCTTAGCAGCTGTCTTTTTGTCTAAACCCCTAAGCATATATTCATTTTCATCACTGCTATCATCCTCACTAGAATTATCACTATCACTAGTAAAAGAATGCGAGAAGGAAGATTTAGTTGTTACCTTTCTTTTACCTTCCTTTGCCATTAGACAAGTGTTGTCGGTGTCCTTCCATGCTGTGACACCCTCATCTCTGGTTTCTGCTTGTATTCATAATCCATGTAGAGAAAACATTTTTAAAGGAAGTGGGAACAGAGAAATACCATAAAGATAGCCAGTAAGAGCCGAATCCAGTTTTCAGAGAGCGCCGAAGACAACTTCCGCGGCCGCTGGCCACGTGGCGTGTTCGGAGCTCATCCCTGCAAAGTAGGGAGAGGTCTGCCGCTAAAATGGCTACGTGGCAGGATCGGGGCACATCTCCTCAATAGGGGAGAGGTCCGACCCTGTGGGACATTTGTTGCCCGGAGCTAGCCTCTGCGGAAGAAGCAAAGGCATTTCCGCAGGACACATGTCACCTTTGGAGCTAGTCACCGCGGAAACCAGAGGACCAGTAGCGCGGGATACGTGTCGATCTCGGAGCTCACCACCGAGAGGTCCGGTTCTATCGGACACGTGTCGCCACCGGAGCTTATCTCCGGGAGGTCCGTCGCTGTTGGACACATGTTAACCTGGAGCTCGTCTCTGAGAAGAAAGGAATGTCTGGCGCTACTTGACACGTGGCATTCACGGAGCTCGCCTCCGAAGAGAGGAGGTCCCGACCGCTAGGATACGTGGCGCACGCGGAGCTCACCTCCGAAGGAGAAAGGAGGTCTCACTCGCTTAACACGCGGCACAACCGGAGCTCGTCTCTGCGGAAAGGAAGAGACCAGGCCCCGGTGGACGCGTGGAGCTTCCAGAGCTCATCACCACGGAGGTAACGAGTTCTGGAGCAGTTCTGGATTCTGTACACGTAGAAATACCGGTACAGAGAAGAAACCAACCTGAATTCCACAATGACACTGCACCAAATCAACTAAAGATAAGATGTTAGGATTCAACGACGATCTGAATAGTACTCTTATTCAGAATACAATAAGATTAGGACTCTTCTTCTCCAAATTATAAATAGAACCCAGAACCTCTGGCCGAAACCATGAACTTCTTTTCCACCTCCTGAGCCGACGACTTAGAGCCCTAGCCCCCAACTCGCCGAGAAAGCCATCGCCGGAGTTCAGCGAAGAAAATCGCCGGAAAAGAGCCCAACGATCAGAGAAGGACCCGAGACCGAGAAGAACGTAAGGTAGGTCTCCAATACCACCTTACAACATCATTGTGTTTTCTTTGCATCTGTTCTTCGATTCCTTTCGAACAGAAGCTTTCTCGTGGATAGATCACTAGTTGTTCGGGTTGATCTTAAGACAAGGTCATCGCCACGTCCGCATCTGATCCGAACACCTATGTTCATCGTAAAACCATGCAAGCCATGCAAGAACACGTGCAAACCGATCTAATAAAACTGATCATAGGATAGCATGCATATGCATCATCGCATCCAGTTCAAAGTTTGTGCATGATATTGATTGTTATGAATCTTGTATGTGCGTGATCCTGTATAGAAGGACAAGCTCAGGGAGCTGTCTACGACGAGCTGCAACAACAAGGTTTCGAGATCCAAGAGCCACCAGAACCGTAAGAACAAGGCAAGTGCTCCTTGACCATATTGATCCTATGTTTTGAGTAAAACTGTTTTGTTTTGCGAAAAGGTGTGTGTGTGCTGAGTCAAACATTACGGGAAACCCTTTTATAGGAGATTACTAGCTTTGGTTAAACCACCCTTGTCGCCTGGGAAGTTTATGAGTCGGGTATGGTTTTTACTTTTATGCTTCGCTGAATCCATGGGATTCGGAAGCGAGTTAGATGTGTCTAGCTAACTGCACTCGTAATGACAATAAGAAACTGATGTTGTTAATGAACATGGATCGGAGGGAGATCTAGGCAAGCCTGGGTTTGTGAATGAGGTAGCATGAGATGGTGGTTACTTGCGTAGATCTAAGGACCGGTTCATGCATGCACATGCCAGGATAACAGTGCCACCACAAGGCCAAGTATGGGTGCGGCTTAGCTAAGTAATTAGGTAAGTTGCTAGAGTGTCATGGACTGTGGAAGGCGCGGGGAATGGTAGTTGAGTGAGGACTGCCCTGGGAACTGCATGGAACAAGAGGGGGCCCGTGCGTGGGAGAGTTGGAGATTCTAGCCTGCCGGTGAAACCTTAGTGAGTCCATACATCTAGTAACCCCTTTGTAAAGGCTATTTTGTGATCTCTTGACCATACACCGACGGATGTGTACTGGTATAATGGAGGTTCTGCAGTCGCCGACGGGTGACGAAATCACAAACTTGTGGGTAAAGAGGTGGAAACTCTGCAGAGTTCTTAAAACTATCATGATAGCCGAGCTTATGGTCACGAGCGCCTGGCCAACTGCCATGATTAGTTGGGATGGTTATTGGTTATGGTTTTGGATGTTTTTGTTTTGTTTTGGGACTGTTGAGTCCGAGTGATAAAATGGGTTGTATGACTGTTGAGTCATGGCAACAAGGTTGGTCTCGGTGGGAGACGAAGTTGTTTATGAGATGGAATGGTAGCGAATACGAGATGGTATTCGTGACATGGTAGCGAATACGAGGAGGTATTCATGAGAATAACGTTGATTGATGACTGGTTGTGACATGTAAAGGTAATGATCATAATGGAGGTATGATTGGTATTTTAAATACATGTTGGGATTACATTCACTTAAATATGAGTCGCTGTTTTACCATGGTTTGATAAATAACTTTGCTTTCTGCAAATGAGCCTTTTTATACCTACCTTGTTATGAGCTTCATATCATATTTTCCCGCACTTGCTGAGTACATCATCCCCTTGACCTGAGCAGCAATTTATTCGTGGTAATATATAATCTGAATTCAGTTTGTGGAACGTATGTGTATGTGTGAAGAACATCCTGGGCACACATATGCATTAGTTCTCGGTTCCGTTGTTTTCCACAGAATTGAGGGCGTCACAGATTGGTATCAGAGCCACGGGTTGACAGTAGGTTACACGCCTAGATAGAACTCTCAGATTGATATTAGAGCCACGGGATAACAGTAGGTTATACACCTAAATAGGAATCACAGATTGGTATCAGACACAGATTGGTAGCTAAGCCACGCTGACCATAGGAAGCACCCTAGGACGCTTAGATTGGCCTTGAAACTACCTTGACATAGGAAGCCATCCTTGAAAAGGAGTTGTGTGAGCCCTTGTGATGATTGTTTGTGATTATATGCTTAGTGTGAGTTGTGGGACGTCTCAAAACGTTGTCCATATCCACACGTAAGTAGAAAGAGGTGTGAGATGTTTCGGCACTTGTTCACATCCTTATATGGGCTGGTATATATATATATATATAGTCCAACTCACCTTGATGCATATAGTTGAGGAAAACTACCTAACTTTCTAACCTACTATTCTATTGCAATCTCTCTCACAGATGGTGAGAGGAAACGCCGGCCGAAGGAACGCCCGTGGCAACCAAGAGGATGGTCACGATGAAGTTCCTGTTAACCCCGGAGCTGGCGAGAACCACCGGGAACGGTTGATGGCCATGCAGAACCAACTTATGCAAACTATGATCCAAACTTTGGCTCAATTGCAGGCCAACAACAACAACCCTGTTCCGGCACCACTACCACAACCGCAGGCTCAAAACAGACTGGGAGAGTTCATGAGGACTCGGCCACCCACCTTTGCTCAAGCTAGTGATCCCATGGAGGCTGATGATTGGTTGAAATCTATGGAGAAGAAGCTTGCCATTGTTCAGTGCAATGACCGAGAGAAGGTTCTCTTTGCATCGCACCAACTTATGGGAGCTGCCGCTGACTGGTGGGATGCCCTATGCAACGCCCATGTCGACCCGGAGACAATCACTTGGACTGAGTTCAAGGAGAGTTTCCGCTCTCATTACATCCCTGCTGGTGTAATGATGCTCAAGAGACAGGAATTTGAAGGTCTCCACCAAGGACAGGGAAGTGTGAATGAGTACCTCAACAAGTTCACGCAACTGTCCCGGTATGCCCCCGAGGATGTCAACTCAGATCAGAGGAAGCAGTACCTGTTCATGAGAGGGTTGAACAATGAGATCAAGGTTCAGCTCTAAAACAATGACTACGTGAGCTTCCAGAAGCTGGTTGACAAGGATATAGTGGTTGAAAGCAAGATCCGAGGGATCGAGCGAGAGTGCAAGAGGAAGATGCCATACCAGCCTGAAGGGAGCAACGTACGACCTCGGTACATGCCGCCAGCCACACCACAGTATAGATCAACTACTCCTGCATACCGCCCTGGTCAGCCACCACAGCAACAATTCGTTGCACCAGCACCTCGCATGCCCATGCCTCCTGCACCCCGACCCAACATGGGCGCCCCTGCTCAAAACCCCCGCTCCGATGTACCTTCTGTCGTAGGCAACAGGGCATGCTTTGAATGCGAGGAAATAGGACACTTCGCGAACCAGTGCCCGAGGAGAGGCCCTGGACAGCAAGGCAACGTGCCCAAGCAGAACCCGAGACCGAACGGAGGAGACAATCAAGGAAATCGGGGACAGCAGAACTATGCTCGCGGCAACGTGAAGCATGTCTCTGCTGAGGAAGCACAACAGGCTGAGGACGTCCTAATTGGTATGTTCCTTGCCAACTCCAACCCAGTCACCATCTTATTTGATTCTGGAGCATCGCATTCCTTCATATCATCCAAGTACGTTACCATGTATAATCTACCCATATCACACCTAAAATGTGCTATGTTAGTTAATTCTCCCGTAGGAGAGATGAGGACTAATATAGTATGTCCGCAAGTAAGCCTTAAAATAAGTGGGGTAGACTTCCTTGCCAACCTTATTGTCTTGGATTCCCAAGGGATTGACATAATACTCGGGATAGATTGGTTAAGCAAGCACAACGGGGTAATCCAATGTGCTGAAAGAAGTGTGCAGTTGACAACTGAGCACGGCATCCGCGTCAAGTTTGAGTCAGCCCAACAAACAACTGAAAAGGCAATCTTGAACCACGTTGAAGGATCAACATTGTACAGCATCCCAGTGGTTCAAGAATTCGTGGACGTGTTTCCAGAAGAGCTTCCAGGTATCCCCCTTATCGGGACATTGAGTTTGCCATTAATTTGGCACCTGGAACTGCACCCATAGCAAAGACACCCTATAGGATGCCTGTCAATGAACTAGTAGAACTCAAGAAGCAAATTCAAGAGCAGTTGGAGAAGGGTTTTATACGTCCAAGCTCGTCACCATGGGGAGCCCCCATGCTCTTTGTAGACAAGAAGGATGGAACCCAAAGGATGTGCGTGGACTATAGGTCCTTTAACGAGGTGACAATCAAGAACAAATATCCTCTGCCCCGTATAGAGGACCTGTTCGACCAAATGAAAGGAGCCCGAGTGTTCTCCAAGATTGATCTTCGGTCGGGATATTTCCAGCTAAAGATTAAGACCTCCGATATACCCAAGACTGCCTTTCGAACACGGTATGGTTCGTATGAATATACCGTCATGTCTTTTTGGTTAACAAATGCACCCGCATACTTCATGTACCTCATGAACAAGGTTTTCATGGAGTACCTGTATAAGTTCGTCGTGGTTTTCATCGACGACATTATGGTGTACTCAAAAAGTGAGGAGGAGCATGAAGAACATTTGAAATTGACCTTACAGAAATTGCGTGAGCATCAATTGTATGCCAAGCTTAACAAGTGTCAATTTTGGCTAAAAGAAATATCATTCCTAGGCCACATTATCTCCAAGGAAGGGGTATCGGTTGATCCCGGAAAAGTGAGAGATGTTCTGAAGTCGGACCAACCGCAGAGCGTGAGGGATATTCGGAGTTTTCATGGGATGGCTGGATACTATCGATGCTTCATTAAAGACTTCTCTAAGATAGCAAAGCCTATGACAGAGTTGCTAATGAAGGGAAAAGTCTTCCAATGGACACCAGCATGCCAAGGAAGTTTTGAGGAACTCGAGAAAAGGCTAACCACAGCACCGGTTCTGGTATTGCCGGATGTAAGTAAGAGCTTTGACATATATTGTGACGCATCCGGACAGGGGCTCGGATGTGTGCTCATGCAAAAGGGACAAGTGGTATCCTATGCCTCACAACAATTAAAGAAGCACGAGATCAATTATCCTACACATGACTTGGAGCTAGCAGCAGTAGTGCATGCGTTGAAGATTTGGAGACATTATATCCTTGGTCATCGATGTGAGATCTATACGGATCATAAAAGCCTAAAGTACATATTTACCCAAATGGACTTGAATTTGAGGCAACGTCGATGGTTGGAACTCATCAAGGATTACGATGTTGAAATCAACTATCACCCTGGGAAGGCCAATGTAGTAGCAGATGCACTGAGCCGAAAGGGAGCATGTCACCAACTCACGGTTCGGGAGCTACCACCCGAACTACGTAAGGAGTTCGAACGGTTGCACCTCGGATTCTTGAACAACATGGGAATGATGGAGATCCATTCCTCATTCGAGCAAGAGATAAGAGATGGCCAAGCAACGGATGAGGAGATCAAGGAGAGGATCCGACAAGGAATAGAGAAGGATTTCAAAGCAGATGAGAAGGGTACGCTTTGGCTAGGAAAAAGGATTTGTGTGCCTAACGTGAAGTACCTTTGCGACATGATATTGAAGGAGGCACATGATTCACCCTATTCTATACATCCCGGAAGTACCAAAATGTACATGGACTTGAAAAATTGTTATTGGTGGGATGGTATGAAGGGGGATATAGCCGAATACGTTGCCCTATGCGACACATGCCAACTGGTGAAGGCCGAACATCAAAAACCCGCTGGTTTGTTGCAACCTTTGAAGGTACCAGAGTGGAAGTGGGAGGACATCAGTATGGATTTCATCGTCGGGTTACGACTCCATCTGGGTTATCATGGACCGATTGACGAAAACCGCCCATTTTCTCCCTGTAAGGGCCAAGTACAACGTTGCACAATTAGCCGAGTTGTACATGGAGCAGATCGTGTGCCGTCATGGAGTCCCGAAGAGGATAGTCTCAGATCGAGGTTCTCAGTTTACCTCTAGATTCTGGAGGAAGCTGCAGAAAGCCATGGGTACACGACTGGATTTTAGCTCCGCCTATCACCCACAGACCGATGGGCAAACCGAAAGGACAAACCAAATTTTGGAAGACATGTTGAGATCTTGCGCCTTGAAACGCGGGCGTAGTTGGGATAGGAGTTTACCCTACGCCAAATTCTCCTAAAACAACAGCTATCAAGCTAGCTTGAAGATGTCGCCTTTCGAAGCGTTGTACGGTAGACGGTGTAGAACACCGCTGTTTTGGAGTGAGACCGGAGAGAACCAGGTGTTTTCACCCGAAGTGCTACAAGAAGCTGAAAAACAAGTCCAAACGATACGGTAGAACTTAAAGGCCGCCCAATCACGACAGAAAGGCTATGCGGACAATAGGCGAAGGAATTTGACTTTCAAAGTAGGAGACTTCGTATACCTTAAGGTATCGCCTATCCGAGGCCAACGACGTCTCAACGTCAATGGCAAGCTAGCACCTCGCTATATCGGACCGTTTAAGGTTTTGGACAAGCGAGGAGAAGTAGCCTATCAACTAGAGCTTCCAACATATCTCTCCGACGTACATGACGTGTTTCATGTATCCCAGCTCAAGAAATGCTTGAGAATACCAGAGGAGCAAATACCAATGGAAGAGCTTAAACTTCAAGAAGACCTGACTTATACGGAGCACCCTGTCCAAATTTTGGACGTAAAGGAAAGGGTCACCCGGAACAAAGTGATCCGATGGTGCAAGGTACAATGGAGCCATCACACCGAAGCTGAAGCCACATGGGAGTGTGACGAAGACATTAAAGCAGAATTTCCTCATCTATTCTCTACCAACAAATCTCGAGGGCGAGATTCAATTTAAGGGGGGTAGATTTGTGACACCCTCATCTCTGGTTTCTGCAAGTATTCATAATCCATGTAGAGAAAACATTTTTAAAAGAAGTGGGAACAGAGAAATACCAGAAAGATAGCCAGTAAGAGCCGAATCCAATTTTCAGAGAGCGCCAAAGACAACTTCCGAGGCCACTGGCCACGTGGCGTGTTTGGAGCTCATCCCTGCGAAGTGTGGGGACCACCCCGTGGTTCACCCACTCCAGGATCGCATAGGGTGGTGCCGTGCGATGCGGCACCCAACAGCACACACGAAAAGAATAAAGAACAACATACAAACTTTTATTTGTTATAAAACAGCGGAAGTCTTTTTACAAAACCTATTCATACAGCGGAAGTAATATATATATCCAGCCTCTCATCCTAGCTATGCAAAAGTGCAGCCGTCCAGCCCAGGGGCGCTACACACTAGCAACATGAAACCGGAGATCACGGCGGTGTGCAGGGCTCCATCTCGGCCATGTACCCTGACGGGGGCATCGCCTCATCCTCAGAACCCTCCTCATAGATCTCACCTGCATACAGCTCAAATATTGCAACCGTGAGCACGATGGCTCAGCAAGGCTTAACCGTCTGACCTATGCATGGAACTCTACATGCAGGGAGGTGTATGATAGGAAAAGGAATTTGCGACAAAGACACGCCTATAAGTTGATCCTTACTTTCCGTTTTATAGAAGCAAATTCATGTGACTTAGGCAGCCCTCACATCGGAAGTCCACAATCAAACAAGAAACGCTTTCCTCCGATGTGGTGATGCCCAAAGCGGAAAGTAAACTTAATTAGCTCTACATCTACAGCAGACATGGTTTTCAAAACATTAATATATCATCACAGCATATTATCATTCAACTGGCTTACTTTACTTCTTACTACGTCATGAAACAGTGAACAAGCGGTACTCAAATAACCGCGAGGGACGGTGATTGCAATCAGGAGACACCCGGACAACACGTTGCATACACCCACTTTCAGAAGTGTGATTCCACACCCCTTCCTACTCTTTGTATGCAACAACCTTTCAAAAGCAACCCAAAAGCCGAACCGGTCCATCCGTAACGGGCAGGAGGTCCCGGCGTGGAGCGTGACTGTGCCCACCGGCAGATTTACACCTTGCTACCCTCAACCCACTCCTATTTACGGTTGGGTAAGCCTCGGCACCCAGGTTAACCATTTACATCGGTTTCCTGCTTATGTCAGTATGCCATCCGGTACTGTTCGATACTTGTTCAGCAGGCCCACACACGACTCGGTCCTCAATCGACACCAACAGGGCTACGCACGTGAGACCCCCGCACACTGCTTCCTATCCCCCCTGCTGGGGCTCATTTTCACCACTCTTAAGCCATTTTCTATTCTGTCCAAACCGTGTGATAAACCTTACCTCGCCAGTAGATTCCAACTACTCGACTTCTACCAAGGTCCTAAGCATATTAGCCGGGCTTTGTCTACTCATAGGCTCTGTAAGCTACCCAACCCTTCGTAGGATTTAAAAGGTTATGCAAGTGGGGTTTCAATCACCTTAACTCTAATGCAAAATTCAGCCTAGACATAAGTAATACAAATAAAGAATTTTATAAAAGGTACTTAAGTGCAAACCGGGGCTTGCCTGGTTGCGAGTCAGAGAAGAAGTTAACTTCTGGTGGGAGGACGTCCAAGGGCTCCGGTGCGTCCTCAACTTCGGTCACTATTATGAAATGTAATAAAATACATGTGTAAGTATTAAAGGGTTATAGAAATTGAACTTCTATTCATAGCTACTGCTATTTAGGATCCTTAATTGGCTTTGGGAATTTTACAGTGGATACTAGACCCTCTAAGGATGATTTGAGCCAAATTTGGAGACATGTCATTGCATAATGTAGTCTTTAAAATTCCTACGAGTACAATGCTTATCTGAATTTTGAGCCCAAATCAGGAGCTTTGACATAGCTACAAATGGAAGATATGATTAGGGTAAGTCTCCATGGTTCTAACAAAATTTGTTTCACCATTTTTGGAGCTACCATCAGAGAGATATGAATTTTTTGAAGTTGGACAGGAGTGCTGAACAGTTTCTGTTTGAATTTCAATTTCCAAATAAAGGCTGAACTTGGGAAGGTAATTTTACCTAGCAAATGAACTCCAATGAAGCCCAAATTTTTATTGGAGATCAGTATCTATGAATAGGATTTGCTTCCCAAATTTGGGAATATTTCATAAAGAATTGTTCCTGTAATAAATCCCTAAAAGATTTAATAAAAACAATTCTACAGAAATTTCTGGGTATTTTCATAGCCTAAACTTGGTTTCTCTGTGAAGTACTCCTCATGAGGATTCCAACAAAATTGGTCTCATTCTTTTTGGAGTTTTCTACACATAGTTATGGGCTTGTAAAGATCAGCTAATTCCTGGAATTATTTCCCTAATAGAAACTTCAAATAATTGGGCTGGGCCCACTGGTTTTAAATCGGACCAGTGAGATTTCGGCAACACAGGGGGATACGGGGTTATTCCCACGCAGCCGCACCGGATCCGGCGCCACAAGCCGATCCCCGCGCGTATACAGAGGCTGACCGGTGGGACCCGGCCCTCCTTAGTCTTCCTCGCGCTGCCCGCGCCTTCCGCGGCGGCGCACGCCAGCGAGGCTCGCCGGGACGGAGTTCCCGTAGTCTAAACTTCGTCAAACTCACCGCTCCCCCATATTTAACCGTGCTGAGCACTTTGGGTGGGTCGCCGGCGGCCGTAGTTCACCGGAAACCACCGCGCACCGGCGACAGCACTGTTTTGCACTCCGGTGCAATCGGGAGCCCTCATACCTCCACCAAATGATCGGTTCTCAGGCTCTAGAGCACCAGTGGAGGGAGTAGAAGCTCGACATGGGGTCTAAACTGATCGAGGATCACCGGAACCCTATCGGCACCGTGCACCCGAGGCGGTCCGGTGGTGCGCCATGATCAAGACGTGGAAATTCTCCCTCTACACCCCATATCTAGGTCTAAAATTCAGGGAGAAAGTGCGCCAAGTAGTTAGGAAGCTTCGTGTACAGTTTTAATCAATGAGAACACGAATTAACGACGAATTTGGCAATTTCTTACCTCGGGGTCAGTTTGTACCGTCCGGGAGAAAAACCCGGAATTCTTCTGCTGTGATCAACGTCCAGGGCTGAGCTTTGGGCTCGAGCAGCTGGGGTCAAGGACACACCGAGGGGATGACTTGTTTTGACGTGATCTTGCTCGGTGTGAGCTATCCACGGTGACCTCCCTCGGTTCTTCCCCATTCACCCGAGGATCAAGGCTATTTTGCCAATTTCTGGAGCAATCACGCTCGGGACAGGACAGGAGAGGTGCTGGATGGCTAGAGCACTTGTGGACGCAGCTTTCCTCTGTGGGGCGCTCGAGCAACCGAGCTCAGTAGCTGCGGCGTGATCGGGAGGAATGGTGGCGGTGTTCTGGCCGAAAGAAACGGCGGAGGCGCGAGTTATAGCAGGGGAAGAAGCGAAACAGCTCCGACGCACCCCTTGCCGTGATCCAACCGAGCCACCGAGGCAGCAGGAGGTGGCGCGGGCTCTCCCTCGGGCGTGGGTTCAACCGGGAGCTGGCGCGCTCCCGCTGTTCGACCGAATGAAGCAAAGGCGGTTGCTTTGCTGTTAAACTGACCACTGGGCCCCACTTCCCCCTTTGTTTATTCAAACTTTCTCTGATCTTTTCCATCCAGCAACTCAAAATTTAAGGCTAGACTTTCACCCCAAGTTAAGTTTGAATTTGCTGAATTCAAAGGGTTTGAATTCAGGTGTGAAATTTGGATGTGGTTTGATCATTTGAATTTGAAAAAGAGTTTGAATTTTCCACTTTGTATTGCCTCAAAAATATAGCAAACCACCTCCAAAGTTTCCAATTTTTGGCATGGCTGCTCATTCAAAGGTGGACGACTCAGTTGTGAAACCAAATTTTGAAATTGAGGGGATAGGCATTTTGAAACTGAATTTGAAATTCAGATTAGAGAGCTGTTCCTTTTAATCCCAAACAAATATTTAAACTCCTCCAAATGAGCTGAAATTTGGAAGGTTGAATATTTGGACTATGAAGATCCAAGTTATGAATTTAGATCTCCATGTTTGGAAGTTTTGGGAAGTCTAAACCCTCACTTTGAACTCACCCCCTTATAATTCAAAGTATTAATTCCCCTCATTTTTCATAAGTGTATATGAGCAGAATTTTCTTGCTACCACTTTTGGGGATTTTACATCCCTCCCCCCTTAAAAAGAATCTCGTCCTGTGATTCCAAAGGAAAACAAAGCGGGGAGAACTTTCCCGAATATATGATGATAGCAAGTCCGGATAGTACGTTCGTAGATAGTCCTCGCTTTCCCATGTCGCCTCATCAGCGGTATGGTTACTCCACAAGACCTTGTAGAACCATAAGGTCCAGTTTCTTGCGGAACGAGTCTTTTCATCGATGATCCGGATTGGATACTCCGTGTACGTGAGGTCCGGTTGAAGAACTTCTATGTCTTCAGTGCGGATTTCAGCGGAGGGTTTGAGACACTTCCTCAGCTGAGAGATGTGGAAGACATTGTGAATCCCTGCGAGCGACGCCGGTAACTCTGACACGACCCCAATGGTCTTGTCGAGCCAGGATCACGCTGAGGGGTGCTGCGTTGCACAGCACCGGATAACACACGTCAAAGGTACAAAGCGGAAGCAAAATTTTATTACATGAACAAGTTTATGAGCATGTTTACATCAAAATAAGTTCAGTCTACACTCACGGGTGTAGACTACGCATCAAGTGCACGTTCAGCCCTTGAACGTGTCCTTGCTAGTACACACACACACTAACTCTGCGGCGTGCACGACTCCCACTTGACGGGGTTCCCCTCCTGGGGTTCCGTCTCTTCCTCGGGAGTCCCTTCCTCATAGAACCCTGCAAAAGCTTCAAACACAAGCAGTGAGCACGAAGGCTCAGCAAGTCTGACCTGTCTCACCTAAACATGGAACTTCTAAATGAGGGGTGGTGGGTTACATGAGGTAAAAATCATTTGCAAGGACTCGCCTAATTAGTAGAACCTTACTTTCATGTTTTAGCAGCAGGTTGTGGAGAACCTTACGCTAAGGTACATGAGGGAGCCGCAATCAAACAAGAAACGCATTTCTCTCATGTACTTTGCCCAAAGTTGAAATGAACTTTAGTTAGCTCTAAACTACAGCAAGTCACTAGCAATCAAGTCCATCTTTCAATCAGCAACATTTAACATGTAACTAGCCTATTCTTTCTACATCACGATACAGTGAACAAGTGGTACTCACTGACCGCGAGTGACGGCGATTATAATCGATTTACACCTGCAGGGTTACCCGAACAACCCGTCACGTACGCCCGTACTCGATGTTGCCTACAACAACCATCACGGACGCCGTACGCAACTACCTTTCGCCCGTCAGCCAAATATTGAACCGGTCCCATCGTCTCCAGCAAGAGGTCTCTGCACGCGCATCTCAGTGCCGCCAGCCGATTTACACCTCAAGCTCTCAACCTACCCTCTGAACGACGGGCAATGCCTCAATACCCAGCTACCCGAGTTACATCGGTTTCCCGGTTCCCATATAGCCGGTAGGTCTTCGGTACTGTTCTAGCTTGTTCAACAGGCCCGCACACGGCTCGGTCCTCAATCGACACAAGCGGAGCTACAGCACACAGGCCCCAAGGTCCTGCTGCCCTTACTCTCCGCTTGGTCTCATTTTCTTGCCATGTGTTTCTTGTGCTATCACTACCCGAGTCGAGTGCCCCTAGCCTATGCTCGCGAGTAGTTCCAACTACTCGACTTGTACCGAATCCTACTCTATCTTAGCATTGCAATAGCTAATGGGGTTTTGCAATCCTAAACCCAACCCATGGTTTTCTTGGCTATGCAGTTGGGTTTCCAATCAAGACTCTAATGCAAAGAATCACAACAGTATTCAAAGATGTGCTCAAAACAATAAACATTTGTAAAAAGGTTAATGCAAACCGGAGCTTGCGTTGCTGCTCTTGGTCGTAGGCTAGCTGCTCCTCCGGAGTAACGAAGTCTAGGACTTCGGGTTCCTCCTCGACCATAGCGACTACATGATAGAAGAATTATATGTATCAATTTAAGTGCAGTTGTATTAACTTTTAAACTTGTGAAGTCTATAACTCTTACTAGACAAGCCCAATGACTGTGGAATTTTTACTGTAGCTTGGTTACAACCTAAATAGAGTCTTGGTCAAGTTTTAGTTGCAGCAAAGCTCATTTGAGACCTCCACAAATAATTATGTACTTGACCTTAAAGGCTTTTAAGGTGTTCTAAAGATTTTCATGAAATAAACTATGACTTTCTGAAAACTAGATTTTCAGAGGGTTCTAATGGAGTTGGTCTCACTTAATTTGAAGGTTCCTAGCTGAAGATATGAGCTAAACAATTTCAGAGAAAATTCTGAAAATGTTTCTGAACATTTTCTACTTTCTCTGGAACAGTTTCACCAATCACACCATTAGGTGGATTAAATGAGCTCCAATGGGTCTGAAATTTTTATGGTAGTTCAGGGATATTTTGGTGAACATCCCAGCAAATTTCAGGATTTTCCTCCAAAGGATTCTCCAGTTAAAATTCCAAACAGTTTAAACTTTGAGGAATTAATTCTGGAGAAATAAGGACTTTCATGAAGTGAAACTTGATTTGCTGGAAAGTACTCAGAGAGTTGAATCCAGCAAAATTTGGTTCACTCAATTTGGAGCTTTCTAGCCAAAGTTATGAGGATTTGAAGTTTGGAAGAATTCTGAAAATCGGGGAAAAGTTTAAATCTCGCGGGGGCCCGCGGGGACACATGTCGAGCGCGGAGGTGTCCGGCACACCGGAGCTCACAGGGTATTTGCGCGCCAGCACAGCCGATCCCGGCCACACCCGGTCCCGATTTAAATTCTTCAGCCGCTGACACGTGGGCCAGCCGGCTTCGTCTTCCTCCAGCCGTTCTCTCGCGCCCGCACCTCCGACCTCGCCAGAGCAGATTCGGAGCTCGCCGGCTCGCCGCTACCGGACCTCCCATGGGATGAAACTCGCCGCCAGGGGGTTGTCGACGTCGAGGAACACGTCGGTGGTGTCAGGTCGGGCTGGGGTGATCGGAAATAGCCCGGCGACGTGCCGCGGCCTCGGTTGAGGTTCGGCGCCGTCGACCGTGGGTTCTAACCCGCCAACACTTCGAACAAATGCTCCTACAGCATCAGCGTACCTCTAGGAAGCTCGACAAGGTGTCAAAAGGGTTCAGGGATGGCAGCAAGTCGGTCAGCACCGTGTGACCGATCGTGCCCGCCATGACCGCCCTCGATCGAGCTCGAAATTCGTCACTCCTAGACAGTTTCACACCACGGATGCAGAAAAGAACTTGATCGCCGGCTAGTCCAGCATTTATGTGCAAGATTTGATAACCTCTGAAAGATCATAGAGTGAGAATTTAAAGAAACCGTAATGGAAGCTCGGTTTACGGTCGCCGGAGCAAAAACTGGAAATTCTCTGCGGATTCTTCACGGTTTGCTTCCAAACATGGAGGAGAGCAGCACGGTGGTCGCGCGCTCCTGTTGCCTCTCTTGCTGGACCGTGAAAACGCCTGTGGAACGCTGTCCACGGGCGCCTGACCTTCGGCTGTGGTTGAGTCGCCGCTGTGGCGATCGCTCTCGGGCAAAGGAGGTCGGAACTCGGGGTTTCTGGTGTTGGGGAGGTGGAGTGCGACCTCGGTGGCTGTCTAGTAGCTCGGGGAGGGAGAAGGCGAGCTGGTTTCGCGGTTCTCCGATCGATTAGAGAGGCGGCAGGTTGGTGGCTCGGTGATCACGGGAGAGGAGGAAATGATCGGTGCCTGCCCCCGTGGAGCGCCTTAAGAGGGCCCTGGAACCGCCCTTGGGCTCGCGTGTGGGCGCGGGAAGCAGCTGGTGGCGCTGCTGCTCCTCGGTGGCGATCGCAGCGGCGGCTCGGTTAACCGAGTGAGAAAATTTCAGTCGGTTTGAGTTGAAGTGGTGGCTGACATGTGGGTCCCACTTCCAGTTTTAACCTCTGAAATTTACTCCTAATAACTGTTGTAAACAGTGAGCCCCATAGTACCCCTGGTAATTCAAATTATTCACCCATGAGCCATTGGAATTGATCAAAGTTCAAATTGGGTTTGGTTTGAGTGAATTTCAGCACAAGTGCAGTTTTGAATTCAAATAAAGTTTGAATTTGTCCCACTTAGCTCATGTCAAGATCAACTCCAAATGGAGTGAAACTTGGTGTGTGGGCTCACAAAAATGTGCTGAGTAAGAATATGCCTCCCACTTTTAAATTCATGGGAGAAAAACAGTTTGAATTTGAATATGGTTTCAAACTGCCCTCTTTCTAGCTATACCCAAAATGACCTCAAAAAGGTTTTGAATTTGGGTGAAACTTGGCATGGACATCCTTAGCAAAGTGTAGGAGTTTTCATATGTCCAGCCCACCTATATCACATGTGGGGAAATACCACTTTTGCAATGTGTGAGTTTGTTCTCTAATGAGCATGTTGATGGTGGTTACTTGCTCTTCATTTGTGTTCATCATCTTTCCTCAAATGAGGTGTGTGTGTGGGGTGATGAACACTTCAACTAGGTGTCAAAAACTGAGGCCCTTACATTCCTCCCCCCTTAAAAGAATCTCGTCCCGAGATTATAAGGTGAAAATGAGAGAGAGGACGGTGGGAAATTACCGTATATGCGACGTGAAAAAGTCGGGGTAGTTAGCGCGAAGAAATTCTTCGCTCTCCCATGTCGCTTCATCCATGGAGTGATTACTCCATAGCACCTTGTAGAACCACAACGTACGGTTGCGTGTGGTTCGGGCCTTTTCATCGATAATCTGCACCGGTTCCTCCCGATAGGTGAGATCCGGTTGCAGTTCGTCAATATCCTCCAGCTGAACGATAGTTGATAGCTTAAGACACTTCCTCAACTGGGCAATGTGAAAGACGTCGTGCACACCGGAAAGTGCTTCTGGTAATTTCAGCCAGTATGCCACTGAACCACATCTTTCGGTAATCTGGAATGGACCAATGAATCGGGGTGCCAACTTTCCTCTCACCCCAAATCTTTTTACGCCCTTCATTGGTGACACCCATAGGTATACGTGATCTCCAACTTCGAATTGTAATGGGCGCCTTCTACGGTCTGCATACTGTTTCTTACGGGATTGAGCGGCTTTTAGGTTCGCTTGAATCAGTCGAACCTTTTCTTCCGCATTGTTGACAAGGTCAATCCCGAAGGTAACCCTTTCGCCTGACTCACACCAATTCAATGGGTGTGCGGCATTTCCTACCGTATAGTGCCTCGTAGGGCGCCATCTTTATACTGGCTTGGTACCCATGGTTGTACGAGAACTCGGCTAACGGCAAGTGATCATCCCAATTCTTGCCGTGGTTGATAGCGCAAGCTCGTAGCATGTCTTCTAAGATCTGATTTACCCGCTCCGTTTGCCCATCCGTCTGCTGGTGGTAGGCTGAACTACGGATCAGCTTCGTCCCCAAGGAAGCATGCAGCTGCTCCCAAAAACGGGATATAAATAAAGTGCCCCGATCCGATATAATGGTACGGGGTACGCCGTACAAGCATAGGATCCGTGAGATGTACAGTTCAGCGTACTTCTTGGCGTTGTAGTTGGTGTTGACCGGGATGAAATGGGAAACTTTGGTGAGCCGGTCGACGATCACCCACACAGAATCATGTTTTTAAATGGTGGTGGGTAAACCGACGATGAAGTCCATGCTCACATCCTCCCACTTCCAGGCAGGAACGCCCAGTGGTTGTAGCAGTCCCAGTTTCCGCATATGATCCGCCTTCACCCTTCGACATGTATCACACTCGGACACGTACTTCACGATCTCCCGCTTCATCCATGTCCACCAAAACTTGCTTCTGAGTTCTTGATACATTTTGTTGCTGCCGGGGTGAATAGAAATTTTTGATAAGTGGGCCTCATCAAAAATTTTCTTCCGTAGCTCCGGGTTACGGGGTACGACGATCCGGTCCTTGAACCATAGGACGCCGTCTCCATCCTTCCGGAAACATTTCAGCTCCCCACTGTCCACACGTCTCCGCAAATGCGACATGCCCTTGTCATTCTTCTGGGCTGCCGCTATCTCTTCACGGATGGTGGGGATCAAAGCTAGGTTGTAGAGAGCTCCATGTGGAATTACATGTAGTGGTGGTTCGCTCTCTTCCAACGGTGTGATGGTCAGATTATTGACGTGTGACTTGCGGCTCAGCGCATCTGCCACTACGTTTGCCTTGCCCGGATGATAATGGATCTCTATTTCGTAATCCTTTATCAGTTCTAACCATCTTTGTTGCCTCATGTTTAGCTCTTTCTGAGTGAATATGTACTTGAGGCTTTTGTGGTCGGTATATAAATGTACGAGGTTACCGAGTAGGTAGTGCCTCCACATTTTCAGTGCAAGTACCACGGCAGCGAGCTCCAAGTCGTGAGTTGGATAATTTTGCTCATGGTTTCTAAGCTGCCATGATCCATACGCGACCACTCTTCGGTCTTGCATCAGCACACATCCGAGCCCAATGCCGGATGCATCGCAGTACACATCGAACGGTTTTGTTGTGTCTGGCTGCGCCAAAACCGGTGCTGATGTCAGGTGCTTAACTAAAGCCTTGAATGCTACTTCACATGTTGGACTCCAAACATATTTGGTAGCCTTCTTCAGCAGCTCTGTCATTGGCTTGGCAATCTTCGAGAAGTTCAGAATGAACCTCCGATAATATCCCGCGAGTCTGAGGAAACTCCGTACCTCGTGAACAGTTCTCGGGGATTTCCAATTCAGCACTTGAGTGATCTTGCTCGGGTCTACAGCGATACCCTCCGCTGAGATGATATGCCCGAGGAAAGGCACTTGCGATATCCAAAACTCGCATTTGCTGAATTTTGCGTATAACTTGTGATCCCGCAGCCGTTGCAAGACTATACGCAGATGTTTCTTGTGATCTTCCTCCGACTTGGAATATACCAGAATGTCGTTGATGAAGACCACGACAAACTTGTCCAGCTCCGGCATGAATACCGAGTTCATAAAGTACATGAAGTGAGCTGGAGCATTGGTGAGGCCGAAGGACATGATCAGGTACTCATAAAGTCCGTACCTCGTCGAGAAAGCCGTCTTCGGAATTTCCTCAGCCCTTATCTTAATCTGATGGTACCCGGATCTTAAGTCCATCTTGGAAAAGATCTTTGCTTCGACCAACTGATCAAACAACATGTCGATCCGTGGCAACGAGTACTTGTTCTTGATGGTTACGGCATTTAATGGACGATAGTCCACGCAAAGCCGCAACGTTTCATCCTTCTTCTTGACAAATAATGCCGAACAGCCCCATGGTGAGGAGCTCGGCCTAATAAAACCCTTCTCCAGAAGGTCCGTGAGCTGAGTCTTCAGTTCAGCCAACTCCTTGGGCGCCATCTTGTACGGCCTTCGGGATATCGTCATGGTTCCCGGTGCAAGTTCAATCTTGAACTCCACCTCTCTATCGGGCGGCATTCCCGGTAAATCATCCGGGAATACGTCAGGGAACTCTCGGACCACTGGAATATCTTCCAATCTGATAGTTGTGGACTGATAGACACTTGGAAGTTTTATTTCTGGACTGTCCAGAAATAAAGAGTGAGACCCGTGCACTTCTGAGTTTAAGTGCACGACTCAAAGGACGGTGTCTAAAACAGCGCCGTGGCGGGTTAACCATGACATCCCTAGGATGACATCGACCTTCTGTCCCTCTAAGATAATGAGAGACGTGAGGTACACTCTACCCACTAAGCATAATGGTGCTTTGGAAACCATTACGCTTGCTGAAATCTTCCCACCCGGTGAACAAATTAAATATGGACTATCGGTGGGTAGTATCGGCAAGCTCTGTTTAGCAATGAAAGCTTGGCTAATAAAATTATGCATGGCACCTGAATCAAACAGTACTATAGCGGGATGCTGGTGGAGTTGGAACATACCCGCAAGGATTGGCTCACCCTCCGGCACGTCCTCTATGGCAAGCTGGTGGACGGTGCCGGGCCTAGGGTTTGCCCGCCGCGCATTAGTAGGGTTCCGGGGTTGATTCCTCCCCGGAAACTGCGGTGCCACTCCGCCGCCTTGCCTCTCCGGGCAACTGCTCACGAAGTGTCCTGGACGACCACACTTGTAACATGTGGCCGCTGCTGGTGTAGTGCTCGGGGATCGAAAGCCCGGCATGCGTTGCTGAGGTGCAAACGCACGTGGCATCGCCCGCTGCTGCTGTTGTTGATGCGGTGGTACTGGCAGTGCCGGCCGGAATGCCGGTGAAGAGTACGGCCAACTGCGGAACGGCATCGACCGCTGTGGTGGCTCCCAGCGTGGACCTGATGGTGGGCGATTCACCATCTGAAACTTTTGAGAAGGACCGCCTCCTTCTCCGCTGCTTTGCGTCGCGCTTCGCTTTCGCTCTGCCGCCGCTAACTCCTTGCCGGAGTCCTCCTGAACAATCGCAGCATCAATGATGTCATTGATGCTGCCGCGATTGAACATCGCCAACTTGTCCTTCAGGAGCGGGTTAAGCCCCTGGTAGAAGTGGTCCCGCCGCTTCTCATCAGTATCTGCGTGGTATGACGCGTAAAGCGCGAGATCGTTGAACGCTCTGGAATATTCCAGCGCGTTCCGGCTCCCTTGCTGCAGGTGCAGGAACTCCTGTGTCTTCCTCTTCATTAAACCTGGCGGTATATGATAGGCCCTGAAGGCCGTCCGAAACTCCGTCCAGGTCATCACTCGGTCGGTGGGCTGTGAAGCACAGAAGTTGGCCCACCACGCGCTCGCGGATCCTTGGAGCTGCTGGACCACGAACTGAGTCTTGCGCTGCTCGCTTATCTAGAGCAGCCCGAACATCATCTCTATGGCGCGGAGCCAGTTGTCCGCGTCAAGTGGTTCATTCGCCCTTGAGAATACCGGGGGATGAGTAGCCAGGAAGTCGGAGTAGGAGCTCTGTTGGCGCTCCTCACGATCTTCACGTCTCTCTGGGCGAGACGTATTGGCGATAAGCGTTTGCAGCAACTCCGTGTGCTGCTGATGTGAACCCGCCATTGCCGCGACGATGTCGGCCAATGTAACCGTTAGCAGTGGCGGTGGCGGTGTTTGCTGTTGCTGTTGCTTCTGCTGTCCCGAGGAGTCCTCGGGAGGTGGTTGGGAGGTCTCTCCCCCTTGGCTAGTACCCTCAACATCAGGGTTGGCATGAGTACGCGTCATTCTGAAATTCAAAACAGCAGCAATTAGCACATGTCTTACTTAAACTTCCATAAGCAACAGTAGGTATTGAAGTGACACATGATTGATTTGCACAACATTCACATATATTGATAAAGCATAAACTTTATACAAGATACATTATTCTCGGGTCTCCGAGAAGTCGTGCTCATGTCGTCACTATCTATACATATGCTACTGTCTACACGACATGTCACCGATTACAAAAGTTGGGTTACGCTACCCTAGCTGCCCTACTTGGCAACCGTAACCCCCTACTCGGAGTAGAACTCAACCTCCTGTGGGTCGTCCTCCTCCAGTACCTCTGCTGGTGGCTCTGGATCACCACCTCTTTTCCCATTCCGGGTCCTCCCATTGCTGGAAGACCCAAGACCACCGGTATGCCCAATACCGGAGGTACGAGGTCCTGCAAAGCATGCACCTCGTCCATAGCCTGGTTGTAATCTTCTTCCCAGCCTTGCCCTTCCTCAATAGCGTCGTCCCGCTCTTGAGTAAGTTCCTCATTCTGCTGGGTCAGATTCTGTACCAGTTCTTGCAACGCCGCGATGTCAACACGGCTTTTTCTCTTCGCCTTCTTCAGACGATGCAACTGATTATGTTGTTAATTCAGTCGCTTGATCGTCGGAAGGAGCACATTGCGGAGTGCGCTGTGAGCACTCTCAAAATGGTCTCCACGGCTCGTCATCTCCTTAATCTTTATGGCGAGATGCTCCGTATGAACAGCTTGGCTGTCCATCACGGCGTTTCCCGCCCTCATCTGGAGGCTAAGGTTTGCCTCCGCGGGGTTGTACCTTGGGCAACTCGGGTCCGTTGCCTCCAGGTACCTCTCTTCCCACACATGCTGAGCCTGTCCCTCCACCGGAACGAGCGCGTATGGAGTGCCCTCCTGTGACGCCCTCAATTCTGTGGAAAGCCACGGAACCGAGAACTAATGCATATGTGTGCCCAGGATGTTCATCACACATACACATACGTTCCACAAACTGAATTCAGATTATATATTCCCACGAATAACAGAGTTTATTACAGCACCTCATGAGTCTTGGACTCATGCTCACAGCGGATGTCTTTATTTCTACGCAGCGGAAATCTTTATTTTAAATTCGGAAGCAAAAACTAATGCGAAAGCAAAACTAAGCAGAAGTGGCTTCATCTCTACTCCCTCCACAGGCAAGGTTGAGAACAGATCACACGCCATAATGCCCTACTCGGTCTTCATAGTAGTCTTCTTTTGCTGTTGATGAAGAAATAATAATGCAAGTTTGAGCACAATGATGTACTCAGCAAGTGCGGGAATAACACATGATATGCAGCTCATAAACAAGGTAGGCATAAAAGGTTTATTTGCAGAAAAACAGATTTATAAAACCATGATGAAACAACAACTTAACTCTAGATGAATGTATTCCCAGCATGTATGAAATTACCAACATACCTTCATCACTTCCCCTGTTCCATCCAAACATTAACCAATCCTTTACCCATACTCACGAATACCTCCTCGTATTTGCTACCATCTCACCTCATGAAGCAACCTTGTCTCGCACCGAGACCAATCTCATATCATGACCCACCAGTTATGCAACCCTTTCATCATCCAGACTTAACAATTCCAAACCAAACCATAACCAAAAACCATAACCAAGAACCTTCCCAATAACTATTCCAGTAACCATCCCATCTAATCATGGCAGTTTAGCCAGGTGCTTGTGACTGTAAGCTCGGCTATCATGATAGTTTTAATAACTCTGCAGAGTTTGCACCTCTTTACCCACAAGTTTGTGATTTTGTCACCCGTCGGCTACTGCAGAACCTCCATTATACCAGTACACAACCGTCGGTGTATGGTCAAGAGATCACAAGATAGCCTTTACAAAGGGGTTACTAGATGTATGGACTCACTAAGGTTTCACCGGCAGGCTAGAATCTCCAATTCTCCCACCCACGGGCCCCCTCTTGTGCCATGCAGTTCCCAGGGCAGTTCACACTCGACTCCCATTCCCCGCGCCTTCCACAGTCCATAACACCCTAGAAACTTACCTAATTACTCAGCTAAGCCGCACCCATACTTGGCCTTGTGGTGGCACTGTTATCCTGGCATTTGCATGCATGAACCGGTCCTTAGATCTACGGCAAGCAAAACCACCATCTCGTGCTACCTCATTCACAAACCCAGGCTTTCCTAGATCTCCCTCCGATCCATGTTCATTAACCTCATCGGTTACTTATTATCAGTACGAATGCAGTTAGCTAGACACATCTATCTCGCTTCCCAATCCCATGGACATCAGCGAAGCATAAAGCAAAAACCATACCCGACTCATAAACTTCCCAGGCGACAAGGATAGTTTAATCAAAACTAGTAAACTCCTATAAAAGGGTTTCCCATCATGTTTGACTCAGCACGCACACCTTTTCGCAAAACAAAATAGTTTTACCCAAAACATAGGATCAACATGGTCAAGGAGCACTTGCCTTGTTCTTGCGGTTCCGGTTGTTCTTGATTCTCAAAACCTTGTTGCTGCAGCTCGTCGTAGACAGCTTCCTGAACCTGTCCTGCTATGTAGGATTCACGTGCATACAAGATTAACAGCAATCAATATCATGCGCAAACCTTAAACTAGATTCGATGATGCACATGCATGTTATCCTATGATTTTTATTAGATTGGTGTGCTCTTGCATGGCTTGCATGATCAGAGGTGTTCGGATCAAAGGTGGTCGTGGCGATGATCTTGTTTTTAGATCAACTGATCATCGAGTGATCTGTCCACGCAAAGGCTTCTGTTCGAAAGGAATCGAAGAACAGATGCAAAGAGATGAACAACATGATGTCGTAAGGTGGTATTGAAGTCCTACCTCACGCTCTTCTTGACTTTGAGGTCCTCTTCAGACCACTCGGTTCTTCTCCGATGATCCCCCTTGTTGCGCTTCGGCGATGTTTTGCTCGGCGAGTTAGGGCTAGGCTCTAAGTCGTCGGCTCAGGATTTGAAAGAGAAGTTCGTGATTTCGGCCAGAGGTTTTGGGTTCTATTTATAATCGGGAAGAGAAGAGTCCTAATCTGATTGGATCCCGAATAAGAGTCTTATTCCGATCTTTGTTAGATCCTGACGTCTTATCTTCGGTAACATCGTGGAGATTAGATCGGTTTCCGTCGCGTACTGGTATCTTTACGCGTAAAAAACCGCTCCAGACTCGTTACCTCCACGGTGATGAGCTCCGGAAGCTCCACGTGTCCTTCCGAGCCTGGTAGCTCTTCTCCCGCAGAGACGAGCTCCGGTTGTGCCGCGTGTCAATCGATCAAGACCTCCCTCTTCTTCGGAGACGAGCTCCGCGCACGCCACGTGTGGGTGCCGGTCTTTCTGTTCTCCTTTCCTCAGGGACATGCCCTGAGGTCGACACGTGTTTAGCGGCGACGAACCTTCCAGTGATAAGCTCCGGTGGCGACACGTTTTGATAGATCCGGACTTCTCTGAGATGAGCTCCGAGATTGACACGTATCCCCTGCAACTGGTCCTCTTATTTCCGCGAGGACTAGCTCCGTGGATGACACGTGTCCTATGAAAAATGCCTTTGCTTCTTCCGCAGAGGCTATCTCCGTGGGCAGCACGTGTCCCACAGGGTCGGACCTCTTTTCAATTGCGGAAGTGACCCTTAAGCCTGCCACGTAGCTAGTTTAACGGAGGACCTCTCCCAAATGTCTCGGGAATGAGCTCCGAACACGCCACGTGGTCTGCTGGCCGTGGAAGTTGCCTTCGGTGCTCTCGGAGAGCATTATTGGCTATCTTTTGATACTTCTCTCTGTTCCTTCTTTTCTTAAAATGTTTTTCTTCTTCATAAAACATGAACATATGTTGACACCCGAGATGAGGGTGTCACAAATCTACCCCCCTTAAATTGAATCTCGCCCTCGAGATTCGTTAGTAGAAAATAGATGGGGGAGTTCAGCCTTAATATCCTCTTCACGCTCCCATGTGGCTTCAGCTTCAGTATGATGACTCCATTGTACCTTGCACCATCGAATCACTTTGTTTCGGGTGACCCTTTCCTTTACGTCCAAGATTCGGACAGGGTGTCCTGCGTAGGTCAGGTCTTCTTGAAGTTCAAGTTTTCCCATTGACACTTGTTCCTCTGGTACTCTCAAGCACTTCTTGAGCTGGGATACATGAAACACGTCATGTACGTCGCAGAGGTGGTTTGGGAGCTCTAGTTGATAGGCTACTTTTCCTCGCTTGTCCAAAATCTTAAATGGTCCAATGTAGCGAGGCGCTAGTTTGCCTTTGACGTTAAAACGTCGTTGGCCTCGGATAGACGATACCTTAAGGTATACGAAGTCTCCAACTTCAAAGGTCAACTTCCTATGCCTATTGTCCGCATAGCCTTTCTGTCGTGACTGAGCAGCCTTTAAGTTCTCCCGTATCGTTTGGACTTGCTTTTCAGCCTCTTGTAGTACTTCGGGTCCAAACACCTGGTTCTCTCCAGCCTCGTTCCAGAACAGTGGCGTTCTACACCGTCTACCATATAAGGCTTCGAAAGGCGACATCTTCAAGCTAGCTTGATAGCTGTTGTTATAGGAGAACTCGGCATACGGTAAACTCCTGTCCCAACTACGCCCACGTTTCAAGGCGCAAGCTCTCAACATGTCTTCCAAAATTTGGTTTGTCCTTTCGGTTTGTCCATCTGTTTGTGGGTGGTAGGCAGAGCTAAAATCCAGTCGTGTACCCATGGCTTTCTGCAGCTTCCTCCAGAATCTAGAGGTAAACTGAGAACCTCGATCTGAGACTATCCTCTTCGGGACTCTACGGCACACGATCTGCTCCATGTACAACTCTGCCAACTGTGTAACGTTGTAACTGGCCTTTACCGAAAGAAAATGGGCGGTTTTCGTCAACCGGTCCACAATGACCCAGATGGAGTCGTATCCTGACTGAGTTCTTGGCAATCCGACGATAAAGTCCATACTGATGTCCTTCCATTTCCATTCAGGTATTTTTAAAGGTTGCAACAACCCAGCGGGTTTTTGATGTTCGGCTTTTACCCGTTGGCATGTGTCGCATAGGGCAACGTGTTCGGCTATATCCCTCTTCATACCATCCCACCAATAGCAAGTTTTCAAGTCCGTGTACATTTTGGTGCTCCCTGGATGTATGGAATAGGGTGAATCGTGTGCCTCCTTCAATATTATGTCGCGAAGGTGTCTTAGGTTTGGCACACAAATCCTTTTTCCTAGCCAAAGCGTACCCTTTTCATCCTCTTTGAAATCCTTCTCTATCCCTTGTCGGATTCTTTCCTTGATTTCCTTGATCCCCTCGTCCGTTGCTTGTCCATTTCTTATTTCTTGCTCCAATGAGGAGTGGATCTCCATCATTTCCATGTTATTCAAGAATCCGAGGTGTAACCGTTCGAACTCCTTACGTAGTTCGGGTGGTAGCTCCCGAACCGTGAGTTGGTGACATGCTCCCTTTCGGCTCAGTGCATCTGCTACTACATTGGCCTTCCCGGGGTGGTAGTTGATTCCCACATCATAATCCTTGATAAGTTCTAACCATCGACGTTGCCTCAAATTCAAGTCTGTTTGGGTAAATATGTACTTGAGGCTTTTATGATCCGTATAGATCTCACATCGATGACCAAGGATATAATGTCTCCAAATCTTCAATGCATGCACCACTGCTGCTAACTCCAAGTCATGCGTAGGATAGTTAAGCTCATGCTTCTTTAATTGTCGTGAGGCAAAGGCTACCACTTGTGTTTCCTGCATGAGTACACATCCGAGCCCTTGTCTGGATGCGTCACAATATATGTCAAAGCTCTTGCTTACGTCTGGCAATACCAGAACTGGTGCTGTGGTTAGCCTTTTCTTGAGTTCCACAAAACTTTCTTGGCAGGCTTGTGTCCATTGAAAGATCTTCCCCTTCGTTAGCAACTCCGTCATAGGTTTTGCTATTTTAGAGAAGTCTTTAATGAAGCGCCGATAGTATCCTGCCATCCCAAGGAAACTCCGAATATCCCTCACGCTCTTCGGTTGGTCCCACTTCAGAACATCTCTCACCTTTCCAGGACCAACCGATACCCCTTCCTTGGAGATGATGTGGCCTATGAAAGATATTTCCCTAAGCCAAAATTGACACTTGTTGAGCTTGGCATACAACTGATGCTCACGTAACTTCTGCAAGGTCAATCTCAGATGTTCTTCATGCTCCTCCTTACTTTTTGAATACACCATAATGTCATTGATGAAAACCACGACGAACTTGTCCAAGTACTCCATGAAAACCTTATTCATAAGGTACATGAAGTATGCGGGTGCATTCGTCAATCCAAAAGACATAACGGTAAATTCATATGAACCATACCGCGTCCGAAAGGCTGTCTTAGGTATATCGGAGGGCTTAATCTTCAGCTGGAAATATCCCGACCGAAGATCAATCTTGGAGAACACTTGGGCTCCTTTCATTTGATCGAACAGGTCCTCTATACGGGGCAGAGGGTATTTATTCTTGATTGTTACCTCGTTGAGAGACCTGTAGTCCACGCACATTCTTTGGGTTCCGTCCTTCTTGTCCACGAAGAGTACCGGGGCTCCCCATGGTGACGAACTTGGACGGATAAAACCCTTCTCCAACTGTTCTTGAATTTGCTTCTTGAGTTCAACTAACTCATTGATGGGCATCCTATATGGTCTCTTAGCTATGGGTGCAGTTCCAGGTACCAAATCTATGGCAAACTCAATGTCCCGGTCAGGTGGCATACCTGGAAGTTCTTCCGGGAACACATCCGAAAATTCCTGAACCACTAGAATGTTGTCCAATGCTACTCGTTCAACATGGTTCAAATCCACCTGTTCGTTTGCTTGCTGGGCTGACTCAAACTCGACACGGATACCGTGTTCGTTGGTCAACTGCACGGTTCTCTCAGCGCATTGGATTACTCCATTGTGCTTGCTTAACCAGTCCATTCCGAGTATGATGTCAATTCCGTGGGAGTCCAAGACAATAAGGTTGGCAAGGAAGTCTACCCCCCTTATTTTAAGGCTTACTTTAGGATATACTATACTAGTCCTCATTTCTCCTCCGGGAGAATTAACTATCATAGCACATTCTAAGTGGGATACGGGTAGATGATGTTTGGCAACATATTTGGATGACATGAAGGAATGTGATGCTCTGGAATCAAATAAAATGGTGGCTGGGTTGGAGTTGGCAAGGAACATACCAATTGTGACGTCCTCAGCCTGTTGTGCTTCCTCAGCAGTGACATGGTTAACGTGGCCACGAGCATAGTTCTGCGGTCCTCGGTTCCCTTGGTTGTCCCCTCCGTTTGGTCGCTGATTCTGCTTGGGCACGTTACCTTGCTGTCCAAGGCCTCTGTTTGGGCACTGGTTAGCGAAGTGGCCTACTTCCCCGCATGCAAAGCATGCCCTGTTGCCTATGGCAGCAGGTACGTTGGGGCGGGGGTTTTGAACAGGAGCGCCATTGTTAGGCCGGGGCGCAGGAGGCATGGGCACACGAGGTGCCGGTGCAACAAACCGTTGCTGTGTTGACTGACCAGGGCGGTACGTAGGAGTGGTTGGTCCATACTGCGGTGCAGGAGGCGTGTACCTAGGTCGTACGTTGCTCCCTTGGGGCTGGTATGGGATCTTCCTTTTGCACTCGCCCTCGATCTATCGGATCTTGTTTTCCACCACAATAGCCTTATCAACCAGCATCTGGAAGCTTACGTAGTCATTGTTGAGGAGCTGAACTTGGATCTCATTGTTCAACCCTCTCATGAACAGGTACTGCTTCTTCTGATCTGAGTTGACATCTTCGGGGGCATACCGGCACAGTTGTATGAACTTGTTGAGATATTCGTTCACACTTTTCTTCCCTTGGCGGAGGCCTTCAAACTCCTGCCTCTTGAGCATCATTACGCCAACAGGGATGTAGTGGGAGCGGAAATTTTCCTTGAACTCAATCCAAGTGATTGTCTCCGGGTTGGTATGGGCGTTGCTCAAGGCATCCCACCAGTCAGCAGCTGCTCCCATCAGTTGGTGCGACGCAAAGAGAACCTTCTCTCGGTCGTTGCACTGAACAATGGCAAGCTTCTTCTCTATGGATTTCAACCAATCATCGGCCTCCATTGGATCGCTGGCTTGAGCAAAGGTGGGTGGTCGAGTCCTCATGAACTCTCCCAACCGGTTATGAGCCGGCGGTGGTGGTGGCGGTGGTGCCGGAACGGAGTTTTGGTTGGCCTGCAGCTGACCCAAAGTTTGGATCATGGTTTGCATAAGCTGGTTTTGCATGGCCATCAACCTTTCTAGGTTGTTTTCGCCAGCTCCCAGGTTAGCAGGAACTTCCTCGTGGTCATCTTCCTGGACGTTCCTTCGGCTGGCGTTTCCTCTCACCATCTGTGAGAGAGAACGAAATAGAATAGAAGGTTAGAGATTAGGTAGGTCCTTTCAACTATATGCATCAAGGTGAGTTGGACTATATATATTAGTCCTTATGAGGATGTGAGCAAATGCCGAAACATCTCACACCTTCTTCTTATGTGTGGATATGGACAACGTTTTTGAGACGTCCCACCACTCACACTAAGCACATATTCACAAATAACCATCACAAGGGCCCACTCAACTCCTATTCAAGAATGGTTTCCTATGTCAAGCTGGTTTCAAGGCCAATCTAAGCTATTCATCCTAGGATGCTTCCTTTGGTCCGCGTAGCTTCTATTTAGGGGTATAACTTGCTGTTAACCCGTGATTCTAATATCAATCTAAGGTTTCTATCTAGGCGTGTAACCTACTGTCAACCCGTGGCTCTGATACCAATCTGTGACGCCCTCAATTCTGTGAAAAGCCACGGAACCGAGAACTAATGCATATGTGTGCCCAGGATGTTCATCACACATACACATATGTTTCACAAACAGAATTCAGATTATATATTACCACGAATAACAGAGTTTATTACAGCACCTCATGAGTCTTGGACTCATGCTCACAGCGGAAGTCTTTATTTCTACGCAGCGGAAATCTTTATTTAAATGCGGAAGCAAAAACTAATGCGGAAGCAAAACTAAGCAGAAGTGGCTTCATCTCGACTCCCTCCACAGGCAAGGTTGAGAACAGATCACACGCCATAATGCTCTACTCGGTCTTCATAGTAGTCTTCTCTTGCTGTTGATGAAGAAATAATAATGCAAGTTTGAGCACAATGATGTACTCAGCAAGTGCGGGAATAACACATGATATGCAGCTCATAAACAAGGTAGGCATAAAAGGTTTATTTGCAGAAAAACAGATTTATAAAACCGTGATGAAACAACAACTTAACTCTAGATGAATGTATTCCCAGCATGTATGAAATTACCAACATACCTTCATCACTTCCAGTGTTCCATCCAAACATTAACCAATACTTTACCCATACTCACGAATACCTCCTCGTATTCGCTACCATCTCACCTCATGAAGCAACCTTGTCTCGCACCGAGACCAATCTCATATCATGACCCACCAGTTATGCAACCCTTTCATCATCCAGACTTAACAATTCCAAACCAAACCATAACCAAAAACCATAACCAAGAACCTTCCCAATAACTATTCCAGTAACCATCCCATCTAATCATGGCAGTTTAGCCAGGTGCTTGTGACCGTAAGCTCGGCTATCATGATAGTTTTAATAACTCTGCAGAGTTTGCACCTCTTTACCCACAAGTTTGTGATTTCGTCACCCGTCGGCGACTGCAGAACCTCCATTATACCAGTACACAACCGTCGGTGTATGGTCAAGAGATCACAAAATAGCAATTACAAAGGGGTTACTAGATGTATGGACTCACTAAGGTTTCACCGGCAGGCTAGAATCTCCAATCCTCCCACCCACGGGCCCCCTCTTGTGCCATGCTGTTCCCAGGGCAGTCCTCACTCGACTCCCATTCCCCGCGCCTTCCACAGTCCATAACACCCTAGCAACTTACCTAATTACTCAGCTAAGCCGCACCCATACTTGGCCTTGTGGTGGCACTGTTATCCTGGCATGTGCATGCATGAACCGGTCCTTAGATCTACGGCAAGCAAAACCACCATCTCGTGCTACCTTATTCACAAACCCAGGCTTGCCTAGATCTCCCTCCGATCCATGTTCATTAACCTCATCGGTTACTTATTATCAGTACGAATGCAGTTAGCTAGACACATCTATCTCGCTTCCCAATCCCATGGACTTCAGCGAAGCATAAAGCAAAAACCATACCCGACTCATAAACTTCCCAGGCGACAAGGATGGTTTAATCAAAACTAGTAAACTCCTATAAAAGGGTTTCCCATCATGTTTGACTCAGCAAGCACACCTTTTCGCAAAAAAAAATAGTTTTACCCAAAACATAGGATCAACATGGTCAAGGAGCACTTGCCTTGTTCTTGCGGTTCCGGTTGTTCTTGATTCTCAAAACCTTGTTGCTGCAGCTCGTCGTAGACAGCTTCCTGAACCTGTCCTGCTATGTAGGATTCACGTGCATACAAGATTCACAGCAATCAATATCATGCGCAAACCTTAAACTAGATGCGATGATGCACATGCATGTTATCCTATGATTTTTATTAGATTGGTGTGCTCTTGCATGGCTTGCATGATCAGAGGTGTTCGGATCAAAGGTGGTCGTGGCGATGATCTTGTTTTTAGATCAACTGATCATCGAGTGATCTGTCCACGCAAAGGCTTCTGTTCGAAAGGAATCTAAGAACAGATGCAAAGAGATGAACAACATGATGTCGTAAGGTGGTATTGAAGTCCTACCTCACGCTCTTCTTGACTTTGAGGTCCTCTTCAGACCACTCGGTTCTTCTCCGATGATCTCCCTTGTTGCGCTTCGGCGATGTTTTGCTTGGCGAGTTAGGGCTAGGCTCTAAGTCGTCGGCTCAGGATTTGAAAGAGAAGTTCGTAATTTCGACCAGAGGTTTTGGGTTCTATTTATAATCGGGAAGAGAAGAGTCCTAATCTGATTGGATCCCGAATAAGAGTCTTATTCCGATCTTTGTTAGATCCTGGCGTCTTATCTTCGGTAACATCGTGGAGATTAGATCGGTTTCCGTCGCGTACTGGTATCTTTACGCGTAAAAAACCGCTCCAGACTCGTTACCTCCGCGGTGATGAGCTCCGGAAGCTCCACGTGTCCTTCCGAGCCTGGTAGCTCTTCTCCCGCAGAGACGAGCTCCGGTTGTGCCGCGTGTCAATCGATCAAGACCTCCCTCTTCTTCGGAGACGAGCTCCGCGCACGCCATGTGTGGGTGCCGGTCTTTCCGTTCTCCTTTCCTTAGGGACATGCCCCGAGGTCGACACGTGTTTAGCGGCGACGAACCTTCCGGTGATAAGCTCCGGTGGCGACACGTTTCGATAGATCCGGACTTCTCTGAGATGAGCTCCGAGATTGACACGTATCCCCTGCAACTGGTCCTCTTATTTCCGCGAGGACTAGCTCCGTGGATGACACGTGTCCTATGAAAAATGCCTTTGCTTCTTCCGCAGAGGCTATCTCCGCGGGCAGCACGTGTCCCACAGGGTCGGACCTCTTTTCAATTTGCGGAAGTGACCCTTAAGCCTGCCACGTAGCTAGTTTAATGGAGGACCCCTCCCAAATGTCTCGGGAATGAGCTCCGAACACGCCACGTGGTCTGCTGGCCGTGGAAGTTGCCTTCGGTGCTCTCGGAGAGCATTATTGGCTATCTTTTGATACTTGTCTCTGTTCCTTCTTTTCTTAAAATGTTTTTCTTCTTCATAGAACATGAACATATGCTGACACCCGAGATGAGGGTGTCACACCTCCATAGCCTGCACGTGTAGTTGGCAGAAACGTGACATGGTGTCACGGGCTGCCACTTGCCACATCCCTTCCGGTTGTCTTCCTCCCAACGTAACGGTGAAGGGCACCCAACCGGGTGGCTTAGGTCCTGCAGGGACTTCGACATGGATCATCCACGTCTTGTTCCCCTCTTCGCCTTCTTCCTTGGCGAAGTACTGCGGCATCTGGTTGTACCCAAAATATTGGAGCATTTGCCACAATGCTTCCGGGTAGCCGCTACGGTGAGAACAGTGGGACATCACCCACCCGTTCTCCAACTTCTTATCTGCTGTCATCTGTAAAATATATTTGAGAAATGTCAAATATTTATTTAAACAGTAAACCATTGAGTTATAACATAAGACATGTCATTGAACCCATAAAACTTGGAAACATAGTTCAAATTTTAAACAAATTTGACTGCTGATCTGCTGTTCCCATGACAGCTCTGACCAGTTTCCATTTCAACCTGATTTAGGCCATGTTAAAGGCAAAACTAGTTCTGGAGAACAACATCAAAGTTAAAGATAACTTCAATAGCTTTCCAGAAAGTTTTTTATTGGCCTAAAATCTGTCCTGGTTCAAAAGTTATGAGATGTCAAAGTTAACAGAATTTCTGGAGAAAATTGGACAGCACCTCCCTGCTTTAGGTACTGATTTGATCCAAGAATGCCAGTTAATTCTGTTCATAATCTGACAAAACTTTCTGTTACAAAGTTGTAACCTATCTCATAAGCTTTCCAGAACTACCTCATTTTCTATTTCTGGATTTTTATGCAGGAAGTTATGCTTAATTTACAGAGAGTTTACAGAGAGTCATTACTCTGTCCTGTTTTCTGGACAGTTTCAACTCTACTGCATTTTTCGATTGGTTAAGGGATGAAACACCTCTGTACCTCAACAGAAGAGTTGTAAAGATCTTCAAAAGCTTTCCAGAAATGTATCATATGACCCCAACCTCGAAAGAACTCAACCTCTAACCTCTGATTAACTTCAGCCCTACTTCAGCTGAAACCAGAGTACGCTGTCCTTAACACCCTATAAGTTGAAAACTTGTTAACTTTGAATATCCTGTTCAAGGGAAGGAGTTCCATCAAGTTTTACTACTTTAGATCAAAACCTTCAAGTTTTACAATGAAGTTGTTAATTTAATGGGGTGTGACGTCGATGCGTCACCAGAGCATGTCGGTACTACGTCCTCACAAAGAAAAACCTATACCGGACTTAGCCGGCTTCGTTAATTCAGTGGCACTAAATGTCACTCGCACACGGATGCTACACGTCTACCGTTTAGTGGTCAGGTTACCTGCAGAAACTCAAGAAATCGTCAGACTCAGCTGCACACCGAGCCTGGAATCCATACAGTTCGTACACCCGGCCGTCATCACTCGCCCGGATGTTCTCAAGCCAAACACGCGTTGAGTTACGTGTTCACGTTTCAGACCACGTGACGGGTCTCCAAAGTTGCACCACGCACGCCAGGGACAGACGTTGCTCGAATACCCCAAACGACATGAAGAGTCGTAGAGGATATCAAAGCGGGTCGGGCTACCTGCCACCCGTGGGGCTCCACCCTTCAGCTTGTGCGCACTGGTGGACAGCGCTTACGTGTACCCCCCAAGACATAAACGTCCCGAGATACACGATTTTCCGACATAAACAAATAGTTTAGTATGTCACTTTCTATACACTAAACACATCCTTATACGGGCTACTAACTCGTTCTTCACTGGATTTTTTAAAAAGATGACCTTTGTAGTGCGTTAAACCTAAGCGAGCTCTGATACCATGCTGACACGACCCCAACGGTCTTGTCGAGCCAGGATCGCGCTGAGGGGTGCTGCATTGAACAGCACCGGATAACACACGTCAAAGGTACAAAGCGGAAGCGAAATTTTATTACATAAACAAGTTTATGAGCATGTTTACATCAAAATAAGTTCAGTCTACACTCACGGGCGTAGACTACGCATCAAGTGCACGTTCAGCCCTTGAACGTGTCCTTGCTAGCACACACACACACACTAACTCTGCGGCGTGCACGACTCCCACTCGACGGGGTTCCCCTCCTGGGGTTCCGTCTCTTCCTCGGGAGTCCCTTCCTCATAGAACCCTGCAAAGGCTTCAAACACAAGCAGTGAGTACGAAGGCTCAGCATGTCTGACCCGTCTCACCTAAACATGGAACTTCTAAATGAGGGGTGGTGGGTTACATGAGGTAAAAATCATTTGCAAGGACTCGCCTAATTCGTAGAACCTTACTTTCAAGTTTTAGCAGCAGGTTGTGGAGAACCTTAGGCTAAGGTACATGAGGGAGCCGCAATCAAACAAGAAACGCATTTCTCTCATGTACTTTGCCCAAAGTTGAAATGAACTTTAGTTAGCTCTAAACTACAGCAAGTCACTAGCAATCAAGTCCATCTTTCAATCAGCAACATTTTAACATGTAACTAGCCTATTCTTTCTACGTCACGGTATAGTGAACAAGTGGTACTCACTGACCGCGAGGGACGGCGATTATAATCGATTTACACCTGCAGGGTTACCCGAACAACCCGTCACGTACGCCCATACTCGATGTTACCTACAACAACCATCACGGACGCCGTACGCAACTACCTTTCGCCCGTCAGCCAAATATTGAACCGGTCCCATCGTCCCGAGCAAGAGGTCTCTGCACGCGCATCTCAGTGCCGCCAGCCGATTTACACCTCAAGCTCCCAACCTACCCTCTGAACGACGGGCAATGCCTCAATACCCAGCTACCCGAGTTACATCGGTTTCACGGTTCCCATATAGCCGGTAGGTCTTCGGTACTGTTCTAGCTTGTTCAACAGGCCCGCACACGGCTCGGTCCTCTATCGACACAAGCGGAGCTACAGCACACAGGCCCCAAAGTCCTGCTGCCCTTACTCTCCGCTTGGTCTCATTTTCTTGCCATGTGTTTCATGTGCTATCACTAACCGAGTCGAGTGCCTCTAGCCTATGCTCGCGATTAGTTCCAACTACTCGACTTGTACCGAATCCTACTCTATCTTAGCATTGCAATAGCTAACGGGGTTTTGCAATCCTAAACCCAACCCATGGTTTTCTTGGCTATGCAGTTGGGTTTCCAATCAAGACTCTAATGCAAAGAATCACAACAGTATTCAAAGATGTGCTCAAAACAATAAACATTTGTAAAAAGGTTTAATGCAAACCGGAGCTTGCCTTGCTGCTCTTGGTCGTAGGGTAGCTGCTCCTCCGGAGTAACGAAGTCTAGGACTTCGAGTTCCTCCTCGACCTTAGTGACTACATGATAGAAGAATTATATGTATCAATTTAAGTGCAGTTGTATTAACTTTTAAACTTGTGAAGTCTATAACTCTTACTAGACAAGCCCAATGACTGTGAAATTTTTACTGTGGCTTGGTTACAACCTAAATAGAGACTTGGTCAAGTTTTAGTTGCAGCAAAGCTTATTTGAGCCCTCCACAATTAATTATGTACTTGACATTAATTAAAGGCTTTTAAGGTGTTCTAAAGATTTTCATGAAATAAACTATGACTTTCTGAAAACTAGATTTTCAGAGTTTTCTAATGGAGTTGGTCTCACTTAATTTGAAGGTTCCTAGCTGAAGATATGAGCTAAACAATTTCAGAGAAAATTCTGAAAATGTTTCTGAACATTTTCTATTTTCTCTGGAACAGTTTCACTAATCACACCATTAGGTGGATTAAATGAGCTCCAATGGGTCTGAAATTTTTATGGTAGTTCAGGGATATTTTGGTGAATATCCCAGCAAATTTCAGGATTTTCCTCCAAAGGATTCTCCAGTTAAAATTCCAAACAGTTTAAACATTGAGGAATTAATTCTGGAGAAATAAGGAATTTCATGAAGTGAAACTTGATTTGCTGGAAAGTACTCAGAGAGCTGAATCCAGCAAAATTTGGTTCACTCAATTTGGAGCTTTCTAGCCAAAGTTATGAGGATTTGAAGTTTGGAAGAATTCATAAAATCGGGGAAAAGTTTAAATCTCGTGGGGGCCCGCGGGGGCCACGTGTCGAGCACGGAGGTGTCCGCACACCGGAGCTCACAGGGTATTTGCGCGCCAGCACAGCCGATCCCGGCCACACCCGGTCCGGATTTAAATTCTTCAGCCGCTGACACGTGGGCCAGCCGGCTTCGTCTTCCTCCCGCCGTTCTCTCGCGCCCGCGCCGCCGACCTCGCCGGAGCAGATTCGAAGCTCGCCGGCTCGCCGCTACCGGACCTCCCATGGGCTGAAACTCGCCGCCAGGGGGTTGTCGACATCGAGGAACACATCGGTGGTGTCAGGTCGGGCTGGGGTGATCGGAAATAGCCCGGCGACGTGCCGCGGCCTCGGTTTTGGTTCGGCGCCGTCGACCGTGGGTTCTATGTCACACCCGGTTTTTCCGAAAAACAACCGAGTGAATATCACATGTATGCCAGGATCATTTTCTCATACATGTGATGACAAATAGTGAAGCATCATTTAATACAAGCCAGGTGTCGAATATAAATAAGTCTTACATAGCAAATGTCTCGATGGACAATAACAAGTTCATCACAAGTAAATAAACTAGCAGCGGAATAATTATTCTTGTGGGCTCCATCACAGGCATTGTCCGGGGGACTCCATGAACCTAGAAACCTTCTTCAGGTCCAAAGTCTTGGTCATTATACACCACTTCATTATCTTGACCTGAGCAGCAATATAAACCAACAAATATGCAAGGTTGAGTACCGATGGTACTCAACAAGTGTGGGAAAGTTATGTCATGCATGGCTAGAACAAGGGGAGGTTGAACTCATGGTTAAAGCACTACGCAATTAATACCTATCACCTTAGCTTATTAAGCACCTACATTACTACACAGGTGAAATGGTCCCAATCTCCCATCCCATCATCATAATCAAATAACCATAACATCATTTCCAATGTTAAGCTCCCCGCTTAACACCCACAACTTCCAAAGCCATCATCCTCTAATCATGAATAAGTCCAAGCCGCTCTTGACCGTGAGCATGGCTGTCATGACAGTTTTAACTCTGCAGAGTTTGTACCACTGTACCCACATGTAGTGATTTCATCCCCCGTTGCCGGGTGGACTAAAAGAACCTCCATTATGCCAGTGGCTACGAACCACATTCACACATCCCAGGTGTGTAGCCAGGAGATCACTACGAAGCTATTACAAAGGGATTCCAGACGAGCGTGGGCCCACTAAGGTTTCACCCCTAACAGCATACAAGAGGCTCCAACCCCGCTGCAGTGACCCCCTCTTGAGCCTTGCGGTTCATATGGTAGTCCAGCTGACACCTATTCCCCGCACCATCCAACACACCCATACTACGCCGGGGATACACCTAATTAATTGGCCAAGCTGCCCCATCTCAGCATGTGGTTGGCACGGTAAAGCCATGTTACATGCTCCATGAACCGGTCCTTAGGATCCAGGCAAGTACTAAACACAAACCCAAGTCTCGTGCACCCAGCACCAACCAAAACATCCAACATGCCTTGATCCCTACCTCTACATAACTCATAATATCTCATTCAAGAATATGGTAAAATAAACTGATGATCTCATATCCCAAATATCCCATTCTAAGCATGGCTAAGCATATGCATAATAATAAATGACATGAGAAAATGAATCCCAACCCAAGCTACAAGGAAACAAGGTAATGCAATTCTAGGGAAACTTCCTAGCATGGGTTTCATATTTAACTTGGCAATGCAATAATTCTATCTAAACATCCTAGTATAGGATCAAAGTGGTCAAGGACACTTGCCTCCTTCCTGCTGCTCATGGAATAGGTAGTCCTGATCTTGGAAAGGAAGAACTTGCTCTGGAGCAGGTTCTATTCATACCATCACACATAGCAAAAGAAAACAACAAGTCATAAGACATAGTTCACACTTCCACTTCATACGAGACACACATTCACATTTATGAAAGCCATTCTCATTTCTATGTGTTGAGGTTACTCTATGTGTGTTGATTTTGGCTTACATGCACTTTTAAACATGTACATATGATTTTACTTTTATATTCATATTCATGTTGGCGTACTATAAATGAATTTCTAATTTAAATAAATCCCCTATACTTAATTAATACACATTTTAGCTACCAACTATGCATGAAAGGTATTTTCCTACTTCATATGTGTCTTCAGACCTTCTACCAACCCTAAACTAAATTCTTTGGATTTTGGAAACTTCATTTATCATTTTCTAGTTATTTATCCTTAGCTTGCTACATTTTTAGATTTATTTCCTATGCCTAACTGTGCACTTTAATATGAAAATAGTAAGACATCTCATCTAAACAGAAAATGTTTTGGGTCTGAAATATTTAATAACATATTTTTGAACTTCCCTTCTGATGTGAACTATTTTACATTTATTTTACTAATTTTCAGAATTATTCTCTACTTAAAAATGTGTCCCTATAACTAATAAATGTGAATAATCAATTAAACAGATTCATTTCAGCCAAAAATCTATTTTTATCTCACTCCAAGGTTTTCTAAGTACTGGGAAAGTTTTTAATTTGAATTTGATAATATGTTTGTCCCACCTTTTAAATTTTAAATACTAGCTACATATTCAAATTCCTAACTTTAATATCAAATAGGGTTAAAAAGGTAAGCTCACCCCACTACAGGGTCCATTAATTTATTTTAAGAATTTCCAGGGGTCTAACTACACTTATCAGAGGGGTTTTTCCTAATTTTTATTAAGTCCAGGGGCTAAAACTGATTTTTAAATGAATTTACATGATTTTCTGAAGTTCCAGGGGCTAGATCAGAAGTTTCTGGGGCTAGCTCTTATTTTCCGAGAACCCCAGGGGGTAGCGCGTAAGAATTCCAGTCTTTAACGCGGGGCTGACGTGCATCGTCCGATTTAAAACAGTCGGCTGAGATTATAACATCGAACCGGTACGCGGGGATTTAATGTCTACCGTGCGATTTAAAATAGATGGCGCACAAGCGGCCACATCACTCTGATCGAGCGCGGGCGGCGCTGCCCGGCGGCGCACGGCGGCGGGAGGCAGCGATCTCGCCGGAGAGTTTCAGATCTTCGTCAATTCTCCCTAAAACTATGATTTTATGGCTTAGATCGGTAGAGGGGAAGTCGGGGATCTCACCTCGGGGGTTTTCTTAAGCTCGGAGGTCCTGGAAAGCAATCGGCGACGAGGTCCGAGGTGAATTCGTGGCAAGGCTCGTCGGTTTAGGGATGATAGGCAGAACTAAAGTTCAGATGGGTTCCCATGGTTTCGTGCAACTTCTGCCAGAACCTCGAGGTGAACTGTGTCCCTCGATCCGACACTATCTTCTTTGGCACTCCATGGTAACACACGATCCTTGACATGCACAACTCCGCCAATTTAGATCCGCTGTAGCTTTCTTTCACGGGAATGAAATGAGCTACCTTGGTTAGCCTGTCGATGATGACCCATATCGAATCATATCCCGATTGGGTCCTAGGCAATCCCACTATGAAATCCATACCGATTTCTTCCCATTTCCATTCAGGTACTTTGAGTGGTTGCAATAATCCCGCGGGTCGTTGATGTTCTGCTTTCACCAACTGGCATGTGTCACATAGGGCAACATGCTCCACGACATCTCGCTTCATGCCATACCACCAATACCTGCTCTTGAGGTCCTGGTACATCTTCGTACTCCCAGGATGAATGGAATAGTCAGAATCGTGAGCCTCCTTCAAAATCAATTCGCGGATCTTCTTTACTTCTGGCACACATATTCTTTTCCCGTGCCACACCGTTCCTTGTTCATCCTCTCTAAAACCAGGGGCTTTATTTTCCTTGATGAGTTGCCTGATTTCTCGTATCTTCTCGTCGTTCTTTTGACCCTCGCGTATGTATTGCTCTAGTATGGAGTCCACTTCCATGGCGATGGCTTCACCACTATTCACAAGGCATAGATTGAGCCTTATAACCTCGTCCTTCAATTCTGCAGGCATGTCCTTCAAGCTCAACTCATTGACCTGCACTTTCCGACATAAAGCATCTGCCACGACGTTCGCTTTCCCAGGATGATAGTTGATGCCCACATCAAAGTTATTGATTAGCTCCAACCATCTCCTTTGTCTGAGGTTGAGATCTGGCTGTGCGAAAATGTACTTTAAACTCTTATGATCCGTATATATTTCTGTCCTCTTCCCCATCAAGTAATGCCGCCAAATTTTCAACGCGTGTACCACTACGGCTAGTTCTAGGTCATGAGTAGGATAGTTCTTCTCGTGCTTCCGAAGCTGTCGGGATACATAAGCCACGACATGCCCTTCTTGCATAAGAACACATCCCAACCCGTTTCCAGAGGCATCACAGTACACCGTAAAGTTCTTCTCCATATCTGGCATAACTAGCACTGGGGTTGTTGTCAATCTTTTCTTTAACTCCTGAAAACTCGTCTCGCACTGTGGCGTCCATGTGAATGTGATTCCCTTCTCCAACAGTTTGGTGAGGGGTCTCGAGATCTTAGGGAATCCCTCAATAAACAGTCGATAGTATCCAGCCAATCCCAAGAAGCTTCGAACTTCCCCGACATTTTCAGGGGTCTTCCACTTTTGTATATCCTCGATTTTGGTGGGATCCACGGAGATTCCTCCCTACGAGATTATATGTCCTAAGAAGGGAACTCTCTTCAGCCAAAACTCACACTTGCTCAACTTGGCATACAGTTGGTGTTCTCTCAGCCTCTGCAACACCAACCTTAGATGTTTCTCATGTTCTTCTTCATCTTTGGAGAAGACGAGAATGTCATCTATAAAAACCACCACAAATTTGTCCAGATATTCCATGAATACCTTGTTCATGAGATACATGAAGTATGCCGGGGCATTAGTTAGCCCGAAAGGCATAACAGTGTATTCATACAGTCCGTACCGAGATACGAAAGCTGTCTTGGGAATATCAGATTGCCTTATCTTAAGTTGGTGGTATCCCGTCCTGAGATCAATTTTCGAGAACACACAAGCTCCCCTCAACTGATCAAACAAGTCTTCAATGCGGGGTAATGGGTACTTATTCTTGATGGTTACCTCATTCAAGGCACGGTAGTCCACGCATAACCTCTGGGTTCCGTCCTTCTTGGGCACAAATATCACTGGGGCTCCCCATGGTGAGGAACTAGGGCGAATATACCCCTTCTCCGTCAATTCTCTCAAATGATCCTTGAGTTCTCCCAGCTGCTTGGAGTCCATCCGATAAGGTCTCTTGTATATCGGAGCTGTTCCAGGCACTAGCTCAATTGCGAATTCCACTTCACGATCAGGAGGCATTCCTAGCAATTCCTCCGTAAAAACATCTGGATATTCCCTGATGGTTCTGATCTCCTCCACTTTCACCTCATCCTGATTTAATTTAATGTCCCTCCTAGGCTCTTGTATTGTTATAAACTTTACTTTTGTGCCACTAGGGTGCGTTAGTTCCACCGTTCTAGTCGAACAATGGATGATTCACTTATGTTTGGTCAACCAATCCATACCCAAAATAATATCGATCCCTTGTGAATCTATCACTATGAGGTTAGCAGTAAATACTACCCCATTAATGTCTAGGTTCACCTTGGGACACACTTGTCTTGTCCTTATTTCTCCACCTGGAGAGTTTACTGCTAGCATATGGTTCATTTGTGTTGTTGCTAGATCATGCTTCTTAACAAACCCTTGAGCAATGAACGAGTGGGTAGCACCAGAATCAAACAGCAGGGTTGCAATGTGTAAATTGGCAGGAAACATACCAACTACCACGTCAGGTGCCTCTTGCGCTTCCTCCATGGTGACGTGGTTCACCCGTCCTCTCATGACATTCTGCTGTTGTGGCTGCGTGGGCTTCTTCTTTGGGAACTTATGGGCGTAGTGCCCCACTTCACCACAGTTGAAACATTGCACCCCAACCTTAGGCGCCTGACCTTTGTTGTCTTGGGGTTGGTTTGGGGGTCCTTGCACTGCTGGTCGAGGTTGATATGTAGGGCGAGGCTGCTGTACGAACTGACGTTGTGGCTGTATTGGTGCTGCCGGAGGCCTGTAGTACGGGTTGTACCCTCTTGGTGCTGAGCAGGGTACCGCAGAACGGTTCGTCTGCCCTGCGGGTTGCTGCATCAGACGTGGGCGGGTGTTGCTCCCTGAGGCTTGATGTGACCACCCGGTCTTCCTCTTGTTCTCAGTTTCCAAGGCCTTCAGCTTCCTTTTTATTACAAATGCTCTGTCTAACATCTTTTGGAAGCTTTCATACTCGTTGGAGGACATTGCACACTGCATTTCTGCGGTAAGTCCTTCCACGAAACAATCCTGTTTCTGCTCATCAGTCTCTATGTCCCGTGGGGCATAACGGGAGAGTTGAGTAAATTTAGTTTGGTATTCCCTCACGGTCATGTTTCCATGCTGCAGCCCCAAGAACTCCTTCCTCTTGTTTTTGAGTTCACCCCTTGGTATGTAATGGTTGCGGAAGCTACGCTTGAACTCTTCCCAAGTGATGTTCTCAGGGTCATGATGGGCGGCCACGTAGGCGGTCCACCAATCAGCAGCAGGTCTATGCAATTGATGAGAGGCAAACAGCACCCTCTCATACCCTTGGCACTGTATGATCCTCATCTTGCTCTCGATGGTCTTTAGCCAATCGTCTGCCTCCAGTGGTTCAGCAGCACTTGCAAACTTTGGAGGTTGAGTTCCTAGAAACTCAATCAACCTTGGTTGGCGTGGTGCAGCTTGTGGAGGTGGAACTTGATGCAAGTTGGCCACCACTTGAGTCAAGTTCTGGATGAGCTGATTTTGATTCTCAAGCATTTGGTGGAGGGGATCAACTCCTTCACGGCGACCACCCCTGTCTTGGCCTCCAGAAATATGAGGGTTGCAGGCCTCATCGTTGTTGTTGGCGGGGTTGGCAGCACAACCTTTTCCTCTTCCAGCCATCTAGCATGATCAACCAAATGTTAATTTAAAGCATTACGTATTATCTTACTACTTTCACTTGTTTGTACTTTGAAGTGTTGAGGCTTTGTTATACTTTTCTGAGGGTTCATGTCTCACACAAAAATAAATGCACTATTATTTCATGTGGGTTCACACACCAAAGCAAACAATCTGAAGACGCGGCTGTGGACAATTGCTCATGGCTTCCACAACTCACGTCACACACCAAGCATTAACACACCATTAACTAAGATAACGACTCGACTACTCGACATCCTGCTAAACTAAGGGAAGGACTCTACACTACTCGTATCACTGAGCTGGCTCCTCGGGATCTTCCTCATTATTGCGGCTGCCTTCTGACTCCGCTTTTGGTGGGGAGGCTGCTGGTGGAGAAGTGCGACGACGCCTGATCGCCCGGCGATCTGGGAAGTCAGGAGTCCATGTATCATTCACGGTGACACACAGTTCATTCCCATCTCCTCTTTCTCTCGCCCTCAAGCAGGCTCGAAGCAACGCCTCGGTTTCCTTCAGGGTGTCACAAACATCCTGAAGCTCCTGCTGATACTCCTGCAATCGAGTGCTAAGCATAGCAGCATCATCCAAGCACAAGTCCATATGCTCATGGGAAGTCCTTTGCTGCACTGGCGGGTACTTATACTCCGTTGTACCACTCTCGCGCTGGAGGACATACATGTACTCGGTCCTGTCCAGGTGTCGACGATAGATGTGACTCTGGCAGGTGATGGCCTCCCAGGTGACATCCTTCTCCGCATCGACCTGTGTCGCTCGACAAGATGGAGAGCGGTGGATCTTAAGCAGCTGATTTTCTTGGATAATCCTCATCTCTAAACTCCATTCTTCCCTCTTTTCACGGATCGTCCTGGTGGAGCTATAGTGTATGATTAGCTTGCCCGTATTGCCGGCGGCTTGGAGCATACGTCGAAGACGGCGCAACAAGCCTCCTACTTCCAATCCGTAAGAAAGGTACGTCACCGGACGGCTCTCCTCTCTTTGGGCAAGTGCAACTACGGGAACTCTCCCTCCTGTGGACTTGCGAGCGGTGCGAATCATGCGAACCATCTAAAACAGAAAGCATTTAAACTTAGGTTAGATAAACTTTTAAACAAAAATCCTATTTTGAATGTAAGTTGGGGTAAGATGAAGAAAGTGACTCCATTAAATAACACTTTTCAACACACACCTTGTAAAATAGTTTTTAAGAAAATAGGGCCCTTAAATACGTCCATTTCTACCTAGGTCCACGTTCCTACAGGCAACCTTGGCTCTGATACCACTTCTGTCACCCCCGGTTTTCCCGAAGAACAACCGAGTGAATATCACATGTATGCCAGGATCATTTTCTCATACATGTGATGACAAATAGTGAAGCATCATTTAATACAAGCCAGGTGTCGAATATTAATAAGTCTTACATAGCAAATGTCTCGATGGACAATAATAAGTTCATCACAAGTAAATAAACTAGCAGCGGAATAATTATTCTTGTGGGCTCCATCACAGGCGTTGCCCGGGGGACTCCATGAACCTAGAAACCTTCTTCAGGTCCAAAGTCTTGGTCATTATACACCACTTCATTATCTTGACCTGAGCAGCAATATAAACCAACAAATATGCAAGGTTGAGTACCGATGGTACTCAGCAAGTGTGGGAAAGTTATGTCATGCATGGCTAGAACAAGGGGAGGTTGAACTCATGGTTAAAGCACTACGCAATTAATACATATCACCTTAGCTTATTAAGCACCTACATTACTACACAGGTGAAATGGTCCCAATCTCCCATCCCATCATCATAATCAAATAACCATAACATCATTTCCAATGTTAAGCTCCCCGCTTAACACCCACAACTTCCAAAGCCATCATCCTCTAATCATGAATAAGTCCAAGCCGCTCTTGACCGTGAGCATGGCTGTCATGACAGTTTTGACTCTGCAGAGTCTGTACCACTGTACCCACATGTAGTGATTTTATCCCCCGTTGCCGGGTGGACTAAAAGAACCTCCATTATGCCAGTGGCTACGAACCACATTCACACTTCCTAGGTATGTAGCCAGGAGATCACTACGAAGCCTTTACAAAGAGATTCCCGACGAGCGTGGGCCCACTGATGTTTCACTCCTAACAGCATACAAGAGGCTCCAACCCCGCTGCAGTGACCCCCTCTTGAGCCTTGCGGTTCATATGGTAGTCCAGCTGACACCTATTCCCCGCACCATCCAACACACCCATACTACGCCGGGGATACACCTAATTAATTGGCCAAGCTGCCCCATCTCAGCATGTGGTTGGCACGGTAAAGCCAGGTTACATGCTCCATGAACCGGTCCTTAGGATCTAGGCAAGTACTAAACACAAACCCAAGTCTCGTGCACCCAGCACCAACCAAAACATCCAACTTGCCTTGATCCCTACCTCTACATAACTCATAATATCTCATTCAAGAATATGGTAAAATAAACTGATGATCTCATATCCCAAATATCCCATTCTAAGCATGGCTAAGCATATGCATAATAATAAATGACATGATAAAATGAATCCCAACCCAAGCTACAAGGAAACAAGGTAATGCAATTCTAGGGAAACTTCCTAGCATGGATTTCATATTTAACTTGGCAATGCAATAATTCTATCTAAACATCCTAGTATAGGATCAAAGTGGTCAAGGACACTTGCCTCCTTCCTGCTGCTCTTGGAATAGGTAGTTCTGATCTTGGAAAGGAAGAACTTGCTCTGGAGCAGGTTCTATTCATACCATCACACATAGCAAAAGAAAACAACAATTCATAAGACATAGTTCACACTTCCACTTCATACAAGACACACATTCACATTTATGAAAGCCATTCTCATTTCTATGTGTTGAGGTTACTCTATGTGTGTTGATTTTGGCTTACATGCACTTTTAAACATGTACATATGATTTCTACTTTTGTATTCATATTCATGTTGGCATACTATATATGAATTTCTAATTTAAATAAATCCCTTATACTTAATTGATACACATTTTAGCTACCAAGTATGCATGAAAGGTTTTTTCCTACTTCATATGTGTCTTCAGACCTTCTACCAACCCTAAACTGAATTCTTTGGATTTTGGAAATTTCATTTATCATTTTCTAGTTATTTATCCTTAGCTTGCTACATTTTCAGATTTATTTCCTATGCCTAACTGTGCACTTTAATATGAAAATAGTAAGACATCTCATCTAAACAGAATAGGTTTTGGGTCTGAAATATTTAATAACATATTTTTGAACTTCCCTTCTGATGTGAACTATTTTACATTTATTTTGCTAATTTTCAGAATTATTCTCTACTTAAAAATGTGTCCCTATAACTAATAAATGTGAATAATCGATTAAACAGATTCATTTCAGCCAAAAATCTATTTTATCTCACTCCAAGGTTTTCTAAGTACTGGGAAAGTTTTTAATTTGAATTTGATAATATGTTTGTCCCACTTTTAAATTTTAAATACTAGCCACATATTCAAATTCCTAACTTTAATATCAAATAGGGTTAAAAAGGTAAACTCACCCCACTACACGGTCCATTAATTTATTTTAAGAATTTCCAGGGGTCTAACTACAGTTATCAGAGGGTTTTTTTCCTAATTTTTATTAAGTCCAGGGGCTAAAACTGATTTTTAAATGAATTTACATGATTTTCTGAAGTTCCAGGGGCTAGATCATAAGTTTCCGGGGCTAGCTCTTATTTTCCGAGAACCCCAGGGGGTAGCACGTAAGAATTCCAGTCTCTATAACGCGGGGCTGACGTGGACTGTCCGATTTAAAATAGACGGCTGAGATTATAACATCGAACCGGTACGCGGGGATTTAAAGTCTACCTTGCAATTTAAAATAGACGGCGCACAAGCGGCCACGTCGCTCTGATCGAGCGCGGGCGGTGCTGCCCGGCGGCGCACGGCGGAGGGAGGTGGCGATCTCGCCGGAGAGTTTCGGATCTTTGTCAATTCTCCCTAAAACTGTGATTTTATGGCTTAGATCGGTAGAGGGGAGGTCGGGGATCTCACCTCGGGGGTTTTCTTGAGCTCGGAGGTCCTGGAAAGCGATCGGCGACGAGGTCCGAGGTGAATTCGCGGCGAGGCTCGTCGGCGCTGTGTTTGAACCGCAAATCACCGAGTTTTCTGCACCTGCAAGGTTCCCCGGAGGCGGTGGATCAAGACTAGTGAGTTAGATCAGAATCCCCGAGCGTAGATCGGCCAGAATTCGTCGGAGGGGCTTGGTTTCTCACCAGAGAGAAAATCGGCGGATCGTGGGGAAAAACGGGATGATGCCGGGGTTTTTATAGACGGGGGGAGGGCGGCGTTCGGTTGTGATCAAGTTAGCGTCGCCCTCGAACGAAATTCGGCTGGGATACGCGAGGATCCGGGTCGGTTTTGATTCGGGATGAAAAGAGTCCGGCCGAGCGCGGGCGCGAGCGCGAGGAGGAAGAAAGGTTGGTGGGCCCCGCGTGTCAGTGGGAAGAAGGGGGGCGCGCGGCTGCGGGCTGGCGCGGGATGGGGTGGGCTGGCTGTTGAGTTTCGGCCCACTGGCCGGTTTTTTTCTGTTTTTCTTTTTCTTTTTCCATTTCTTTTCTGTTTTGAATTTGAATTTGAATTCCAACTAAGTTTCAATTTCTGCAGCCCATGCAATACGTCCAAAAATTTTTATATTGCCCTCTTAACAGGATTTTGGGGTGTTACATTCTAACCCGCCAACACTTCGAACAAACGGTCCTACAGCATCAGCGTACCTCTAGGAAGCTCGACAAGGTGTCAAAAGGGTTCAGGGATGGCGGCAAGTCGGTCGGCACCGTGTCACCAATCGTGCCCGCCATGACCGCCCTCGATCGAGCTCAAAATTCGTCACTCCTAGACAGTTTCACGCCACGGATGCAGAAAAGAACTTGATCGCCGGCTAGTCCAGCGTTTATGTGCAAGATTTGATAACCTCCGAAAGATCATAGAGCGAGAATTTAAAGAAACTGTACCGGAACCTCGGTTTACGGTCGCCGGAGCAAAAACTGGAAATTCTCTGCGGATTATTCATGGTTTGCTTCCAAATTTGGAGGAGAGCAGCACGGTGGTCGCGCTCTCCTGTTGCCTCTCTTGCTGGACCGTGAAAACGCCTATGGAACGCTGTCCACGGGCGCCTGACCTTCGGCTGTGGTTGAGTCGCCGCTGTGGCGATCGCTCTCGGGCAAAGGAGGTCGGAACTCGGGGTTTCTGGTGTTGGGGAGGTGGAGTGCGACCTCGGTGGCTGTCTAGTAGCTCGGGGAGGGAGAAGGCGAGCTGGTTTCGCGGTTCTCCGATCAAGCAGAGAGGCGGCAGGTTGGTGGCTCGGTGATCACGGGAGAGGATGAAATGATCGGTGCCTGCCCCCGTGGAGCGCCTTAAGAGGGCCCTGGAACCGCCCTTGGGCTCGCATGTGGGCGCGGGAAGCAGCTTGTGGCGCTGCTGCTCCTCGGTGGCGATCGCAGCGGCGGCTCGGTTAACCGAGTGAGAAAATTTCAGTCGGTTTGAGTTGAAGTGGTGGCTGACATGTGGGTCCCACTTCCAGTTTTAACCTCTGAAATTTACTCCTAATCACTGTTGTAAAAAGTGAGCCCCATAGTACCCCTGGTAATTCAAATTATTCACCCATGAGCAATTTGAATTGATCAAAGTTCAAACTGGGTTTGGTTTGAGTGAATTTCAGCACAAGTGCAGTTTTGAATTCAAATAAAGTTTGAATTTGTCCCACTTAGCTCATGTCAAGATCAACTCCAAATGGAGTGAAACTTGGTGTGTGGGCTCACAAAAATGTGCTGAGTAAGAATATGCCTCCCACTTTTAAATTCATGGGAGAAAAACAGTTTGAATTTGAATATGGTTTCAAACTGCCCTCTTTCTAGCTATACCCAAAATGACCTCAAAAAGGTTTTGAATTTGGGTGAAACTTGGCATGGACATCCTTAACAAAGTGTAGGAGTTTTCATATGTCCAGCCCACCTATACCACATGTGGGGAAATACCACTTTTGCAATGTGTGAGTTTGTTCTCTAATGAGCATGTTGATGGTGGTTACTTGCTCTTCATTTGTTTTCATCATCTTTCCTCAAATGAGGTGTGTGTGTGTGGGGTGATGAACACTTCAACTTGGTGTCAAAAACTGAGGCCCTTACCAACTCCAAGCGATAGGCCACGGGTCCGCATGTTTCAATGACGGTGAACGGACCAATGAACTGCGGCGCCAGTTTACCCTTCACTCCAAAACGATGAACTCCCTTCATCGGAGACACACGGACATAAACATGGTCCCCGATGTTGAAGTGGAGAGGGTGGCGTCTTTTATCCGCATAGCTTTTCTGACGAGATTGAGCAGCCTTGTGATTGGCTTGTATTACTCACACTCGTTCTTCAGCTTCATTCACAAGTTCAATGCCGTAGATAACTCGCTCGCCGGACTCGCACCAGTTGAGAGGTGTGCGACATTTCCGGCCGTAGAGAGCTTCATACGGCGCCATCTTGATGCTAGCTTGATAGCCATTGTTTTAAGAAAACTCCGCCAACGGCAAATGATCGTCCCAATTCTTGCCGTGGTGGATGGCACAAACGCGTAGCATGTCTTCCAACACTTGGTTCACCCGTTCGGTTTGACCATCCGTCTGCGGGTGATACGCGGAGCTTCGGATCAGTTTGGTCCCCAACGATGCATGCAGCTGTTCCCAAAACCGAGAAACAAACAGCGCACTGCGATCTGAAATAATGGAGCGGGGAACACCGTGCAAGCATAAAATTCTTGCAATATAAAGTTCCGCATATTGCTTGGCCACGTAACTGGTATGTACGGGAATGAAATGAGCCGACTTGGTTAGTCGATCGACTATCACCCAAATCGAGTCATGTTTGTGAGACGTGAGAGGTAATCCGACTATGAAGTCCATGCTGATACCCTCCCACTTCCACGCCGGAATGTTCAACGGTTGCAGCTGTCCGGCTTTACGCATATGGTCGGCTTTCACCCGCCGACACGTATCACATTCGGATATGTACTTTGCGATTTCTCTTTTCATCCGTGTCCACCAAAACCTTGGTACATCTTGTTGCTGCCTGGATGAATAGAATACTTGGACAAATGAGCTTCGTCCAAGATTTTCCTTCGAAGCTTCATGTCACGGGGTACCACTATACGGTCTTTAAACCTTAGTGTACCGTTATCATCTCTTCGGAAGCATTTCATTTTGCCATTCTTCATCCTTCTCCGAATGTGCGACATTCCCACGTCTTTCTTCTGCGCTTCCATAATCTCCTCTCGTATTGTAGGGACGAGAGCAAGATTATACAATGCCCCATATGGATCCAAGTGCAGACTCGGCTCCTCCTCTTCAAGTGGGGTGATGGACAGACTGTTGACATGGGATTTGCGGCTTAAGGCATCGGCAACCACGTTTGCCTTCCCGGGATGGTAGTGAATCTCGATCTCATAGTCTTTGATCAGTTCTAGCCATCTCCGTTGCCGCATATTCAACTCCTTTTGAGTGAATATATATTTCAGATTTTGTGGTCGGTGTAGAGGTGCACTAAGTTCCCAAGCAAATAGTGCCTCCACATCTTCAAGGCCAATACCACAGCAGGAGGCTCGAGATCATGAGTCGGATAGTGCTGCTCGTGGTTACAGTGTTGACGTGAGCCATAGGCGACCACTCTTCCTCCTTGCATCAATACACAGCCAAGCCCGATACCGGACGCATCACAATATACGTCGAAGGGCTTGGTTGTATCCGGTTGAGCTAACACCGGGGCTGTTGTAAGATGCTTCACTAATGCCTGGAAAGCTTCTTCACAAGCTGAGCTCCAAACATATTTGATCCCCTTCTTCAACAGTTCGGTCATCAGCTTAGCAAGCTTGGAGAAATTTGGTATGAATCTCCGATAATATCCTGCTAACCCGAGGAAACTCCTGACTTCGTGGACTGATGTGGGGGACTTCCATTTCAGCACTTGTTTGATCTTGCTTGGATCAACTGCAATGCGTTCTGCAGAAATGATATGACCATGGAATGGCACTTGGCTGATCCAAAACTCGCACTTGCTGAACATGGCATAAAGCTTATGGTCTCTTAATCGTTGAAGTATAATATGCAAGTGTTTGGCGTGTTCTTCTTCAGACTTGGAGTAAACCAAGATGTCGTCTATGAACACCACCACAAACTTGTCCAACTCCGGCATGAATACTGAGTTCATGAGATACATGAAGTGTGCCGTGATATTGGTGAGACCAAAGGACATGACGAGGTATTCATACAACCCATATCTCGTCGAGAAGGCCGTCTTTGGAATATCTTCCGCCCGGATCTTGATTTGATGTAACCAGAGCGAAGATCCATCTTTGAAAACACACTTGCACCCACAAGTTGCTCGAATAATATATCGATGCGGGGCAGTGGATATTTATTCTTGATGGTGACGGCGTTGAGAGGTCGGTAGTCCACACACAACCTCAAGGTTTCATCCTTCTTCTTCACAAACAGCGCCGAGCATCCCCATGGTGTCACACCCGGTTTTTCTGAAGAACAACCAAGTGAATATCACATGTATGCCAGCACCATTTTCTCATACATGTGATGACAAATAGTGAAGCATCATTTATTACAAGCCAGGTGTCGAATATAAATAAGTCTTACATAGCAAATGTCTCGTTGGACAATAAAAAGTTCATCACAAGTAAATAAACTAGCAGTGGAATATTATTCTTGAGGGCTCCGTCACAGGCGTTGCCCAGGGGTCTCCATGAACCTAGAAACCTTCTTCGGGTCCAAATTCTTGGTCATTATACACCACCTCATTATCTTGACCTGAGCAGCAATATAAACCAACAAAATATGCAAGGTTGAGTACCAATGGTACTCAGCAAGTGTGGGAAAATTATATCATGCATGGCTAGAACAAGGAGAGGTTGAACTCATGGTTAAAGCACTACGCAATTAATACCTATCACCTTAGCTTATTAAGCACCTACATTACTACACAGGTGAAATGGTCCCAATCTCCCATCCCATCATCATAATCCAATAACCATAACATCATTTCCAATGTTAAGCTCCCCGCTTAACATCCACAACTTCCAAAACCATCAACCCTCTAATCATGAATAAGTCCAAGCCGCTCTTGACCGTGAGCACGGCTGTCATGACAGTTTTGACTCTGCAGAGTTTGTACCATTGTACCCACATGTAGTGATTTCATCCCCCGTTGCCGGGTGGACTAAAAGAACCTCCATTATGCCAGTGGCTACGATCCACATTCACACTTCCAAGGTGTGTAGCCAGGAGATCACTACGAAGCCTTTACAAAGGGATTCCCGATGAGCGTAGGCCCACTGAAGTTTCACCCCTAACAGCATACAAGAGGCTCCAACCCCGCTGCAGTGCCCCCTCTTGAGCCTTGCGGTTCATATGGTAGTCCAGCTGACACCTACTCCCCGCACCATCCAACACACCCATACTACGCCGGGGATACACCTAATTAATTGGCCAAGCTGCCCCATCTCAGCATGTGGTTGGCACGGTAAAGCCAGGTTACATGCTCCATGAACCGGTCCTTGGGATCCAGGCAAGTACTAAACACAAACCCGAGTCTCGTGCACCCAGCACCAACCAAAATATCCAACTTGCCTTGATCCCTACCTCTACATAACTCACAATATCTCATTCAAGAGTATGGTAAAATAAACTGATGATCTCATATCCCAAATATCCCATTCTAAGCATGGCTAAGCATATGCATAATGACATGATAAAATAAATCCCAACCCAAGCTACAAGGAAACAAGGTAATGGAATTCTAGAGAAACATCCTAGCATGGGTTTCATATTTCAATTGACAATGCAAATAATTCTACCTACACATCCTAGTATAGGATCAAAGTGGTCAAGGACACTTGCCTCCTTCCTGCTGCTCTTGAAATGGGTAGTCCTGATCTTGGAAAGGAATAACTTGCTCTTGAGCAGGTTCTACATCATACCATCACACATAGCAAAAGAAAAACAACAATCCATAAGACATAGTTCACACTTCCACTTCATACAAACCACACATTCATATTTATGAAAGTCATTCAACATTATATGTATTGTGGTTACTCTATGTGTGTTGATTTGTGGCTTGCATGCACTTTTAATCATGTGTATATGATTCCTACTTTTGTGTTCACATTTATACTTACATACTATATATATGAGTTTCCAATTTAAATAAATTCCTTATATTCAATTACTACACCTTTTAGCTACCAAGTATGCATGAAAGGTATTTTCCTTCTCCATATGTGTCTTCAGAATTTCTACCAACCCTAAACTGAATTCTTTGGATTTTAGAACTCCATTTATCATTTACTAGTTGTTATATTTTCAGATTTATTTCCTATGCCTAAATGTGAACTTTATTATGAAAATAACAAGACACATCATCTAAACAGAATAGGTTCTGATCTAAATTTTTTACTAATATATTTTTGACCTTTTCCTCTGATGTAAACTATTTTACAATTATTTTCCCTATTTTCCAGAACTATTTTTTACTTAAAAATGTGTCCCCAAATGTGAATAATAAATTAAACAGATTCATTTCAGCCCAAAATATATTTTTATCTCACTCCAAAGTTTTCTAAATACTGAGAAAGTTTTTAATTTAATTTTGACAATATGTTTGTCCCACTTTTTAAATTTTAAACACTAGCCACATTCAATTTCCTAAATTAAATATTGAAAAGGGCTAAAAAGGTAAACTCACCCCACTACAGGGTCTATAATATTATTTTAACAATTTTCAGGGGTCTAGCTATACATAACAGAGGAGTTTTTCCTAATTTTTATTAAGTCCAGGGGCTAAAACTGATTTTTAAATGAATTTACATGATTTTCTGAAGTTCCAGGGGCTAGATCAGAAGTTCTGGGGCTAGCTCTTATTTCCCGAGAACCTCAGGGGGTAGCACGTAAGATTTCTAGTCTTTATAACGCGGGGCTGACATGGACCGTCCGATTTAAAACAGACGGCTGAGATTATAACGTCGAACCGGTACGCGGGGATTTAAAGTCTACCGTGTAATTTAAAATAGACGGCGCACAAGCGGCCACGTCGCTCTAATCGAGCGCGGGCGGCGCTGCCCGGCGGCGCACGGCGGCGGGAAGCGGCGAACTCGCCGGAGAGTTTCGGATCTTCGGAAATTCTTCCTAGAACTGTGATTTTATGGCATAGATCGGTGGAGGGTAGGTCGGGGATCTCACCTCGGGGGTTTTCTTGAGCTCGGAGGTCCTGGAAGGCGGTCGGCGACGAGGTCCGAAGTGAAACCATGGCGAGGCTCGTCGGCGCTGTGTTTGAACCGCATGTCACCGAGTTTTCTGCACCTGCAGGGTTCCCCGGAGGCAGTGGATCAAGACCAGCGAGTTAGATCGGAATTTTCGAGCGTAGATCAGCCAGAATTCGACGGAGGGGCTCGGTTTCTCACCGGAGTAAAATCGGCGGATCGCGTGGGAAAAACAGAACGAGGCCGGGGTTTTTATAGACGGGGAAGGGTGGCGGGGTGGTTTAGATCGAGTTTGCGTCGCCCCCGATCAAAATTCGGCTGGGATATGCAGAAATCCGGGTCGGTTTGGATTCATAGTGAGAGAGTCCTGGCGCGGGCGCGAGGAAGAAGAAGGCTGGCGGGCCCCGCCTATCAGTGAGAAAGAGGGGGGCGCGTGGCTGCGGGCTGGCGCGGGAATAAATGGGCCGGCTGGTGGGTTTCGGCCCACTGGCCGGTTTTTTTATTTTCCTTTTTGTTTTTCTATTTCTTTTCTATTTTGAGTTTAAATTGAATTCCAGTTTGAATTTAAATTGTTGCAAAACATGCAACACATCCAAAACTTTTTAAATTCCCCTCTTAACAGGATTTAGGGTCTTAACAAGATTTTTGGGGTGTTACAGCTCTACCCACCTTAAAAGAAATCTCGTCCTCGAGATTGGTGGTTCTAAGAAAACAATATCGGAAATTGTGCCTTGAGCTCATCTTCCCGCTCCCAGGTGGCTTCCTCTTCTGAGTGATGCTTCCACTGCACCTTGCACATCCGGATTCTTTTATTTCTGGTGAGGCGTTCCATTGTCTCCAAAATCTTGTATGGTTGCTCGGCATAAGACAAATCCTCAGCTACGTCCACTTCATTCATGGGTAACACCTCTTCAGGCGTCCTCAGGCATTTCTTGAGTTGTGACACATGGAATACATCGTGCACATCCGATAGACGAGCAGGTAACTCTAGTTGATACGCCACTTCGCCTTTCCTTTCCAGAACTTGAAAGGGTCCGATGTATCGAGGTGACAACTTCCCTTTCACCTTGAACCGACGAAGTCCTCTGATAGGGGACACCTTGAGATAGACATAGTCTCCCACGTTGAAAATGAGCTCTCTTCTTCGTACATCGGCATAGCTCTTTTGGCGTGTCTGTGCTATCCTCAAGTTGTTGCGAATTTCCCTTACCTTCGCCTCGGCTTCTTGTAGTACTTCTACACCAAACACTTTACTTTCCCCCGTTTGGTTCCAAAATAGGGGAGTTCTGCACTTCCTCCCGTACAAAGCTTCGAACGGCGACATCTTCATACTAGCTTGATAGCTGTTGTTATAGGAAAACTCCGCATACGGTAAGTTCTTGTCCCAACTCCTACTGTTTTTGAGTGCACACGCTCTCAGCATATCCTCAAGAATCTGATTGGTCCTTTCCGTCTGCCCGTCAGTTTGGGGATGATAGGCAGAGCTAAAATTCAGATGGGTTCCCATGGTTTCATGCAACTTCTGCTAGAACCTTGACGTGAACTGTGTCCCTCGATCCGACACTATCTTCTTTGGCACTCCATGGTAACACACGATCCTTGACATGTACAACTCTGCCAATTTGGATCCGCTGTAGCTTTCTTTCACGGGGATGAAATGAGCTACCTTGGTTAGCCTGTCAATGACGACCCATATCGAATCATATCCTGATTGGGTCCTAGGCTGTCCTACTATGAAATCCATACCTATTTCTTCCCATTTCCATTCAGGCACTTTGAGTGGTTGCAATAATCCCGCGGGTCGTTGATGTTCTGCTTTCACCAATTGACATGTGTCACATAGGGCAACATGTTCCGCGACATCTCGCTTCATACCATACCACCAATACCTGCTCTTGAGGTCCTGGTACATCTTCGTACTCCCAGGATGAATGGAATAGTCAGAATCATGAGCCTCCTTCAGAATCAATTGAGGGATCTCCTTTACTTCTGGCACACAGATTCTTTTCCCGTGCCACACCGTTCCTTGTTCATCCTCTCTAAAACCAGGAGCTTTATTTTCCTTGATGAGTTGTCTGATCTCTCGTATCTTCTCATCATTCTATTGACCCTCGCGTATGTCTCGCTCGAGTGTGGAATCCACTTCCATGGCGATGGCTTCACCACTATTTACCAGGCATAGATTGAGCCTTATAACCTCGTCCTTCAATTCTGCAGGCATGTCCTTCAAGCTCAACTTATTGACCTGCACTTTCCGACTTAAAGCATCGGCCACGACGTTTGCCTTCCCTGGATGATAGTTGATGCCCACATCAAAGTCATTGATTAGCTCTAACCATCTTCTTTGTCTGAGGTTGAGATCTGGCTGTGTAAAAATGTACTTCATACTCTTATGATCTGTATATATCTCTGTCCTCTTCCCCATCAAATAGTGTCGCCAAATTTTCAACGCGTGTACCACTGCGGCTAGTTCTAAGTCATGTGTAGGATAGTTTTTCTCGTGCTTTCGAAGCTGCCGGGATGCATATGCCACGGCACGCCCTTCTTGCATGAGAACACGTCCCAATCCGTTTCCAGAGGCATCGCAGTACACTGTGAAATTCTTCTGCATATCTGGCATAACCAACACTGGGGCTGTTGTCAATCTTTTCTTTAGCTCCTGAAAACTCGTCTCGCACTGTGGTGTCCATGTGAATGTGATTCCCTTCTCCAACAGTTTGGTGAGGGGTCTCGAGATCTTTGAGAATCCCTCAATAAACCGTCGATAGTATCCAGCCAATCCCAAGAAGCTTCGAACTTCCCCAACATTTTCAGGGGTCTTCCACTTCTGTATATCCTCGATTTTGGCAGGATCCACGGAGATTCATCCCTCCGAGATTATATGTCCTAAGAAGGGAACTCTCTTCAGCCAAAACTCACACTTGCTCATCTTGGCATATAGTTGATGTTCTCTTAGCCTCTGCAACACCAACCTTAGATGTTTCTCATATTCTTCTTCATCTTTGGAGGAGACGAGAATGTCATCTATGAAAACCACCACAAATTTGTCCAGATATTCCATGAATACCTTGTTCATGTGATACATGAAGTATGCCGGGGCATTAGTTAGCCCGAAAGGCATGACAGTGTATTCATACAGTCCGTACCGAGATACGAAAGCTGTCTTGGTAATATCAGATTGCCTTATCTTGAGTTGGTGGTATCCCGACTTGAGATCAATTTTCGAAAACACACAAGCTCCCCTCAACTGATCAAACAAGTCTTCAATGTGGGGTAATGGGTACTTGTTCTTGATGGTTACCTCATTTAAGGCACGGTAATCCACGCATAACCTTTGGGTTCCGTCCTTCTTGGGCACAAATATCACCGGAGCTCCCCATGGTGAGGAACTAGGGCGAATATACCCCTTCTCCGTCAATTCTCTCAAATGATCCTTGAGTTCTTCTAGCTGCTTGGAGTCCATCCAATAAGGTCTTTTGTAAATCGGGGCTGACCCAGGTACTAGCTCAATTGCGAATTCCACTTCATGATCGGGAGGCATACCTGGCAACTCCTCCGGAAAAACATCTGGATATTCCCTGATGGTCCTGATTTCCTCAACTTTCACCTCAACTTGATTTAATTTAATGTCCCTCCTAGGCTCGTGTATTGTTATGAACTTTACTCTTGTGCCACTAGGGTGAGTTAGTTCCACCGTTCTGGTCGAACAATGAATGATTCCCTTATGTTTGGTCAACCAATCCATGGCCAAAATAATATCGATCCCTTGGGAATCTATCACTATGAGGTTGGCAGTAAACACTACCCCATTAATGTCTAGATTCACCTTGGGACACACTTGTCTTGTCCTTATTTCTCCACCTGGAGAGTTTACTGCTAGCATATAGTTCATTTGTGTTGTTGCTAGATCATGCTTCTTAACAAACCCTTGAGCAATGAACGAGTGGGTAGCACCAGAATCAAACAGCAGGGTTGCAAGGTGTAAATTGGCAGGAAAATTACCAACTACCACGTCGGGTGCCTCTTGCGCTTCCTCCATAGTGACGTGGTTCACCCGTCCTCGCATCACATTCTGCTGTTGTGGCTGTGCGGGCTTCTTCTTTGGGCATTTATGGGCGTAGTGCCCCACTTCACCGCAGCTAAAACATTGCACCCCAACCTTAGGTGCCTGGCCTTTGTTGTCTTGGGGTTGGTTTGGAGGTCCCTGTACTGCTGGTCGAGGTGGATATGCGGGGCGAGGCTGCTGTACAAACTGACGTTGTGGCTGTGCTGGTGCTGCGGGAGGCCTGTAGTTCGGGTTGTACCCTCTTGGTGCTGAGTAGGGTACCGCAGCACGGTTCGTCTGCCCTGCAGGTTGCTGCATCAGACGTGGGCTGGTGTTGCTCCCTGAGGCTTGATGTGACCATCCGGCCTTCCTCTTATTCTCATTTTCCAAGGCCTTTAGCTTCCTTTCTACCACAAACGCTCTGTCCACCATCTTTTGGAAGCTTTCATACTCATTTGAGGACATTGCACACTGCATTTCTGCGGTAAGTCCTTCCACGAAACAATCTTGTTTCTGCTCATCAGTCTCTATGTCCCGTGGGGCATAACGGGATAGTTGACTAAATTTAGTGAGGTATTCCCTCACCGTCATGTTTCCCTGCTGCAGTCCCAAAAACTCCTTCCTCTTGTTTTTGAGTTCACCTCTTGGGATGTAATTGTTGCGGAAGCTACGTTTGAACTCTTCCCAAGTGATGTTCTCAGGGTCATGATGGGCGGCCACGTAGGCGGTCCACCAATCAGCAGCAGGTCCATGCAATTGATGAGAGGCAAACAGCACCCTCTCATACCCTTGGCACTGTATGATCCTCATCTTGCTTTCAATGGTCTTTAGCCAATCATCTGCCTCCAGAGGTTCAGCAGCACTTGCAAACTTCGGAGGTTGAGTTCCTAGAAACTCACTCAACCTTGGTTGGCGTGGTGCAGCTTGTGGAGGTGGAACTTGATGCAAGTTGGCCACCACTTGAGTCAAGTTCTGGATGAGCTGATTCTGATTCTACAGCATTTGGTGGAGGGGGTCAACTCCTTCACGGCGACCACCCCGGTCCTGGCCTCCAGAAAGATGAGGGTTGCATGCCTCATCGTTGTTGTTGGCGGGGTTGGCAGCACGTCCTTTTCCTCTTCCGGCCATCTGGCAGAATCAACCAATGTTAATTTGAAAGCATTTAGTATCATCTTACTACTTTCATTTGTTTGTACTTTTGAAGTGTTGAGGCTTTGTTATACTTTTCTGAGGGTTTATTTCTCACACAAAAATAGATGCAATATTATTTCATGTGGGTTCACACACCAAAGCAAAACATTCTAAAGACGAGGCTGTGGACAATTGCTCATGGCTTCCACAACTCACGTCACACACCAAGCATTAACACACCATTAACTTAACGTAACGACTCGACTATTCGACATCTTGCTACCTAAGGGAAGGACTCTACACTACTCGTTTTCTTGAGCTGGCTCCTCGGGATCTTACTCATCATTTCGGCTGCCTTCTGACTCTGCTTTGGGTGGGGAGGCTGCTGGTGGAGAAGTGCGACGACGCCTGATCGCTCGGCGATCTGGGGAGTCAAAAGTCCATGTATCATTCACGGTGACACACAGTTCATTCCCATCTCCTCTTTCTCTCGCCCTCAAGCAGGCTCGCAGCAATGCCTCCGTTTCCTTCAGGGTGTCCCGAACATCCTGAAGTTCTTGCTGACACTCCTGCAGTCGAGTGCTGAGCATAGCAGCATCCTCCAAGCACAAGTCCATGTGCTCATGGGAAGTCCCTTGCTGCACTGGCAGGTACTTTTACTCCGTGGTACCACTCTCACGCTGGAGGACATACATGTACTCAGTCCTGTCCAAGTGTCGACGATAGATGTGACTCTGGCAGGTGATGGCCTCCCAGGTGACATCCTTCCCCGCATCGACCTGTGTCGCTCTACATGCTGGAGAGCGGTGGATCTTAAGCAGCTGATTTTCGTGTATAATCCTCATCTCTGAACTCCATTCTTCCCTCTTCTCACAGATGGTCCTGGTGGAGTTATAGTGGATGATTAGCTTGCCCGTATTGCCGGCGGCTTCGAGCATACGTCGAAGACGGCACAACAAGCCTCCTACTGCCAATCCGTAGGAAAGGTACGTCACCGGACGGCTCTCCTCTCTTTCGGCAAGGGCAACTAGGGGAACTCTCCCTCCTGTGGACTTGCGAGCGGTGCGGATCATGCGAACCATCTAAAACAAAAGGCATTTAAACTTAGATTAGATAAACTTTTAAACAAAAATCCTATTTTGAATGAAAATTGGGGTAAGATGGAGAAAGTGACTCATTGAATAACACTTTTCAACACACACCTTGTAAAAATAGTTTTTAAGAAAATAAGGCCCTTAAATACGTCCATTTCTACCTAGGTCCATGTTTTTACAGGCAACCCTGGCTCTGATACCACTTCTGTCACACCCGGTTTTTCCGAAGAACAACCAAGTGAATATCACATGTATGCCAGGATCATTTTCTCATACATGTGATGACAAATAGTGAAGCATCATTTATTACAAGCCAGGTGTCGAATATAAATAAGTCTTGAGGGACAATAAATAGTGAAGCATCATTTATTTCGTTGGACAATAAAAAGTTCATCACAAGTAAATAAACTAGCAGGGGAATATTATTCTTGAGGGCTCCGTCACAGGCGTTGCCCGGGGGTCTCCATGACCTAGAAACCTTCTTCGGGTCCAAAGTCTTGGTCATTATACACCACCTCATTATCTTGACCTGAGCAGCAATATAAACCAACAAAATATGCAAGGTTGAGTACCAATGGTACTCAGCAAGTGTGGGAAAATTATATCATGCATGGCTAGAACAAGGAGAGGTTGAACTCATGGTTAAAGCACTACACAATTAATACCTATCACCTTAGCTTATTAAGCACCTACATTACTACACAGGTGAAATGGTCCCAATCTCCCATCCCATCATCATAATCCAATAACCATAACATCATTTCCAATGTTAAGCTCCCCGCTTAACATCCACAACTTCCAAAACCATCAATCCTCTAATCATGAATAAGTCCAAGCCGCTCTTGACCGTGAGCACGGCTGTCATGACAGTTTTGACTCTGCAGAGTTTGTACCACTGTACCCACATGTAGTGATTTCATCCCCCGTTGCCGGGTGGACTAAAAGAACCTCCATTATGCCAGTGGGTACGATCCACATTCACACTTCCCAGGTGTGTAGCCAGGAGATCACTACGAAGCCTTTACAAAGGGATTCCCGACGAGCATGGGCCCACTGAGGTTTCACCCCTAACAGCATACAAGAGGCTCCAACCCCGCTGCAGTGGCCCCCTCTTGAGCCTTGCGGTTCATATGGTAGTCCAGCTGACACCTACTCCCCGCACCATCCAACACACTCATACTACGCCGGGGATACACCTAATTAATTGGCCAAGCTGCCCCATCTCAGCATGTGGTTGGCACGGTAAAGCCAGGTTACATGCTCCATGAACCGGTCCTTGGGATCCAGGCAAGTACTAAACACAAACCCGAGTCTCGTGCACCCAGCACCAACCAAAACATCCAACTTGCCTTGATCCCTACCTCTACATAACTCACAATATCTCATTCAAGAGTATGATAAAATAAACTGATGATCTCATATCCCAAATATCCCATTCTAAGCATGGCTAAGCATATGCATAATGACATGATAAAATAAATCCCAACCCAAGCTACAAGGAAACAAGGTAATGCAATTCTAGAGAAACATCCTAGCATGGGTTTCATATTTCAATTGACAATGCAAATAATTCTACCTACACATCCTAGTATAGGATCAAAGTGGTCAAGGACACTTGCCTCCTTCCTGCTGCTCTTGAAATGGGTAGTCCTGATCTTGGAAAGGAATAACTTGCTCTTGAGCAGGTTCTACATCATACCATCACACATAGCAAAGAAAAACAACAATCCATAAGACATAGTTCACACTTCCACTTCATACAAACCACACATTCATATTTATGAAAGTCATTCACAATTATATGTGTTGTGGTTACTATATGTGTGTTGATTTGTGGCTTGCATGCACTTTTAATCATGTGTATATGATTCCTACTTTTGTGTTCACATTTATACTTACATACTATATATATGAGTTTCCAATTTAAATAAATTCCTTATATTCAATTACTACACCTTTTAGCTACCAAGTATGCATGAAAGGTATTTTCCTTCTCCATATGTGTCTTCAGAATTTCTACCAACCCTAAACTGAATTCTTTGGATTTTAGAACTCCATTTATCATTTACTAGTTGCTATATTTTCAGATTTATTTCCTATGCCTAAATGTGAACTTTATTATGAAAATAACAAGACACATCATCTAAACAGAATAGGTTCTGATCTAAAATATTTACTAATATATTTTTGACCTTTTCCTCCGATGTAAACTATTTTACAATTATTTTCCCTATTTTCCAGAACTATTCTTTACTTAAAAATGTGTCCCTAAATGTGAATAATAAATTAAACAGATTCATTTCAGCCCAAAATATATTTTTATCTCACTCCAAAGTTTTCTAAATACTGAGAAAGTTTTTAATTTAATTTTGACAATATGTTTGTCCTACTTTTTAAATTTTAAACACTAGCCACATATTCAATTTCCTAAATTAAATATTAAACAGGGTTAGGTAAACTCACCCCACTACAGGGTCTATAATATTATTTTGACAATTTTCAGGGGTCTAGCTATACATAACAGAGGAGTTTTTCCTAATTTTTATTAAGTCCAGGGGCTAAAACTGATTTTTAAATGAATTTACATGATTTTCTGAAGTTCCAGGGGCTAGATCAGAAGTTTCCGGGGCTAGCTCTTATTTCCCGAGAACCCCAGGGGGTAGCACGTAAGATTTCCAGTCTTTATAACGCGGGGCTGACGTGGACCGTCCGATTTAAAACAGACGGCTGAGATTATAACGTCGAACCGGTACGCGGGGATTTAAAGTCTACCGTGCGATTTAAAATAGACGGCGCACAAGCGGCCACCACGCTCTAATCGAGCGCGGGCGGCGCTGCCCGGCGGCGCACGGCGGCGGGAAGGGCGAACTCGACGGAGAGTTTCGGATCTTCGGGAATTCTTCCTAGAACTGTTATTTTTATGGCATAGATCGGTGGAGGGGAGGTCGGGGATCTCACCTCGGGGGTTTTCTTGAGCTCGGAGGTCCTGGAAGGCGGTCGGCGACGAGGTCCGAAGTGAAACCACAGTGAGGCTCGTCAGCGCTGTGTTTGAACCGCAAGTCACCAAGTTTTCTGCACCTGCAGGGTTCCCCGGAGGCGGTGGATCAAGACCAGAGAGTTAGATCAGAATTTCCGAGCGTAGATCGGCCAGAATTCGCCGGAGGGGCTCGGTTTCTCACCGGAGTAAAATCGGCGGATCGCGTGGGAAAAACAGAACGAGGCCAGGGTTTTTATAGACGGGGAAGGGCGGCGGGGTGGTTTAGATCGAGTTTGCGTCGCCCCCGATCGAAATTCTGCTGGGATACGCAGAAATCCGGGTCGGTTTGGATTCGGGGGGAGAGAGTCCCGGCACGGGCGCGAGGAAGAAGAAGGCTGGCGGGCCCCGCCTGTCAGTGAGAAAGAGGGGGGGCGCGGGGCTGCGGGCTGGCGCGGGAATAAATGGGCCGGCTGGTGGGTTTCGGCCCACTGGACGGTTTTTTTTCTATTTTCCTTTTTCTTTTTTCTATTTCTTTTCTGTTTTGAGTTTAAATTGAATTCCAGTTTGAATTTAAATTGTTGCAAAACATGCAACACGTCCATAAATTTTTAAGTTCCCCTCTTAACAGGATTTAGGGTCTTATCAAGATTTTTGGGGTGTTACACATGGCGAGGAACTCGGTCGAATGAAACCCTTCTTCATCAAATCATTGAGCTGCTCCTTTAATTCAGCTAGTTCATTCGGAGCCATCTTATATGGTCTCCGTGAGATCGGTGTCGTCCCAGGTACAAGTTCAATCTTGAACTCGACATCCCTTTCGGGTGGCATGCCCGGAAGGTCATCCGGGAAGACATCCGGGTATTCACGGACCACACGAATATCCTCAAGTTTTGTGGCTTCCGTGTTATATGTGGCTGGGGTTTCTTGAACCGAATGGTCAAGAATAAGAACATGTGGTCCATGGAGTGGAGAGTTTAGACGAACCACACGTGGAATGATGTCAAGAACAGCACCATGGCGATGTAGCCATGACATTCCTAAAATGACATCAAATTTTTGACTCTCTAACATGATAACGTCGGATATAGATTTCCACCCAACTGTAATGATGCTCTATAGACCATTCTATCAGCTGTTATTTTCCCACCCGGAGAACATATCAAATATGAATTATTTGTGGGAATGATAGGCAGTTGATATTTATTAACATAAGACTGACTTATGAAATTATGGGTGGCACCGGAGTCAAAAAGTATGACTACGGGATGATCTAAATAGGAGAACGTACCCTCGAGGACGGGTTCGCCTTCCGGCACGTCTTTGATGGTTAAGTGGTGGACGTTGCCGAGTTTTGGTGCTGGTTTCTTAGGCTGGTTGCGGGGCTGATTAGCACACTGATATGGTGCTGCACCCCTGCCCTGTCGCGGCTCGGGGCAGTCCCTCAAAATGTGCCCGACACGGCCACACGTATAGCACGTGTAAGGTGTCGGGGTCCCGCCGACTTGAGGACGGAATCACGGTGCACGCTGTTGAAACTGAGGCGCACGCGGGACCATCCTTTTCTGCTGTTGTTGCTGTGGTGGATACGTCGGTCGAAAGCCCGGCGCATTATATTGCCGACCTGGGAACTGAGGCGGTCGCGTAGGTGGCTGCCATCTCTGACCGGATGGTGAGCGATACACCACGCGGTATTTCTGTGGCGTCCCACCACTGCTGCTCGTCAGTGCGCTGCGTTTCCTCTTGTCAGAACCGTGCTCGCGCTGAGCATTTTCTTGTAGAATCGCGGCATTAACTAGATCGTTGAATGTGCCATGATTACTCTGGGCAAGATGGACCTTCATCTTTGAATTCAGGCCCCGGAAGAAAGCATTGCGCTTGTTGTCTTCCGTCCCCACAAATCCTGGAGCATACTGCGCCAGCCGGTTGAATAACCTGGAGTACTCATGAGCACTCCTCTCGCCTTGCCGTAACGCCAGGAACTCTTGGAGCTTCATTTCCATCACACCGGGAGATATGTGATAGGCGCGGAACGCCTCCCGGAACTCCGTCCATGTGACGGCATGGCCAGCCGGTGAGGAGGCGGTGTAATTCGCCCACCAGGTACCGGCTTCTCCTTGAAGCTGTTGCGCTGCATACAGCGCCCTCTGGTGTTCGGTGCATCGTAGCAGCCCGAACTTCGCCTCCAGAGTGCGGATAAAGCTGTCCGCCTCCAAATGTTCTTTGGCCTCCGTGAAGACCGGTGGATGGGTCGCCATGAATTCTGAATATGAACTTTGTTGGGGCTGGCGTTGCCCATTGTCTTGGCGTCCTCCCTGATGGGACGCATTCTGCTGCACCAACATTCGTAGCAGCTCGGTTTGCTCGTCGCGCGAGCCGAGCACTGCAGCGAGAACCTCCGCAAGATTTCTTGGAAGTTCTGGCGGTGGAGGAGGTGGTTGCTGTTGCATCGTGGTCTGCTCCGGAGGTGGAGACTCATCACCATGAACTTGACTCGGACCTCCCTCCTCTTGCGTTGAACGTGTCCGCACCATTCTGCATTCAGACCATTCAAACGATCAGCACATGTTGGTCTATTTCATCCAGTCTATACAATAGTGATGAGAGAATGGAATAAATAGTACGCATAACAATCACACATATGGATAAAGTATAAACTTTATGCAACATATACATCCCTGGACCGGGCCACACGATCGAGTTCCAAAGTATTGAACTTTATGAGTTAAAAGTTCATTTCGACCATCGGGGTCACCACGGGATGTTAAGTGTGTTAGCATGCGTAATTCCTCGCTACTGCACTGGACCCAAAGATGTACTAACTCGAATCTATATGTTGACTGCATAAACTTTTCGACTCCAACTCGCTGTTTTACAACAGCCACTGGACGTCGAGTTGTGAAACTAAGTGTTTTGGTTGAAATACAGAAAATTCCAGAGAGCATTTGTTCTGCCCTGTTTCTGAACAGTATCTATTTATCTGAGATTTTCATCCCTTTGGAGGGAGATTTTGTCCTGGAGCTATACAGAAAAGTTGTAGAGGACTTCTAAACCTTTCCATAATGGTATCCCACACCTCCATTGGTTTAACCAATCTTAAGTTATGCCCTGTTCAAGTTCAGCAAAATTTCTGCCGAAAACAGGGGAGATTATTCCTAAGTTTTTGAGACTGAATCTATACTCCCAATTGACTCTTAGTTCAATATAGGAGTTTACTAACCCCTAATGGATTCCTAAACTTCATTTTGACTCTTTTCTTTGAAAATAAACTTTTATGCAGTCGGTACTATGTTTCCTCACCAAAGAAAAATCCTAAACCGGTATTCCGGCTTATACGTGTCAAATGGTGGAACTAAAGACGTCACTCACAAACGGTTTCTACATGTCATGCACTAATATGGTTAATGTACCTGCAGAAGAACACCCAATAATTGTGCACACAAGGGTTTTTGACATTTCAGGCAGTTCCATATCATAGTAAAAACATACGGTCCGTATCATTGCCATACGTATCGTCCTTGAGTCAAGCCACGTCTCAAGGTACATGGTCGTGTTTTCACACCACACGACAGGGAACCCGAGTAGAGCGCGAACGGGTCGACACGGTTGGGAATTTTATCAACCCAACGGATACCACCTACTGCCTCATGAACGTTGAGGCACGCTGATGGCGAGCGCTGTGTATGGCCCTTTGAACATTGAACGTTCAAGAGTTGCATACTATCATGTTGCTTACCACACGATGGGGTATTAACACTTTTGCCTAAAGCACGCTGGAGAACAGCGTTTTCATATGCTCTCAGAACCATGGAGAGGTTCAGAGACTCATATTAACTACCGTGCCAAGCCACGGTATAACCTTCCATACTATTACTCGTATGGGGAGTTGCCGCAATTGATCCGCCTGTGGTGGCGTACCTTACCTCTTACCTGACGTCAGAGCGTCGTTACAGAATGTACAACAAATATGTTAGCATTTCCACCTTAGTAACTACTACTATCATAGACCTTATGTGGGCTTATTGACTAATCCTCACTCGACTACTTCTAAATTTTCAAAATAAACTCTTTTAGAGCGTGCTATTCCCAATGCGGCTATGATACCAGGACTGTGGGGACCACCTTGTGGTTCACCCACTCCAGGATCGCATAGGGTGGTGCCGTGTGATGCGGCACCCAACAGCACACATGAAAAGAATAAAGAACAACATACAAACTTTTATTTGTTATAAAACAGCGGAAGTCTTTTTACAAAACCTATTCATAGAGCGGAAGTAATTTACATATACAGCCTCTCATCCTAGATATGCAAAAGTGCAGCCGTCCAGCCCGGGGACGCTACACACTAGCAACATGAAACCGGAGATCACGGCGGTGTGCAGGGCTCCATCTCGGCCGTGTACCCTGACGGGGGCATCGCCTCATCCTCTGAACCCTCCTCATAGCTCTCACCTGCATACAGCTCAAATAATGCAACCTTGAGCACGATGGCTCAGCAAGGCTTAACCGTCTGACCTAGGCATGGAACTCTACATGCAGGGAGATGTATGATAGGAAAAGGAATTTGCGACAAAGACACGCCTATAAGTTGATCCTTACTTTCCGTTTTATAGCAGCAAATTCATGTGCCTTAGGCAGCCCTCACATCGGAAGTCCACAATCAAACAAGAAACGCTTTCCTCCGATGTGGTGATGCCCAAATCGGAAAGTAAACTTAATTAGCTCTACATCTACAGCAGACATGGTTTTCAAAACATTAATATATCATCACAGCATATTATCATTCAACTGGCTTACTCTACTTCTTACTACGTCACGAAACAGTGAGCAAGCGGTACTCAAATAACCGCGAGGGGCGGTGATTGCAATCAGGAGACACCCGGACAACACGTTGCGTACACCCACTTTCAGAAGCGTGATTCCACACCCCTTCCTACTCTGTTGTATGCAACAACGTTTCAAAGGCAACCCAAAAGCCGAACCGGTCCATCCGTAACGGTAAGGAGGTCCCCGCGTGGAGCGTGACTGTGCCCACCGGCAGATTTACACCTTGCTACCCTCAACCCACTGCTATTTACAGTTGGGTAAGCCTCGGCACCCAGGTTAACCATTTACATCGGTTTCCTGCTTATGTGAGTATGCCATCTGGTACTGTTCGATACTTGTTCAGCAGGACCGCACACGACTCGGTCCTCAATCGACACCAACAGGGCTACGCACGTGAGACCTCCGCTCACTGCTTCCTATCCCCCCTGCTGGGTCTCATTTTCACCACTCTTAAGCCATTTTCTATTCTGACAAACCGTGTGATAAACCTTACCTCGCGAGTAGATTTCAACTACTCGACTTCTACCGAGGTCCTAAGCATATTAGCGGGGCCTTGTCTACTCGTCGGCTCTGTAAGCTACCCAACCCTTCATAGGATTTAAAAGTTTATGCAAGTGGGGTTTCAATCACCTTAACTCTAATGCAAACATTCACCCTAGACATAAGTAATACAAATAAAGAATTTTATAAAAAGTACTTAAGTACAAACCGGGGCTTGCCTGGTTGCGAGTCAGAGAAGAAGTTAACTTCTGGTGGGAGGACGTCCAAGGTCTCCGGTGCGTCCTCAACTTCGGTCACTATTATGAAATGTAATAAAATACATGTGTAAGTATTAAAGGTTTATAGAAATTGAACTTCTATTCATAGCTAGTGCTATTTTGGATCCTTAATTGGCTTTGGGAATTTTACAGTGTATACTAGACCCTCTAAGGATGATTTGAGCCAAATTTGGAGACATGTCATTGCATAATGTAGTCTTTAAAATTCCTACGAGTACAATGCTTATCTGAATTTTGAGCCCAAATCAGGAGCTTTGACATAGCTATAAATGGAAGATCTGATTAGGGTAAGTCTCCGTGGTTCTAACAAAATTTGTTTCACCATTTTTGGAGCTACCATCAGAGATATATGATTTTTTTGAAGTTGGACAGGAGTGCTGAACAGTTTCTGTTTGAATTTGAATTTCCAAATAAAGGCTGAACTTGGGAAGGTAATTTGACCTAGCAAATGAACTCCAATGAAGCCCAAATTTTTACTGGAGATCAGTATCTATGAATAGGATTTGCTGCCCAAATTTGGGAATATTTCATAAAGAATTGCTCCTGTAATAAATCCCTAAAATATTTACTAAAAACAATTCTACAGAAATTCCTGGGCATTTTCATAGCCTAAACTTGGTTTCTATGTGAAGTACTCATCATGAGGATTCCAACAAAATTGGTCTCACTCTTTTTGGAGTTTTCTACACATAGTTATGGGCTTGTAAAGATCAGCTAATTCCTGGAATTATTTCCCTAATAGAAACTTCAAATAATTGGGCTGGGCCCACTGGTTTTAAATCGGACCAGTGAGATTTCGGAGACACCGGATCCGGCGCCACAAGCCGATCGCCGCGCGTATACGGAGGCTGACCGGTGGGACCAGGCCCTCCTTCGTCTTCCTCGCGCTGCCCGCGCCTCCCGCGGCGGCGCACGCCGGCGAGGCTCGCCGGGACGGGGTTCCCGTGGTCTAAACTTCGTCAAACTCGCCGCTCCTCCATATTTAACCACGCTGAGCACTTTGGGTGGGTCGCCGGCGGCCGTAGTTCACCGGAAACCTCCGCGCACCGGCGACAGCACTGTTTTGCACTCCGGTGCAATCGGGAGCCCTCATACCTCCACCAAATGATCGGTTCTCGAGCTCTAGAGCACCAGTGGAGGGAGTAGAAGCTCAACATGGGGTCTAAACTGATCAAGGATCGCCGGAACCCTATCGGCACCGTGCGCCCGAGGCGGTCCGGCGGTGCGCCATGATCAAGACGTGGAAATTCTCCCTCTACACCCCATGTCTAGGTCTAAAATCGAGGGAGGAAGTGTGCCAAGTAGTTAGGAAGCTTCGTGTACAGTTTTATCAATGAGAACACGAATTAACGACGAATTTGGCAATTTCCTACCTCGGGGTCAGTTTGTACCGTCTGGGAGAAAAAACCGGAATTCTTCTGCTGTGATCAACGTCCAGGGCTGAGCTTTGGGATCGAGCAGCTGGGGTCGAGGACACACCGAGGGGTAGACTTGTTTTGCCGTGATCTTGCTCGGTGTGAGCAATCCACAGTGACCTCCCTCGGTTCTTCCTCGTTCACCCGAGGATTAAGGCTATTTTGCCAATTTCTGGAGCAATCACGCTCGGGACAGGACAGGAGAGGTGCTGGATGGCTAGAGCACTGGTGGGCGCAGCTTTCCGCTGTGGGGCGCTCGAGCAACCGAGCTCAGTAGCTGCGGCGTGATCGGGAGGAATGGCGGCGGTGTTCTGGGCGAAAGAAACGGCGGAGGCGCGAGTTATAGCAGGGGAAGAAGTGAAACAGCTCCGGTGCACCCCTTGCCGTGATCCAACCGAGCCACCGAGGCAGCAGGAGGTGGCGCGGGCTCTCCCTCGGGCGCGGGTTCAACCGGGAGCTGGCGCGCTCCCGCTGTTCGACTCAATGAAGCAAAGGCGGTTGCTTTGCTGTGAAACTGACTACTGGGCCCCACTTCTGCCTTTGTTTATTCAAACTTTCTCTGATCTTTTCCATCCAGCAACTCAAAATTTAAGGCTAGACTTTCACCCCAAGTTAAGTTTGAATTTGCTGAATTCAAAGGGTTTGAATTCAGGTGTGAAATTTGGATGTGGTTTGATCATTTGAATTTGAAAAAGAGTTTGAATTCTCCACTTTGTATTGCCTCAAAAATATAGCAAACCACCTCCAAAGTTTCAAATTTTTGGCATGGCCGCTCATTCAAAGGTGGAGGACTCGGTTGTGAAACCAAATTTTGAAATTGAGGGGATTGGAATTTTGAAACTGAATTTGAAATTCAGATTAGAGGGCTTTTCCTTTTAATCCCAAACAAATATTTAAACTCCTCCAAATGAGCTGAAATTTGGAAGGTTGAATATATGGACTATGAAGATCCAAGTTATGAATTTAGATCTCCATGCTTCGAAGTTTTGGGAAGTCTAAACCCTCACTTTGAACTCACCCCCTTATAATTCAAAGTTTTAATTCCCCTCATTTTTCATAAGTGTATATGAGAAGAATTTTCTTGCTACCACTTTTGGGGATTTTACACGAAGTAGGGAGAGGTCCGCCGCTAAAATGGCTATGTGGCAGGCTCGGGGCTCATCTCCGCAAAAGGGGAGAGGTCCGACCCTGTGGGACACGTGTTGCCCAGAGCTAGCCTCTGCGGAAGAAGCAAAAGCATTTCCGCAGGACACATGTCACCTTCGGAGCTAGTCACCGCGGAAACCAGAGGACCAGTCGCGCGGGAGACGTGTCGATCTCGGAGCTCACCACCGAGAGGTTCGGTTCTATCGGACACGTGTCGCCACCGGAGCTTATCTCCGGGAGGTCCGTCGCTGTTGGACACGTGTTAACCTCGAAGCTCGTCTCTGAGAAGAAAGGAAAGTCTGGCGCTACTTGACACGTGGCATTCACGAAGCTCACCTGCGAAGAAAGGAGGTCCCGACCGCTAGGATACGTGGCGCACGCGGAGCTCACCTCCGAAGGAGAAAGGAGGTCTCGCTCGCTTGACACGCGGCACAACCGGAGCTCGTCTCTGCGGAAAGGAAGAGACCAGGCCCCAGTGGACACGTGGAGCTTCCAGAGCTCATCACCACGGAGGTAACGAGTTCTAGAGCGGTTTTGGATTCTATACGCGTAGAAATATCGGTACGGAGAAGGAACCGACCTGAATTCCACAATGACACCGTACCAAATCAATTAAAGATAAGATATTAGGATTCAATGACGATCTGAATAGGACTCTTATTCGGAATACAATCAGATTAGGACTCTTCTTCTCCCAATTATAAATAGAACCCAGAACCTCTGGCCGAAACCACGAACTTCTTTTCCACCTCCTGAACTGACGACTTAGAGCCCTAGCCCCCAACTCGCCGAGAAAGCCATCGCCGGAGTTCAGCGAGGAAAATCACCGGAAAAGAGCCCAACGATCGGAGAAGGACCCGAGACCGAGAAAAACGTAAGGTAGGTCTCCAATACCACCTTACAACATCATTGTATTTTCTTTGCATCTGTTCTTCGATTCCTTTCGAACAGAAGCTTTCTCGTGGATAGATCACTAGTTGATCCGGTTGATCTTAAGACAATGTCATCGCCACGTCCGCATCTGATCCGAACACCTCTGTTCATCGTAAAACCATGCAAGCCATGCAAGAACATGTGCAAACCGATCTAATAAGGATAGCATGCATATGCATCGTTGCATCTAGTTCAAAGTTTGTGCATGATATTGATTGTTATGAATCTTGTATGTGCGTGATCCTGTATAGAAGGACAAACTCAGGGAGCTGTCTACGACGAGCTGCAACAAAAAGGTTTTGAGATCCAAGAGCCACCAGAACTGCAAGAACAAGGCAAGTGCTCCTTGACCATATTGATCCTATGTTTTGAGTAAAACTGTTTTGTTTTGCGAAAAGGTGTGTGTGTGCTGAGTCAAACATGACGGGAAACCCTTTTATAGGAGTTTACTAGCTTTGGTTAAACCACCCTTGTCACCTGGGAAGTTTATGAGTCGGGTATGGTTTTTACTTTTATGCTTCGCTGAGTCCATGGGATTGGGAAGCGAGTTAGATGTGTCTAGCTAACTGCACTCGTAATGACAATAAGAATCTGATGTTGTTAATGAACATGGATCGGAGGGAGATCTAGGCAAGGCTAGGTTTGTGAATGAGGTAGCATGAGATGTTGGTTACTTGCCATAGATCTAAGGACCGGTTCATGCATGCACATGCCAGGATAACAGTGCCACCACAAGGCCAAGTATGGGTGCGGCTTAGCTGAGTAATTTGGTAAGTTGCTAGAGTGTTATGGACTGTGGAAGGCGCGGGGAATGGGAGTCGAGTAAGGACTGCCCTGGGAACTGCATGGCACAAGAAGGGGCCCGTAGGTGGGAGAATTGGAGATTCTACCCTGCCGGTGAAACCTTAGTGAGTCCATACATCTAGTAACCCCTTTGCAAACGCTATTTTGTGATCTCTTGACCATACACCGACGGTTGTGTACTGGTATAATGGAGGTTCTGCAGTCGCCGACGGGTGACGAAATCACAAACTTGTGGGTAAAGAGGTGCAAACTCTGCAGAGTTCTTAAAACTATCATGATAGCCGAGCTTACGGTCACGAGCACCTGGCCAACTGCCATGATTAGTTGGGATGGTTATTGGTTATGGTTTTGGATGTTTTGGTTTGGTTTTGGGACTGTTGAGTCCGAGTGATAAGATGGGTTGCATGACTGTTGAGTCATGGCAATGAGGTTGGTCTCAAGGGCAGACGAAGTTGTTTATGAGATGGAATGGTAGCGAATACGAGATGGTATTCATGAGATGGTAGCGAATACAAGGAGGTATTCGTGAGAATAAGGTTGATTGATGACTGGTTGTGACATGGAAAGGTAATGAACATAATGGAGGTATGATTGGTATTTTAAATACATGCTGGGATTACATTCACTTAAAGATGAGTCGCTGTTTTACCATGGTTTGATAAATAACTTTGCTTTCTGCAAATGAGCCTTTTTATACCTACCTTGTTATGAGCTTCATATCATATTTTCCTGCACTTGCTAAGTACATCATTGTACTCAAACTTGCATTATCATTTCATCATCAGCAGCAGGAGAAGATTACTATGAAGAACAAATGGAGCATTAGGCGTGTGATCTGTTCTCAACCTTGCCTGTGGGAATGAAATAAGAGATGGAGCCATTGCTGCTTAGATTTGCTTCCGCATTAGTTAAATTGCTTCTGCATTAGAATAAAGACTTCCGCTGCATAGAAATAAAGACTTCCGCTGTGAGCATGAGTCCAAGACTCATGAGCTATTGTAATAAACTCTGTTATTCGTGGTTATATATATTCTGAATTCAGTTTGTGGAATATATGTCACACCCGGTTTTTCCGAAGAACAACCAAGTGAATATCACATGTAAGCCAGGATCATTTTCTCATACATGTGATGACAAATAGTGAAGCATCATTTATTACAAGCCAGGTGTCGAATATAAATAAGTCTTTCATCGCAAATGTCTTGATGGACAATAATAAGTTCATCACAAGTAAATAAACTAGCAGCGGAATATTATTCTTGTGGGCTCCATTGCAGGCGTTGCCCGGGGGTCTCCATGAACCTAGAAACCTTCTTCGGGTCCAAAGTATTGGTCATTATACACCTCCTCATTATCTTGACCCGAGCAGCAATATAAACCAACAAAATATGCAAGGTTGAGTACCGATGGTACTCAGCAAGTGTGGGAAAGTTATGTCATGCATGGCTATAACAAGGGGAGGTTGAACTCATGGTTATAGCACTACGCAATTAATACCTATCACCTTAGCTTATTAAGCACCTACATTACTACACAGGTGAAATGGTCCCAATCTCCCATCCCATCATCATAATCCAATAACCATAGCATCAATTCCCATGTTAAGCTCCCCGCTTAACATCCACAACTTCCAAAACCATCAATCCTCTAATCATGAATAAGTCCAAGCCGCTCTTGACCGTGAGCACGGCTGTCATGACAGTTTTGACTCTGCAGAGTTTGCACCACTGTACCCACATGTAGTGATTCCATCCCCCGTTGCTAGGTGGACTAAAAGAACCTCCATTATGCCAGTGGCTACGAACCACATTCACACTTCCCAGGTGTGTAGCCAGGAGATCACTACGAAGCCTTTACAAAGGGATTCCTGACGAGCGTGGGCCCACTGAGGTTTCACCCCTAACAGCATACAAGAGGCTCCAACCCCGCTGCAGTGGCCCCCTCTTGAGCCTTGCGGTTCATATGGTAGTCCAGCTGACACCTATTCCCCGCACCATCCAACACACCCATACTACGCCGGGGATACACCTAATTAATTGGCCAAGCTGCCCCATCTCAGCATGTGGTTGGCACGGTAAAGCCAGGTTACATGCTCCATGAACCGGTGTAACACCCCAAATTTTTAGTCAAGATTCAAATCTTTGGATTTAGAACCATAAAACATGTTCAGAGGGGAATTTAGAAATTTTTGGACGTATTGCATGTTTTGCAAAAATTCAAATTCAAACTGGAATTCAAATTATACTCAAAACAGAAAAGAAATGAAAAAGAAAAAGGAAAACCGGGAAAAAACTGGCCAGTGGGCCGAAACCCCAGCCGGCCCAGCAACCTCCCGCGCAGCCCGCCCCCGCGCGCGCCGCGCTGCCCCTCGCTGACGGGTGGGACCCGCCTGTCATCCCTAACCCCGCGACCCCGGACTCTTCTCCGCGCGCGCGCGATCGCAACCGATCGGGAAACCGCGCTCCGCAGCAGAATTCTGGACCCTGAGGACTCTAACTCGATCACAACAGAACCACCGCCCTCCCCCGGCTATAAAAACAACCGATCCGATCAGTTTTTCGCACGCGATCGCCGATTTTCACTCCGGTGAGCACCGAGACTTCGCCGGTGAATTCTGGCCGATCTAAGCTCGGAAACTCTGATCTAACTCGTTGGTCTTGATCCACCGCCTCCGGGGAACTTTGCAGGTGCAGAAAACCCGAAGATATACGGTGCAAATCCAGCTCCGACGAGCTTCGCCGTGGTTTTGCCTCGGACCTCGCCGCAGAGCACTTTCCAGGACCCCCGAGCTCGAGAAAACCCCCGAGGTGAGATCCCTGACCTCCCCTCTACCGATCTAGGCCATAAGATCACAGTTCTAGGCAGAATTCTCGAGGATCCGAAAGTTTCCGGCGAGATCGCCGCTTCCCGCCGCCGTGCGCCGCCGGCAGCGCCGCCCGCGCTCGATCAGAGCGACGTGGCCGCTTGTGCGCCGTTTATTTTAAATCGCACGGTAGACTTTAAAACCCCGCGTACCGGTTCGATGTTATAATCTCAGCCGTCGGTTTAAAATCAGACGGTCCACGTCAGCCCCGCGTTATAAAGACTGGAATTCTTACGTGCTACCCCCTGGGGTTCTCTGGAATTGAGAGCTAGCCCCGGAAACTTCAGATCTAGCCCCTGGAACTCCAGAAAATCATGTAAATTCATTTAAAAATCAGTTTTAGCCCCTGGACTTCATAGAAATTAGGAAAAACACCTCTGACAAGTGTAGCTAGACCCCTGGAAATTATGAAAATAATATTATAGACCCTGTAATGAGGTGAATTCATTATTTTAGCTCTGTTTAGTATTTAATTTAGAAAATTGAATATGTAACTAGTGTTTAAATATTAAAAAGGGGGACAAACCTAATTGTCAAAATTATTAAAAACTTTCTCAGTACTTAGAAAACTTTGGAGTGAGATAAAAATATATTTTTGGGCTGAAATAAATCTGTTTCATTTATTATTCACATTTAATAGTGTAGGGACACATTTTTAAGTAAAGAATAGTTAAAGAAAAATAGGGAAAATAATTATGAAATAGTATACATCAGAAGCCAAGGTCAAAATATGATCTTAAATTATTTAGGACCAGAACCTAATCTGTTTAGGTAGTGTGTACTACTAATTTAATAATAAAATGCACAATTATGCATAAGAATATAAATCTGAAAATATAGAAACTAGTAAATGATAAATGGAGTTTCTAAAGTATAAAGAATTCAGTTTAGGGTTGATAGAAATTATGAAGGCACATATGGAGAAGAAAAATACTTTTCATACATACTTGGTAGTTTAATATATAAGGAATTTATTTAAAACTGAAACACACATATATATATGTATATATATATATAGTATGTGAGTATAAATATGAACACCAAAGTAGGAATCCTACACATGTAAATGAAAGTGTATGCAAGCCCCAAATCAACACACATAGAGTATCCACAACACATAAAATGGCAAAGAAGCTTTCATAAATGTGAATGTGTGGTTTGTATGAAGTAGAAGTGTGAACTATGTCTTATGATTGTTGTTTTTCTTTTGCTATGTGTGATGGTATGATGTAGAACCTGCTCAAGAACAAGTTATTCAATTCCAAGACCAAGACTACCCATTTCAAGAGCAGCAAGAAGGAGGCAAGTGTCCTTGACCACTTTGATCCTATGCTAGGATGTGTAGATAGAATTATTTGCATTGTCAAGTTAAATATGAAACCCATGCTAGGAAGTTTCCTAGAATTGCATTACCTTGTTTCCTTGAAGCTTGGGTTGGGATTTATATTGTCATGTCATTTATACACATGCATATGCTTAGCCATGCTTAGAATGGGATATTTGGGACATGAGATCATCAGTTTATATTACCATACTCTTGAATGAGACATTGTGAGTTATGTAGAGGTAGGGATCAAGGCAAGTTGGATGTTTTGGTTGTGTGCTGGGTGCACGAGACTTGGGTTTGTGTTTAGTACTTGCCTGGATCCTAAGGACCGGTTCATGGAGCATGTAACCCGGCTTTACAGTGCCAACCACATGCTGAGATGGGGCAGCTTGGCCAATTAATTAGGTGTATCCCCGGCGTAGTATGGGTGTGTTGGATGGTGCGGGGAATAGGAGTCAGCTGGACTGCCATATGAACCGCAAGGCTCAAGAGGGGGCCACTGCAGCGGGGTTGGAGCCTCTTGTATGCTGTTAGGGGTGAAACCTCAGTGGGCCCACGCTCGTCGGGAATCCCTTTGTAAAGGCTTCGTAGTGATCTCTTGGCCACACACCTGGGAAGTGTGAATGTGGTTCGTAGCCACTGGCATAATGGAGGTTCTTTTAGTCCACCCGGCAACGGGGGATGAAATCACTACTTGTGGGTACAGTGGTACAAACTCTGCAGAGTTAAAAACTGTCTTGACAGCCGTGCTCACGGTTAAGAGCGGCCTGGACTTATTCATGATTAGAGGATTGATGGTTGTGAATGTTAAGCGGGGAGCTTAACATTGGAATGATGTTATGGTTATTTGGTTATGATGATGGGATGGGAGATTGGGACCATTTCACCCGTGTAGTAATGTTGGTGCTTAATAAGCTAAGGTGATAGGTATTAATTGCGTAGTGCTTTAACCATGAGTTCAACCTCTCCTTGTTCTAGCCATGCATGATATAATTTTCCCACACTTGCTGAGTACCATTGGTACTCAACCTTGCATATTAGTTGGTTTATATTGCTGCTCAGGTCAAGATAATGAGATGGTGTATAATGACCAAGATTTTGGACCCGAGGAAGGTTTCTAGGTTCATGAAGACCCCCGGGCAACACCTGTAATGGAGCCCTAAAGAATAATATTCCGCTGCTAGTTTATTTACTTGTGATGAACTTATTATTGTCCATCGAGACATTTATTATGTAAGACTTATTTATATTCGACACCTGGCTTGTAATAAATGATGCTTCACTATTTGTCATCACATGTATGAGAAAATGATCCTGGCATACATGTGATATTCACTTGGTTGTTTCTTCGGAAAAACCGGGTGTGACAACCGGTCCTTAGGATCCAGGCAAGTACTAAACACAAACCCGAGTCTCGTGCACCCAGCACACAACCAAAACATCCAACTTGCCTTGATCCCTACCTCTACATAACTCACAATATCTCATTCAAGAGTATGGTAAAATAAACTGATGATCTCATATCCCAAACATACCATTCTAAGCATGGCTAAGCATATGCATAATAATAAGTGACATGATAAAATAAATCCCAACCCAAGCTACAAGGAAACAAGTTAATGCAATTCTAGGGAAACTTCCTAGCATGGGTTTCATATTTGAATTGACAATGCAAATAACTCTAGCTACACATCCTAACATAGGATCAAAGTGGTCAAGGACACTTGCCTCCATCCTGCTGCTCTTGAAATGGGTAGTCCTGATCTTGGAAAGGAATAACTTGCTCTTGAGCAGGTTCTACATCATACCATCACACATAACTAAAGAAAAACAACAATCCATAAGACATAGTTCATATTCCCACTTCATACAAACCACACATTCATATTTATGAAAGTCATTCACCATTATATGTGTTGTGGTTACTCCATGTGTGTTGATTTGTGGCTTGCATGCACTTTTAATCATGTGTATATGATTCCTACTTTTGTGTTCACATTTATACTTACATACTATATATATGAGTTTCCAATTTAAATAAATTCCTTATATTCAATTACTACACCTTTTAGCTATCAAATATGCATGAAAGGTATTTTTCTTCTCCATATGTGTCTTCATAATTTCTACCAACCCTAAACTGAATTCTTTGGATTTTAGAAACTCCATTTATCATTTATTAGTTGCTATATTTTCAGATTTGTTTCCTATGCCTAAGTGTGAACTTTATTATAAAAATAACAAGACACATCATCTAAACAGAATAGGTTCTGATCTAAAATATTTGCTAATATATTTTTGACCTTTTCCTCTGATGTAAACTATTTTACAATTATTTTCCCTATTTTCTAGAACTATTATTTACTTAAAAATGTGTCCCTAAATGTGAATAATAAATTAAACAGCTTCACTTCAGCCCACAATATGTTCTTATCTCACTCCAAAGTTTTCTAAATACTGAGAAAGTTTTTAATTTAATTTTGACAATATGTTTGTCCCACTTTTTAAATTTTAAACACTAGCCACATATTCAATTTCCCAAATTAAATATTAAACAGGGCTAAAAAGGTAAACTCACCCCACTACAGGGTCTATAATATTATTTTCAGAATTTCCAGAGGTCTAGCTACACTTATCAGAGGAGTTTTTCCTAATTTTTATTAAGTCCAGGGGCTAAAACTGATTTTTAAATGAATTTACATGATTTTCTGAAGTTCCAGGGGCTAGATCAGAAGTTTCCGGGGCTAGCTCTTATTTCCCGAGAACCCCAGGGGGTAGCACGTAAGATTTCAAGTCTTTATAACGCGGGGCTGATGTGGACCGTCCGATTTTAAACCGACGGCTGAGATTATAACGTCGAACCGGTACGCGGGGATTTAAACCCTACCGTGCGATTTAAAACAAACGGCGCACAAGCGGCCACGTCGCTCTGATCGAGCGCGGGCGGCGCTGCCGGCGGCGCACGGCGGCGGGAAGCAGCGATCTCGCCGGAGACTTTCGGATCTTTGAGAATTCTTCCTAGAACTGTGATGTTATGGCATAGACCGGTGGAGGAGAGGTCGGGGATCTCACCTCGGGGGTTTTCTTGAGATCGGAGGTCCTGGAAGGTGATCGGCGATGAGGTCCGAGGTGAATTCAAGGCGAGGCTCGTCGGCGCTATGTTTACACCGCAAGTCATCGAGTTTTCTGCACCTGCAAGGTTCCCCGAAGGCGGTGGATCAAGACCAGCGAGTTAGATCGGAATTTCCGAGCGTAGATCGGCCAGAATTTGCCGGAGAAGGCTCGGGTTCTCACCGGAGGACAAACAGCAGATCGCGTGGGAAAAACAGAACGAGGCCGGGGTTTTTATAGACGGGGGAGGGCGGCGGGGTGGTTTAGATCGAGTTTGCGTCGCCCCCGAGCGAAATTCGGCTGGGATACGCGAGAATTCCCGATCGGTTTCGATTCGGGTGAGAGAGTCCGGCACTGGCGCGAGGTAGACGATGAACTGGCGGGCCCCGCCTGTCAGTGGGAGGAAGCGGCGCGCACGGCTGCGGGCTGGCGCGGGCGCTGGTGGGTTTCGGCCCACTAGCCGGTTTTTTTTCTGTTTTCCTTTTTTCTTTTTCTATTTCTTTTCTGTTTTGAGTTTAATTTGAATTCCAGTTTGAATTTGAATTTTTCCAAAACATGCAACACGTCCAAAAATTTTTAAATTCCCCTCTTAACATGATTTAGATTCTTAACAAGATTTTTGGGGTGTTACAGCTCTACCCCCCTTAAAAGAAATCTCGTCCTCGAGATTGGTTGTTCTAAGAAAACAATTCTGGAAATTGTGCCTTGAGCTCATCTTTCCGCTCCCAGGTGGCTTCCTCTTCTGAGTGATGCTTCCACTGCACCTTGCACATCCGGATTCTTTTATTTCTGGTGAGGCGTTCCATTGTCTCCTAAATCTTGTATGGTTGCTCGGCATAAGACAAATCCTCAGCTACGTTCACTTCATTCATGGGTAACACCTCTTCAGGCGTCCTCAGGAATTTCTTGAGTTGTGACACATGGAATACATCGTGAACATCCGATAGACGAGCCGGTAATTCTAGTTGATACGCCACTTCGCCTTTCCTCTCCAAAACTTGAAAGGGTCCGATGTATCCAGGTGACAACTTCCCTTTCACCTTGAACCAACGAAGTCCTCTGATAGGGGACACCTTGAGATAGACATAGTCTCCCACGTTGAAAACAAGCTCTCTTCTTCGTACATCGGCATAGCTCTTTTGGCGTGTCTGTGCTATCCTCAAATTGTTGCGAATTTCCCTCACCTTGGCCTCGGCTTCTTGTAGTACTTCTGGACAAAACACTTTACTTTCCCCCGTTTGGTTCCAAAATAGGGGAGTTCTGCACTTCCTCCCGTACAAAGCTTCAAACGGTGACATCCTCATACTAGCTTGATAGTTGTTGTTATAAGAAAACTCCGCATACGGTAAGTTCTTGTCCCAACTCCTATTGTTTTTGAGTGCACGTGCCCTCAGCATATCTTCAAGGATCAAATTGGTTCTCTCCGTCTGCCCGTCAGTTTGGAGATGATAGGCAGAACTAAAGTTCAGATGGGTTTCCATGGTTTCGTGCAACTTCTGCCAGAACCTTGAGGTGAACTGTGTCCCTCGATCCGACACAATCTTCTTTGGCACTACATGGTAACACACGATCCTTGACATGTACAACTCTGCCAATTTGGATCCGCTGTAGCTTTCCTTCACTGGGATGAAGTGAGCTACCTTGGTTAGCCTATCAATGATGACCCATATCGAATCATACCCTGATTGGGTCCTAGGCAATCCCACGATGAAATCCATGCTGATTTCTTCCCATTTCCATTCAGGCACTTTGAGTGGTTGCAATAATCCCGCGGGCCGTTGATGTTCTGCTTTCACCAACTGACATGTGTCACATAGGGCAACATGTTTAGCGACATCTCCTTTCATGCCATACCACCAATACCTGCTCTTGAGGTCCTGGTACATTTTCGTACTCCCAGGATGAATGTAATAGTCAGAATCATGAGCCTCCTTCAAAATCAATTCACGGATCTCCTTCACTTCTGGCACACAGATTCTTTTCCCGTGCCACACCGTTCCTTGTTCATCCTCTCTAAAACCAGGGGCTTTACTTTCCTTGATGAGTTGTCTGATCTCTTGTATCTTCTCATCATTCTTTTGACCCTCGCGTATGTCTCGCTCTAGTGTGGAGTCCACTTCCATGGCGATGGCTTCACCACTATTTACTAGACATAGATTGAGCCTTATAACCTCGTCCTTCAATTCTGCAGGCATGTCCTTCAAGCTCAACTTATTGACCTGCACTTTCCGACTCAAAGCATCGGCCACGACGTTTGCTTTCCCGGGATGATAGTTGATGCCCACATCAAAGTCATTGATTAGCTCTAACCATCTCCTTTGTCTGAGGTTGAGGTCTGGCTGTGTGAAAATGTACTTCAAACTCTTATGATCTGTATATATCTCGGTCCTCTTCCCCATCAAATAGTGCCGCCAAATTTTCAACGTGTGTACCATTGCGGCTAGTTCTAAGTCATGTGTAGGATAGTTTTTCTCGTGCTTCCGAAGCTGCCGGGATGCATATGCCACGACATGCCCTTCTTGCATGAGAACACATCCCAACCCGTTTCCAGAGGCATCGCAGTACACTGTGAAATTCTTCTGCATATCTGGCATAACCAACACTGGGGCTGTTGTCAATCTTTTCTTTAGCTCCTGAAAACTCGTCTCGCACTGTGGCGTCCATGTGAATGTGATTCCCTTCTCCAACCGTTTGGTGAGAGGTCCCGAGATCTTGGAGAATCCCTCAATAAACCGTCGATAGTATCCAGCCAGTCCCAAGAAGCTTCCAACTTCCCCGACATTTTTAGGGGTCTTCCACTTCTATATATCCTCGATTTTGGCAGGATCCACGGAGATTCCTCCCTCCGAGATTATATGTCCTAAGAAGGGAACTCTCTTCAGCCAAAACTCACACTTGCTCAACTTGGCATATAGTTGGTGTTCTCTTAGCCTCTGCAACACCAACCTTAGATGTTTCTCATATTCTTCTTCATCTTTGGAGAAGACGAGAATGTCATCTATGAAAACCACCACAAATCTGTCCAGATATTCCATGAATACCTTGTTCATGAGATACATGAAGTATGCCGGGGCATTAGTTAACCCGAAAGGCATGACGGTGTATTCATACAGTCCGTACCGAGATACGAAAGCTGTCTTGGGAATATCAGTTTGCCTTATCTTGAGTTGGTGGTATCCCGACCTGAGATCAATTTTCGAGAACACACAAGCTCCCCTCAACTGATCAAACAAGTCTTCAATGCGGGGTAATGGGTACTTGTTCTTGATGGTTACGTCATTCAAGGCACGGTAATCCACGCATAACCTTTGGGTTCCGTCCTTCTTGGGCACAAATATCACCGGAGCTCCCCATGGTGAGGAACTAGGGCGAATATACCCCTTCTCCATCAATTCTCTCAAATGATCCTTGAGTTCTTCTAGCTGCTTGGAGTCCATCCGATAAGGTCTTTTGTAAATCGGGGCTGTTCCAGGTACTAGCTCAATTGCGAATTCCACTTCACGATCGGGAGGCATACCTGGCAACTCCTCCGGAAAAACATCTGGATATTCCCTGATGGTCCTAATTTCCTCAACTTTCACCTCAACTTGATTTAATTTAATGTCCCTCCTAGGCTCGTGTATTGTTATGAACTTTACTCTTGTGCCACTAGGGTGAGTTAGTTCCACCGTTCTGGTCGAACAATGGATGATTCCTTTATGTTTTGTCACCAATCCATACCCAAGATAATATCTATCCCTTGTGAATCTATCACTATGAGGTTAGAAGTAAATACCACCCCATTAATGTCTAGATTCACCTTGGGACACACTTGTCTTGTCCTTATTTCTCCACCTGGAGAGTTTAATGCTAGCATATAATTTATTTGTGTTGTTGCTAGATCATGCTTCTTAACAAACCCTTGAGCAATGAACGAGTGGGTAGCACCAGAATCAAACAGCAGGGTTGCAAGGTGTAAATTGGCAGGAAACTTACCAACTACCACGTCGGGTGCCTCTTGCGCTTCCTCCATAGTGACGTGGTTCACCCGTCCTCACATCACATTCTGCTGTTGTGGCTGTGCGGGCTTCTTCTTTGGGCATTTATGGGCATAGTGCCCCACTTCATCACAGCTAAAACATTGCACCCCAACCTTAGGTGCCTGGCCTTTGTTGTCTTGGGGTTGGTTTGGAGGTCCCTGTACTGCTGGTCGAGGTGGATATGCAGGGCGAGGCTGCTGACGTTGTGGCTGTATTGGTGCTGCCGGAGGCCTGTAGTTCGGGTTGTACCCTCTTGGTGCTGAGTAGGATATCGCAGCACGGTTCGTCTGCCCTGTAGGTTGCTGCATCAGACGTGGGCGGGTGTTGCTCCCTGAGGCTTGATGTGACCACCTGGCCTTCCTCTTATTCTCATTTTCCAAGGCCTTCAGTTTTCTTTCCACCACAAACGCTCTGTCCACAATCTTTTGGAAGCTTTCATACTCATTTGAGGACATTGCACACTGCATCTCCGCAGTAAGTCCCTCCATGAAACAATCTTGTTTCTGCTCATCAGCCTCTATGTCCCGTGGGGCATAACGGGATAGTTGAGTAAATTTAGTGAGGTATTCCCTCACCGTCATGTTCCCCTGCAGCAGTCCCAAAAACTCCTTCCTCTTGTTTTTGAGTTCACCTCTTGGGATGTAATGGTTGCGGAAGCCACGCTTGAACTCTTCCCAAGTGATGTTCTCAGGGTCATGATGGGCAGCCACGTAGGTGGTCCACCAATCAGCAGCAGGTCCATGCAATTGATGAGAGGCAAACAGCACCCCCTCATACCCTTGGCACTGGATGATCCTCATCTTGCTTTCAATGGTCTTTAGCCAATCATCTGCCTCCAGAGGTTCAGCAGCACTTGCAAACTTTGGAGGTTGAGTTCCCAGAAACTCACTCAACCTTGGTTGGCGTGGTGCAGCTTGTGGATGTGGAACTTGATGCAAGTTGGCCACCACTTGAGTCAAGTTCTGGATGAGCTGATTTTGATTCTCTAGCATTTGGTGGAGGGGATCAACTCCTTCACGGCGACCACCCCGGTCCTGGCCTCCAGAAAGATGAGGGTTGCATGCCTCATCGTTGTTGTTGGCGTGGTTGGCAGCACGTCCTTTTCCTCTTCCGGCCATCTGGCAGAATCAACCAATGTTAATTTGAAAGCATTTAGTATCATCTTACTACTTTCATTTGTTTGTACTTCGAAGTGTTGAGGCTTTGTTATACTTTTCTGAGGGTTCATTTCTCACACCAAAAATATATGGAATATTATTGCATGTGGGTTCACACACCAAAGCAAAACAATTTAAAGACGAGGCTGTGGACAATTGCTCATGGCTTCCACAACTCACGTCACACACCAAACATTAACACACCATTACTTAACGTAACGACTCGACTATTCGACATCTTGCTATCTAAGGTAAGGTCTCTACACTACCCGTTTTCTTGAGCTGGCTCCTCGGGATCTTCCTCATCATTTTGGCTGCCTTCTGACTGTGCTTTGGGTGGGGAGGCTGCTGGTGGAGAAGTGCGACGACGCCTGATCGCTCGGCGATCCGGGGAGTCAGGAGTCCATGTATCATTCACAGTGACACACAGTTCATTCCCATCTCCTCTTTCTCTCGCCCTTAAGCAGGCTCGCAGCAACGCCTCCATTTCCTTCAGGGTGTCCCGGACATACTGAAGCTCTTGTTGACACTCCTACAGTTTAGTGCTGAGCATAGCAGCATCCTCCAAGCACAAGTCCATATGCTCATGGGAAGTCCCTTGCTGCACCGGCGGGTACTTGTACTCCGTGGTACCACTCTCACGCTGGAGGACATACATGTACTCAGTCCTGTCCAGGTGGCGATGATAGATGTGACTCTGGCAGGTGATGGCCTCCCAGGTGACATCCTTCTCCGCATCGACCTGTGTTGCTCTACAAGCTGGAGAGCGGTGGATCTTCAGCAGCCGATTTTCGTGTATAATCCTCATCTATGAACTCCATTCTTCCCTCTTCTCACGGATGGTCCTGGTGGAGTTATAGTGGATGATTAATTTGCCCGTATTGCCGGCGGCTTCGAGCATACGTCGAAGACGGCGCAACAAGCCTCCTACTGCTAATCCGTAGGAAAGGTACGTCACCGGACGGCTCTCCTCTCTCTCGGCAAGGGCAACTACGGGAACTCTCCCTCCTGTGGACTTGCGAGCGGTGCGAATCATGCGAACCATCTAAAACAAAAAGCATTTAAGCTTAGGTTAGATAAACTTTTTAAACAAAAATCCTATTTTGAATGAAAATTGGGGTAAGATGAAGAAGGTGACTCATTAAATAACACTTTTCAACACACACCTTGTAAAAATAGTTTTTAAGAAAATAAGGCCCTTAAATACGTCCATTTCCACCTAGGTCCACGTTCCTACGTGCAACCTTGGCTCTGATACCACTTCTGTCACACCCGGTTTTTCCGAAGAACAACAAAGTGAATATCACATGTATGCCAAGATCATTTTCTCATACATGTGATGACAAATAGTGAAGCATCATTTATTACAAGCCAGGTGTCGAATATAAATAAGTCTTACATTGCAAATGTCTCGATGGACAATAATAAGTTCATCACAAGTAAATAAACTAGCAGCGGAATATTATTCTTGTGGGCTCCATTGCAGGCGTTGCCCGGGGGTCTCCATGAACCTAGAAACCTTCTTCGGGTCCAAAGTCTTGGTCATTATACACCACCTCATTATCTTGACCCGAGCAGCAATATAAACCAACAAAATATGCAAGGTTGAGTACCGATGGTACTCAGCAAGTGTGGGAAAGTTATGTCATGCATGGCTATAACAAGGGGAGGTTGAAGTCATGGTTATAGCACTACGCAATTAATACCTATCACCTTAGCTTATTAAGCACCTACATTACTACACATGTGAAATGGTCCCAATCTCCCATCCTGTGGCGGACCGGAATCCGCTCATCCAGGATCGCAGAGGGTGGTGCCGCGCGATGCGACACCCGACAGCACACGTCATAAGAACACAATATATATTACATGGGAAAGACAGCTGAAACTGTACAAACAAGTACAAACTTCAGTTACAATTATTGTTCTATTACACAGCGGAAGACTACACTATACAACTCACGCCTGCCTATTTAGCAAAAGTCGGTTGCCCAGCCCTAGGGCAACCCACACTAGCTGCACGCCTCAGCTCAGCGCGGCGTGTACGGCTCCCACTCAGCCGTGGTCCCCGACGGAGGGTAACCCTCGCCGGTGGACTCGTACTCCGAGTCCGTGGGTGGCTCTTCACCTGAAAAACACTTAAGCAGCAACTGTGAGCACAAAGGCTCAGCAAGGCTTAACCGACTCACCTAAGCATGAAACTCTACATGAGGTGTACAATGGACATAGGATATTAACATTTCAGCAAAACGACACGCCTACAAGTTCATCCTTAGTTCATCTTTTAGCAACAAGTTAACAGTTCATGAAATCTGAAATTTAGTAAGCAGTATTTGGTGGCACACATGTAGCAATACAATTATATCAATCAGCATCATTGAATCAACATATTTCATCCATTAGTCTACGTTACGACGCAGTGAACAAGCAGTACTCGTCACCGCGAGGGACGGCGAATCGACTCGATATACACCTGCAGGGAAAACCCAAAGAGCACGTCACGTACGCCCACCCGTGGAGCTGCACAGCACGCTCACTCGATGTCGTACGGGACAACCTTTCACCCAACAGCCCAAACGTCGAACCGGTCGCACCGAAACGAGCAGGAGGTTCCCCACACGGAGCATCTCTCTATGCCCGTTGGCAGATTTCCACCTTGCTGCCCTCAACCTACACCTATAAATCGGTGTGCTATGCCTCGACGCCCGGAGGTTTAGGCTACATCGGTTTATCGGGGCCCATATATCCGATATGCCTTCGGTACGTTCAATACTTGTTCAGCAGGGCCGCACACGGATCGGTCCTCAATCGACACGGACAGGGCTGCGCACACAAGACTCTCTCTTGCTGCGCCCTAGCCCCTGCCTAGTCTCATTTTCATTACTAAAGTGATCTCACATCACTCAACCGAACCCGTGTGTCCCCATCCTATCTCGCGAGTAGATTCCAACTACTCGACTTGTACCGAAGTCCTATGACTCATTAAGCATAGCCTGTCTACTCGAGGTCCTTGACACTACCCTCACTCTTTTAGGAACCTTTGGTTATGCAAGTGGGGTTTCATTCACCCTAGACCTAATGCACATACATACTTCATATGACACATGTAAACAAAGTAAGATTTATAAAAGGGTTAATGCAAACCGGGGCTTGCCTTGTTGCTGCTGGTCAGGAGTTAGTTCTTCGTCCGGAAGGAGGAAGTCCAGCACTTCCGGAGTCTCTTCTTCAACGGCTACACGTTAATGAAATACTATATGTTAATTTAGATGCAAATGTGAGTTTTAGAGTAAAACTTCTACTATTGGTTCTAGTAATCAGCCTCTAACACCTGGAACTTTGTTTAAGAATTTAAATATGAACTGGTGTTGGTGGTTTGGCTTGGACTTAATCACATGGTTAAATGCTAAGTGGTTTTCCCCTTTTCCATTTTAATCCCTTAAGTGGGTAAACAGGACAGGGGTGATCTAGAGCTCCAATGGAGCTGAGAATTTTTGTGTGAGTTCCTTGTCACAAGAAAACTCTCTGGACCAAACATTAGCACTTTTCCTGGAGTGGTTTGCCCAGAATAATTCTCTTGGCAAATCAGCAAGGAAGAATTAATTCTGAGGTAATACCCCTGTTCATGCTCAACTTAATGAACTACAATTTCTATTCTAGCTCATAGAGTTTGCATGAATTTTCCTAGCATTTTTGGAGTCAAGGTTTGCCCAGAATTGAATTTCCAAGTTTTGGAAATTCTCTGAAAATGTTTCTGCATTCAAATAAACACAGCACTTTCCAATTTGAATTGCTCTGACCAAATCGACTCCAAATGGTCTGAAACTTTTACAGGGGTTTACTAATGTCCTAAAGAACATTCTGGCAAAATTTGGGGATTTTTGGATGAACCAAACTCCCTCTAAAATTCTTTTGCTGAAAAGCTTTAAAGAATTTTCCAGAATTAATTAATGGGTTTCATACAAATTGGGTTGTATATCTGGACAGAGCTAGGCAAGATGACTCCAACCCAATTTGAATCCCTAAATTTGGAGCTTCCTAGCAGAAGTTATGGATTTCTAAAGTTTGAGTGGAAACTGGAATTGTTTTACTATTGGAAAAGAACCCGGGCCCACTCTTTAAATCGCAGCCAGTGAGAAACGAGAACACACAGGGTTACTGGGTTTCCCCTGGTGTAGTCACAAAAGATCGGCAGCCACAGAAGATCTCAGCTCTACCGCCGAGTGGCTGACAGGTGGGGTCGGCGCTTCGTCTTCAACCTCCCGCTTCCCTCTTCCCGCGCGCGCCTCTCTCGCCGGTGTTCTTCCTCCCCCCCTCGGTCCCTCCTTCCTAAGCGATCTTCCGGCCTGGCTCTCGCCGCCTAGGGGTTTTGAGGGTCGGGAAACCCGTTTCCGAGGTCATCGTGAGCCCTAACGGCCCACAGAAGGCTGGCGACGGACGGCGTCCTCGGACCGAGTCCGGCGACATCGGCCATCCTCTCTGCTGGCTTACTTTCCCGTCTCTCTCGCCCTAGAGCATCAGTGGCTCATGGCAAAGAACGTCCCGTATGCCAAAGAGCTTGGAAACTCCTCCAAACCCCATGTCACCGTGCGCCCTTGGTTGAAAACCGGCGGCAGAGAGTAAAACTTGAATAGCACCGTGGAGGCTCCACAAATTCTAGTTCTTTTCAGCCTCGGCGACTCGCACCGAGGTCTGTGGCCTATCCTAGGACTAGAATGGCTAAAGAACACACCTGGGTCGTGAATTTTGGAAGATCAACCCCCCCTGACCTATGGACATGTCCTCGGTGTTTCACAAATTCCCGCGGCTCCCATGGAGGGATGGACTGGGGCTTTCGGCAGCGTGAAGAGAAAGAGTAGGCGCACCTTTTTGCTATGTAACCCGGGGTGTGATGGGCTCTGTATCTCCGGAACGTCGAGGAGGCCCGGCGGCGGCACAAACTGAAATTTCTGAGGATGGTTGGTGCTGTGCGCCACACACAGAGGGTGAGGGATCGGCTGGGTAGCTCGGTGAGGTTCAGCAGCGTCCCGCGCACTCCGTCACGATCACCAGTGGTTGTGCGAGGTCCTAGAGGTACTGCTCTTCGTGCGGGCGCGAAGAGTGGACGGCGGCGATCGTTTTTATGGCCTGGTGCGGCTGCTCTCGGGGGAAAAACGGGGAGAAGGCGAGTGGAGTATTTGGTTTTCTTCACTGAGGTGTTACCCGCACGAAGCATCAGGCGCAGGGGGCGGCACGTCGACGCCCCGGTGGCTCGCCGCCTCGCCCGGTTCCTTGCGCGCGAAGTCGAGACCCGGCTGCTGCAACCCGCTGTGTACCCGGGTGTGCAGCTGACATGTGGGCCTCCCCTTTCTTCTTTTTCCCTAATATTTCTTTTCTGTTTTTGCTAATTATCCCACCAGCTACTCACAATTTAATGGGAGACTTAGCTCCCAAGTCTTTGTTTGAATTTGAATTCTCAAATTCAAACTTTGTTTGGTTAAATTTGCTTCATATTCAAACTGAAATTCAAAATCAGTTTTGAATTCTTGCAAATTTAGCTCTTGACAAGATGAGCTCCAATGGGGATGAAAATTGGTGGGTTCACTCAGAAAAATGTGCTGAGTATAGATATGGAGCTAACTTTTGAATTTGGGTGATGAAAGTTGCTGCAATTTGAATTTACATTCAAATTGGCCTCTTTTTGAAACAACCCAAAAGTGCCTCAAAAAGTGTTGAATTTGCATGAGCTTTGGACTGAACCTTCCCAAGACTTTTCAAATCCTAGGGGTGAGCTCAACCTCTCATGTTCAGGTGTAGAAACCCTACATTGTGAAGGTGAAGGCTTTCCCCTCTAATCATTCTTTTGATGGGGGCCACTTGCTCTTCACAATATTTCACAATCTACACACAACAAAACTGTTGTGTTGTGAGGTGCATGAAAGTTTTTGCAAGTCCCTTCTCTTGGGCTTTTACATCCCTCCCCCCTTAAAAGAATCTCGTCCCGAGATTATAAAAGAAGAGATAGCGATGTAATAGGGACTTACCCGTGTTGAGAAGCCATGAACTCCGGGTAATTTGAGCGAAGGAACTCCTCGCTCTCCCACGTCGCTTCTTCGGCGGTGTGGTTACTCCAGAGTATTTTGTAGAACCACAACGTTCTGCTACGCGTGGTCCTGGCTTTCTCATCAAGAATTCCCACCGGATATTCATCATAAGTTAAATCCGGTTTCAGCTCGCCGATGTCTTCGGTAGGAACAGCAGTTGTATGCTTCAAGCATTTCCGCAGTTGCGAAACATGGAAAATATCATGGATACCAGTCAGAGATGCCGGTAACTCCAATCGATACGCTGCTGGTCCACACTTCTCGGTGATAGCGTAGGGTCCAATGAAACGGGGAGCGAGCTTTCCCTTCACACCGAATCGGTGCACGCCCTTCATTGGAGACACGCGGAGGTACACGTGTTCCCCAACGTCAAAGTGCAACGGCCTACGCCTCTTATCAGCGTAGCTCTTCTGTCGGGATTGAGCGGCCTTCAAATTGGCTTGAATTATCCGAACGCGCTCCTCGGCGTCGTTCACCACATCAACCCCGAATGTGACCCTTTCACCGGACTCGCACCAATTTAATGGGGTGCGGCATTTACGACCATAGAGAGCTTCGTAAGGTGCCATTTTGATACTCGCCTGATAACCGTTGTTGTACGAGAATTCCGCCAAGGGTAGGTGATCATCCCAGTTCCTACCATGGTGGATGGCACATGCTCTCAACATGTCTTCCAGGACTTGATTCACCCTTTCTGTCTGACCATCGGTCTGAGGGTGATAGGCGGAGCTCCTGATTAACTTAGTACCCAATGCAGCCTGTAGCTGCTCCCAAAAGCGAGATACAAATAATGCACCTCGATCTGAGACAATGGTCTTGGGTACCCCGTATAGGCATAGAATCTTCGCTATGTATAGCTCCGCATATTTGCCGGCATTGTAACGTGTATTCACCGGAATGAAATGAGCCGTCTTGGTTAACCGATCAACGATTACCCATATGGAATCATGCTTGTTGGCTGTTAGGGGTAATCCCACAATGAAATCCATGCTCACATCTTCCCATTTCCATGCCGGGATCTTCAGGGGTTGCAACAGCCCTGATTTCTTCATGTGATCAGCTTTCACTCGTCTACACGTATCACACTCGGATACGTACTTAGCTACCTCCCGCTTCATCCGCGTCCACCAAAATTTCTTTTTCAAATCTTGGTACATTTTGTTGCTGCCCGGATGAATGGAGTATTTGGACAAGTGAGCTTCATCGAGGATCTTTTTCCTCAACTTCATATCTCGGGGTACGACTATGCGGTCATTGAACCACAGCGTCCCCTCATCATCTTTCCGGAAACATTTAATCTCTCCATTGTCTATCCGTCTCCGGAGATGTGCCATGCCTTTATCCGTTTTCTGAGCTGCAATGATGTCCTCCCTAATAGTAGGGATGAGGGCAAGGTTGTACAGCGATCCATAAGGAACCAAGTATAAACTTGGCTCTTCCTCCTCCACCGGTGTAATGGTGAGGTGATGGACATGCGATTTCCGACTCAGCGCGTCGGCAACCACATTCGCCTTGCCGGGGTGGTAATGGATCTCAATCTCATAATCTTTGATCAGTTCTAACCACCTCCTCTGCCTCATGTTCAGCTCCTTCTGGGTGAAAATGTATTTCAAGCTCTTGTGGTCGGTGTAGAGATGCACCAAGTTCCCCAGGAGATAGTGCCTCCACATTTTCAGCGCCAACACCACGGCAGCAAGTTCAAGATCGTGAGTCGGGTAGTGCTGCTCATGGTTCCGAAGTTGGCGTGAGCCATAAGCGACCACACGTCCTTCCTGCATCAACACGCAGCCGAGTCCAATACCGGACGCGTCACAATACACGTCGAAGGGCTTTGTTGTATCCGGCTGAGCTAATACCGGGGCTGTTGTGAGATGCTTCACCAGTGTTCGGAACGCTCCTTCACACGCCGTGTTCCAAACATATTTTGTCCCTTTCTTCAGCAACTCTGTCATCGGCTTAGCGAGCTTTGAGAAACTTGGGATGAATCTCCGATAGTATCCCGCTAACCCGAGGAAGCTTCTGACTTCATGGACTGAAGTGGGAGCTTTCCATTTCAACACTTGCTCGATTTTACTTGGGTCAACCGCAATGCCTTCAGCTGAGATGATATGTCCCAAGAATGGCACTTGGCTGATCCAAAATTCGCATTTGCTGAACTTAGCATAGAGTTTGTGGTCTCGCAATCGTTGAAGAACGATTCGCAAGTGTTCGGCATGTTCAGCTTCGGTCTTGGAGTAAACCAAGATGTCGTCGATGAACACTACCACGAACTTGTCCAGCTCCGGCATGAACACCGAGTTCATGAGATACATGAAATGGGCTGGAGCATTTGTGAGACCAAAGGACATGACGAGATATTCGTATAAGCCGTATCTCGTCGAGAACGCCGTCTTCGGGATATCCTCCGCCCGGATCTTGATTTGGTGATATCCAGAGCGAAGGTCCATCTTTGAGAATACACTTGCCCCCACAAGTTGATCAAACAAGATGTCAATACGGGGCAGTGGGTACTTATTCTTGATTGTGACGGCGTTGAGCGGCCGGTAATCCACACACAGCCTCAGGGTCTCATCCTTTTTCTTCACGAATAGCGCCGAGCATCCCCAAGGCGAGGAACTCGGCCTAATGAAACCCTTGCTCAACAGATCATTGAGCTGTTCTTTCAGTTCCGCCAGCTCATTTGGAGCCATCTTGTATGGTCTCCGTGATATGGGCGTAGTCCCGGGTGCAAGTTCAATCTTGAACTCGACATCCCGCTCAGGTGGCATGCCCGGAAGATCATCCGGGAACACATCGGGATACTCCCGGACTACGGGGATGTCTTCTAACTTGAGAACTTCAGCATTATTAATTGCTAAAACTTCCCGGACTGGCGTGTCTAACACCATGGAATGCGGACGGTGAAATGGAGAATTTAAGTGAACCGTCCGTGTCCGAGTCTCTAGGACAGCGCCATGGTATTGCAGCCATGACATCCCTAAGATTGCATCAATCTTTTGTCCCATAAGGATTATCAAGGTGGTGGGATATAGTTTCCCACCTAAGCACAAAGGTGCCTTTGGAATCATCATATTAGCTGAAATCTTCCCTCCCGGTGAGCAGATCATATAAGTGCAGTCGGTTGGGAAGACTTGCAATTGATGTTTAGCCACATAGGATGCACTTATAAAGCTGTGGGTTGCACCCGAATCAAATAATATGACTATGGCTTGATGGTTGAGAGTAAACGTACCCGCCAGCACGTTGTCTCCCTCTGGGGCGTCCTCATTGTCGAGGTTGCGGACGCCTCCAGTCCGCTGACTAACCTTCTTCACCGGAGGTCGGCCTCGAGCACCGCCCTGGAGTTGGGCTTGCCCGCTGCTCTGCTGCCCCTGGGGACAGTCCTTCGCAAAGTGGCCCGCTTGGCCACACGTGAAGCAGGTGAAACGGGGCGGTCCCCCGCTGATCGGTGGACGAAAACCTGGGGCGCGTTGTGGCGGTGGAAACGCCCGGGGTACCGTCTGCTGCTGCTGCTGTCTTGGTGGTGGCATCGGCGGACGGAACGGAGGTGCTTGAAAGGGACGTCCCCCGAACCGTTGCGGTCGCGCCGGTGGTTGCCACTGCTGCCCGGATGGTGTCCGATACACCATACGGTACTTCTGGGGAGCGCCACTCCCACCGCTGCTAGGTGGAGCGCTACGCTTCCTCTGCTCAGCTGCTAACTCCCGCTGAGCGTCCTCTTGCATGATGGCGGCATTGACTAGATCGTTGAATGTGCCGCGGTTCCATTGTACGAGGTGGGTCTTCATTTCGGGATGTAACCCCCGATAGAAGTGCTCCCTCTTCTTCTCCTCCGTGGAGATGTAGTCTGACGCATACTGCGCCAGATGGTTGAAGGCACGGGAGTAGTCGTGGGCACTCCTCCCGCCCTGCTTCAGTTCCAAAAATTCTTGGAACTTTCTCTTCATGATCCCGGGAGGAATGTGATAGGCGCGGAACGCCTCCCGGAACTCTTGCCATTCCACGGCATGACCAGCCGGACGTGAGGCGACATAATTCGCCCACCACGCACCAGCAGCACCGTGGAGCTGCTGTGCTGCGAACAGCGTCTTCTGCCGCTCCGTACACTGGAGCAGCCCGAACTTGGACTCGATAGTCCGCAGCCAGTTGTCCGCCTCCAGTGGTTCTTCAGCTTCGGTGAACACTGGAGGGTGCGTACTCATGAAATCCGAGTACGACACTTCGCGGGGCTCACGAGGCCCTCGCTCTTGACGTCCTCCCGCCTGGGACGTATTCTGCACGATCGTGCGGAGCAGGTCGGTCTGCTCCTCACGACCTCCCACCAATGCCGCTATCACATCCGCTAGAGTAAGCGGAGGCGGCGGTGGTGGCTGCTGCTGCGGGGTGCTGTCGTAGGCCGGTGGCTGGGAGTCATCGCCTCCACCTTGGCTAGAGCCACCAACCTCGTGCGTGGTCCTAGTACGAACCATTTGCAACCATACGACATTAACCATCAGTTCCGCAACATTTTGCATGCAGTCCAATAGAACTGGGCGTAAAAACATTATGACAACCAAACGTGCGAAATATCTCGTAAGTAGATAATGTAATAACTTTGCACAAGCTACACCATTACCAGACCAAACACAAGTTAGTTTAATCCAACTTGATGAACCCCCTCTTTGGAAGCTCACCATAACTGGGTTTGGTCTCTACGAGACATTAGTATCGCCCTTAGGGTACAACACCCTCTCCAATGAGTTCAACTGTCATTCTTCCGTCAGAATGACCAGTTGCTACCTATTCCAAGTTTTGATCTGGTTCTGGGCATTTTCATGACTCAAGTTGAATAACAAAGTTAAAGTTAACTTTAGTATCTTTCCAACGAGTATGCATTTGCCCCCAGATCAGATTTGGCTAAAAAGTTATGCTAATTCAAAGTCAGCAGAATTTCTGGAAGAATTTTTAACAGCACCTCCCTTGGAAGTGGCTGTCTTCAACCCTAATTCTCCCTAATTTCTGTGCTGAAACTTCAGAAACTTTGAATTGCAAAGATGTCACACATCTTCTACTCTTTCTAAGCGTGTATTATATGACAATTTTAGATTTTTCTACTGGGAGTTATATTTGAAAAACATATCAGTTCAGAGGATGTTTTACTCTGCCCTGGTTCTGGACAGTTTACATTCCTCTGGGATTTCAGCCATCTTAAGGCGAGTTTCAGCTCTGGAAGTCTACAACAAAGTTGTAGAGTACTTGAATACCTTTCCAGAGCTATATAGCACACCTCCCTGGGCTAAAAGACCTGTGAGTTATGCCCTGTTGAAGATCAGCAAACATGCTGCCCAAAACAGAGCACTCTGTTTTTCAGTCTCTTTTGGAACTACACTCATCACCATCCCATTCTTATACCCAACCAGGGTCCTAACTGTTGAACCTATAGATTTTAATTCTTTGTCATCATTATACTCATGCATATGCCTACAATGCCTCGGTACTACGTTCCTTACAAAAGAAAATCCTAACCGGTTCATACCGGTATATACGTCTCAAGTGTGGCACTAAACGGTCTCTCGCACACGTTTTCTACACGGATACATACGTGGTTAGTACCTGCAGAAAACCACACAATAATGGTGCACTCAATGGTTATTCATTTCAGGCAGTTCCATATTTGAAAGTAAATACAAACGCCCGTATCATTGTCATACGGCCGTCCTTGAGCTAAGTCACGTCTCAAGGCACGTGATCGTGTTTCAACACCACACGACGGGGAACCCGAGTATGTCATGAACGGGTCGTCACGGTTGGGAATGTTATCAACCCAACAGATACCACCTACTGCCCTGCAGGGCACGCCGATGGCAAGCGCTGCGTATGTCCTCCTGGGCTATTTCCAGACGAACACACTTTCGCGTTACTGACCACGCGATGGGGTCTCCACTTACTTGCCTAATGCACGCTAGGGATCAGCGTTTCATATGAACTCAGGGACATGAAGAGTCCAAAAGGTTCATATTAACGTCTCACACCAAGCTGTGAGATCAATCCCTGAACCTCGTTCCTCGTCAGGGAGAGCTAACCGAAATTGAACCGCTTTCGGTGGCGTTCCTTACCATACTTACCAGAGCGTAGGTGCGTCGTTACATAATTGAAATTCAGAATTATAACACATAAGTTAGTCTTTGCCACTTTAAGTAACTATGCTAATATAGTCCTTACTTGGGCAACTACCGAATCCTCACCGTATACCTAAGTTTTTCCCATAATGCAGTCCTTTAGTACTGTGCTATCCCCACTGCAGCTCTGATACCAGGCTGTGGCGGACCGGAATCCGCTCATCCAGGATCGCAGAGGGTGGTGCCGCGCGATGCGACACCCGACAGCACACGTCATAAGAACACAATATATATTACATGGGAAAGACAGCTGAAACTGTACAAACAAGTACAAACTTCAGTTACAATTATTGTTCTATTACACAGCGGAAGACTACACTATACAACTCACGCCTGCCTATTTAGCAAAAGTCGGTTGCCCAGCCCTAGGGCAACCCACACTAGCTGCACGCCTCAGCTCAGCGCGGCGTGTACGGCTCCCACTCAGCCGTGGTCCCCGACGGAGGGTAACCCTCGCCGGTGGACTCGTACTCCGAGTCCGTGGGTGGCTCTTCACCTGAAAAACACTTAAGCAGCAACTGTGAGCACAAAGGCTCAGCAAGGCTTAACCGACTCACCTAAGCATGAAACTCTACATGAGGTGTACAATGGACATAGGATATTAACATTTCAGCAAAACGACACGCCTACAAGTTCATCCTTAGTTCATCTTTTAGCAACAAGTTAACAGTTCATGAAATCTGAAATTTAGTAAGCAGTATTTGGTGGCACACATGTAGCAATACAATTATATCAATCAGCATCATTGAATCAACATATTTCATCCATTAGTCTACGTTACGACGCAGTGAACAAGCAGTACTCGTCACCGCGAGGGACGGCGAATCGACTCGATATACACCTGCAGGGAAAACCCAAAGAGCACGTCACGTACGCCCACCCGTGGAGCTGCACAGCACGCTCACTCGATGTCGTACGGGACAACCTTTCACCCAACAGCCCAAACGTCGAACCGGTCGCACCGAAACGAGCAGGAGGTTCCCCACACGGAGCATCTCTCTATGCCCGTTGGCAGATTTCCACCTTGCTGCCCTCAACCTACACCTATAAATCGGTGTGCTATGCCTCGACGCCCGGAGGTTTAGGCTACATCGGTTTATCGGGGCCCATATATCCGATATGCCTTCGGTACGTTCAATACTTGTTCAGCAGGGCCGCACACGGATCGGTCCTCAATCGACACGGACAGGGCTGCGCACACAAGACTCTCTCTTGCTGCGCCCTAGCCCCTGCCTAGTCTCATTTTCATTACTAAAGTGATCTCACATCACTCAACCGAACCCGTGTGTCCCCATCCTATCTCGCGAGTAGATTCCAACTACTCGACTTGTACCGAAGTCCTATGACTCATTAAGCATAGCCTGTCTACTCGAGGTCCTTGACACTACCCTCACTCTTTTAGGAACCTTTGGTTATGCAAGTGGGGTTTCATTCACCCTAGACCTAATGCACATACATACTTCATATGACACATGTAAACAAAGTAAGATTTATAAAAGGGTTAATGCAAACCGGGGCTTGCCTTGTTGCTGCTGGTCAGGAGTTAGTTCTTCGTCCGGAAGGAGGAAGTCCAGCACTTCCGGAGTCTCTTCTTCAACGGCTACACGTTAATGAAATACTATATGTTAATTTAGATGCAAATGTGAGTTTTAGAGTAAAACTTCTACTATTGGTTCTAGTAATCAGCCTCTAACACCTGGAACTTTGTTTAAGAATTTAAATATGAACTGGTGTTGGTGGTTTGGCTTGGACTTAATCACATGGTTAAATGCTAAGTGGTTTTCCCCTTTTCCATTTTAATCCCTTAAGTGGGTAAACAGGACAGGGGTGATCTAGAGCTCCAATGGAGCTGAGAATTTTTGTGTGAGTTCCTTGTCACAAGAAAACTCTCTGGACCAAACATTAGCACTTTTCCTGGAGTGGTTTGCCCAGAATAATTCTCTTGGCAAATCAGCAAGGAAGAATTAATTCTGAGGTAATACCCCTGTTCATGCTCAACTTAATGAACTACAATTTCTATTCTAGCTCATAGAGTTTGCATGAATTTTCCTAGCATTTTTGGAGTCAAGGTTTGCCCAGAATTGAATTTCCAAGTTTTGGAAATTCTCTGAAAATGTTTCTGCATTCAAATAAACACAGCACTTTCCAATTTGAATTGCTCTGACCAAATCGACTCCAAATGGTCTGAAACTTTTACAGGGGTTTACTAATGTCCTAAAGAACATTCTGGCAAAATTTGGGGATTTTTGGATGAACCAAACTCCCTCTAAAATTCTTTTGCTGAAAAGCTTTAAAGAATTTTCCAGAATTAATTAATGGGTTTCATACAAATTGGGTTGTATATCTGGACAGAGCTAGGCAAGATGACTCCAACCCAATTTGAATCCCTAAATTTGGAGCTTCCTAGCAGAAGTTATGGATTTCTAAAGTTTGAGTGGAAACTGGAATTGTTTTACTATTGGAAAAGAACCCGGGCCCACTCTTTAAATCGCAGCCAGTGAGAAACGAGAACACACAGGGTTACTGGGTTTCCCCTGGTGTAGTCACAAAAGATCGGCAGCCACAGAAGATCTCAGCTCTACCGCCGAGTGGCTGACAGGTGGGGTCGGCGCTTCGTCTTCAACCTCCCGCTTCCCTCTTCCCGCGCGCGCCTCTCTCGCCGGTGTTCTTCCTCCCCCCCTCGGTCCCTCCTTCCTAAGCGATCTTCCGGCCTGGCTCTCGCCGCCTAGGGGTTTTGAGGGTCGGGAAACCCGTTTCCGAGGTCATCGTGAGCCCTAACGGCCCACAGAAGGCTGGCGACGGACGGCGTCCTCGGACCGAGTCCGGCGACATCGGCCATCCTCTCTGCTGGCTTACTTTCCCGTCTCTCTCGCCCTAGAGCATCAGTGGCTCATGGCAAAGAACGTCCCGTATGCCAAAGAGCTTGGAAACTCCTCCAAACCCCATGTCACCGTGCGCCCTTGGTTGAAAACCGGCGGCAGAGAGTAAAACTTGAATAGCACCGTGGAGGCTCCACAAATTCTAGTTCTTTTCAGCCTCGGCGACTCGCACCGAGGTCTGTGGCCTATCCTAGGACTAGAATGGCTAAAGAACACACCTGGGTCGTGAATTTTGGAAGATCAACCCCCCCTGACCTATGGACATGTCCTCGGTGTTTCACAAATTCCCGTGGCTCCCATGGAGGGATGGACTGGGGCTTTCGGCAGCGTGAAGAGAAAGAGTAGGCGCACCTTTTTGCTATGTAACCCGGGGTGTGATGGGCTCTGTATCTCCGGAACGTCGAGGAGGCCCGGCGGCGGCACAAACTGAAATTTCTGAGGATTGTTGGTGCTGTGCGCCACACACAGAGGGTGAGGGATCGGCTGGGTAGCTCGGTGAGGTTCAGCAGCGTCCCGCGCACTCCATCACGATCACCAGTGGTTGTGCGAGGTCCTAGAGGTACTGCTCTTCGTGCGGGCGCGAAGAGTGGACGGCGGCGATCGTTTTTATGGCCTGGTGCGGCTGCTCTCGGGGGAAAAACGGGGAGAAGGCGAGTGGAGTATTTGGTTTTCTTCACTGAGGTGTTACCCGCACGAAGCATCAGGCGCAGGGGGCGGCACGTCGACGCCCCGGTGGCTCGCCGCCTCGCCCGGTTCCTTGCGCGCGAAGTCGAGACCCGGCTGCTGCAACCCGCTGTGTACCCGGGTGTGCAGCTGACATGTGGGCCTCCCCTTTCTTCTTTTTCCCTAATATTTCTTTTCTGTTTTTGCTAATTATCCCACCAGCTACTCACAATTTAATGGGAGACTTAGCTCCCAAGTCTTTGTTTGAATTTGAATTCTCAAATTCAAACTTTGTTTGGTTAAATTTGCTTCATATTCAAACTGAAATTCAAAATCAGTTTTGAATTCTTGCAAATTTAGCTCTTGACAAGATGAGCTCCAATGGGGATGAAAATTGGTGGGTTCACTCAGAAAAATGTGCTGAGTATAGATATGGAGCTAACTTTTGAATTTGGGTGATGAAAGTTGCTGCAATTTGAATTTACATTCAAATTGGCCTCTTTTTGAAACAACCCAAAAGTGCCTCAAAAAGTGTTGAATTTGCATGAGCTTTGGACTGAACCTTCCCAAGACTTTTCAAATCCTAGGGGTGAGCTCAACCTCTCATGTTCAGGTGTAGAAACCCTACATTGTGAAGGTGAAGGCTTTCCCCTCTAATCATTCTTTTGATGGGGGCCACTTGCTCTTCACAATATTTCACAATCTACACACAACAAAACTGTTGTGTTGTGAGGTGCATGAAAGTTTTTGCAAGTCCCTTTTCTTGGGCTTTTACACATCCCATCATCATAATCCAATAACCATAGCATCAATTCTGATGTTAAGCTCCCCGCTTAACATCCACAACTTCCAAAACCATCAATCCTCTAATCATGAATAAGTCCAAGCCGCTCTTGACCGTGAGCACGGCTGTCATGACAGTTTTGACTCTGCAGAGTTTGCACCACTGTACCCACATGTACTGATTCCATCCCCCGTTGCCGGGTGGACTAAAAGAACCTCCATTATGCCAGCGGCTACGAACCACATTCACACTTCCCAGGTGTGTAGCTAGGAGATCACTACGAAGCCTTTACAATGGGATTCCCGACGAGCGTGGGCCCACTGAGGTTTCACCCCTAACAGCATACAAGAGGCTCCAACCCCGCTGCAATGGCCCCCTCTTGAGCCTTGCGGTTCATATGGTAGTCTAGCTGACACCTATTCCCCGCACCATCCAACACACCCATACTACGCCAGGGATACACCTAATTAATTGGCCAAGCTGCCCCATCTCAGCATGTGGTTGGCACGGTAAAGCCAGGTTACATGCTCCATGAACCGGTCCTTAGGATCCAGGCAAGTACTAAACACAAACCCGAGTCTCGTGCACCCAGCACACAACCAAAACATCCAACTTGCCTTGATCCCTACCTCTACATAACTCACAATATCTCATTCAAGACTATGGTAAAATAAACTGATGATCTCATATCCCAAACATCCCATTCTAAGCATGGCTAAGCATATGCATAATAATAAGTGACATGATAAAATAAATCCCAACCCAAGCTACAAGGAAACATGTTAATGCAATTCTAGGGAAACTTCCTAGCATGGGTTTCATATTTGAATTGACAATGCAAATAACTCTAGCTACACATCCTAACATAGGATCAAAGTGGTCAAGGACACTTGCCTCCTTCCTGCTGCTCTTGAAATGGGTAGTCCTGATCTTGGAAAGGAATAACTTGCTCTTGAGCAGGTTCTACATCATACCATCACACATAACTAAAGAAAAACAACAATCCATAAGACATAGTTCACACTTCCACTTCATACAAACCACACATTCATATTTATGAAAGTCATTCACCATTATATGTGTTGTGGTTACTCCATGTGTGTTGATTTGTGGCTTGCATGCACTTTTAATCATGTGTATATGATTCCTACTTTTGTGTTCACATTTATACTTACATACTATATATATGAGTTTCCAATTTAAATAAATTCCTTATTTTCAATTACTACACCTTTTAGCTATCAAGTATGCATGAAAGGTATTTTCCTTCTCCATATTTGTCTTCATAATTTCTACCAACCCTAAACTGAATTCTATGGATTTTAGAAACTCCATTTATCATTTATTAGTTGCTATATTTTCAGATTTATTTCCTATGCCTAAGTGTGAACTTTATTATAAAAATAACAAGACACATCATCTAAACAGAATAGGTTCTGATCTAAAATATTTGCAAATATATTTTTGACCTTTTCCTCTGATGTAAACTATTTTACAATTATTTTTCCCTATTTTCTAGAACTATTCTTTACTTAAAAATGTGTCCCTAAATGTGAATAATAAATTAAACAGCTTCACTTCAGCCCAAAATATGTTCTTATCTCACTCCAAAGTTTTCTAAATACTGAGAAAGTTTTTAATTTAATTTTGACAATATGTTTGTCCCACTTTTTAAATTTTAAACACTAGCCACATATTCAATTTCCCAAATTAAATATTAAACAGGGCTAAAAAGGTAAACTCACCGCACTACAGGGTCTATAATATTATTTTCAGAATTTCCAGGGGTCTAGCTACACTTATCAGAGGAGTTTTTCCTAATTTTTATTAAGTCCAGGGGCTAAAACTGATTTTTAATGAATTTACACGATTTTATGAAGTTCTAGGGGCTAGATCAGAAGTTTCCGGGGCTAGCTCTTATTTCCCGAGAACCCCAGGGGGTAGCACGTAAGATTTCCAGTCTTTATAACGCGGGGCTGACGTGGACGATCCGATTTTAAACTGACGGCTGAGATTATAACGTCGAACCGGTACGCGGGGATTTAAACCCTACCGTGCGATTTAAAACAAACGGCGCACAAGCGGCCACGTCGCTCTGATCGAGCAAGGGCGGCGCTGCCGGCGGCGCACGGCGGCGGGAAGCGGCGATCTCGCCGGAGACTTTCGGATCTTTGAGAATTCTTCCTAGAACTGTGATGTTATGGCATAGACCGGTGGAGGAGAGGTCGGGGATCTCACCTCGGGGGTTTTCTTGAGCTCGGAGGTCCTGGAAGGTGATCGGCGACGAGGTCCGAGGTGAATTCACGGCGAGGCTCATCAGCGTTGTGTTTACACCGCAAGTCACCGAGTTTTCTGCACCTGCAAGGTTCCCCGGAGGCGGTGGATCAAGACCAGCGAGTTAGATCGGAATTTCCGAGCGTAGATCGGCCAGAATTCGCCGGAGAAGGCTCAGGTTCTCACCGGAGGAAAAACAGCAGATCGCGTGGGAAAAACAAAAGAGACCGGGGTTTTTATAGACGGGGGAGGGCGGCGGGGTGGTTTAGATCGAGTTTGCGTCGCCCCGGAGCGAAATTCGGCTGGGATACGCGAGAATTCCCGATCGGTTTCGATTCGGGTGAGAGAGTCCGGCGCTGGCGCGAGGTAGATGATGAACTGGCGGGCCCCGCCTGTCAGTGGGAGGAAGCGGCGCGCGCGGCTGTGGGCTGGCGCGGGCGCTGGTTGGGCTGGCTGGTGGGTTTCGGCCCACTGGCCGGTTTTTTTCTGTTTTCCTTTTTCTTTTTCTATTTCTTTTCTGTTTTGAGTTTAATTTGAATTCCAGTTTGAATTTGAATTTTTCCAAAACATGCAACACGTCCAAAAATTTTTAAATTCCCCTCTTAACATGATTTAGTTTCTTAACAAGATTTTTTGGGTGTTACAATATATGTGTATGTGTGATGAACATCCTGGGCACACATATGCATTAGTTCTCGGTTCTGTGGTTTTCCACAGAATTGAGGGCGTCACACATGCGCCCATGGTTGGGAAGAGAGTGGATTTCTTGTTAGTCTTCTTTATGGCTATGGTGGCCATCTCCTCTTCTTCTATGGATGAGGATTCCTCATTGGAGTCCCACTCCTTCCCTAGATGCTCTTGGCCATATTGCTTCTTCTTCTTGAACATTTTCTTTGGTTGAGGCTTGTTGTCTTTAGTCTTCCTCTTATTTTCTTCATATGGACAATCTACTATGAAGTGATCATATTCTTCATAGTTGTAGCACGCCCGTCTCATCTTGGGTCTTTGTTTGTCCATTTGTCTTCCTTCGTTTGAGCTGCTACCCTTTCTTCTTCTCACCATTTTCTTGAACTTCTTCAGGAACAAGATCACGTCTTCTTCATCGATATCACTACTTTAATCATCACTGTCGTCTTCTCCATGGGCTTCTCGAGCATCTCTTGATACGGGTTTACAAGTTGACTTCAAAACAACTCCTTTCTTCTTTGCCGAGGTGAGATCGGAAATTTCCTTGACATGCTTGGCTGTCTTCTCCATCATTTCAAAGCTGATGATCTTGCCAAAAAGTTCGATTGGGGTTATTTTCTGATTTCTGGGGCTCTCTCTAATCATAGAGCAAAGAGTCACGTTGCGAGGCATAAATGCTCTGATAATCAACTTCACGACCTCATGATCATTCCACTTTTTGCTGCCATAAGCTCGGACTTTGTTGATAAGATTCTTCAGTATATTGTACATATATTGTGGTGATTCATCTTCTTCTATCGCGAATCTTCCCAATTTACCTTCAATCATTTCTATCTCGGCTTCGCGTACATGACGGTCACCTTCATGTGCAGTTTGTAGTGTGTCCCATATCTCCTTGGCAATTTCGAGTCCATCCACCTAGGTGAACTCGTCTCGGCTCAGTGATGACGTGATCACAGCTACAGCTTGAGCATTCCGATGAACGGCTTGTTCTTGGCTTGGAGTCAGCTCTTCATCATCATCCGGGATATCTATCTGTGACACCCTCATCTCTGGTGTCAACATATATTCACATTTTATGAAGAGAAAAGCATTTTAGGAAAAATAGGAACAGAGAAAGTTATCAAAAGGATAGCCAGTAAAAGCCGGGTCCAGTTCACATAAAGAGCGCCGAAGACAACTTCTGCGGCCACTAGCCACGTGGCGTGTCCGGAGCTCATCCCTGCGAAGTGGGGAGAGGTACGCCGCTAAACTGGCTACGTGGCAGGCTCGGGGCTCATCTCCGCAATTGGAGAGAGGTCCGACCCTATGGGACACGTGTCGCCACAGAGCTAGCCTCTGCGGAAGAAGCAAAGGAATTTTTCGTAGGACACATGTCACCTTCGGAGATAGTCGCCACGGAAATCAGAGGGCTAGTCACACGGGGCACGTGCCGATCTCAGAGCTCATCTCCGGGAGGTCCGGTCCTATCGAACACGTGTCGCCACCGGAGCTTATCTCTAGGAGGTCCGTCGCTGCTAGATACGTGTCAATCTCAGAGCTCGTCTATGAGGAAATAAGAGAGGAAACACTGGCACTAATACGTGGCGCACGCGGAGCTCACCTCCGAAGAAGAGGGAAGTCTTGCTTGCTTGACACGCGGCGCAACCGGAACTCGTCTCTGCGGAGAAGGAGATACCAGGCCCCGGAGGACACGTGGAGCTTCCGGAGCTCATCACCGCTGAGGTAATGAGTTCTGGAGCGGTTTTTACGCGTAAGAATTCCGGTGCGTAAAGGAACCGACTTGAATTTCACAAAGATAAGATGTTAGGATCCAACAACGATCTGAATAGGACTCTTACTCGGGATACAATCAGATTAGGACTCTTCTCTTCCCGGTTATAAATAGAACCCAGAACCCCTGGCCGAAACCACGAACTTCTTTTCCAACTCATGATCCGACGACTTAGAACCCTAGCCCTAACTCGCCGAGTAAACCATCGCCGAATCACAGCAAGAGAGATTGCCGGAGGAGAGCCGAGCGGTCTGAGGAGGACCTCGAAAACCAAGAAGAACGTAAGGTAGGACTCCGACACCACCTTACGATATCGTTGTATTCTCTTTGCATCTGTTCTTTGATTACTTCCGAACAGAAGCCTTCTCGTGGATAGATTACTTGATAATCAGGTTGATCTAAAGACAAGATCATCGCCACGTCCACCTTTGATCCGAACACCTCTGTCCATGCAAGCCATGCAAGAACACATACAAACCAATCTAATAAAACTAATCATAGGATGACATGCATATGCATCATCGCATCTAGATTAAGGCTTGTGCATGATATTGATTGCTGTCAATCTTGTATGCACGTGATCCGACCTAGCAGGACAAGCCCAGGGAGCTGTCTACGATGAGCTGCAGCAATGAGGTTTTGAGATCCAAGAACCCCCGTAACCGGAAGAACAAGGCAAGTGCTCCTTGACCATATTGATCCTATGTTTTGGGTAAAACTGTTTTGTTTTGCGGAAAGGTGTATGTGCTGAGTCAAACATGATGGGAAACCCTTTTATAGGAGTTTACTAGTTTTGACTAAACCACCCTTGTTGCCAGGGAAAGTTTACGAGTCAAGTATCGTTTTTGCTTTATGCTTTGCTGAGTCCGTGGGATTGGGAAGCGAGATAGATGTGTCTAGCTAACTGCACTCGTAATGATAATGAGAAACTGATAATGTTGAGGAATATGGATAATGTTCGGATGGAACACGGAAGGTGATGAAGGTGCGTTGGTAATTTAATTCATGCTGGGATTACATTCATTTAAAGTTAAGTTGCTGTTTTATCATGGTTTTATAAATCTGCTTTTCTGCAAATGAGCCTTTTCATACCTACCTTGTTATGAGCTACATATCATGTTTTTCCACACTTGCTGAGTACATCATTGTACTCAAACTTGCATTATTATCTCCTCATCAGCAGCAGGAGAAGACTACTATGAAGACCAAGTGGAGCATTAAGGCGTGTGATCTGTTCTCAACCTTGCCTGTGGAGGGAATGGAGATGGAGCCACTACTGCTTAGATTTGCTTCCCCCTTAGTTAGATTGCTTCCGCATTAGAATAAAGACTTCCGCTGCATAGAAATAAAGACTTCCGCTATGAGCATGAGTCCAAGACGCATGAGGCTTTGTAATAAACTCTGTTATTCGTGGTAATATATATATTCTGAATTCAGTTTGTGGATCATATGTGTATGTGTGGAGAACATCCTGGGCACACATTTGCATTAGTTCTTGGTTCCGTGGTTTTCCATAGAATTGAGGGCGTCACGGATTGGTATCAGAGCCACGGGTTGACAGTAGGTTACACGCCTAGATAGAAACCTTAGATTGACATTAGAGCCACGGGTTAACAGTAGGTTACACCCTTAACCCTAAACCATGCTGACCAAAGGAAGCACCCTAGGACGCTTAGATTGGCTTTAAACCCACCTTGACATAGGAAACCATCCTTGAATAGGAGTTGTATGAGCCCTTGCAATGATTGTTTGTGGTTGTGTGCTTAGTGTGAGCTGTGGGACGTCTCCAAACGTTGTCCATATCCACACGTAAAGAAGAAAGAGGTGTGAGATGCTTCGGCACTTGTTCACATCCTCATATGGGCTGATATATATATAGTCCAACTCACCTTGAGGCATATAGTTGAAGGGACCTAGCTAAACTTCTAACCTTCTATTCTATTTCGCTTTATCTCACAGATGGTGAGAGGAAACACCAGCCGAAGGAACGTCCAGGAGGATGACCACGAGGAGGTTCCTGCTAACCCCGGAGCTGGTGAAAATCACCTGGAACGGCTGCTGGCCATGCAAAACCAGCTTATGCAAACCATGATCCAAACTTTGGGTCAGTTGCAGGCCAACTGAAACCCCGTTCCGGCACCACCGCCACCACCACCGCCGGCTTATAACAGGTTGGGTGAGTTCATGAGGAGTCGACCACCCACCTTTGCTCAAGCTAGTGATCCCATGGAGGCCGATGATTGGTTAAAATCCATGGAGAAAAAGCTTGTCATTGTTCAGTGCAATGACCGAGAGAAGGTTCTCTTTGCGTCGCACCAACTTACGGAAGTCGCTGCTGACTGGTGGGATGCCCTGAGCAATGCTCATGCTGAATCGGAGACAATCACTTGGACTGAGTTCAAGTAAAGTTTCCACTCTCATTACATCCCTGTTGGTGTAATGATGCTCAAGAGGCAGGAGTTTGAAGGTCTCCGCCAAGGACAGAATAGTGTGAATGAGTATCTCAACAAGTTCATACAACTGTCCCGGTACGCCCCCGAGGATGTCAACTCAGATCAGAGGAAGCAGTACCTGTTCATGAGAGGGTTGAACAATGAGATCCAGGTTCAGCTCCTCAACAATGACTATGTGAGCTTCCAGAAACTAGTTGACAAGGCTATAGTGGTTGAAAACAAGATCCGAGAGATCGAGCGAGAGTGCAAGAGTAAGATGCCATACCAGCCTCAAGGGAGCAACGTACGACCTCGGTACATGCCCCCGGCAGCACTGCAGTATGGATCAACCACTCCTGCATACCACCCTGGTCAGCCACCACAGCAACAACTCGTTGTTCCAGCACCTCGCGTGCCCATACCTCCTGCTCCCCGACCTAACAATGGCGCTCCTGTTCAAAACCCCCGCCCCAACATACCTGCTGCCGTAGGCAACAGGGCATGCTTTGCATGCGGGGAAGTAGGCCACTTCGCGAACCAGTGCCCGAGGAGGGGTGTCACACCCGGTTTCTCGGAAGAACAGCCGAGTGAATATCACATGTATGCCAGGATCATTTTCTCATACATGTGATGACAAATAGTGAAGCATCATTTATTACAAGCCAGGTGTCGAATATAAATGTCTTACAAAGCATACGTCTCGATGGACGATAATAAGTTCATAACATGTAAATAATAAGTGAGGTGGATCTTGGGCAGCTGATTTTCATAGATAATCCCCATTTCTGAACTCCATTCTTCTTGCCTCTCACGGATGGTCCGGGTGGAGCTGTAGTGTATGATTAGCTTGCCCGTATTGCCGGCAGCGTGGAGCATACGCCGAAGGCGGCGCAACAAGCCTCCTACTACCAACCCGTAGGAGTGATACGTCACCGGACGGTTCTCCTCTCTCAGGGCAAGGGCAACTACAGGAACTCTCCCTCCGGTGGACTTGCGAGCGGTGCGGATCATGCGAACCATCTAAAACATAAAGCATTTAAAATTAAGTTAGATACGAGTTAAACGAAAATTGTATTTTGAATAAAAGTTGGGGTAAGATGAATAAAGTGACCCCATTAAATAACACCTTCAACCTACACTTTTGTAAAATAGTTTTTAAGAAAATAGGGTCCTTAAATATGTCCGTTTCTACCAAGGTCCACGTTCCTACGGGCAACCTTGGCTCTGATACTACTTTTGTCACACCCGGTTTCTCCGAAGAACAACCGAGTGAATATCACATGTATGCCAGGATCATTTTCTCATACATGTGATGACAAATAGTGAAGCATCATTTATTACAAGCCAGGTGTTGAATATAAATATGTCTTACAAAGCATACGTCTCGATGGACGATAATAAGTTCATAACATGTAAATAAAATAGCAGCGGAATATTATTCTTGTGGGCTCCGTCACAGGAGTTTCCTGGGGGCTCCATGAACCTAGAATCCTTCTTCGGGTCCAAAGTCTTGGTCATTGAACACCACATCATCCCCTTGACCTGAGCAGCAATTTAAACCAACAAATATGCAAGTTTGAGTACCGTTGGTACTCAGCAAGTGTGGAAAAGTTATGTCATGCATGGCCAGAACAAGGAGAGGTTGAACTCATGGTTAAAGCACTATGCAATTAATACCTATCACCTTAGCTTATTAAGCACCTACATTACTACACATGTGAAATGGTCCCTATTCTCCCAACCCATCATCAAAATCAAGTAACCATAACATCATAGCCAATGTCAAGCTCCCCGCTTAACATTCTCAACTTCCAAATTCATCATCCTCTAATCATGAATAAGTCCAAGCCGCTCTTGACCGTGAGCACGGCTGTCATGATAGTTTTGACTCTACAGAGTTTGCACCACTGTACCCACATGTAGTGATTTCATCCCCCGTTGCCGGGTGGACTAAAAGAAATCCATTATGCCAGTGACCGCGAACCACATTCACACTTCCCAGGTGTGTAGCCAGGAGATCACTACGAAGCCTTTACAAAGGGATTCCCAATGAGCGTGGGCCCACTGAGGTTTCACCCCTAACAGCATACAAGAGGCTCCAACCCCGCTGCAGTGGCCCCCTCTTGAGCCTTGCGGTTCATATGGTAGTCCAGCTGACACCTATTCCCTGCACCATCCAACACACCCATACTACGCCGGGGATACACCTAATTAATTGGCCAAGCTGCCCCATCTCAGCATGTAGTTGGCACGGTAAAGCCAGGTTACATGCTCCATGAACCGGTCCTTAGGATCCAGGCAAGTACTAAACACAAACCCGAGTCTCGTGCACCCAACACCAACCAAATCATCCAACTTGCCTCGATCCCTACCTCTACATAACTCATAATATCTCATTCAAGAGTAAGGTAAATAAATTGATGATCTCATATCCCAATTATCCCATTCTAAGCATGGCTAAGCATAAGCATATATATAAATGACAAGATAAAATAAATCCCAACCCAAGCTACAAGGAAACAAGGTAATGCAATTCTAGGGAAAATTCCTAACATGGGTTTCATATTTCAATTGACAATGCAAATAATTCTATCTACACATCCTAGTATAGGATCAAAGTGGTCAAGGACACTTGCCTTCTTCCTGCTGCTCTGAGAATGGAAAGTCTTGGTCTTGGAAGGGGAGAACTTGCTCTGGGGCAGGTTCTACTCATGCCAATACACATAACAAAAGAAAACAACAATCCATAAGACATAGTTTACACTTTCACTTCATACAAACCACACATACATACCTATGAAAGTCATTCACATTACTAAGTGTTGTGGTTATCCTAGATGTGTTGATTTTTGGCCTACATGCACTTTTAAACATATGTATATGATTTCTAACTTTTGTATTCAGATTTCTGTTTGCACACTATATATGAATTTCCAATTTAAACAAATTCTTTATATTTAATTAACACACTCTTTAGCTACCAAGTTTGCATGGAAGGTAATTTCCTACTCCAAATGGGTTTTCAGATCTTCTACCAAATCCTAAACTGAAGTCTTTGGATTTGGAAACTTCATTTATCATTTTCTAATTATGCATACCTATTTTCCTATATTTTTCAGATTTATTTTCCATGCCTAAAAGTGAGTTTTAATATTAAATAGTAGGACATGTCATCTAAACAGAATAGGTTCTGATCTAAAATATAAAATAACATATTTTTGAACTTCTCCTCCGATGTGAACTAATTTAAATTTATTTTATCAGTTTTCAGAATTATTTCCAAGCCTAAAAATGTGCTTCTATAACTAATAAATATGAACAACAATTAGACAGATTCATTTCAGTCTAAAATCTATTTTTAACTCGTTCTAATGTTTTCCAAGCACTAGGAGAGTTTAAATTTGAATTTGCAATGTGTTTTCCTTACCTTTTTAAATTTAAATCCTAGTCACATATTCAATTTTCTGATTTTAATATCATATAGGGTCAAAAAGGTGAATTCACACTACTGCAGGGTCTAATTTATTATTTCATAAATTTCTAGGGGTCTAACTACACATAAGAGAGGGGTGTTCCTAATTTTTATTAAGTCCAGGGGCTAAAACTGATTTTTAAATGAATTTACACGAATTTCTAAGGTTCCAGGGGCTAGATCAGAAGTTTCCGGGGCTAGCTTGTGTTTTCTGAGATCCCCAGGGGGTAGCGCGTAAGAATCCCGGCCTTTATAACGCGGGGCTGATGTGGACCGTCCGATTTAAAGTGGACGGCTCAGATTAGATCATCGTACCGGTACGCGCGAGTTTTAATTCTACCGTGCGATTTAAAATAGACAGCACAAGGGGCCACGTCGCCCTGGCCGGAGCCAGCCCGCTGCCCAGCGGCGCGCGGCGGCGGAAGGCGGCGATCTCGCCGGAGATCTTCGGATTTTCGTCTATACTTCCAGAAACTTGGATTTCCTGGCATAGAACGGTAGAGGGGAGGTCGGGGATCTCACCTCGGGGTTTTTCTTGAGCTCGGAGGCCCTGGAAGGCGGTCGGCGGCGAGGTCCGAGGTGAAAACATGGCGGTGCTCGTCGGAGCTGTGTCTAGAGTGCAAAACACCGGATTTCCTTCACCTGCGAGATTCCCCGGAGGTGGTGGAACATGATCAGCGCGTTATATCAGGAAATCCGAGCTAGGATCGAAGGGAAACATCGAGAGAAGCTTCGGGTCTCACCGGGAAGAAAAATAGCCGATCGTGGGGGAAAACAGGGCGATGTCGACGTTTATATAGGCGAGGGGGGGCGGCGGTCTGTTGGGATCGAATTGGAGTCGTCCGAGACCGGGAGTCGGGATGGGGACGCGGGTTTCCAGAGTTGGTTGCGATTGGGCGCGGGGGAAAAGTCCGGTCGGTTGGCGTGAGCGGGAGGTAGGAGATGACACGTAGGCCCCGCATGTCAGTGAGAGGGAGAGAGGGGCGAGGGTTTGGGGCTGGCGCGGGGAGATTGGGCCGGCTGGTGGGTTTCGGCCCACTGGCCGGTGGGGTTTTTCTTTTTCTTTTACTTTTTCCTTTTCTTTTCTATTTTGATTTGAATTTGAACTCCAATTTGAATTTGAATTTATGCACCACATGAAATACGTCCAAAAATTTTTAAATTCCTCCCTTAACAGGTTTTGGGGTGTTACAGCTCTACCCCCCTTAAAAGAAATCTCGTCCTCGAGATTGGTGGTTCTAGGAAAACAATTCCGGAAACTGTGCCTTAAGCTCGTCTTCTCGCTCCCATGTGGCTTCCTCTTCTTAGTGATGCTTCCACTGCACCTTGCACATCCGGATTCTTTTATTTCTTGTGAGGCGTTAAAATTGTCTCCAAAATCTTGACCGGTTGCTCGGCATAAGACAGATCCTCTCCTACGTCAACCTCATTCATGGGTAACATCTCTTCAGACGTCCTCAGACATTTCTTGAGCTGTGACACATGGAATACATCATGAGCATCCGATAGGCGAGCCGGTAGTTCTAGTTGATATGCCACTTCGCCTTTCCTCTCTAGAACCTGAAAGGGTCCGATATCGAGGTGATAACTTCCCTTTTACCTTGAATTGACGAAGTCCTCGGATAGTGGACACCTTGAGGTTGACATAGTCCCCCACGTTGAAAACGAGCTCTCTTCTCCGTACATCGGCATAACTCTTTTGTCGTGTCTGTGCTATCCTCAAGTTGTTGCGGATTTCCCTCACTTTCGCCTCGGCTTCTTGTAGTACCTCGGGCCCAAACACTTTACTTTCCCTTGTTTGGTTCCAAAATAGTGGAGTTCTGCACTTCCTCCTGTACAAAGCCTCAAATGGTGACATCTTCATACTAGCCTGATAGCTGTTGTTATAGGAGAACTCCGCATACGGTAAGTTCTTATCCCAACTACTATTGTTCTTGAGCGCACACGCTCTCAGCATATCCTCAAGGATCTGATTGGTTCTTTCTGTCTGCCCGTCAGTCTGGGGGTGATAGGCAGAACTGAAATTTAGATGGGTTCCCATGGTTTCATGTAACTTCTGCCAGAACCTTGAGGTGAACTGTGTCCCTCGATCTGACACTATCTTCTTTGGCACTCCATGGAAACACACGATCCTTGACATGTATAATTCTGCCAATTTGGATCCGCTGTAGCTTTCTTTCACGGGGATGAAATGAGCTACCTTGGTTAGCCTGTCGATGATGACCCATATCGAATCATATACCGATTGGGTCCTGGGTAGTCCCACTATGAAATCCATACCGATTTCTTCCCATTTCCATTCAGGCACTTTGAGTGGTTGCAATAATCCCGCGGGTCGTTGATGTTCTGCTTTCACCAACTGACATGTGTCACATAGGGCAACATGTTCCGCGACATCTCGCTTCATGCCATACCACCAATACCTGCTCTTGAGGTCATGATACATCTTCGTACTCCCAGGATGAATGGAATAGTCGGAATCATGAGCTTCCTTCAAAATCAATTCACGGATCTCCTTCACCTCAGGCACACAGATTCTTTTCCCGTGCCACACCGTACCTTGTTCATCCTCTCTGAACCCAGGGGCTTTATTGTCCTTGATGAGTTCTCTAATTTCTTGTATCTTCCCATCATTCTTTTGACCATCGCGTATGTCTTGCTCTAATGTGGAGTCCACTTCTATGGCGATGGCCTCACCACTATTCACCAGACATAGATTGAGTTTTACAACCTCTTCCTTCAATTCTGTAGGCATGTCCTTTAAGCTTAACCTATTGACCTGCACCTTCCGGCTTAAAGCATCTGCTACGACGTTCGTTTCCCAGGATGATAGTTGATGCCCACATCAAAGTCATTGATTAGCTCTAACCATCTCCTTTGTCTGAGGTTGAGATCTGGCTGTGTGAAAATATACTTTAAGCTCTTATGATCCGTATATATCTCTATCCTCTTCCACATCAAGTAATGCCGCCAAATCTTCAACGCGTGTACCACTGCGGCTAGCTCTAGGTCATGCGTAGCATAGTTCTTCTCGTGTTTCCGGAGCTGTCGGGACGCATATGCCACGACATGCCCCTCTTGCATGAGAACACATCCCAACCCATTTCCGGAGGCATCGCAGTACACCGAAAAGTTCTTCTGCATATCTGGCATAACTAGCATTGGGGCTGTTGTCAATCTTTTCTTCAGTTCTTGAAAACTCGTCTCGCACTGCGGTGTCCATGTGAATGTGATTCCCTTCTCCAACAGTTTGGTGAGGGGTCTCAAAATCTTGGAGAAACCCTCGATAAACCGTCGATAATACCCCGCCAATCCAAAGAAGCTTCGAACTTCCCCGACATTCTCAGGGGTCTTCCACTTCTGTACATCCTCAATCTTGGTGGGATCTACGGAGATTCCTCCCTCCGAGATTATATGTCCTAAGAAGGGAACTCTCTTCAACCAAAATTCACACTTGCTCAGCTTGGCATATAGTTGGTGTTCTCTCAGTTTTTGCAACACCAACCTTAAATGTCTCTCATGTTCCTCTTCATCTTTGGAAAAGACGAGAATGTCATCAATGAAAACCACCACAAATTTGTCCAGATATTCCATGAATACCTTGTTCATGAGATACATGAAGTATGCCGGGGCATTAATTAGCCCGAAAGGCATGACGGTGTATTCATACAGTCCGTACCGAGATACAAAAGTTGTCTTTAGAATATCAGTTTGCCTTATCTTAAGTTGGTGGTATCCTGACCTGAGATCAATTTTCAAGAACACACAAGCTCCCCTCAACTGATCAAACAAGTCTTCAATGCGGGGTAATGGGTACTTGTTCTTGATGGTTACTTCATTCAACGCACGGTAGTCCACGCATAGCCTTTGGGTACCGTCCTTCTTGGGCACAAATATCACTGGAGCTCCCCATGGTGAGGAACTAGGATGAATGTACCCTTTCTCTGTCAATTCTCTCAAATGTTCCTTGAGTTCTTCCAGCTGTTTAGAGTACATCTGATAGAGCCTCTTGTGTATCGGAGCTGTTACAGGCACTAGCTCAATCACGAATTCCACTTCACGATCAGGGGGCATACCTGGCAACTCCTCCGGAAAAACATCGGGATATTCCCTGATGATCCTGATCTCCTCCACTTCCACCTCAACTTGATTGAGTTTAATGTCCCTCCTAGGCTCTTGTATGGTTATGAACTTTACTCTTGCGCCACTAGGGTGAGTTAGGTCCACCGCTGTTGTCGAACAATGGATGATTCCTTTGTGTTTGGTCAACCAATCCATACCCAAAATAATATCTATCCCTTGTGAGTCTATCACTATGAGGTTTGCAGTAAATACTACCCCATTAATGTCTAGATTCACCTTGGGACACACTTGTCTTGTCCTTGTCTCTCCCCCTAGAGAGTTTGCTGCTAGCATATGGTTCATTTGTGTTGTTGTTGTTGCTAGATCATGCTTCTTAACAAACCCTTGAGCAATGAACGAGTGGGTAGCACCAGAATCAAACAACAGGGTTGCAATGTGTAAATTGGTAGGAAACTTACCAACTACCACGTCAGGTGCCTCTTGCGCCTCCTCCATGGTCACGTGGTTCACCCGTCCTCGCATCACATTCTGCTGTTGCGGCTGCATGGGCTTCTTCTTTGGGCACTTATGAGCGTAGTGCCCCACTTCACCACAGTTGAAGCATTGCACCCCAACTTTAGGTGTCTGGCCTTTGTTGTCTTGGGGTTGGTTCTGTGGTCCTTGCACTGCTGGTCGAGGTTGATATGTGGGACGTGGCTGCTGTACAAACTGACGCTGCAGCTGTGCCGGTGCTGATGGAGGCCTGAAATTTGGGTTGTACCCTCTGGGTGCTGAGTAGGGTACCACAGCACGGCTCGTCTGCGCTGCGGATGGTTGCATCAGTCGTGGGCATGTGTTGCTACCCGAGGCTTGGTGTGACCATCCCGCCTTCCTCTTGTTTTCATTTTCGAAGGCCTTCAGCTTCCTCTCCACAACAAATGCTCTGTCCACCATCTTTTGGAAACTTTCATACTCGTTGGAGGACATTGCACACTGCATTTCCACAGTAAGTCCTTCCACAAAGCAGTCCTGTTTCTGCTCATCAGTCTCGATGTCCCGTGGTGCATAACGGGATAGTTGGGTGAACTTAGTGAGGTATTCCCTCACAGTCATGTTTCCTTGCTGCAGCCCCAAGAACTCCTTTCTCTTGATTTTGAGTTCACCCCTTGGTATGTAATGGTTGCGGAAACTGCGCTTGAACTCTTTCCAAGTGATGTTCTCAGGGTCATGATGGGCGGCCACGTAAGAGGTCCACCAATCATCAGCAGGTCCATGCAATTGGTGAGAGGCAAACAGCACCCTCTCATACCCTTGGCATTGTATGATCCTCATCTTGCTCTCAATGGTCTTTAGCCAATCATCTGCCTCCAGAGGTTCGGCAGCACTTGCAAACTTTGGAGGTTGAGTCCCTAGAAACTCACTCAACCTTGATTGGCGTGGTGCAACTTGTGGAGGTGGAACTTGGTGCAAGTTGGCCACCACTTGAGTTAGGCTCTGGATGAGCTGATTCTGATTTTCAAGCATTTGGTAGATGGGATCAGCTCCTTCACGGCGACCACCCCGGTCTTGTCCTCCAGAAAGATGAGGGTTGCCGGCCTCATCGTTGTTGTTGGCGGGGTTGGCACCACGACCCTTTCCTCTTCCGGCCATCTATCATGATCAACCAAATGTTAATTTAAAGCATTACCTATTAACTTCCCAATTTGCTTGTTTAAACTTAAACTTTTGAGGCCTTATTATATTCACAATGAGGGTTTCACGTCTCACGCAAAAATAAATGCACTCTTAATTCATAGGGGTTCAAACATCAAAGCAAAACAACCTGAAGACGAGGTTGTAGACAAATGTCCATGGCTTCCACAACTCGTCACACACCAAACATTAACACACCATTAACTAAGGTATTGACTCGACTACTCGATAACCCGCTGAACTATTGGAAAGGTCTCTACACGACTCGTATCACTGAGCTGGCTCCTCGGGGTCTTCCTCATTATTGCTGCTGCCCTCTGACTCCACTTTGGGTGGGGAAGCTGCTGGTGAAGAAGTGCGGCGACGCCTGCTCGCCCGGCGGTCTGGGGAGTCAGGAGTCCATGTGTCATTCACGGTGACACACAGTTGATTTCCATCTCCTTTTTCTCTCGCCCTCAAGCTGGCGTGAAGCAATGCCTCAGTCTCCTTCAGGGTGTCACAAACATCCTGAATCTCCTGCTGACACTCCTGCAGTCGAGTGCTGATCATAGCAGCATCCTCCAAGCACAGGTCCACGTGCTCATGGGAAGTCCCCTGCTGCACTGGCAGGTACTTGTACTCCGCGGTACCACTCTCGCGCTGGAGGACATACATGTACTCAGTCCTGTCCAGGTGGCGACGGTAGATGTAACTCTGGCAGGTGATGGCCTCCAAGGTGACATCCTTCTCAGCATCGACCTGTGTTGCCCGACAAGCTGGAGAGCGGTGGATCTTGAGCAGCTGATTTTCATGGATAATCCTCATTTCTGAACTCCATTCTTCCCGCTTCTCACGGATGGTCCGGGTGGAGCTGTAGTGTATGATTAGCTTGCCCGTATTGCCGGCAGCGTGGTGCATACGCCGAAGGCGGCGCAACAAGCCTCCTACTGCCAACCCGTAGGAGTCATACGTCACCGGACGGTTCTCCTCTCTCAGGGCAAGGGCAACTATAGGAACTCTCCCTCCGGTGGACTTGCGAGCGGTGCGGATCATGCGAACCATCTAAAACATAAAGCATTTAAAATTAAGTTAGATAAGAGTTAAACAAAAATTGTATTTTGAATAAATGTTGGGGTAAGATGAATAAAGTGACCCCATTAAATAACACCTTCAACCTACACTTTTGTAAAATAGTTTTTAAGAAAATAGGGTCCTTAAATATGTACGTTTCTACCTAGGTCCATGTTTCTACGGGCAACCTTGGCTCTGATACCACTTCTGTCACACCCGGTTTCTCCGTAGAACAACCGAGTGAATATCACATGTATGCCAGGATCATTTTCTCATACATGTGATGACAAATACTGAAGCATCATTTATTACAAGCCAGGTGTCGAATATAAATATGTCTTACAAAGCATACGTCTCGATAGATGATAATAAGTTCATAACATGTAAATAAAATAGCAGCGGAATATTATTCTTGTGGGCTCTGTCACAGGAGTTGCCTAGGGGACTCCATGAACCTAGAATCCTTCTTCGGGTCCGAAGTCTTGGTCATTGAACACCACATCATCCCCTTGACCTAAGCAGCAATTGAAACCAACAAATATGCAAGTTTGAGTACCGTTGGTACTCAGCAAGTGTGGAAAAGTTATGTCATGCATGGCCAGAACAAGGAGAGGTTGAACTCATGGTTAAAGCACTATGCAATTAATACCTATCACCTTAGCTTATTAAGCACCTACATTACTACACAGGTGAAATGGTCCCAATTGTCCCAACCCATCATCAAAATCAAGTAACCATAACATCATAGCCAATGTCAAGCTCCCCGCTTAACATCCTCAACTTCCAAATTCATCATCCTCTAATCATGAATAAGTCCAAGCCGCTCTTTACCGTGAGCACGGCTGTCATGAAAGTTTTGACTCTGCAGAGTTTGCACCACTGTACCCACATGTAGTGATTTCACCCCCCGTTGCCGGGTGGACTAAAAGAACTCCATTATGCCAGTGGCCGCGAACCACATTCACACTTCCCAGATGTGTAGCCAGGAGATCACTACGAAGCCTTTACAAAGGGATTCCCGACGAGCGTGGGCCCACTGAGGTTTCACCCCTAACAGCATACAAGAGGCTCCAACCCCGCTGCAGTGGCCCCCTCTTGAGCCTTGCGGTTCATATGGTAGTCCAGCTGACACCTATTCCCCGCACCATCCAACACACCCATACTACGCCGGGGATACACTTAATTAATTGGCCAAGCTGCCCCATCTCAGCATGTGGTTGGCACGGTAAAGCCAGGTTACATGCTCCATGAACCGGTCCTTAGGATTCAGGCAAGTACTAAACACAAACCCGAGTCTCGTGGACCCAGCACCAACCAAATCATTCAACCTGCTTCGATCCCTACCTCTACATAACTCATAATATCTCATTCAAGAGTAAGGTAAATTTATTGATGATCTCATATCCCAATTATCCCATTCTAAGCATGGCTAAGCATAAGCATATATATAAATGACATGATCAAATAAATCCCAACCCAAGCTACAAGGAAACAAGGTAATGCAATTCTAGGGAAACTTCCTAACATGGGTTTCATATTTCAACTGACAATGCAAATAATTCTATCTACACATCCTAGTATAGGATCAAAGTGGTCAAGCACACTTGCCTTCTTCCTGCTGCCCTGAGAATGGAAAGTCTTGGTCTTGGAAGGGGAGAACTTGCTCTGGGGCAGGTTCTACTCATGCCAATACACATAGCAAAAGAAAACAACAATCCATAAGACATAGTTCACACTTTCACTTCATACAAACCACACATACATACCTATGAAAGTCATTCACATTACTAAGTGTTGTGGTTATCCTAGATGTGTTGATTTTTGGCCTACATGCACTTTTAAACATATGTATATGATTTCTAACTTTTGTATTCAGATTTCTGTTTGCACACTATATATGAATTTCCAATTTAAACAAATTCTTTATATTTAATTAACACACTCTTTAGCTACCAAGTTTGCATGGAAGGTAATTTCCTGCTCCAAATGGGTTTTCAGATCTTCTACCAAATCCTAAACTGAAGTATTTGGATTTGGAGACTTCATTTATCATTTTCTAATTATGCATACCTATTTTCCTATATTTTTCAGATTTATTTTCCATACCTAAAAGTGATTTTTAATATTAAATAGTAGGACATGTCATCTAAACAGAATAGGTTCTGATCTAAAATATAAAATAACATTTTTTTGAACTTCTCCTCTGATGTGAACTAATTTAAATTTATTTATCAGTTTTCAGAATTATTTCCTAGCCTAAAAATGTGTTTCTATAACTAATAAATATGAAGAACAATTAGACAGATTCATTTCAATCTAAGATCTATTTTTAACTCATTCTAAAGTTTTCCAAGCACTAGGAGAGTTTAAATTTGAATTTGCAATGTGTTTGCCTTACCTTTTTAAATTTAAATCCTAGTCACATATTCAATTTTCTGATTTTAATATCATATAAGGTCAAAAAGGTGAATCCACACTACTGCAGGGTCTAATTTATTATTTCATAAATTTCCAGGGGTCTAACTACACATAACAGAGGGGTTTTCCTAATTTTTATTAAGTCCAGGGGCTAAAACTGATTTTTAAATGAATTTACACGAATTTCTGAGGTTCCAGGGGCTAGATCAGAAGTTTCCGGGGCTAGCTCGTGTTTTCCGAGATCCCCAGGGGGTAGCGCGTAAGAATCCCAACCTTTATAACGTCGGGCTGATGTGGACCGTCCGATTTAAAGTGGACGGCTCAGATTAGATCATCCAGCCGGTACACGCGGGTTTTAATTCTTCCGTGCGATTTAAAATAGATGGCGCACAAGGGGCCACGTCGCCCTAGCCGGAGCCAGCCCGCGCTGCGCGGCGGCGGGAGGCGGCGATCTCGCCGGAGATCTTCGGATTTTTGTCTATACTTTCTAAAACTTGGATTTCATGGTATAGAACGGTAGAGGGGAGGTCGGGGATCTCACCTCGGGGTTTTTCTTGAGCTCGGAGGCCCTGGAAGGCGGTCGGCGGCGAGGTCCGAGGTGAAGACGCGGCGGTGCTCGTCGGAGCTGTGTCTACAGCGCAAAACACCGGATTTCCTTCACCTGCGAGATTCCCCGGAGGCGGTGGAACATGATCAGCCCGTTAGATCAGGAAATCCGAGCTAGGATCGAAGGAAAACGGCGGGAGAAGCTTCGGTTCTCACCGGGAGGAAAAACAGCCGATCGTGGGGGAAAACAGGGCGATGTCGACGTTTATATAGGCGAGGGGGGTGGCGGTCTGTTGGGATCGAGTTGGAGTCATCCGGGACCGGGAGCCGGGATGGGGACGCGGGTTTCCGGAGTTGGTTGCGATCGGGCGCGGGGGAAAAGTCCGGTCGGTTGGCTCGAGCGGGAGGTAGGAGATGACACGTGGGCCCCGCATGTCGGTGAGAGGGAGAGAGGGGCACGGGTTTGGGGCTGGCGCGGGGAGATTGGGCCGCTGGTGGGTTTCGGCCCACTGGCCGGTGGTGTTTTTCTTTTTCTTTTTCCTTTTCTATTCTGTTTTAATTTGAATTTGAACTCCAATTTGAATTTGAATTTCTGCACCACATGCAATACGTCCAAAAAATTTTAAACACCTCCCTTAACAGGTTTTGGGGTGTTACAAGGGGCCCTGGACAGCAAGGCAACATGCCCAAGCAGAACCAGCGACCGAATGGAGGGGACAATCAAGGAAACCGTGGAGAACAGAACTATGCTCGTGGCCACGTGAACCATGTCACTGCCGAGAAAGCACAATAGGCTGAGGACGTCGCAATTGGTATGTTCCTTGCCGACTCCAACCCAGCCGCCATTTTATTTGATTCTGGAGCATCGCATTCCTTCATATCATCCAAATATGTTGCCAAACATCATCTACCCGTATCCCACTTAGAATGTGCTATGTTAGTTAATTCTCCCGGAGGGGAAATGAGGACTAATATAGTATGTCCTAAAGTAAACCTTAAAATAAGGGGGGTAGACTTCCTTGCCAACCTTATTGTCTTGGACTTCCAAGGGATCGACATCATACTCGGAATGGATTGGTTAAGCAAACACAATGGAGTCATCCAATGTGCTGAAAGGAGCGTGCAGTTGACAAACAAGCACGGTATCCGTGTCAAGTTTGAGTCAGCCCAGCAAACAGCCGAACAGGCAATTTTGAACCACGTCAAAGGAACAACCGTGGACAACATTCCAGTGGTTCAGGAATTTTCAGACGTGTTCCCGGAAGAGCTTCCAGGTATGCCACCTAACCGGGACATCGAGATTGCCATAGATCTGGTACCCGGAACTGCACCCATAGCTAAGAGACCCTATAGGATGCCCGTCAACGAGCTACTTGAACTCAAGAAGCAAATTCAAGAACAGTTGGAGAAAGGTTTTATCCGTCCAAGCTCGTCACCATGGGGAGCTCCGGTGCTCTTCGTAGACAAGAAGGATGGAACCCAAAGAATGTGCGTGGACTACAGGTCTCTCAACGATGTGACAATCAAGAACAAATACCCTCTGCCCTGTATAGAGGACCTATTCGAACAAATGAAAGGAGCTCGAGTGTTCTCCAAGATTGATCTTCGGTCGGGATACTTCCAGCTGAAGATCAAGCCCTCCGACATACCCAAGACAGGCTTTCGGACACGGTATGGTTCATATGAATATACCATCATGTCTTTTGGGTTGACAAATGCACCCGCATACTTTATGTACCTTATGAATAAGGTTTTCATGGAGTACTTGGACAAGTTCGTCGTGGTTTTCATCGACGACATTATGGTGTATTCCGAGAGTGAGGAGGAGCATGAAGAACATCTGAAATTGACATTGCAGAAGTTGCATGAGCATCAATTGTATGCCAAGCTCAACAAGTGTCAATTTTGGCTAAAGGAAATATCCTTAATAGGCCACATTATCTCCAAGGAAGGGGTATCGGTTGATCCTGGAAAAGTGAGAGATGTTCTGAAGTGGGACCAACCGCAGAACGTGAGGGATATTCAGAGTTTTCTTGGGATGGCTGGATACTATCGACGCTTCATTAAAGACTTCTCTAAGATAGCAAAACCTATGACGGAGTTACTAATGAAGGGAAAGGTCTTTCAATGAACACCAGCCTGCCAAGGAAGTTTTGAGGAACTCAAGAAAAGGCTAACCACAGCACCAGTTCTAGTATTGCCAGACGTAAGCAAGAGCTTTGACATATATTGTGACGCATCCAGACAGGGGCTCAGATGTGTGCTCATGCAAGAAGGACAAGTGGTAGCCTATGCCTCACGGCTATTAAAGAAGCACGAGCTTAATTACCCTACACATGACTTGTAGTTAGCAGCACTAGTGCATGCATTGAAGATTTGGAGACATTATATCCTTGGTCATCGACGTGAGATCTATAGGGATCATAAAAGCCTCAAGTACATATTTACCCAAACAGATTTGAATTTTTGGCAACGTCGATGGTTAGAGCTTATCAAGGATTACGATGTTGGAATCAACTATCACCCTGGGAAGGCCAATGTGGTAGCTGATGCATTAAGCAGAAAGGGAGCATGTCACCAACTCACGGTTCGGGAGCTACCACCCGAACTACGGAAGGAGTTCGAACGGTTACACCTCGGATTCTTGAACAACATGGAAATAATGGAGATCCGCTCTTCATTGGAGCAAGAGATAAGAGAGGGCCAAGCAATCGATGAGGGGATCAAGGAGATTAAGGAAAGAATCCGACAAGGAATGGAGAGGGATTTCAAGAAGGATGAGAAGGGTACGCTTTGGCTAGGAAAAAGGATTTGTGTGCCTAACATAAAACACCTCCGCGACATGATATTGGGAGAGGCACATGATTCGCCCTACTCCATACATCCCGGAAGCACCAAAATGTACAAGGACTTGAAAACTTGTTATTGGTGGGATGGTATGAAAAGGGATATAGCCGAATACGTTGCCCTATGCGGCACATGCCAACGGTTGAAGGCAGAACACCAAAAGCCTGCTAGATTGTTGCAACCTTTGAAGGTACCAGAGTGGAAGTGGGAAGACATCGGATTTCATCGTCGGATTGTCACGTACTTAGTCGGGTTATGACTCCATCTGGGTTATTGTGGACTGATTGACGAAAACCGCCCATTTTCTCCCTGTAAAGGCCAATTACAACGTTGCACAATTAGCCGAGTTGTACATGGAACAGATCGTGTGCCTAATGGAGTCCCGAGGAGGATAGTCTCAGATCGAGGTTCTCAGTTTACTTCTAGATTCTGGAAGAAGCTACAGAAAGCCATGGGTACACGACTGGATTTTAGCTCCGCCTATCATCCACAAACTGACGGACAAACCGAAAGGACAAACCAAATTTTGGAGGAAATGTTGAGAGCTTGCGCCTTGAAACGAGGGCATAGTTGGGATAGGAGTTTACCGTATGCCAAATTCTCCTATAACAACAGCTACCAAGCTAGCTTGAAGATGTCGCCTTTCGAAGCATTATATGGTAGACGGTGTAGGGCGCCACTGTTTTGGAACGAAACCAGAGAGAACCAGGTGTTTGGACCCGAAGCGCTACAAGAGGCTGAAAAGCAAGTCCAAACGGTACGGGAGAACTTAAAAGCTGCTCAGTCATGACAGAAAGGCTATGCGGACAATAGGCGTAGGAAGTTGACCTTTGAAGTAGGAGACTTCGTATACCTTAAGGTATTGCCTATCCGAGGCCAACGACGTTTCAACGTCAAAGGCAAGCTAGCACCTCGCTATATCGGACCATTTAAGATTTTGGACAAGCGAGGAGAAGTAGCCTATCAACTAGAGCTCCCAACCCACCTCTCCGACGTACATGACGTGTTTCATGTATCCCAGCTCAAGAAATTCTTGAGAGTACCAGAGGAGCAAGTATCAATGGGAGAACTTGAACTTCAAGAGGACCTGACTTATGCGGAACACCCTGTCCGAATTTTGGACGTAAAGGAAAGGGTCACCCGGAACAAGGTGATTCGATGGTGCAAGGTGCAATGTAGCCATCACACCGAAGCTGAAGCCACATGGGAGCGTGAAGAGGATATCAAGGCAGAATTCCCCCATCTATTTTCTACTAACGAATCTCGAGGGCGAGATTCAATTTAAGGGGGGTAGATTTGTGACACCCTCATCTCTGGTGTCAACATATATTCACATTTTATGAAGAGAAAAACATTTTAGGAAAAATAGGAATAGAGAAAGTTATCAAAAGGATAGCCAGTAAAATCCAAGTCCAGTTCACATAAAGAGCACCGAAGACAACTTTTGTGGCCGCTGGCCACGTGGCGTGTCCGGAGCTCATCCCTGCGAAGTGGGGAGAGGTCTGCCGCTAAACTGGCTACGTGGCAGGCTCGGGGCTCATCTCCGCAATTGGAGAGAGGTCCGACCCTGTGGGACACGTGTTGCCCACAGAGCTAGGCTCTGTGGAAGAAGCAAAGGCATTTTTCATAGGACACATGTCACCTTTGGAGATAGTTGCCACGGAAATCAAAGGGCCAGTGACACGGGGTACGTGTTGATCTTGGAGCTCATCTCCGGGAGGTCTGGTCCTATCGAACACGTGTCGCCACCGGAGCTTATCCCCGGGAGGTCCATCACTGCTAGACACGTGTCAATCTCGGAGCTCGTCTATGAGGAAATAAGAGAGGAAACACCGGCACTAATACGTGGCGCACGCGGAGCTCACCTCCGAAGAAGAGAGAAGTCTTGCTCGCTTGACACGCGGCGCAACCGGAGCTCGTCTCTGCGGAGAACGAGATACCAGGCCCCGGAGGACATGTGGAGCTTCCGGAGCTCATCACCGCTGAGGTAACGAGTTCTGGAGCGGTTTTTACGCGTAAGAATACCGGTGCGTAAAGGAAACCGACTTGAATTTCACAAAGATAAGATGTTAGGATCCAACAACGATCTGAATAGGACTCTTACTCAGGATACAATTAGATTCGGACTCTTCTCTTCCCGGTTATAAATAGAACCCAGAACCCCTGGCCGAAATCACAAACTTCTTTTCCAACTCCTGATCCGATGACTTAGAAACCTAGCCCTAACTCGCCGAGTAAACCATCGCTGAAGCACAGAAAGAGAGATCGCCAGAGGAGAGCCGAGCGGTCTGAGGAGGACCTCGAAAACCAAGAAGAACATAAGGTAGGACTCCGACACCACCTTACGACATCTTTGTATTCTCTTTGCATCTGTTCTTTGATTCCTTCCGAACAGAAGCCTTCTCATGGATAGATTACTTGATAATCAGGTTGATCTAAAGACAAGATCATCGCCATGTCCACCTTTGATCCGAACACCTCTGTCCATGCAAGCCATGCAAGAACACGTACAAACCAATCTAATAAAACTAATCATAGGATAACATGCATATGCATCATCGCATCTAGATTAAGGCTTGTGCATGGTATTGATTGCTGTGAATCTTGTATGCATGTGATCCGACCTAGCAGGACAAGCCCAGGGAGCTGTCTACGACGAGCTGCAGCAACAAGGTTTTGAGATCCAAGAATCCCCGGAACCGCAAGAACAAGGCAAGTGCTCCTTGACCATATTGATCCTATGTTTTGGGTAAAACTGTTTTGTTTTGCGGAAAGGTGTGTGTGCAGAGTCAAACATGATGGGAAACCCTTTTATAGGAGTTTACTAGTTTTGATTAAACCACCCTTGTTGCCAGGGAAAGTTTACGAGTCGAGTATGGTTTTTGCTTTATGCTTCGCTGAGTCTGTGGGATTGGGAAGTGAGATAGATGTGTCTAGCTAGCTGCACTCGTAATGATAATGAGAAACTTATCATGTTGAGGATTATGGATCGGAGGGAGATCTAGGCAAGCTTGGGTTTGAGAATGAGGTAGCATGAGATGGTGGTCTACTTGCCGTAGATCTAAGGACCGGTTCATGCATGCACATGCCAGGATAACAGTGCCACCACAAGGCCAAGTATGGGTGCGGCTTAGCTGAGTAATTAGGTAAGTTGATAGAGTGTTATGGACTGTGGAAGGCGTGGGGAATGGGAGTCGAGTGAGGACTGCCCTGGGAACTGCATGGCACAAGAGGAGGCCCATGGGTGGGAGAATTGGAGATTCTAGCCTGCCGGTGAAACCTTAGTGAGTACATACATCTAGTAACCCCTTTGTAAAGTCTATTTTGTGATATCTTGGCCATACACCGACGGTTGTGTACTGGTATAATGGAGGTTCTGCAGTCGCCGACGGGTGACGAAATCACAAACTTGTGGGTAAAGAGGTGCAAACTCTGCAGAGTTCTAAAAACTATCATGATAGCCGAGCTTACGGTCACGAGCACCTGGCTAAACTGCCATGATTAGTTGGGATGGTTATTGGGAAGGTTCTTGGTTAGGGTTATTGAGTTTAGTTATGGTTTGGTTGTTGGGACTGTTGAGTCCGGGTGATGAGATTGTTGCGTGACTGTTGAGTCATGACATGAGTTTGTTCTCGGTGCGAGACGAAGTTGTTTTATGAGATGAGATGGTAGCGAATACGGGAAGGTATTCGTGAGATGGTAGCGAATACGAGGAGGTATTCGTGAGTTTGAACAAACGTTGGTTAATGTTCGGATGGAACACGGAAGGTGATGGAGGTGCGTTGGTAATTTAATTTATGCTGGGATTACATTCATTTAAAGTTAAGTTGCTGTTTTATCATGGTTTTATAAATCTGCTTTTCTGCAAATGAGCCTTTTCATACCTACCTTGTTATGAGCTACATATCATGTTTTTCCACACTTGCTGAGTACATCATTGTACTCAAACTTGCATTATTATCTCCTCATCAGCAGCAGGAGAAGACTACTATGATGACCAAGTGGAGCATTAAGGCGTGTAATCTGTTCTCAACCTTGCCTATGAAGGGAATGGAGATGGAGCCACTACTGCTTAGATTTGCTTCTGCCTTAGTTAGATTGCTTCGGCATTAGAATAAAGACTTCCGTTGCATAGAAATAAAGGCTTCCGCTGTGAGCATGAGTCCAAGACGCATGAGGCTTTGTAATAAACTCTGTTATTCAGGGTAATATATATATTCTAAATTCAGTTTGTGGATCATATGTGTATGTGTGGAGAACATCCTGGGCACACATATGCATTAGTTCTCGGTTCCGTGGTTTTCCACAGAATTGAGGGCGTCACACTATCCTTGTACAGACTATATGCCACAAACTTGGGTTAAGAGATATAAGGTGCATTTTCATGTTTTGTCTCCACATTGAATAGTCATTGCCATCAAAGTAAGGTGCTTTTCCTAGTGGAATTCATAAGTAATGACTATTGTTAGAATTCAAACGTTCATAGTCAAAAGGATATCGTGAGTAGTCTGTGTGACTACCCTCTTTCTTCTTCTTTTCATCATCGATCTTCTTCTTCCCTTTTGGGGAGAGTGCCTTCTTCCATAGAAGAGTCTTGAGTTGGAGCACCTCCTCATCATCGTCCTCACTGTCTTTAATGGTGTCGAGTAGCTTCTTTAGCTTTTGAGTCCTTTCATCATCACCCTTTTCATCATCGATCTTCTTGTGTACATCCTTGATGTCCGACATCGTCTCTTCGAGCGGTGAGTCTCTTTTGAAGAATTTGGCTCTGATACCAATTGAATGTAGTCTAAGAGGGGGTGAATAGGCTTTTCGATTCTTTGTTAATCCCTGAAACACTTAATAGATTTATCAAATACAGAGAAATCAGGCTAGTCCGGTAGAGTGCAGACTAGTCCGTTTTCTAGTCAGAGACAAATCGGACTAGTCCGGTACAGTGTGGACTAGTCCGGTATGTGTGGATTAGAAAGATCAATGTTGATCAATATTTTCATTTCTAGTACCCTATGCAGTAGAAATTAATTGGGAACTTAGATGTATTATAACAGTGAATCAATGAATGAAAGAGATCAACTTTAGTTTCAATGTTTCAACGTGAATTACACAAGATTAAATAAACCCTAGAATCTGATGAACAAGGGCGAGAGACAAGTTTTATCCCGAGGTTCGATTCCACGAAGGAAATCTACGTCCCCGTTGAGGAGTCCACGAAGGACCGGGCCTTCACCAACCCTTCCCTCGTCGAATCGCCACGGAGGTCGATTCTCTTCTAATCACAAAGGGCAAATAAATTGTTCAAGGGGCCTTCTCATAAGTTGAGGGCTCCCCAAGAATTACAATGAATGAATACCACCAAACACACTCAAAAGATGAACAATAAATGAACAAGAGTGTGCAAGAGATCGAATCCATGAGCTCAAGATGTGCAGATCAAGTATCTCCTTTGATCAATTGCTAATTGACACGACCCCATTGGTCTTGTCGAGCCAGGATCACGCTGAGGGGTGCTGCGTTGCACAGCACCGTATAACACACGTGAAAGGTACAAAGAGGAAGCGAAATTTTATTACATAAACAAGTTATGAACATGTTTACATCAAAATAAGTTCAGTCTACACTCGCGGGCGTAGACTAAGCATCAAGTGCACGTTCAGCCCTTGAACGTGCCCTTGCTAGCACACACGCACACTAACTCTGCGGCGTGCATGACTCCCACTCGACGGGGTTCCCCTCCTGGGGTTCCGTCTCCTCTTCGGGAGTCCCTTCCTCATAGAACCTTGCAAAAGCTTCAAACACAAGCAGTGAGCACGAAGGCTCAGCAAGTCTGACCCGTCTCACCTAAACATGGAACTTCTACATGAGGGTAATGGGTTACATGAGGTAAAAATCATTTGCAAGGACTCGCCTAATTAGTAGAACCTTACTTTTAAGTTTTAGCAGCAGGTTGTGGAGAACCTTACGCTAAGGTACATGAGAGAGCCGCAATCAAACAAGAAACGCATTTCTCTCATGTACTTTGCCCAAAGTTGAAATGAACTTTCGTTAGCTCTAAACTACAGCAAGTCATTAGCAATCAAGTTCATCTTTCAATCAGCAACATTTTAACATGTAACTAGCCTGTTCTTTCTACGTCACGGTACAGTGAACAAGTGGTACTCACTGACCACGAGGGACGGCGATTATAATCGATTTACACCTGCAGGGTTACCCGAACAACCCGTCACGTACGCCCGTACTCGATGTTGCCTACAACAACCATCACGGACGCCGTACGCGACTACCTTTCACCCGTTAGCCAAATATTGAACCGGTCCCATCATCCCGAGCAAGAGGTCTCTGCACGCGCATCTCCGTGCCGCCAGCCGATTTACACCTCAAGCTCTCAACCTACCCTCTGAACGACGGGCAATGCCTCAATACCCAGCTACCCGAGTTACATCAGCTTCCCGGTTCCCATATAACCGGTAGGTCTTCGGTACTGTTCTAGCTTGTTCAACAGGCCCGCACACGGCTCGGTCCTCAATCGACACAAACGGAGCTACAGCACACAGGCCCCAAAGTCCTGCTGCTCTTACCCTCCGCTTGGTCTCATTTTCTTACCATGTGTTTCATGTGCTATCACTACCCGAGTCGAGTGCCTCTAGCCTATGCTCGCAAGTAGTTCCAACTACTCGACTTGTACCGAATCCTACTCTACCTTAGCATTGCAGTAGCTAACGGGGTTTGCAATCCTAAACCCAACCCGTGGTTTTCTTGGCTATGCAGTTGGATTTCAAAACAAGACTCTAATGCACAGAACAAAGGAAACAAGTATGTGCTCAAAACAATAAAAAATTGTAAAAAGGTTAATGCAAACCGGAGCTTGCCTTGCTGCTCTTGGTCGTAGGCTAGCTGTTCCTCCGGAGTAACGAAGTCTAGGACTTCGGGTTCCTCCTCGACCTTAGCGACTACATGATAGAAACAATACATGTATTAATTTAATGCATTTGTATTAGGTTTGAAGTTGTGAAGTCTATAACATTTGCTAGACAGACCTAATGACTGTGATGCTTTTATTGTGTCTTGGTTACAACCTAAACAAAGAATTGGTCAAGTTTTATTTGCAGCAAAGCTCATTTGAGCCCTCCACAATTAATTATGTCCTTGACCTTAATTGGAACTCTTAGTGTGTTCTAGGAATTTTCATGAAGCCAACTATGACTTTCTGAAAACTAGATTTTTAGAGGGTTCTAATGGAGTTGGTCTCACTTAATTTGAAGGTTCCTAGCTAAAGTTATGAGCTAAACAATTTCGGAGAAAATTCTGAAAATGTTTCTGAACATTTTCTATTTTCTCTGGAACAGTTTCACTAATCACACAATTAGGTGGATCAGATGAGCTCAAATGGATCTGAAATTTTTATGGTAGTTCAGGAGTATTTTGATGAACATCCCAGCAAAATTTCAGGATTTTCCTCCAAAGGATTCTCCAGTTAAAATTCCTAACAATTTAAACTTTGAGGAATTAATTCTGGAGAATTAAGGGTTTTCGTGAAGTGAAACTTGATTTGCTGGAAAGTACTCGGAGAGCTGAATCCAGCAAAATTTGGTTCACTCAATTTGGAGCTTTCTAGCCAAAGTTATGAGGATTTGAAGTTTGATGAAAATCTGAAAATCGGGGAAAAGTTTAAACTCGCGCGTGGGCCCAGGGGACACGCGTCGCACGCCTAGGCGATGGCACACCGTGGCCCACAAGGATTTTGCGCGCCATCACACCCGATCCCGGCTGCAGTCGGATCCCGATTCAAAATATCGGCCGCTGACAGCTGGGGTCTACCCCCTTCTTCAACCTCGCGACGCCCACGCTCCGCCGCCGAGGGGCCTCGCCGGAGAGCTCGCCGCCGGCTTTTGTCCAGCTCCAAAATTCTCGATTCTGTCCGCCCCTGCCTACTTTTACTCGGGGAACAGGATTCTAGGGTCAGCTGCTCATGACAATGGCCGGAGCATGGTCGGCGACGAGCCGCCACCTCGGAATGACTTCGGCCATGTCAGCTGACTTCTCTAGCACCTCAGCTACTTGGGAAATCGGTCGGGGAGCATCAGTGGACCTCAGAGAAGGTCGACATGAGCTCGAGGCAGCCCGGAGAAGGCCAGAAATAGGTCCTCACCGTGCGCCCGATGCCGCCCGTTCGTTCCGCCATTAGTAGACCTCAAATTACGCCGGGTACAGAGGTTCCCCGGCCCAGAGTTGTGAAGGCAACTTGTGCATTACCGTGTCTAGCTCGTGTGAGAGCGGCTTGAGGCCCTCTAATCCTTTCTAGAGCACGAATTAAACATAATCATACCCGAAGGTCGTTCTGCACACAGAAAGGGGAAAAGTGGAAATTCGCCGCCGGTGAGCAACCACTCGAGCTGTGGCTCGGGGATGAGCAGCACCGGTCACCAGCGCGTCCAAGGGTGCCTTGGCTCGGGCGTGACAACGCCCTGGTTGGTCTGTCCACGAGAGCCCGGGGTGCGGCGGTTCCAAGTCCCGAATTCGATCTTTCGGCACAGCCGATATCAATCGGTTTCAACGGAATTCTTGCAACGGGGAGGGCGGAGGAAGGTCTCTAGTACCTTACTGGGGCTCTGGAGTGGACGGAGGGAGCTGCGATCGGCGTTCTCCGATCGATTCCGAGCTGCGGAAAACTGTCGGCCGGTGCTGAGTTCTTGCGGGGAAGAACGGCGGTGCCTCGGCCGGGGAGGGGGACAGGCGCCTTAAGAAGGCTCTGCACCGCCTTGCGCACGCGCGTGGGCAAGCAGCTGCTGGCGCGGCGGCTGCCCTCGGTGGCGATCACCGCTGCGGCTTGGCGACCCGAGTGAAAAAGTCTCAGTCGGTTTGATCTGAGCAGTGGCTGACATGTGGGTCCCACTTCCAGTTTTAACCTCTGAAATTTACTCCTAATCACTGTTGTAAACAGTGAACCCCATACTACCCTTGGAAATTCAAATTATTCACCCATGAGCCATTTGAATTGATCAAAGTTCAAATGAGGTTTGGCTTGAATGAATTTCAGCACAAGTTCAGTTTGAAATTCAAATAAAGTTTGAATTTCTCCCACTTAGCTCATGTCAAGATCAACTCCAAATGGAGTGAAAATTGGTGTGTGAGCTCACAAAAATGTGCTGAGTAAGAATATGCCTCCCACTTTTAAATTCATGGGATAAAAACAGTTTGAATTTGAATATGGTTTCAAACTGCCCTCTTTCTAACTATACCCAAAATGACCTCAAAAAGGGTTTTTAATTTGGGTGAAACTTGGCATGGACATCCTTAGTAAAGTGTAGGAGTTTTCATATGTC